>JASPKZ010003862.1:0-1200000 GCA_030220185.1 Diploptera punctata | reverse complement strand
CGGTTCCCGAAATCATATGGCCATCATCATCATCATCATCATCCATTGCTGGTGTGGTCGGGGCAGTTTTTCTGGGTGTGGTTTTTATCGGGGTTTTTCCTCACCTATAAGACAAATGTGTGGAAAACTTTAAGGCCCAAACGGTTCCCGAAATCATATGGCCATCATCATCATCATCCATCACTGGTGTGGAAAGCAACGGGAAACTACCACACCTACAATTCCCTAGTAAAGCTGCAAGCATAGCATGAAAATGCTATAATTGCAGTGAAAGACCTGCCCTCAGGCAGAATTACTATGGATGGAAGGATGACAAATAACAACTCCAGGTTGGAAAAATCAGCTATTGTGGCTAGGAGATCCTACATTCTGTCCACATGTGACCCCTACACTGGCTGGATGATCTTGCATCTCTGTGAATGGCACCAGAACCCAGCTGATAAGCAAAGGGCTTTTGAGACCTATTACAAACAGAATGTTAAATAAGTACACTAATAAAATCACTCACCATTCCTCGCAGAGTTGTGGGCTTTGTAATGTCTTAATAACAAGCTGACAACCAAGTCTTGTGGGACAAAGGTACAGGGATCTTGCAATCACTGTCAACATCAATTTCAATGCTGGGATTTCCTGTTGTCGACCTTCATCAAGTACAAAGGTCAAGCAACCTATTCTCTCACCTAAAATGTAATAAGTATAGCTGTAAGTTATTTTTATTTTTCCATAAATCAATTATGGGAAACTTCATTTATGAGGTTTTCAAGTTAATAACTAATAAATAGTGAGTCATGAAATCTCATCACATAACTCCATGATCTTCAAGCACAGAACTGCAGTTTCAAGTGGTATATCTCTCATCTTCAGCCATCTTTATAACTGTTAAATTGCAGTCTACACCTTCATCTTCAAAGTTGCTATCTGGTGTAGATTTGATTAACTTTGAGATCAAATCTTATTCGCTGGGAATTTCGAAATTCGTGGATCTAAGTTTATGGATCTCAAAGTTCATCAAATCAACACCAGATGGCAATAATGTCCACTGCTGTGGTCTTGAGGTAGCTTGCTGCCTTGTCATGCAGCGGGCCCGGGTTCGATCCCCGGTCGGGGCAATTTTTCTGGGTGAGGTTTTTATCGGAGTTTTTCCTCGCCTGTAAGACAAATGTCAAGAAAACTTTAATGCCCAAATGGTCCCCGAAATCATATGGCCATCATCACCATCATCATCCTTATCATTATCATCATCATCTTCATCCTTCACCGGTGTGGAAAGCAATGGGAAGCTACCACACCTACAATTCCCTAGTAAAGCTGCAAGCATAGTATGAAAATGCTATGATTGCAGTTAAGGCCCTGCCCTCGGGCAGAATTACTATGGATGGATGGATGGATAGCAATAGTAATTATGAGTTAGGCTATATTTTCTCACCTCATATTTGTAGTTACAGTGCAGACTGCAGTTTCTGCACTCTATGTGTCATTGTCAATGCTTCCTAACTTGCTTATTATAAGCTTATTAAACCAGATGGCAAATTTAAAGAAGAAGATGTAGACCAAAATTGAACAGTTGTAAAGATGACTGAAGATGAGAGGGATAACTCTTGAAACTGCAGTTTCATGCTTGAAGATCACAGAGTTATGAGGTGAGATTTCATGACTCACTATTTATTAGTTGTAAGTAATACATTTATTCTGACCGACTATTTGGTGCAAGACTGATATAAATTAATAAAGTTCAAATTACACATTAATCCTACAAATCTTCCTAATTTAATTTTGAATTGTACACATAGAATGAAAGTAATGAAACCAATAGAAATAAAAACTCATTCAACAGACAGCAGAATAAAATCTAAACTATGACTGTTGTTCCACAATATTTTATTCTTTCTATAACAGCTAATGAAAACTGAAAATCTATGAAATAGCTATAAAATATAGGCACCTTGCTGTTGCAATTAACAGCCATTGATTTTCAGGCTTCTTACTGTGTTATAGAAATAATAAAAATTATAATCTACAGACCTTATTTCTGCAATTGAGTGATTAATTAATATTAGCAATACATCGGCAGAAGTAGATGCTTGTTGAAATGCAGGTAGATTCAGTTTTTAAAGTGTGCAATGTAATAAATTTAGAATAATGAACCAAGAAATATAGATAGAATTTTTTTTTTTTTAATTCTATTCTGTAGTGAGAATAGCAGCTGTATCCTAGCTGCGTACATACATTTTTATTTAATTATACACATTTTCTTATAAAAGAATTATGAAACCAAACACAAAAGAAAGAAAACTAATTTAAGTTTCTATTGTAATGAGAGCTACAGATATATACTGATTTTCTGAAAGTTACAGCTTATTTTAAATAGTACTAATATTTTGAAATTTAAGAGTAACAAAACCAAAAGCAATAGAAATAAAAAAGTATGAAATTATACCTAAGGCATCGAAACTCAGAGTCTTCAAAAAAAGCTACATATATGAGGTGAGCAGCACATATCTAACTCTTATTATCTAAGATATTAACTACTAATGTTATATCACTGTATTTTCAAATATAATAGAAATGTGAGCTTTCAAAATTCTTACTGTAAAGCCCCATGTTCTTGGAAAATGTCTGTGCAATGAACATCTCAAATCCACGTTGTACAAAATATCGAACTGGCCAAGCATCTTCCTCTAAATCTCCACTACCTAAACCTTGGTATGCTGCATCAAAGAATGGAAATAATTTTCTTTTCTAAAAACACAAACAAACAAAAAAGTAATTTTATGTTTTAAATTAATTATACATGTGAAGATGATGTTTTTGACAAGGTTGACATTGCTTATTGCTATAAACTATATAATTATGATAAGCTATATTTTGAGTTTGCGAATTAGGAGTAGGAAAGGAACAGTAGAAGTCTATCTTTTTCCTTTATAAGTAAACTGCACTTCTTCAGATGTCAAACATTCTGTTAGTGTTTCTTTTTTCCTTCTTGTCTCCTTCCAATGTCATCTCAATTATATTACCATTCATAGTTTATAGAAGTATTTTTTCAAAATAATGATAGCTAAATTAATTTGTTTATGATAAGGGTAAGAAGTTGGACCTTTTGGAGGCTATAGAAATAAATAAATTGAAAAGTAGTAATAAACTGTTAAATTTTCAACTTGATTTGAATGAATCGCCTTTTGTTAAATTAGGGGTCCTCATCTAGGGGATATGTGGATGGCGACCACAAGGTGCCCAAGCTGAGCAAAACATTTCTTCCACTTACTTGTGTTTTGCGCTCTTTTAACTTTACTATCTAACCTCTCTTGGTTAACTCTTGTTTTTTTCGACCCTGACGCTATTAGGGCATCCGAGGGCTAGGGAGTCTTTCCTTTCTTCCATTTCTTCTTTCCTTTATTTTCTTTTCTTCTCCAGAAAAGCCTGACCAGAGGCTATAAGATGGCAGCCCCATCACTGGTCTTGCCTTCCTTTGGCCAGCAACCAATTGAAGGGACTATTATTATGCTTTCAAGTCTTATACGAGAATTTCCCGAAAGCTCGCTGGAGGGAAAATTTTCTATAGGATCGTAACAGGCCTTGGCCTAATACTTGGAAGGAAGAAGAAGAAGAAAAAATTTAAATAAATTATTGTTGTATTGTTGCTTAGAACAGTTGATATGTACTATAATAACACAATTCTTAATTTGTTAACATGTCTCAAGAAGGTACAGTGTACCGAAACAGCTGTAACTGAATTATATCTTAATAAATATGAAAATCAAATAAAACTTTAAGTTATATTTTTATTTAATTAATAATTTAATTTGGTTAAGAAATTTCTCACTATGTCTGAGACATACCTGCATAACATCTGCAATTTGTATCCACTGATCCCTGGTGAGATCACAGCCAGTAGGATTATGTGCACAGATTTGGAGCACAATAACAGCATTCTCAGGAGCATTATCAAGGTCCTCTAGCAAGCCTTCAAAGTTAAGACCTCTCTTCACCGGATCCCAATATCTGTATGTTCGAGAATTCTTAAATCCACCGTACGAAAATATTATATCATGAGTGTCTGCAAACAAAATTACAAGCACAATTTAACTGCGAAATAAAAACCCTTATTTTGTTCAGTATAATAGAGAATATGTCTGCTTAAGTCTCCTAGGTTCCAACTTTATGTTTCCCATATGGAGAAGCAATCATAAATATTTTTATTAAAATAAAATAATAAATTATATTGTTAATAACAGAATGGGTTGAAGCAAGGAGATGCACTATCTCCTCTACTATTTAATTTTGTACTAGAGCATGCCATCAAATCTTTAGAGAATGAAGAAGGCTTACAACTGAATGGTATTAATAAGCTGTTAGTTTATGCTGATGATGTAGTACTACTGGCCGATAGTGAGGAGATACTAAAGGCCAACACGCATACACTACTGAGTAATACTAAGAAATTTGGACTGGAAGTAAATATCAATAAAACTAAATATATGATCACATATAGAAGTATATTATATAATGGAAATGGACAGCTAATGACAAATGAAGAAAATTTTGAGGAAGTAGCTGAATTCAAATACCCAGGAACAATAATCACACATAGGAATGAGATGCACAAAGGAATTAAACATACGCTCAATTCTAGAAATGCTTGCTATTATGTATTACAGAGACTATTGACTTCCCAACTCCTTTCAAAAAATGTAAAAATGAAAATATATAAAACAATTATTCTACCAGTTATATTATATGGATGTGAAACATGGACTCTTACTTTAAGGGAGGAAAGGAGACTATGAGTATTTGAGAATAAACTTCTTAGGAAAATTTTTGGACCAAAGAGAGATGAACAGACAGGTGAATGGAGAAGACTACATAATAATGAACTACATGGTCTTTATAGGAAGCCAGATATAATAAGAACAGTTAAGTCTCGTAGACTAATGGGCAGGACATGTGGTATGAATGGGGAATGAAAGACATGCATGGAAGCTTCTTGTAGGAAGACCAGAGGGAAAATGCCAGTTGGTAGATCAAGAATGAGGTGGGAGAATAACAATAACTATGATTTGAGGGAAGTAGATTGTACAGGAAATGATTGGAAAACATTATCTCAGTATAGGGATGTATGGAGAGCTTCTGTCCGTGCAGCCATGAACCTACGGGTTCGATAGTGTCAGTGAGTTAGTTAATTATTGTTAATAACAAATGGATAGTTTGGAATATTCTCTCAGTGTCACAATTGGATGGCTTTCATATAAAAAGAACCAATCACCATTCATTCAAAACTGAGAAATACCTCTTTAAAGTTATTCTCATTTAAAAAATGTAAAACTTCATTTTTTTTGGGAAAAATGTATTAGGACATCATAGGTACATATTAAGCTGTTTTACTGTTGTACATTCCATTAAAATTTTCCCTTTCTTCATACCCCAATAATTGAAAATGCCTGTTGCTTCCCTTTTAATAATTTAAAATTGATTTTATTTAAAAGAAACCAAATGAAGTTTAACAACAAATCATTGGGCCCGATGCGTGACAAGGCAGCACGCTACTTCGAGACCACAGCAGAATTAGGTGAATATGATATTGATGATAATAATGGCCCGATGGTGTTCACGGACAATTTGGGTCCTAAAGTTTCCTGACATTTATCTTACAGGTGAGGAAAAAATCCCAGGAAACTTGTCCCAAATGGGAATTGAACCCAAGCCCGCTGCGTGTCAAAGCAATACGCTACCTCGAGACCACAGCGGTGGACTTCTTTGAGAATAGTAGATTACAGTTATTTGAAATTGAACAAAATAAAGCATGGATTTAAAAGCTTGCAATTCTTGAGAGGTGAACAAAATATTTATGTTGTAACATTTGATATATCCTTCATTGAAATATTTTCATCCAGCATTAAAATTTATTTCAAAATAATAAAGATACAAAATAAAAAAGCAATCTTGTGTTACTACATCTTCTTAAAAATCCACCTCACCTGCCAAATGTTTATTTCATAAGTATTTGTTATAAGTCCACCGCTGTGGTCGCGAGGTAGCGTGCTGCCTTGTGACGCAGCGGGCCCGGGTTCGATCCCCAGTCGGGACAGGCTCCTGGGTAAGGTTTTTTTGGGTTTTTTCCTTACCTATAAGACAAATGTCAGGAAGCTTAGGGCCCAACGGTCCCCGAAAATCATTCGGCCATCATCATCATCCTTCACCGGTGTGGAAAGCAACGGGAAGCTACCACACCTAGGGCCTATAATTTCCTAGTAAAGCTGCAAAGCATAGCATCATAATGCTATGATTGCAGTGAAAGACCTGCCCTCGGGCAGAATTACTATGGATGGATGGATTTGTTATAAATTATAATCTACAAACCTTTCTGATAGCATTTAATTTGACTGCAGGAAATTCAAATATATTCAATAAATACTACATACAGATTTGTTGTGTTATTTATAGTTTAAACTTACCCCATGTAGGGTCTGATAAGTAGAAAGTGTTAAATTTGGAATGTCTGGCGAGAAGTTCTGCTCCAATCCGAAGAGCTCCTGTTCCACTTACTGTCTGAATACCAAATGCCTGTCAATAAAATATTTAATTAATTAATAACAACTATATTGTTGATGATGATGATAATAATAATAATAATAATAATAATAATAATAATAATAATGTATTTATTTTTCTTTCAAGAGAAATGTCAACGATTGCATCTCAAAACCTACCTTGAAATTTTTCCCAGAGAAGCATTGTGATGTACCAAGGTCATGCCCAAAAAATTATCTGCTGCAATTAACTGCAAAGGACTAAAATCTATGACCAAATCTCTAATTTATACTATAGGGAAGTAATACAATTCCTGACTTGGTGGATTGGATAACCCTTACAACCTGCCATCTGCATTAATCCCATATCTCACTTCGCTCTGCTCTGTTCAAGCAGGGACGTCCATCCGCTTCGCATAGTGGGTTGCCATTGCTAGATTCTGACGTCGATTCCTGTGCCTTGCAGTTAAAATTGGCAGATTTTTTTACACGGCCTTGATACATCACAATGCTTCTCTGCGAGAAATTAGTGGAGTTTTTGGTCCTTGAAATTTTCGCAACATTTTCCTTACAGGCAAGAAAAAAAATCAAAAGAAGACTGTCAAACCACTTTTTAAAAAGTGGTGACAATAAATTGTTCTAAATATAGAGGTATAAGCCTATTGACAGCTGGGTACAAACTGTATACCAGAATAATTTCCGAGAGATTAACCTATTGCAGACATCATGATAGCTGAGAATCAGAATGGATTTAGGAAAGGTAAGTTATGTACAGACAGTGTTTTCATTCTAAAACAGATAATAGAGAAGAAAAGAGAGATGAACTTAGAAACACATGTCGCCTCCATAGATTATGAAAAGGCCTTTGATCGCGTCAATAGACCAAAATTATGGAAAATTATGTCCAAAAAAGGAATCCCACAACATATAATACATGTTATTAAAAGCTTATAGGATAACACTCGCATCTGCATTGATACCGGATATAAAATCGGGAAAAATTATGAGACAAGGAACCAAGGTGTTCGGCAAGGGTGTAGTTTATCAACCACATTATTTAACCTTTATTACACGCTTTATATTAGCTTGGCCTGTATCTATCTATCTATCTATCTATCTATCTATCTATCTATCTATCTATCTATCTATCTATCTATCTATCTATCTATCTATCTATCTATCTATCTATCTATCTATCTATCTATCTATCTATCTATCTATCTATCTATCTATCTATCTATCTATCTATCTATCTATCTATCTATCTATCTATCTATCTATCTATCTATCTATATATCTATCTATCTATCTATCTATCTATCTATCTATCTATGTAACGGAATCTTCCAACGCGATTCTCACCCAGTTAAAATCATTGGATCGACTTGAAACTTTGTATACGTGTAGAGGACCCGTGACAATACAATAATTTCATATTTATTTTCTAAAATCCTGGCCATAATCATCAGAAAATCAAAAAAAGTGTTTTTGTATCAATGTAAAGGAATCTTTCAACGCGATTTTCACCCACTTAGAAATATTGAATCGACTTGAAACTTTGTATACGTGTAGAGGACCCGTGACAATACAATAATTTCATATTTTGTTTCTAAAATCCTGGCCAGAATCATCCGAAATTCAAAAAAAATTAAAACTGGTATAATAGGTTCCGGACTTGTCGAGTTTTTAGTGAATCGTTGTAAGAGCTCAGTTGATAGAGCAGTGGACTCTTAGTGGTATATAATTTCAGTAATCCATACGTCGCTGGTTCAAATCCGGCTGGTTTTTTTTAGTTTTACTTGTAGCTCATACTACAAGAGTATCGAATTTAAAGATATTTACATTTTTATCTTATTCTGTAAAATATTAAAACTAAAAAATAAAAAATAAATAATAGTTTTAAAAAACTAAAAGAACACGCTTTATTAGAAAACTAAAAAAATGAAAAATAATTTTAATTTCCAATACGCTTGGGATAAAATAAAGTGGTCAACAAAAAATCATCTCCAACACATATAGAATAAAATTAGAATTATCAACAAAAAGAAAATAATTTTACCATCAAAAGCGTGGGTGCTTTTTATGATTTTTACATATTCTTCTTAGAAAGCTTACTTTTTCCAATATCTGTTTATTATCACATATATTGATTGATATAGAGCATCCCAGGCTTTTGATGGTAAAATTATTTTCTTTTTGTTGATAACTCTAATTTTATTCTATATGTGTTGGAGATGATTTTTTTGTTGACCACTTTATTTTATCCCAAGCGTATTGGAAATTAAAATTATTTTTCATTTTTTAGTTTTCTAATAAAGCGTGTTCTTTTAGTTTTTTAAAACTATTATTTATTTAGATGATATGCTGAGTGAATGGAACCAACAAGTGCGGGTAAAGAAAGTATCCAGAGGAATAAATGTTATCAGAAACAAATACATCAATACACTGCTGTTCGCGGATGACCAAGTTCTAATTGCAGTATCTGAACATGAATTACAATGTAACTTACATACACTAAGCAAAGTGGCAGAAATCTATAATTACACTGAGCAACAAAAAATAACTTTTTTTTTGTCTCAGAAAGAAAAATATGTGATTCTGGATACTATTTTTTCTCCTGAATTCAAATATGATATCGGCTTTTCTCCATCACGCAAGATTTCGCAACTTATAATTTCAAACACTTCAATATATTTTCTACATTCGTAACTACACAATATTCGAACATTCGGACTCACCTAGAAATTAAGAAATGACGATTTTCTGCTATATTTCGCCTGTGGAGCATCCCTCTTGATGGTCCAACAATAATCGGCCAGCATATTAGGATTCCATTTGCCTTGATATCTCTTTTCCATAACTGAAATCTCCTGATGAAAGTGTTCCCCGTTTTATTTTACAACGGACAAATGGACGAAAAAAACGTTTATTAAAAATAATTATTCAAATCCCTTAATTGAAATTAAAATAAAAAATGTGGGTGATGAAGAAATTCCGAATTCATATTTGAAAACACGATAAAAAACTGCATTAAGTACAACTATTGATACTCATGAGACAAAAATCATCTTGACCAGTGTTAAAAGAAGCGATGGACTGAACACCTGCAAGGAATGGATAACAACAGACTTCCGTAGGAGGCTTGGATGTACAAACCACGAGGGAGAAGACATCCTGGCAGACCAAGAAAGCGATGGAGTATTGAGCCGGAACAGACAATGGAGCCTATACTGTGAAGATGATGATGATGATGATGACTTAATAATAACTATAATAAAGGGTAACAAATATAATAAGATTATTATGAACTAATAAAAACAATAATGATATAAAATATTTAATTGCTATCCTGATATGAATTACTCCTTAATTTTCCATTAGATAACAGTAGTCCACACTTTATTTTTCATTACGAAGGTCACAAGAGATGGTTATAACCTTCATATTTGTAGATAAGTGGAATAATATATTTTCTGACGAAATTATCAATCCCTTATATAATTACATGACAATCCAAACACAGATAACATCAAGTCATATTTTAATGGAATCTGGAATGCTCTAGATTGACACATCATCAATGTTAAAATACTGCTTGTAGAAAGAATGGGGAAATAAACTTAACAAATTAGTTTGGATAAGTAACTCCAGCAAGGGAAAACCATTCTCCCATGTGGGGATATAGTGGTAGGCCTATAAAAAAAACTTAATTTTTCCATTTCTTGACTCTTCAAAAACTGCAAATAATCAATAACATAAGGTAATAATAATAATAATAATAATAATAATAATAATAATAATAATAATACTTACTTACTTACTCACTGGCACTATCGAACCCGTAGGTTCATGGCCGCGCGGACATAAGCTCTCCATACATCCCTATCCTGAGCTAATGCTTTCCAGTCATTCCCTGTATAATCTACTTCCCTCAAATCATAGTTAATGTTGTTCTCCCACCTCACTCTTGGTCTACCAACTGGGCGTTTTCCTTCTGGCTTTCCTACAAGAAGTTTCCATGCACGTCTTTCATTCCCCATACGCGCAACATGTCCTGCCCATCGCAGTCTACGGGACTTAACTGTTCTTATTATATCTGGCTTCCTATAAAGACCATGTAGTTCATTGTTATGTAGTCTTCTCCATTCACCTGTCTGTTCATCTCTCTTTGGTCCAAAAATTTTCCTAAGAACTTTATTCTCAAATACTCGTAATCTCCTTTCCTCCCTTAAAGTAAGAGTCCATGTTTCGCACCCATATAATATAACTGGTAGAATAATAGTTTTATATATTTTCAGCTTAACGTTTTTTGAAAGGAGTTGGGACATCAAAAGTCTCTGCAATGCATAATAGCATGCATTTCCAGAATTGAGCCTATGTTTAATTTCTTTGTGCATCTCATTCCTATTTGTGATTATTGTTCCTAGGTATTTGAATTCAGCCAATTCCTCAAAATTTCCCTCATTTGTCATTAGCTGTCCATTTCCATTATATAATGTATTTCTACGTGTGACCATATATTTAGTTTTACTGATATTTACTTCCAGTCCTAATTTCTTAGTGTTACTCAATAGTGTGTGCGTGTTGGCCTTTAGTATCTCCTCGCTATCGGCCAGTAGTACTACATCATCAGCATAAACTAACAGCTTATTAATACCATTCAGTTGTAAGCCTTCCTCATTCTCTAAAGATTTAATGGCATGCTCTAGTACAAAATTAAATAGTAGAGGAGATAGTGCATCTCCTTGCTTCAACCCATTCTGGATTTCAAAAGTGTCTGAAAACTGTTTGCCTACACGCACCCTACTCGTTGAGCCATTTAGACACATTCGTATAAGTCTAACTAACTTTTTGGGAATTCCGAACTCCAGCAGGATACTATATAACTTCTCCCTCTTAATTGAATCATATGCTTTTTTGAAGTCTACATATAGTTGATGTACAGTACCATTATATTCCCATTTCTTTTCTAAAATCTGTCTTATACTAAAAATCTGATCTGTTGTAGACCTGTTTCTTCTAAATGCACATTGATGATCTCCTAGAATGTCATCAATATAGGGAGTAAGTCTGCTTACTAATATATTTGTTAGAATTTTGTACGAAGTTGAAAGTAATGAGATGCCCCTATAGTTGTTGCAATCAGTTTTATCTCCTTTCTTATAAATTGGTACGATAATTGATTCCTTCCATTCATCTGGAAGAGCTTCTTTTTCCCAAATCATACTAAGCAACCAGCGTATCTTGTCCATCAATTTTTCTCCCCCTGATTTTATCAGTTCTGCTGGGATCTCATCTGAACCTGATGCTTTATACATCTTCAATTTTTCAATTGCCATTTCAACCTCTAATGCACTTGGCTCTGCGACTAGCATTTCTGCTGTCTGTAACTTATCCTCCTCAATGTCCTGTTCTGTATGTACATTTAATAGCTGATTAAAATAACTTTTCCATCTATTTAATATACTCTTGGAATCTGCAATCATATCCCCATTTTCATTCCGAATTATGTTTGTTCTAGCCTGAAACCCTTTCTTCTCTATACTAATTCCCTGATATAATTCTCTAATGTTCCTATTTTTTGCATTCATTTCAAGATCATTAATCTTCTCTCTCAAATATTCCCTCTTTTTACTCTTTAGTAACTTGGTGGTTTCCCGTCTAACACTACCCAATTGCTCTAAATTTACCTCATTTGGCTCGTGTAACCATTTCATTTTTGCTAGCTTTCTTTTCTTTACAATGTCGGCACATTCCTCATCAAACCATTTCTTGTTTTGCCTCTTTTTTAAACAACCAATGCTTTCTGATGCTGACAATTTAATAGTATCTCTTATAGCCTCCCATTCTTTATTTATATCAGTTTCTTCTTCGTTTGCCACATTGTCATCTGAAGATTCCAGTACTTCAAATCTATTAGCAATTTTGATTTGGTATTCTTGCCGCATTTCATCATTTTTCAAGTTTTTTAATTCATATTTTACAGAATCATCTTTAGCGTTTGTTCCTCTCATAAGCGATAGCCGTTGTCTGATTTTCACCCTGACCAGATGATGATCTGAATTGCAGTCTGTCCCTCTAACTGATCTAACATCAATGATGCTACTGTGCCAGCGTTTATCCACTAATACATGATCTATCTGGTTCCGAGTTTCTCCATCTGGGGACGTCCAGGTGTATTTATGAATATCCTTATGCTGAAATGTTGTGCTCTTAACAATGAGATTCTTTGATGTGGCAAATGTGACTAATCTAACCCCGTTGTCGTTACTATCTTCATGAAGACTGAATTTGCCTATTGTTGGTTTGAATATATCTTCCTGCCCCACTTTTGCATTAAAATCTCCTAAGACAATTTTCATATGATATCGTGAAAGGCTATCAAATAAGCATTCTAATTCTTCATAGAACTCATCCTTGATCTTGTCATCTTTATCTTCTGTGGGGGCATGTACATTTACAATTATAAAATCATGTCGTTTACCCTTTAGAATTATGTATGATATCCTATCACTAACAAACTTAATATCTCGGATAGCGGATAGGATCCTCCTTCTGACTAAAAAACCCGTTCCAAATGCAGGTCTTTCTGCACCCCCATAGTATAATGCAAAGCTTCCTGATTCCTGACTACCTTCTCCTGGCCACCTAACTTCCTGTAAAGCGACTATATCCAAGGGCGATTTATCCAATTCCCGCGTTAATATCTCTAGTGCCCCGCTATTGTATAAAGTCCTAACATTCCATGTTCCTAGGAACATGTCCCTGTGTTTGAGCCTTTGGCATGGGTTCCCTGAAGTAGTCCCCGCCCGGAGAACCGAATGGGGGACTATTTGACCTCCGGAAAATTTTACCCCAGTAGAACCCATGTCCGCATTTCTTGACGGTTGTATTTTTACGGTGAAAGATCGTCACTCTTTCGACCAAGGTACTTATTTCGTCTGGCTTATCACCTTCGACCAGTCCGGCATGGGTAACCCTATCGGCAGCAATGCTACCGCCGGCATAGCTCTCAGGATCATTTAAGCACACAAGCCACTCCACCACGACAAGGTAAAGATACCATGGAATAATAATAATAATAATAATAATAATAATAATAATAATAATAATAATAATAATAATAATCACTCATTAGGGCAAGGCAATTAATGATTTTTTGCATCTTTTTCTTATGAAGGTTGAAACATTGCTTGCATATATGAAAATGTACGGCATTAAAAAAAAAGGGATTAAATAAAAGCAATTTGTTAGGGCATTTCTTTTTTTGCATTTTCTTAACTTTTTTAGGGATAGGTCATTTTTTGGCAATTTTTAGGTCATTTTGAGCATTTTTTACACTTTTCCGGAAGGCTGTGACATTATTTGTATTTGATTTAAGATTTTTATTATAATTCAGTATTTTTCCTTGTCAATACAATTTCTTGGAATTAAGTAGTTGTTTTGCTAACTACTACTCCTATTTTTCAAGGTATGTGCATAATGATCTTGCCCACTTCTAGGAATTTTATTCAATTTCTTAGAGCTTATGCTAGCTTCTACCCTTATTCTGATTGTTAACTGCAATCAATTCAAAATTGCTGTAAAAGTGCACTGTGTAATTGAAATGGATTTTCTGCAATAAAAGGTGCTGTAATATGTATTTTTTAAATACTTTTCTTTTAATATTTTGATGTTAAGTTAAATTTTATGTAATTCAGTAATCAAGTGAGTACTTATCTAATAAATAGTATTTTTATTGGTAATTCTTAACTTTTTATTTGTCATTTTTTTTATTTTATTGGTCTTTTTTTGCATTTTTTAAGTCATAATTGCATTTTTTACCAATTTACAGGTCATTAAATGCCTTGCCCTAGTAATAATAATAATAATAATAATAATAATAATAATAATAATAATAATAATAATGAGACTAATAATAATAGACCAACAATAGTAACCACATAAAATCATTAATAATCATCATCATCAACAACAAGGATTAAGCCCAATGGCCTGTTCCGATCTCATTATGGGTCGAATTTGTCATTCCATCTCTTCAATGGTCTTCCCAACATTCTTCTCCCTTTTGGTTTATAATTATACATTCTTCTTGGTATGCACTGTTCATTCATTCTTAATACGTGCTGAAGATAAGCAATTTGATAATATTTTATTCTTTCACAGAGATTAAATATATGAAGTTCTGTTCTTATATCTTCGTTTTTCTTTTTATCGGTTCTTTGGTATCCGCAACGTGGGAGACGTCTGCCAGAAGGTTGACATCGACCAAGAAGTCTGCAACGGTCTACGAGACGACGTGATACCAGGTGATCATCACAACGGCTCAAGGGGCGGAAGCAGCAACCCTCTCCGGATAGATGCTCTGAGACAACAGCCAAGTCATTATATTTACCCTGCACAGCGCTCGTAACGCGGCCAGGGGACATTTATTATTATTGATTCATCTCAAAACATAATTAATAATAATAAATTATAATAAGTAGAAAAGGATGTAGATGCAAAAATATCAAAATTTTAAAGAATTTTAGGGTTAATAAATTCTATCTTCAAGCCACAGTTAGCCCAAAAACATTCAAGTCTAAAAGTGTATAAAACATTGGCTCTTCCAACTCTTTTGTATGATAGCGAAGTATGGACGTTGGAACAGAAGGATGTACAGAGACTTAGATCTACTGAAATGAGATACCTTCGGAGAACTGCAGGATACACACTATTTGATCACACAAAAAATGAAGACATCTTAGAAGAATTACCCATGGAACCTTTAGAAAACAACATTTCTGATTATAAGTCAAGATGGATGCAACATGTTCATCGAATGGAAGATCAAAGGATACCTAAACAAATGTTAAGATATCAACCTGCAGGAAGAAGACCAGGACGTCCATTCAAAAGACTTTTGGATGGTGTTTCTCTTGACGCCGAAACAGGTCAACAAATGGCCTAAATTCGTGAATGTGCTATGATGTTGATGATGATGATGATGATGAACATTAAGAGTACATTCAGTTAGAGGAAGCAATTTTTATCAATGATTTTCATATTGCTAGGAAATGTCTGAATATTATGAGTATATAGGACACAACTCCATAACAAAGATTTGCAACTGACTACGGTGTCGAAGTGACCAGCCAATATTTTATATCACTATATGTTTACAGCTCCTTCTCCATTCCAATTTTTAACATAATGTTGTTTGTGGTATCACACACAAAACTGATAATAATAATAATAATAATAATAATAATAATAATAATAATAATAATAATAATAATAATAATAATAATTCTAATAATAATAACAATAATAATCATAATCATATTATTAAGACTAACATACAAATAAATTCTCACCCTTCCAGTTTTGAGAGCCGGACAGTTGTCTCCCAGTATTAGAGGTGGCACTAGTGTCATATAAGGATCCAAACCCAGGAAGATGACGTACTCGTGGTTCCAATTCGGACTCTCGAGCATTTCTTTTTCCAGTTTATGTATGAACGGCATAACCCATGGTTTTCCATTTTCATCCCTGTAAGCTTTGATATACATACTCTATTACACTTAATAATGCATATGAAAATGTTGAAAACACGTGGAAATGTAAGCATAATGTCCGAAAAGACCCGTTTACGTGATGGTTACGACCCGCCAATGGCATTAACACATCGAATATTCTTTATTTTATGCATTAGATTTCATAATTTTGGTTAATAATAAATAAGATCAAATTGATAATTATTTTATATATAAGCGATTAAAATGATATATTTTATTTAACGACGCTCTCAAACATTTGAGGTCATTAGCGTCGCAATTCAAATAAGGGCGTGAAAGGGCCGAGAAATTTTGCCCATCTTTTATTTTAGGACTGTATTCAAGTAGCGAAGCATCCTTAAAATATAGAAATAAAATATATTTTTCAATATTTTCGCTTCTTCGCCATAAATTTTCCGAGAACACTATATTGTAGTGTCATTGCCACCATGGATGAAAAATATGCTCTTCTTTTTCTACCATCATACAAGGAGCTGCTGAGTAAAACTGTTTCCAATTTCGGCTGATGATTCCCTTTAAACAGCTGAACAACACGGTATGCTTTCCTGTAATTATCATAAGTAATGCCACGAGTGATTTCCAATTTATCTAGAGAATTTGGAAATCAAGAGTGGCATTTGTTAGGACTATTTAACGAATAAAATTAAGCTGTTTACTCACAAATCATTGTTTAACTATAATTATTTTAAAATATTTATATATTTAATGTAAACGGCGATGTTTGAAAACAAATCAGAAATGTGAGGTTATGTTCATTCACTGCTGCTTGATCATATTATTTATTGCCAAATAAGATCGCAATATTGTAAGAGTGCACCCAAGTGGAGAAATAATGAAACACATCAAACTATATATCATAATCAACATTACGGGTTATTCATTTATTTTTTTAGTTAAAAACTCAGTAAAATCAAGGAATCTTTTCATTATTTGCTATATTCAATGTATTTGTTGGAGAAGAAAAATGCTTTGACCTGTTCATAACATTAAAAGGAGGAGCTTTCTTTGTGACAAAGCAGGAGCTGATAAAGAGAAATCGATAAAGAGCGAGGTGAAACACGACTGTCATTGTTTGTAAAACAAGATTCATTGAAACGTGATTGGTCATTGACTAGCATTTGTAGCATGAGTTAAATAGTCATAAGTAATGCCACGAGTGATTTCCAAATTATCGATAAATTCATGACTGACGAAGTGAGGAGTGAATTTATCTAGAGAATTTGAAAATCAAGAGTGGCATTTGTTAGGACTATTTAACGAATAAAATTAAGCTGTTTAATCACAAATCATTATTTAACTATAGTTATTTTAAATATATTTATATATTTAATGTAAACGGCGATGTTTGAAAACAAATCAGAAATGTGAGGTTATGTTCATTCACTGCTGCTTGATCATATTATTTATTGCCAAATAAACGCAATATTGTAAGAGTGCACCCAATTGGAGAAATAATGAAACCATCAAATTATATATCATAATCAACATTACGGGTTATTCATTTTTTTTAGTAAACAACTCATTAAATCAAGGAATCTTTTCATTATTTGCTATAATCAATGTATTTGTTGGAGAAAAATAATGCTTTGACCTGTTCAGAACATTAAAAAGGAGGAGCTTTCTTCATCACAAAAGCAGGAGCTGATAAAGAGAAATAGATAAAGAGCGAGGTGAAACACGACTGTCATTGGTTGTAAAACAAGATTCATTGAAACGTGATTGGTCACTGACTAGCATTTGTGGCATGAGTTAAATAGTCATAAGTAATGCTACGAGTGATTTCCAAATTATCGATAAATCCACGACTTACGAAACGAGGAGTGAATTTATCTAGAGAATTTGGAAATCAAGAGTGGTATTTGTTTGAACTATTTAACGAATAAATTAAGCTATTTACTCTCAAATCATTATTTAAATATAGTTATTTTAAAATGCTTGTAGGCCTATATATTTAATGTAAACTGCGATGTTTGAAAACAAATGAGAAACGTTTGTTATGCTTCATTTGTTCATCATTGCACCCAGATCATGTTATTTATTGCCAAATGATCGCAATATTGTAAGAATGCACCCTAGTGGCGAAAAAATGAAACACACCAAACTGTTTATAACCAACATGTTAATTAATTTCTGATGTTCTATGATGTAAATTATATTTTTCTGGAACGTAAATTCCTGGGAAATAATACGTTTAAGAATGTGCAAACAGTGGTTTATTTTTATTGTGGTATAATCAATTACTACTAATGTTTTTCTAATATATCACCGCAAGCAGTATCTGTTTACATTCATGCACTATATATACAATATGGTAGCCGTATTTCTTGGGGAATCAGTCACTGCAATATAATGCTTTGGCATATTAAGAATGTTAAAAAGAAGAAGCTTGATTTTAAAGTGATAAAATTAAACTGATAAAATTGAGGTGAAAAACGACTGTGATTGGTTGTAAATCAAAAGCCATTGAAATATGATTGGTCATTGACTCCCATTTCGGGCATGAATTAAATAATCGAAGTAAATACTAAACACGTACGGCAATTATTTATCGAGTTAGGCGGCATTTAGAGTTTATGAACAAACATTGTTTTGAAGAAAAGTATTTATATGACACCAAAATATTACTAAAAATTTATTATTTTGTTTCCCACCCAAGGAATAAGTACTTAAAATAAATGCACCTGTATTAATAAATAGGACCATAGGACCAACATTTCAAGATAATAAAATAATATACATCAAGAATGAAAGATCAACACTGAAGTAAAACAGGGTTGTAGACTTTCACCGGTGCTTTTCATTATATATATATATATATATATATGAATAGAATAATAAACCAATGGAGGAAAACGAAACGGGGGATAGGCCTATATACCCATCAATGCGAACCTCAAACTCGATGCTATTTCTTTTTGCAGACGATTTAACTCTTCTGGCACTTTCCGAAAATGATTTGCAACTATCAATTTATAATTTACAAAAAATAGCTGCCAAATTTAATATCCTATGGAAATATCAATTAAGAAAACTAAAATTATTGCATTTCATGGGAAGGACCTCATACAAAGTAAAATCTGTCTCCAGAATAAAATTTTAGAGAGATCTAATCAATTTAAATATCTTGGATAGAGTCTCTCTATCTGTGATGAAAAGGATGTCCCTGAAAAAATACTAGTTATAGTAAAAGTTTAGGAATTATTAATCAAGTTATGAAACCATCCCTTGTACAAAAAAACACCAGATTACGTTTATATAACACTTTGGTTAGACCAGTGTTGACATATGGTAGTGAAGCATGGACACTAAAAAGACAACATGAAAGCAGAATAACGGCTCGTTAAATGAGATTCATGCGCAGAACAGCGGGTTACACCAGATGGAATCGGAAAAGGAACACCAATATCTTAAAAGAATTGAAGATTACACCAATTTTTGAATATATTAAACAGTCCCAACTAAATTGGTAACACCAACTTGAAAGAATGAGTTCAAATCGGATCCCCAAAGCTGTTTATAATTATATACCAAGAGGACGAAGATCTCTGGGCCGTCCTATGAAACGCTGGAGGAAAAATTTTCTATAGGATCGTAACAGGCATTGGCATAATACTTGGAAGGAAGAAGAAGAAGAAGTCATCAAGAAATGAAACTCTTTACAAAAAATTTAAAAACGTTCGGATACAATGCGAAAAATGAGAATACATTTTTACGGTCATCTTCTCAGAATGAAATCCAACAGATTAACCAAACGAATCTTTGATTTTTCCATAACCGCAAAACAAAACTCAACTTGTTTTAAAAAAATGAAAAATACCTAATAGAATTCAAGATTACAGAAAATTCACCAATTGACTGACACCTAAATTAATTATTCAGGAAGGTTGTAAGATAAATATAAACAAAAATTCAAACCTATTATCTCGAATGAAGAGATGAAAAGAAAATCAGAAATACTCTGCCCTGAGAATGGGACAACATACAGAGAAATGATTGATCCAAAGTACCCCAAAGAGGATGAAACGGAAACAGGCTAAAATATATAAACACAATATCAGTTACATTCTGATTACGTCACATCACGTGATTGACAATTTTAATTTCTTATTGGCGTCATCAACATAATCCTCCTTCCTTTAATTAAAGAATAGAGGGAGCTGATCGGAATAGGTCCCCTGCCATTATTCATAATTATTCTTTGTTTTCATAAATCTCCAAATACTCAAGGCCGTCAAGGAATGCAATGACCCATCTAATGAGTCTAAGATTGCTCTTATCGATAACATGACCATAGTTAAAAATACGTTGATAAACCTCACCGTCATTTGTATTTAATCGAAAATGGGCAATATGGTCTTTCTTCTTCTTATTCTCATTTGGTATTCAGCCCGAATGGGTATTTGCCTTCTCTATGGCCATCTTTAAATCTATTTAAAATATACAACCTTTTTTTGTCAACTTTAGAATAAAGTTGAATTTTTTAATCCGATATTTATGAGATCGGTTGTAAGAACTATGATGGTCAAACAAGATGATCTGTTTTAACTAGATTTAAAGAGCATATTGCCCACTTTCGATTAAATAGAATCGACAAATCTGAGGTTGCTCAGCATATTCCTATGGTCATGTTATTGATAAGAGTAATCTTAGACTGGTTGGATTGGTCATTGATGTTAAATTAATGTAAATAATTCTGGCCGTCATCGTCATCCTTAACTTTATCATCATCATCCCACGGCGTGGAAAGCAACAGGAAGCTACCACACCTATAATTCCTTAGTAAAACTGCAAAGCACAGCATGGAAATACTACGATTGCAGTGAAAGACCTGCCCTCGTGCAGAATTACTATTGAATCGAATTGATAATGTGTAATACAAGCACTTCTATTACTTCCACCCTATATACTTTCGCATGTCACACGCCGACCGGGCTTTACAGTGGAATAACCTGTTGGGAGAGGATCACACACATTTTACCGGAAAGATTTCTAAATTCGAATCGGGAAAGATTGGCATGCTACAAGTTATTGGTAAATCCAGAAAATTGGATAAACTTGGGTACATTTCTGGACAAAACGCGGAAAATAAGAACAACACTCATTCATGAATAAATATAATATATTTATTCATGAATGATATGTTATCAAAATGCAATACATTAATTCTTAATAATTCTACATAACTTAATTAGTGTATAATGCTATTGTATTATTATGTAATTGTAAATTATTGTTTTCTTTGTGTAATTGTAATGTTTTTTTTGTTTTTCTTTATACTATTACCAATTATTACTTTATTGTAACGGACTGTAACAGCACGTACGGCTTACTGCCCGTGCGACCCATATTTGTAAATAATATTGTAAATATCTTACTTTTTGTCTGATAAAGTCCTACTACTACTACTTTTTTTATCACAGAAGGACACTGAATGATCAGTTTAATACAGGGTCTCCTCGAGTCAACACTGCATTAAGACAAAATACACCATTCACTCTCACATTCAAATTAAACATGGCGAATACTACAATGATGATTATGATGGCCAGAATATGTTCGGGGACCACTTTTGTCTTAAGGTTTCCTGTCATTTGCCTTACAGGCGAGGAAAAATCCCGAAAAAAAAAGGAAACTTGGTCCCGTCCTAGGATCAAACCGGGACCGCTGCTTACCCTAGACCACAGTGGCGGACAAAATATGATTCACAATAAAAATACTTCAGAAAAAATTCTCATCGAGTCAATCTGGAAAGTTTTAGAGGTTAGGGGACATATATCTGTAGTTCTAAATTGCCCAACTAAAGCGCTGTACGTCATTAAAAGTGATACATTTTAATAAATTATACCGAAACAAATACTATACTAATTTAGTAAAAACCACCGCTGTGTTCTAGAGGTAGCATGTTGCATTGTGACGCAGCGGGCCCGAGTTCGATTCTCGGTCGGTACAAGTTTCCTGGGCGAGGGTTTTTTCGGTATTTTTCTTCGCCTGTCAGTCACATGTCAGGAAACTTTAAGGCCCAAACTGTCCCCGAACACCATCTGGCCATCATTATCATATTCATCTCATTAGATTAAGTTTAGAATTAAGGTCTGCCCTGGGACCTGTTTCATAAAAGTTCTACTTTTAGTAGGTACTTATTAGCAGTGTAATATTTACTAGTTAACAGTCTAATACATCCAGTTTCATAAACAAAAAACTACACTGCTAAATTTTCTACACTTTAGCAGTTAGCAGTGTGATTTCATGTAAAGAGTGTAAGTCATAGAAAAAATAGCATTATGTCTGCTGGATTTCAAGGCCTTCTCTGCAGATTGCATTTGCACATGACTCCAAAATATACAGTAGTAGCTCCGTTACGTTGTTGTTCTGTAATATTATTCTTTGGCAAATTTATCAAAATGTCACATATGTTTAAAATGTCCAACAATCTTCTTTTAAGAGAATCAGATGCATATTTTATTAGTCCTATGTATATATTATCACTAGAGACCGGATGTTAGAGAAAATGCCTATAAGCCTAGTTATTTATTATAAATATTGTAAAAGTGACTTCATGTAAGTTCATACCAATGACCCTAGAGTTGTTTTCCATGAAGTTCATTTTGCCTTTAAATGCCTATTTCAGCTTATAATGCCTATAAATGCCTATTTGCAATTTTTCTCGAAATTAACTCAGTTTTTCAATGAAATCAATTGAAATGGACAAACGTTATGGCACAAATCATTTCATAGACGTTTTTAAGTGTTCTTTTTATAAATTCCCTTCGAATATTTTAGGATAAGGGTGGCAATAAACCAATAACCTAGCACTCCCGTTAGGTAAATATTGTATTTTTCCACATCATGCATTCCCGTTAATCGAAATAGTCCTAAGCTATGTCCCATTGTATTATGCTCCGGCTCTAAGGTTTGGATAAAAGTTCTTTGCTTATTTTCAGTACAAACATTGCTGAGTGACAAAGAGGATTCTGCTTTTTGTAAAAAGGCAAAAATTCCAAAAGCATCTCTGATATCTTCGCATGCTATTGATAGCATATGTTTATATTCTTAGTGTAAGACTGTAAAAAGTTATGTTGTAGTCCATTTTTGTAAGAGCCTATTTTGAATTTTTTAGTGTCTATATTAATGATTTTAGTGCCTTTTCACCTGCCTATTTTGAATTTTTAAGTGCCTAACATCCGGACTCTAATTATCACTTCTTGAAATGTTCTTAGTTCTGTGCAAGACAAATTGTTGATATGGCTAAAAATATTTGTCCCGACCGGGGATCGAATTCGGGCCTGCTCCGTTTGAGGCGACGACGGACATTATAATCCGAGACTACAGCGGTGGATGAAGTTATTTCACATGCTGTAAATCTACGACCGCTATACACGACTTCACTTCGCTTCCGAAGGAAGCCATATTCTGGATTTTTACGCCCTGAAAAATCGATCGTTCTAATTGTTTTTGAACGCGCAAAACTCGGGACCCGAGGCTAGCATAGTAACCACTAATTCACCGGGAACAATCACACAACTGATATGGAATACCGTACGTAATAGGTGATAGTTTTAAGTTCCATTGCAAATAATATATTGCAGAATAGAGATATCTTACCTCCAGGTATTAAATCCACTGTATTCGGATGTTTATCATTCATGCACTGGTAACATACTGCAATAGTGTCTTTTTCTGTTTCCGTTATACCGCTAACAGTAAACGATAGCGCAGCCATTGCGGTCAGAAAGGCACTGGTACAAATAGCTCTGCATTAAATCAAACAGCTTTCACGAACTATAAACATAATTATCAAGGTCATAATTCTAGACAATTTTACAAACACACAGCTAATAAAAAAGATAAGATAAACTTAACGATAGTGAAGTATACAACATGATTTTATGTAACTTGCATTTAAATAGATTTAGAAGACATTAATTTTGTTTTTGCACTTTCATACGTAACGAACAGTGGAGGCTTTTCTTAACTTACATAACTTTTATAAGATTCACGATGTGTTCCGTTGAGGTATTATTCAAAATTAAAATATAAAATTATGGAATATTCACCTGAAAGGTCCGTCTCCTCAACTTAATTAATTATTTAACTGTAGCGCTTTCGGGACTTTCCCATCATCGGCAGGATTCAAAACAGGTGTTTCACTGAAGATCTAGTAGAGGGGATTACATGTATTGGGTTCGTTTTCGTTTATCAGATTGTCGTTGTGGTGAGCTGCTTTCAGAATCTGATTTCATTTTTTATCCAGTTGATTTCGGCCTGTTTTTGTATTTTTGCTGCTGTATTATTTCTGTTTTTTTTTTTTATAAATAATACCTAACTATGCTAAAATAAAAACAGAAATAATACAGCAACAAAAATACAAAAACAGGCCGAAATCAACTGGATAAAAAATGAAATCAGATTCTTAAAGCAGCTCACAACAACGACAATCTGATAAACGAAAACGAACCCAATACATGTAACCCCCTCTACCAGATCTTCAGTGAAACACCAGTTTTGAATCCTGCCGATGATGGGACAAGTCCCGAAAGCGCTACAGTTAAATAATTAATTAAGTTGAGGAGACGGGCCTTTCAGGTGAATATTCCATAATTTTATATTTTAATTTTACTTAACTCAATTTGTTCTATGTGCATGTAGAAGTCAATTACTTAATGAAATTATAGGTTATTATTATTATTATTATTATTATTATTATTATTATTATTATTATTATTATTATTATTATTATTATTATTATTATTATTATTATTATTATTATTATTATTATTATTATTATTATTATTATCGTCATTATTATCATCATCATCAAGATTTGATACTGGAAGATGAAATTGGAGTGATTAAACACATAGAGGAATACAAATATTTGGGAATAAAAATTACAGAAGATGGGAAGCAGGAAAAGGAAATAAGATCAAAGATAAGCTCAGAAAAATATGTAATATCTGGCCTGAATTGAATATTATGTTATAAACATATCAAAAGAGAAACTAAAGTTAACATTTTTAAAACAAGAGAAGTATTATGACTTATGGTTCAGAGGTTTGGGCTATAAATTATCAGGTGAAAAGAAAATTAATCGTAGCAGAAATGGAATATTGGTGATCTGCTGGTATATATATCAAGGAGAGAGAAAATTAGAAACGAAGTTATAAAAGAGAACATGAATGTACAAAACTCAATTTTAGAATTTATCCAAGAAAAGCAACTAAAATGGTACGGGCATATTAGGCGAATGGTGGATGAAAGATTACAAAAAAAAATAATGGAATGGACACCATTAGGAACGAGAAGGAGAGGACGACCAAATCTCACGAGGAGCCAAGGGATTAGAGAAACTTTGAAGAACTGGGAAATAGAGGAAGAAATACTAACAGCTGAGTCAGCAAATTCCTTTCAGACACACGGAGCTGGATCTCGAGCAGTAATTGAGGCAGTAAATAATGAAGATTTGTTGGCACACGTCCTATTCAGTGATGAGGCTACCTTTCATACCTGTGGCCTCGTCAATCGCCACAACGGCAGGATATGGGCTGATGAACAACCAAACATCGCCATGGAATTGGAACGTAACATTCCAAAGGTGAACGTATGGTTGGGCCTCACCCAAGAGCGCTTTTTTTTTTTTTTTTTTATACTGAAGCAAATGAAGCAACAGTCAATTCAACATCGTACCTGGACATGTTTGAGCTAATCGTGGAGCCCCAATGGTTTGCCGATAAAAATCTAGATTCTGTGGTGTTCCAACAAGACGGCGCCCCACCACACTTTGCGCACATTGTATGTGATTACCTCAATCAGACGTTTCCAGGACGTTGGATTGGACGATGCTCACCCCACGGATCTAGGCAGTACGCTCGCCTGATCTAACGCCCTTGGACTTCTTTGCGTGGGGTTGCATCAAGAGTCAGGTTTACAAGGTCAAGATTAGGAATTTGCGTGGTATATGTTCCGCAAATGTGCCGCGAATGTGGAATGGTAATTTGTATGGGTATATAGGGGATACGTTCCAAGATTACAAAATAAAATAAAAATTATTAAAATAAAATCAATTAATGAGAGATTCTGAACAATTTCTATTAATTATTACTTACAGGTTTAGGCAAGGGCTTAACGAATTTAGTATTTTTTCCTGTTTTTCCGCTTTTAAAATATCTTTCAATTAAGAATGATATTCAGCTGTGAATTCTGCAATAAAATTCCTTTATTTTGTCTTCGGATTTCTTGATTCATTAAAATTGTAACAGCGTGATTAGACGCAAACGACTCGCTAACGCGTAAACGGTCAAGCATTTCTATTTTTACTTTGAGGCCAACACTACTTTTTTTCCGCTTCGGAACTGTTTTTTTCTCCACATTATAAATTGGCAGCAAAGCAGAAGAGATACGTGTTATCCAATCAAAATTATTGCAACGAATAGTAAGTTGAAACAATAAAACACCGATGGCGATGGCGGCATTTAACAACGGACATAGCGGCACGCGAATTATTACGCCGGCGGCTTTTAACAACGAATTTTAGGCTTAATCACAATAAAGTTTGTTTTACTTTGATATTAATTTGTCCATTTGGTTTGAATCACTCCTTGTAAAAGCCGCATTGACACGTGTTACTGACGCGTTAATAAAGTTTTCTGATCCTTCTAATATACGGACTGGATCCGAGAATAAAGAAATTTTAACCGCGAATTCAAGAACTATGTCTTAATTTTTTAACCCGCGAATAAGGAGCTCTTACTGCAGACCCTAACATTTAAACCGAAGAAGAAGAAGTAAAAAGTTTTCTGCTTCTAAAATAAGATTCCGTAAATCAGGCAGACGTGATAAGGGCGTATTTTTGTTGAGTTGAATGTAGAATGTTCCATATTGTGTTGTGAGGGACATTCAACTCCTACCGAGGCGTCGAGTTGATGCATTCGGAATATCACCGGCAATTTGAACCTGCTTGCACTGTTTCTGCTGATACGCGTCGTCGTCCATGACGTGCCTCATCACTAGAGCTAAGATTTTTATGTAATAAAAGATAAGATTGCAATGCAGATTAGTATATATTATTCAACTGTTTGTACGTGAAACCAAGACAAAAGGCAGTCAGAAGTCTAACTTTTCATTGTATTATTGAACTGTTTGTGTGTGAAACCGAGACAAAAGACAGTCAGAAATCTAACTTCTCATTATATTATAACCAAGACAAAATATACTCAGAAGTCTAACTTCTCGTTATACTATGTTGCAATCTTACCTTTCAGTACATAAAAATCCTAGCCCTACTCAATCACACACACTGCCGGTATTACCCGTTTAAGGAGTAAGCGCAGTTGTTGACGGAGGGCACTGCAGTCGTGTTTATGCAGGAATAGACCACGTGACACTGCTATCTATGAGTGCAGAGGGGAATGGGACGTGGGACGCTGACAGTGTACACTGCCTTATATGACGTCACGTGTACTAACAAACAGAGCTTCCTGATTCTTCCGCCTGCAGAGATACTTTGAACGGGTAATACGCTTAAATTTGTTTACAAACAGATGAATGTGTGCCTTTGTTGAGGCTGGTTTACGAAATGTATGGGTAAATTCAGCTCTGGCGTCTTCATATGACAATCCACGTACCCGTGCAAAAACAATGGCAACCCGTTCTTCCGTGCTATACTTGTTGCACTAAGCTAACAGTGTATGCAAAGAAAAAATAAATAGTGTTTTCATGGAAATGGAAGTGACTTAGAGACACTCTGTATAAAACTCAGTAAAAAGCGCTGATCATTCATATAGCCAAAGCACTGAATATTATAATTTTTGAGTGAACAATATATTTGAGATGCTGGTTTAATAGTAGTTTCAAATGTATGAAGGATAGAGGAAAATAACCAGGGAAGTAATTTTTTCCTTTAAACCTGGAAAGTGTATTTCTAGTTGTACAACATACGCACTTCCTTATCTGTACGTCACACTTTAGCGGTAAATGAACACATGACTAAATTACATATTTTATTGTCTTGCACTTTTAAATTATAATACACCACGCTTAAAAAAAAAAAAGATCGTGGTTTTTAGAGGAAAAGATCCACTGATATTGAAAATAATTTTAGAAACCCTAAGTATAGAACAGGCGTCTAGTTTCTTTCAAATATTTGGGCTACGATATTAGCTTCATTATGGAAAGAGATTTTTGATTTAATAAGTAATGCCACGAGTGATTTCCAAATTATCGATAAATTCACGACTCACGAAGTGAGGAGTGAATTTATCTAGATAATTTGAAAATCAAGAGTGGCATTTGTTAGGACTATTTAACGAATAAAATTAAGCTGTTTACTCACAAATCATTATTTAACTATAGTTGTTTTAAAATATTTATATATTTAATGTAAACGGCGATGTTTGAAAACAAATGAGAAGCGATAGGTACGCTTCATCTGCTTCTTTTGTTTATCACTGCAACCAGATCATACTATTTATTGCCAAAGGAACGCAATATTATAAGAATGCCCTCTAGCGGAGAAAAAATGAAACACAACAAACTGTATACTAATTCATTTCCGATGTCGTATGATGTAAATATGACAATTATATTTTTCTGGATTGTTACCTGGGAAAAAATACATTTAAGAAAGTGCAAACAGTGGTTTATTTTTTTGGTGGTATAATCAATTGCTACGAATGTTTTTATATTAACTCCCACATGCGGCATGTGTTGACATTCATGCACTATATATACAATCTGGTAGCCGTATTTCTCGCACGCTCAGTCACTGCAAAATAATTGTCAGACCTGATCAGAATATTAAAAAAGAGGAGCTTTCTTTAATATGGTAATTATAATACTGATAAATATTTCGTGAAACTCGATTCTGATTGGTTGTAAAACAGAAATCATTGAAACGTGATTGGCCATTGAGTCCCATTTGGGTCATGAGTTAAATAGTAAAAATAAATAAATTTCAGAGGTATGTGGAACAATACAGAGAACCTTCAAAAATAAAATTAAAAAACAAACAAAAATTAAAAAAATATATAAAGTTATGGCAATTCCCACAATATTGTATGGTGTGAAACGTGGGCTAAAAAAAAAAAGTGGAGATGACGTTCCTCAGACAAGTTTAAGGATGTACAAAACCTGATAGAATTAGAACTGAGAATATAAGAGAAGAATTAAAAGTGCAGCCTTTATTGGAGAAAGTCACGAATTATAGACAAAAGTGGATTGATCACATGAATGGAATGAGTAAGGAGAGATGTCCATTATTGGCAAGAAATTATCAAGCAAGAGGAAGACGTGATGTGGGAAGGCCTAAAAAACGTTGGGCTGATGCATTATGAAGTCTGAACAGGTAATTGCCTAATCCTTGGACTAACGATGATTATGAATATACAACTCGTACCTCGCGCACTCTAAACTGGCAGGTCCGTGACTTCATTGTTCTACTTTTTCTTGAGATTAACCGCATACGCTAGTGGTCAGTGTTTCTGACTACAGTTCATGATGTCCCGGGTTCGATTCCCAGTCAGACCATAGGATTTTTTTCTTAAAGGGAATTATTACTATGGTTGCCTATGGTGTGGAATTTAAGGACATGTTGCACGTATGGGGAATGAAAGACTTGCATGGAAGCTTCTTGTAGGAAAACCAGAGGGAAAACGCCCAGTTGGTAGACCAAGAATGAGGTGGGAGAATAACATTAACTATGATTTGAGGGAAGTACATTATACAGGGAATGATTGGAAAGCATTAGCTCAGGATAGGGATGTATGGAGAGCTTATGTCCGCGCGGCCATGAACTTACGGGTTCGATAGTGCCAGTGAGTAAGTAAGTTAGCTTAAGGACTCTCCTGGTGCTTCATTATAATGTATTACTCATCACATCATTGGGGTAACGTAACTCCACCTTCCAGGTGTCCCAACCTAAGAAATAGATTACAATTCAGCCAATGCCAGGGAGAAAGCCAGAAATGTCGTAAAAGACAACCTGGTGGCATTGGAAAAAAAAAAAAAAAAAAAAATCTTGAAACCCAGAAAATGTAATTTTAGTTGTACAACAGACTTACTTCCTTACCTGAATGAAAAACTTTGAAGATAAATAAATCCATGACTATACTATATATTTTACATTTTCACACTTCATAAATGCTAGCGCTTTCCATGGAGAATCTAATGACACCTCAAACTCCATTTCAACAAAAAAATGTGACTTACCTGGTTCCTTTCCTCTACCCTTTAATTATTTTCAAAATTATAACATAAAGGTAGGATATGGAAATATTCCACCTTCATTTTTTGAATCAGCAGATGGAAGTACATAAAAAACGGCTAAAAATATTTATTTTGCAAAATATAATGAACCAGTGTAATCGAAAAGAATAGGAATAGTTTGTAATCTGTGATCTGCTCTAACCTGCATATGCAGTCAGTTGCACTACAATAAAAAGTATTATTATTATTTTACCAATATATGATTAAATTATCAATTTGTAAACTGATCATAGGAAGAGGTATAGCCAAATAATTTGTCTGCGAGTATGCAAAAGGGCTAGTATTGTTGGCCGATAGCGAGGAGATACTAAAGGACAATACGCACACACTGTTGAGTAACACTAAGAAATTAGGATTGGAAGTAAATATATGGTCACACATAGAAATTCATTATATAATGGAAAAGGACAGCTAATGACAAATGAGGGAAATTTTGAGGAAGTGGCTGAATTCAAATACCTAGGAACAATAATCACAAATAGGAATGAGATGCACAAAGAAATTAAACATAGGCTCAATTCTGGAAATGCGTGCTATTATGCATTGCAGAGACTCTTGATATCCCATCTTTCAAAAAAACGTTAAACTGAAAATATATATAAAAACATTATTCTACCAGTTATATTATATGGGTGCCAAATATGGACTCTTACTTTAAGGGAGGAAAGGAGATTACAAGTATTTGAGAATAAAGTACTTAGGAAAATGTTCGGACCAAAAAAGAGATGAACAGACACGTGAATGGAGAAGACTACAAAATAATGAACTACATGGTCTTTATAGGAAGCCAGATATAATAAGAACAGTTAAGTCTCGTAGACTGCGATGGACATGACATGTTGCACATATGGGAAATGAAAGACTTGCATAGAAGCTTCTTGTAGGAAAGCCAGAGGGAAAACGCCCAGTTGGTAGACCAAGAATGAGGTGGGAGAATAACATTAACTATGATTTGAGGGAAGTAGATTATACAGGGAATGATTTGAAAGAATTAGCTCAGGATAGGGATGTATGGAGAGCTTATGGCAAACACAAGTGAAACACATATGTAAAAAGACTTTCTCCATCTTACATTATCTTAGACGTTTAAAGAATTTTCTCCCAGTTTCGTTAAAACAAATCCTTGTGCAGAATCTTGTGTTACCACACTTCGATTATTGTGACATTATATATAATGATCTAAACTATGACTTGTCGCAGAGACTGCAGCGTGTTCATAATGCTTGCGTTCGATTCATTTTCAATATCCGGCGTTATGACCATATTTCCGAACACTTTAATAACCTCTCTTGGCTCCGTCTTACTGACAGACGTAAATTGCACTCTCTTTCACTACTTTTCAAGCTTCTGAATTCCTACATCCCTACTTACCTGGCGTCTAGATTTGAGAAGTTATCCTCTTACCACAATATTGACACTAGATCACAAGATAGCAGTCTGCTAACAATTCCTCTTCATAGCACTTCCTCCTATTCTACTTCCTTCACAGTAGCCTCTGCCCGCTCCTGGAATCTCCTTCCTCAAGAGATCAGGGGTTGCCGCACACTTGGTACCTTTAAGTCACGCTTATACAGTTACCTGTTGTCTAATAATTAATTTTTCTCTATTTATTTAATTTTATACTATGTCATTAATCTTTTCCTGTTTTTTTATATATATATTATACATATATATTTAATTCGTTAAATTTAGAGTAAATCAAAATACATTATAAATATTAATTGTATTGTATTCATAACTTGTAATCGCTTATTTTTATATATATATATATATATATATATATATATATATATTGTAATTTAGATTTAAGACTATTTTTTGTTTGTATTTTTTTTTAAACCTGGTTGAGTGGTAGACAAGGCCTTAAGGCCTTAACTCTGCCAGGTAAAATAAAGCTATTATTATTATTATTATTATTATTATTATTATTATTATTATTATTATGTCCGCGCGGCCAAGAACCTACGGGTTCGATAGTGCCAGTAAGAGAGTGAGTAAGTAAGTAAGTAAGTAAGTATGCAAATGGGCACGATCTAGTGACATTTAAGATCAGTTGACAGGTTGGGATGTTCTGTGGGTGGGGACACGAGAAAGTGCAACTCTAGATTTGAGAACATGATTGATGCTGTTGGGAATACAGAAGAAAGAAAGAAACAGGAAGTGTGTCTGGACGTTTCTGCAACATGGACAAATTATTTGACTTTATCTTACACATGGTAAATTTACTATATAGTAAATATATATTCTGTCTGTAAAAAGAATGATACTTATACATTTTATAATATGTATTATGAATTTTCATTTGGTATCTGGCGGCACTATGGCCCTGGGGTCGACTCAGCCTCTAACGGAAATGAGTACCAGACGCTTGTTCTGGGGTAAAGGCGGCCGTCACGCAGGGCTGACAACCCGGCTGACATAAAGTGCCGATTGTCTAGAAAAAGTGGTAGCCTTAACCTTCTACTACCCCAAGGGCCTCCGGGTCTGTTGTGGGATCAAAAAAAAATATAATAATTTAACAAGGGAAGCACGCCGTAGCGTAGTGGTTAAGGCACTGAGCTACAAGCCGGAGGGTCGAGGGTTCAAGTCCTGTTGGGGTCAGGATTTTTAAACTGACCCATCCCTCGGGCGGCACTATGGCCCTGGGGTCGACTCAGCCTCTAACGGAAATGAGTACCAGACGCTTGTTCTGGGGGTAAAGGTGGCCGTCACGCAGGGCTGACACCCCGGCTGACATTAAGTGCCGATTGTCCAGAAAAAGTGGGAGCCTTAACCTCCCACTACCACAAGGGCCTCTCGAGGCCTGTTGTGGGATCACTTTACTTTTACTGTCAACCATAGCATGCCAAAACCTACCTTGAATTTTCTTCCAGAGAAATGTTGTGGTGTACAAAGGCCGTATCCAGAAAAAAAAATCTGCCGTTTTTAACTGCATGATACTAATATCATGGTAACAGTTAGAATCAGGCAAGCGGAACCCCCAAGGAGGAAGGAACTTTATTGCCTCCTACCACTAAGGTGCAAGAGAACCTTAACTCTTAAATTGGCAAAACACCAATTTCTTCTTTTAGTTATTTGAATGTGGCGGACCGCAGTGAAAACGCAATCTCGTGTAAATTTTATTGATAGGAATATCATATAATTAGACACACATTTAAGTGGTTTATTTTTGTTCGTTTTCTTCTGATTTATTTAAAATATTACATTAATTAAACGAACTGATGTATCCAAAAGGATACATTACGAATTTAAGGGTTAACGCAGAAAACCTTGCAAACGTATTCAGCCTCCTATTGTAGACCCGCCGTCCTTGGACTGCCAAACAATTTACCTAAACTCTTAAGTATACACAGTCAAGGACTCACAAATTGCACCTATATAAGGGGAATTCAGTTAGCACTAGATGCCCTCATTCTAGTGCTGAAATTATTTTCCTCCTGTCAAATAGTATAGGTGGGTCTCAAGCCACCTATTTAAATTAGGACCTATTGTAGAGGAATATATTCCCCGGATATGCATTCTGCTGGGTGGTAATTGCCTCCCTTTCATGCTAGAGGAGCGATGCCTCTTGTCTAAGAATCCATAATAAATCTCAACTGAGCTTCTTAGGCTCTCAGACTACATGTCTTTAATACAGAGGCCTAATTTATTGCTAACTGGGCCATAGCCTTCACAATAGGCTTGGGCATTGCCTCTCTTGTACCCATCATAATGGCAAGTACCTCACTCCCAAATGCCCAAAACTGGGATGTGAGCCGTGATAACAAGGCCTGGTACTTCTCTATCTTATCCTTCTGGGCGCACGCAAGATAGTCTGAATCCTGATGGCGGACAGTTACATCGATCATGAAGACCCTTTCCTGGCATATTATCACCAGGTCCGGTTTTAGGCTTGAATCTATGAACGCATTAGAGCGTAAAAGTCGTTCTCTGCCTGTACTCTGCTGAGAAAGTTGTATCCAAGTACGTTTTTGCGTACTCACAAATCTGTTCATGCGATAATAATTGTTGAAATTCCTAAGCTACCTGGCGAGGTGACTTAGGAGAGAAACGAATCGTGAGAATCCCGATGGTAACCGAGTACTTTGAAATCTTGCTGCTTTATCCAAGATGTCGGAACTTGAAGACTTCGATCTTGTTTTCGGTATACGCGGAGAAGAGGAATTTGATAGAGTCTACCAAAAAATTCAACTGGAAGAATAGGAGAATCGGCGTAATATTACGCGACGCAGACGTCGTTGTATACGATATTATTTGCGGGACGCAAGCGTAAATGCGTTCCTCTAGCAGACGAAAATAACGGAAGTGGTTTTATCGCTGAGAATTCTGGGTAATTTCTTGCCAATATTACGAAAATGACGACTTTCATGCATGACCAGTTAGTGGTTCGCTAATTCGATCTTTGCACTTACTCACGGTAAGTCAGCTCACCAGTGATTGGAAGTAATTTGAGTAGAGACTAATATGTATTTGCATGCGGCCTTTACCAGTTACTCTCGCCATTTATGCAAATACTTGAATTCTTGAACTTTGACTTTTAGAGCACTAATTGTTCGCGTGATCGAGCAAATGCTCATAGCATTCGTGATCGAGAATTAACAGTGTATACAAGAGAAAAATTGGCATTTAGATTTGAGTTTCTCAGGTAGCTCAGTGGTAGAGCATTGGCCTAGAAAACCAAAGGCCTGGGTTCAAACGCCAGTCTAAGTGTTTGATTTTCTCTTCAAATATGTTTTTAATATTGTCAGGATTATTAAGGAAATTTTTCGTTCTCCTAATGCTTCTTTAGCTAATGTATTGATATAGATCCTCTGTGGTATCAAACACTTGCGCTTCCAGCAGTTTTTCATCAAATATTCTTTTATATAAATATACTGTACTGCTATCCTCTAACTTGTAAGATTATAAGTTGGTTAATCAGTGTTTTATTATCTTCATTTGTTTGAACTTGTACATTATCCCTTCCTTCATTAATATTTTCATTTGCAAATGGAGGCACAAAATTTGAAATTACTATATAATTATCACTTCCACAATTTATTCATTTGATAGAAGAAGAGGACAGCCAAAAAATAATATGGATGGAAGGTGTTTTAAAAAGCATTAAAGAAAAAGGATTAGACGATGGAGATTGGAATGATAGAGAGATGTGGAGGAGAATGATGGTACATTAATTGGGTGCAGGCAGATGTTGTGAAACATTGTGAAATCTGCTAAATAAATGAAAATCATTAAGCATGAGAGATTGATACGGGCAGGACACGTATTTATAAATTGTTATACTATAAACGCTTAGAAATTTTTATTCAGAAAATCCTTGAAGGAAATGCCATTAGGAAGGACTGGGTAAATTAGAAGGATGATAATATTAGGATTGATATCAGAGAACTGGATATTAGAGATATAAACTGGATTCAGTTATCTGAGAAAAGTCATCAAATGACAGTCTTAATGAATGCTGCCATGAACCTGCCATAAGACACTGAGTTTGTTTAATTAAAAAAATACTTCTAGGGAATTACAACGTATATAAGAGAAAAAATTGCGTCTATATCGTAACTCGCCTCGGTAGCTCAGTTGGTAGAGCACTTGGCCCGGAAAGCCAAGGGTCCCGGGTTCGAGTCCCGGTCTAGGCGAAAATTTTTCTCTTCAAATTTAAAAAAAATACTATTTGTTTTACTACCTGTACCTATCAAAATTATGTAATGTTTTAGATTTTTTTAATTAGAGCTTACAATGAAAAGAATTATTTTAAACTCTTGTGTATTTTATTCATAGCTGAAATTGGTAATTTTCTTTTGGATATCTGGTACAGAGGGAAACAAGTAGGGAGTCAATAAATAAAAAATTGTACATCACTGAAACTAGTACACATATTATGGTAATAATTTGAAGTATGGCAAGTAATGAAATGAAATTAATTTATTTTATAACAAACAAAACAAAGAATTATCAATACGCAGGCAGTATGGGTGGACAAGTGCACACTAAATGCTTATCGCCATACATGTCATCTATTCTGCCAACACTCGGCCACACTTTAGACTCAGGATGTACAAATGGCTGAAAGTAATTAAGAACATAAATAAAAAACATAAAGAAGAATAAACAAATATAAAAAATACAATATATGTAAATTAAACTGTAACAAACATGTAAATCAAATAAAATTAATTAAAATGGAAGAGATAATAAAAGTAAATCTTGCTATTTCATTCAAATTCATTATAGTTAGGCTTGGAAAACAGTGGAAATTAAACAGATTAGAATCATATGAAAATTAAGACTCCTCAGATCGGCAGTAATCGGCAGCAATTTTCTCAATTATCATCAGACAGTCTGTTAGCAGTCTCTTTCTTTAAGAAAAATAATTAAATAAAATGAGGCGTGAAAAATAAATGGAATAAAATAAAATTACAAATGGAACAAAATGAAATATAAATATAAATGAAACAAGATCAAAAAAGGAAGAAATAAAAACACAAATAGTTAAAACAATCATAAAATAAAATAGCAAATAAACAGACGAACACAATGCTCTGCACATTTTCTAAGGAACTTACTAAAAAGAGTTGTAATTTTATAAATAAATACTCACAGCAGGGAATGCTGCCTGCTCCCTAGAGTAAGGCCGGTTCCATTCGCTTGATATAACTTGTGCCTGAGTGTGTGGTGCCATGGTGAGTGGATTTGTACGCACGTCCATCCTACCCTCCTCTATATCATTTATCTCTTGCTTGATGTCTGAAAACAAACAAATTTTATCAGACAGTACTATTTTATTACATTAGATACTATAGTGACCATACAAGAACTTGGACTTACAGATTAAAGCATCACAGAACCTATCCAGCTCCTGTTTGTCTTCAGACTCTGTCGGCTCAATCATCAGTGTCCCAGCTTCAAGCCATGACATGGTGGGGGCATGGGAAACCATGAACAACAATAAGAAGAATAATAGTGAAGAAGAAGAAGAAGAAGAAGAAGAACAACAACAAGAAGAAGAAGAAGAAGAAGAAGAAGAAGAAGAAGAAGAAGAAGAAGAAGAAGAAACAAGAAGAAGAACAAGAAGAAGAAGAAGAAGAAAGAAGAAGAACAACAAGAAGAAGAAGAAGAAGAAGAAGAAGAAGAAGAAGAAGAAGAAGAAGAAGAAGAAGAAGAAGAAGAAGAAGAAGAAGAACAAGAAGAAGAACAAGAAAGAAGAAGAACAAGAAGAACAAGAAGAAGAACAAGAAGAACAAGAAGAAGAAGAAGAACAAGAAGAAGAACAAGAAGAAGAACAAGAAGAAGAAGAAGAAGAAGAAGAACAACAACAACAAGAAGAAGAAGAAGAAGAAGAAGAAGAAGAAGAAGAAGAACAACAACAAGAAGAAGAAGAAGAAGAAGAAGAAGAAGAAGAAGAACAACAAGAAGAAGAAGAAGAAGAAGAAGAAGAAGAAGAAGAAGACAATAATAATAAGAAAAAGAATAACAATAATAATAATAAGAACAATAAATAACAACAACAACAACAATAAGATAATAATAATAATAATAATAACAAATAATAATAAATAACAATAATAAAATAACAATAATAATAATAACAAATAATAATAACAATAACAACAACAATAATAATAATAATAAACAATAATAATAATTAATAATAATAACAATAATAATAACAAACAATAATAACAAATAATAATCATAACAATAAATAATAAACAATAATAATAATAAACAATAATACAATAATAATAATAACAATAATAATAACAATAATACTAATAACACTAATAATAATACTAACAATAAAATTAATAATAATGTTACGCCTACCCTAGGGCCTAACTGCCATAATAATAAAATTCTATAAAAACAGATGAGGCATTATACACAAGATACTTTTTAATTATACCAAAAAATAGAGAATAGAATAATCACCCTTTAAATGCGGATTGAAGTCTCAATCAAAATTGTACACAAGTGTTTTATAGATAAAAAACTAGCGTAAAAATTATAATAAATGACTATTTCACATCAATATATTTTTCAATCTATGAGGACACACTTACGAAATCTTATATAATATCAAAAACAACTTTATTAGTTTCCAACCTAATGGGACACTCTTACAAAAACTTATATAACCCAAACACATTAGGATAAGTAGTTAAAAACATATATAAACATGGCCATGATAAAACTAGTAATATTACAAAAGATTGGGCAAGAAAATAGAGGCTTCCATTAGTTTTAGGGAATGGTGAAAGGTTAGAGATGATAATATAAAGAGCAGGGTTTTTGAGTAGAAAAGTCAGAACGGTGTAGGGGACCGAAGGCGGTCCTCCTGGGGACGAGAGCAGCTCTACATGGGTAATATGAATCTTTTATCTTTTTATTATCATTCTTTAAATGGTCATTTTTTTCATACATAACTTTAATTAAAGGACCAAATGGTCCAAAGAACTTAGAATAATGACCAAAAGTTGATTCTTTTAAATGATTGTTTTCTCTCTCTGAATTTTATCAGTTTTAGTATTTTGACACTTTTCAATATGGCGATTTTTAGCTGATTTTAATAAGTGTTTTATATGTTTTGGTTTTAATATGTCTTTATGTTTTATTTATTTAAATAAATGATCGTAATTTTTTTTTTAAAGTATTTAAATATGGAATTCATCCTCCAAAACCAAGGCCACCCGCTCGGGCCAAAGACCACTTAAACTATAGAGATCTTGTTACGCTACGTTACGGCTGGGCTTAACTGTCCACGCGTAACAAATAATAATAATAATAATAATTAGAACAATAATAACAGTTACAACAATAATGATATGTAATAATAATAATAATAAAAAATATATAATAATAATAATAAATTAGAACCATAATAACAGTTACAGCAATAATGATATAGTAATAATATTAATAATAATAATAATGAATAATGAATATAATAATAATAATAATAATGATAATAATGATAATGATAATTATGATAAAATAATAATTGTAATAATAATGGCAATATCATTAATAATATATAGATAATTGGATCATTGGTTGATTAATGTCTTTGACATCGTCCGATTCCCAATAGCCAATTTTGTCGGTCCATCCAATCTCCTGGTTGTAGATGTTTCTCCTTCATGTATAAATATATTCCCTGACTCCAGGAGGTTTAGGTCATTAATAATAATAATAATAATAATAATAATAATAATAATAATAATAATAATAATAATAATAATAATAATAATAATAATAATAAATGATAATTTAATAATCAATCGAGTTGGTGTTTACTTAATGAAAATCCATTACTTATTTAATTAAATAAAAAAAAAGTTACAGTTTTATTTGATTTGCATATTTATTATGATATAATTTAGTTACAGCTGTTTCGGTACACTGTACCTTCTTCAGACATGTTAAAAAATTAATGAATTGTGTTATTATAGTACATAATGCAATTCATTAATTTGTTAACATGTATGAAGAAGGTGCAGTGTACAGAAACAACTGTAACTAAATTATATCTTAATAAATATGAAAATCAAACAAAATTTAAGTTTTATTTTTATTTAGTTAAATAGATAATTTAATAATAATAATAATAATAATAATAATAAATAATAAGCTTTATTTAAGCTGGTAGAGTTAAGGCCATAAAGCCTTCTGTACACCAACAAGTGAATAATAAAATTACATACTTATTCCAATTTTAAAATTGGTCCGTTACCATGCAGAGAACACGTTGTAGATAAATATATAAATAGGGTACGTAGTCGACAAAATTGCCAGTCTCAAGACAAACCTTGAGGATGCCGGATGCAGTCTCTTGCGAAACGTCGGAGAACTACAAACCTCAAGACCACGGCCAACAGCCCAGAAATCTTCTACAAATCATCATAATAACTCCAGCCGTGAAAGCCTAAGTTAATATATGAAGCAAGATGTTTATACTGATTCTAAAACATTTTTATCCATATACCTGGCCCTAATTTTAGTTTTTTTCTTTGATACTGATACATAGCACTATAGGGTGGTGATTATGATTATTCTGATGTTGATGGCTATATGTTATTACACTCACCATAGTCCATCAGTCTCTTGGCAATATCGACTGCTTCAATATTAGCTGACATCTTGAAGTCACGCACATCCAGAATAAACTCATGTGCTACCAGAGCACTTTTTTGTCCTTTATACAGAGTTTTATAATGTGTCTCTAACCTCTTGCTCATGTAATTTGCATTCAATATTGCAACCTGAGTGGCTTTCCTCAATCCACGTGGACCCATCATCTGCAACACAAAAGTAGAGACTTCTATTTCTGACAAGGGAACGGTCAACCATTGCAATCCGAAACCTACCTTCTCCCAGAGAAGCGTTGTAATGTACCAAGGCTGTGTCCAAAAAATTATCTGCAAGGCATAGAAATCGAAGACAGATTCAGCAATGGCAATCCACTGTGCATAGCAGTTGGACGTCCCTACAGTGTGGGATGAGGCGGGTGCGGTGCAGATGGCAGGTAGAGAGGGTTATCCAATCCATCAAGTGAAGGACTATTTACTTCCTTGTAGTTTAAATGAGAGATTTGGCTCATTTTAGTGCCTTGCAGTTAAAATTGCCAGATTTTTTTGGACACAACCTTGGTACATCACATTGCTTCTCTGGGAGAAATTTTAAGGTGGTTTTGGCATGCAATGGTTCATAGTTCCCTGTGAATAAATGTGTTAAATTTAATTTTATTCAACTTGAATAGTCAAACAGTGGAGTAGTAAAGAGTAGGATAGAAAAGTGGGAACACTGTAATTATATACCTCAACAAGGGAAATAAATTAAATTTGAAGAGAAAAATTTTCGCCTAGACCGGGACTCGAACCCGGGACCCTTGGCTTTCCGGGCCAAGTGCTCTACCAATTGAGCTACCGAGGCGAGTTACGATCTAGACACAAATTTTTCTCTTATATGCGTTGTAATTCCCTATCAATGGTTTCAAAAGCATTTGGCGATAGGGAATTACAACGTATATAAGAGAAAAATGTGCGTCTAGATCGTAACTCGCCTCGGTAGCTCAGTTGGTAGAGCACTTGGCCCGGAAAGCAAAGGGTCCCGGGTTCGAGTCCCGGTCTAGGCGAAAATTTTTCTCTTCAAATTTAATTTATCTTTCATTGAGAAATGTTAAATTAATAATAAAAACATCAAGGGAAATAAATTTAACTTTTATAGGAATTAATCACTATGAGGTTTAATTTATGATAAAATCAAATGTTTTCTACCTCTCCTCATATATATCTTCTAAGTAGATCGTGATAGATCTTCAGTACTGAAGATGAGACTGTTATGATCTCAAAATCGCAATCTACTTAGAAGATTTATATGAGGAGAGGTAGGAAACATTTTATTTTATCATAAGAGAAATAAACTTTTGGGAAGAAAGTAGTGTATCTGCCAAATAATTCTCAAGTCAAATTACATTAAAAGCAAAACAATTTGGTAACAATTTAAAAAGTATATTTTAAACTTAGAATACATTATTTTTAACATCTACCATGACAAACATAAGTGATTAGGCTATTGTAAATGTAATTTTACATGAGAAATTTGCACACTCTATAATTGTTTGATTATTTACTTGTAGCTTTACTGGCTGAGAGCTTGCTTTCAAGCTGTCATAAAAACCTCATTGTCTTGGCACATCACAAAAGTAAGATACTAAGGGTCGAATCTTTGAACGCATTAGACCGTAAAAGGCGTTCTCTGCTGAGAAAGTTTTATCCTAATACGATTTTGCTTACTCAGAAATCTATTCATGCAATAATAATGGTTGAAATTCGTAAGCTACCTGACGAGGTAACTTAAGATAGAAACTTATCGTGAGAATCCTGAAGGGAACCGATGGGAAACAATGGTAACCGATGTAGTTTGAAACCTTGCCGCATACCTTGCTGCTTTATCCAAGATGTCGGACCTTGAAGACTTCGATCATGTTTTCGGTATAGAGGAATTTGATAGAGTCTACCAAAGAATTCAACTGGAAGAACAGGAGAATCGGCATAATATTGCGTGATGCAGACGTCATTGTATACGGTATTATTTGCGGGATGCAAGCGTAAATGCGTTCCTCTATAGCAAACGAAAATAATGGAAGTGGTTTTATTGCTGAGAATTCTGGGTAATTTCTTGCCAATATTACGAAAACGACGACTTTCATGCATGACCAGTTTGTGGGCAGCTAATTCGATCTTTGCACCAGTGATTGGAAGTAATTTGAGTAGAGACTAATGTATTTGCATGCGGCCCTTAAATGTACAAATATTTAATGAAAGTTCATTATATCTTTACATTCTACAAATAAACATAATATATATATATATATATATATATATATATATCATAAGAATGATACTGGTTTTGCTACATAATTACACACCTTGATATAAGCCCAGGAAATGGGAAGTATGGCAGATGAACCAAATGGTGCAGCACTCACAACACCAAATGACTTTGAATGTCGTCCCATATCTGCCATAGGATTCACCACAGGATGTGTAGGTAGAAATGGTGCCAAGTGCGCTTTACTAGAACATAAAAATATAATTAAGATTATACAGGTGATAGGCTGCACAAGATTGGATCGGATAAGGAATGAAGATATAAGAACAGAGTTAAATATATATCCATTGGATGAGAAAATTAGAGAATATAGAGAGAAATGATTTACACATGTGGAAAGAATGAATGTAGCAAGATTATCAAGAGCAGCATTCAACTACAAGCCAAGAGGTTCAAGGAATGCAGGAAGGCCAGTGAAAAGATGGACAGAACAACTGTGAGGCAGAACAGGCAATTTGCCTAGCCCTTGAAGTGAAGAAGAATAAGAAGAAGAATAAGAAGGTGATAGAGGACTAAGTTGAGTATTTTCAGATAAGGAACCAGATGACCATAAATGCACATTTCAGGTGTCATGTAAGTTTGAACTGGGATGTTTAAATCACAAAGCACTAGCCAGATTGCTAAATAAAGATCTCTTTTCACATCGGACTTTGGAAACATGTTCTTGGATCAAGTGGCAGAAGCACAATCAATAATCAATCAGCTTTTTGATGTTATATTTAGTTTAACATGTTCCAGTTAAGTAAATAAAAATCCTAGCTTTTAAGGGATCAGATACCGCAAGAGCTAAAATAATTCTGGAGGGGAAACCCATTGAACAAGTGAACCATTTTAAATACCTGGATTATGAAATCTCCTATTTTAAAAATAAAGATCTTTTTAACAAACTTAATAAATTTAATTATATATGTGGCACAATTAAAAGAATATTTAAAAACACAAGAAAAGAAACAAAACTAAAATTTAATTATATATGTGGCTCAATTAAAAGAATATTTAAAAACACAAGAAAGGAAACAAAACTAAAATTTTATAAAGCAGTGGTTACTATTGTATGGTAGCGAATTTTGGGTTTTAACTAAAAGAGAGGAGAAGATCATAGAAGTAGCTGAAATGAGATTTCTGAGAAGTGTAGCTGGCTGCAAACTTCTAGATAAAATAAGAAGTGAAGATATTAGAAACGAGCTAAGTATTTTTAAACTTTTAGATAAAATAAAATAATCTACAAAAAACTAGAAACAACATATTCAAAGAATGAAAGATGACCGGATACAAAAAATTATACTTAATTACAAGCCAAAAGGAGACAGGAATGTTGGTAGACCAAAAAAGAGATGGATTCAACTTTTTGAATGAGAATCTATGAGACTGGAACAAGCCACATGGGCTTAATCCATAATTGTTGATGATGATGATGTTCCAGTTCTGGACAAATGCATTTAAAAAAAAAAAAATTAACGTCTGCACCAGAAATTAAACCAAAGACCACCAACTCTGTATGTTGGTGTGTGCAGTCCATTACACCATTCGAGACACAATACAAACACTAACATTTCTTTCCACATGTACAATTCTCTTACATCCGAAGGTAGATAGCTAGAACTATTAACACCACCATTAGATGACTTTTATTCAAAGTATTTTTAACAAGAATTTTCACAATTAATTTATCCAGGACTGGTACATGTTAAACTAAATATGCATTACTGCATGAAAGTAATGAAAATTCTCGTTAAAAATACTTGAATACGTTGTTATAACTCTTAGCTATCTGCCTTCGGACATAAGAGAATTGTATATGTGGAATGTTAACATTTGTATTTTGTCTTGAATGGTGTAATGGACTGCATGCCAACATACAATGTCTGAGGTCAAGGGTTTGATTCCCGGTTCAGATGATAATTTTTATTTTTAAAAATCAATCCCTCCCTGTGGATTATCACCTTGTCGTGGTAGGGAGGCTTAGTACCAATGATCCAGACGATCATAACCGGGAAGTCTTGGCTTGCGGTTAGATAAGAGGAGAGGGAACTAAGAATAATCTGCAACGTGGGAGCAACGACCACACTGGAAGCTGCAAACACGGAAGACCACAACGGCAGACACGGCGGAGATAGAAATATCGAAACGGCGAAAATGGCAGAAGTGGCAACCCAATCTCTGGGCGTGAAATAAGAGACCCAGGTCGGGGAAACACGAGTGAAGTCCTCAACGGCAGAAGGCGGAAGAGGCAACCCTCCTTGGGGGTATAAAACAGAAGGAAGCAAGTCCAAAGGCTTTAAGGAGGCAGCCCCTCCAAAGGACTAACCCTGCAGTACGTTAGTAGTGTACTCAGGGGACACTTCAAAATACTTAGAAGCTCCAAAGATATAGCCCAAGGAAAAGATGGAAAGAGCAGCAATTTGGAGCCGGAACAGGCTAGTAAATAAGCCTAAGCCGTGAAGAAGAAGAAGAAGAAGAAGAAGAAAAAAATCAATCAGCTTTGTTAGTGAAATCCATGTTATGAAGGGTACTGCATAAATAATATTGAGGTAGCAATAATTATACCCCTATTATCTGCTAGAGATTCAAGCTGTAGGACCAAATGATATTGAACCCAGAGTTTAGTTCCACCAATAGTTTATCCAGTGCTGTGCTATAGATCTAAACTTCTTGTAGCGTGTAATGTTAAGTAATGAGGCTTATCTCTAAGAGTTTAAGATTCTGTGACATCTGAAATAAGCACATTAGACCATTGTTTGCCAATCTCAAAACAGTCAATTTATAGTTCTTTATTGTCTGTATACTTTTATCTCAAAAGTTTGAGACACTGTGCACACATTTACTTCATACCATTTTTTACATACAATTGTTTATGTGAAGTTATTTTATCAGAAGTTTATGTAGTACAGTTACTTACACTCCTATGGGTCCCATACCAGGACCACCTCCTCCATGAGGGATACAGAATGTTTTGTGAAGATTCAGATGCGAGACATCAGACCCATAGTCACCTGGCCGACATAACCCAACTTGTGCATTCATGTTTGCTCCATCAAGATTACACATGTAGTGTAGTTTATAAAGTTTAATTATTTCTATTCAGAAAGTCTTTAAAGTTGGTATTCAAGAACCAAGCTTTCCACACAGAGCAACTCTCAGCCCATCTCTCCATGGTAATTAAGGGTCATATCTATGAATGCATTAGACCGTAAAAGTCGTTCTCTGCTGAGAAAGTTGCCATCCAAAGATGTTTTTGCATACTCAAAAGTCTGTTCATGCGATAATAATTGTCAAAATTCCTAAGCTACCTGGCGAGGTGACTTTGCAGAGAACGAATCGTGAGCAACCCAATGGGAACCGATGGTAACCGATGTACTTTGAAACCTTGCTGCTTTATCTAAGATGTCGGACCTTGAAGACTTCGATCATGTTTTCGGTATGCGTGGAGAAGAGGAATTTGATAGAGTCTACCAAAGAATTCAACTGGAAGAACAGGAGAATCAGCATAATATCGCACGACACAGACGTCGTCGTATACGGTTTTATTTGCAGGACTCAAGTGTAAATGCGTTCCTCTAGCAGACGAAAATAATGAAGTGGTTTCATTCATCGCTGAAATTCTGGGCAATTTCTTGCCAATATTACAAAAAAAAACTACTTTCATGCATGACGAGTCAGCGACTCGCTAATTCAAACTTTGCACATGCTCATGGAAAACTCAGCTCACCAGAGACTAATGTATTTTTGCATGTGGCGCTAAGTGGGTCATGCAGGACCTATTCTAACTGGCTCACTCTGTTCAACATCATGTGCTAACAAATATTTATTTTAAAAAAGTTTCTGAAAACAATTGAAAAATGACAACCTCAGCTTACAGAAGACTGAGATGGCATGGCCTTAGAGAGCATGGTTCTTGAATACTGGCCTAAGACTTTCATAAGTAAAAGATAAATAAGAAAGATAAAGAAATGCTAAAGGAAGTACCTGACAAGTAATTTGTTGGCTGTAAGTAGCATATTTTAAGAGAAAAATTTGCATCCAAGCAAGATTTGAACCCAATCATCTATTGACCAGCATCAGTCACTAGCAATTAATTATGTTAAAAATTATAATGCAGATGCAAATATTATCTCAAGGTATAGTCAACAGATGACCTATCTATAAACAATATAAATATGAGATTTATATCTATTGAATTAGTAATTGTTTAACAGTGTCTGCACAAATTGTACACCTCCATATATAATTGTTTCTGGGAACTGTTAATGTTTTCTATCAAAATTAAAGTGGAAAGTTAATGGCAAAATTGTGACAGTTGGAGTTTGACTGAAGATGAAGGTGAATAACCTTTGAAACTGGCATCATGAAAACATGCAACTTTAAGAGGTGAGATAAAAATCCATCATAATTGAAGAGAAACTCAAACTGGGACTCAAACCCAGGACCTTTGGCTTTCTAGACCAATGCTCTACTGACTGAGCTATCTGGGCGAGTTCCAATCTAAACGCAAATTTTGCTCTTATATATGTTGTCAATTCCCACGCACCAAATGCTATGAAACCTTTGCTGGTATCTTTGCAAATGGCGGATTCTTTATTAAGAATACATTTATTTGGGAATTTTACATTACATTATAAAGCCAGTATGACTTCTTTCTTTCAATGTTTTTTATTCATTTCATACATCTCAATGATGGATAAATCGTATTGGAAGAGAAAAATTATACGCTCAGACTGGGACTCGAACCCAGGACCACTGGCTGTCAATATTGTCCTGGGTTTGAGTCCCAGTCTCAGCGTATAATTTTTCTCTTCAAATATTTTTTATCCATCATTGAGATGTATGAAATGAATAATAAAAACATTGATATAAAAACCATTTTCTTTAACTCGTTTATAAATTATAAACTGTTAATGTTCTACTTACCTGACCTCCATAATCATGGATCATTTGACAGACGTCTGCTATCGTCTCCTCAAAAACTCCATTTGTTGAAGGGTATGTAATCATTAGACATGATAAATTCTTCCCATGTTTTTCAACCTACATAAAGGAAGTATTTTTATAACGTTAAAGAGTTTCAAATTAACACAATAAAATACCTACACTCAGAGAAACTGCCGGACAGTAAATTTTCATTACCTCCTTTATCATTGTATAGTTTCATTTTTTTTATAACTGTTACATAAATTTAACTCTCATTCTAAACACATTACATACTTCAATACAATAAATTATTTCTATAGAATGAAGAAAATTTAGCAGACAACTAATTACCTTGATATATTCTATAAAAAATATCTATGGGACTCATGCTGATTCAAGTCCCCATGAGAAAGTAATTTCCTCATGGAATTTCAGTTAGTATAGGATCAGTGAGGAAATTAGGTAACTACAATAAGTAGCGGCTCCAGGTTGGTATAACAGCTGGGGACCTGCCATGCTAACTACATGTTACCCCTAAAAATGACTAGATGATCACCCACCTCTGTGATTAATACATGTGAATGTGAGGCCAGCAGCTGGCTGGTAGACCTAGGCTCTTCTAGGTCTGTAACACCATGGAGTACAATCAACATACAGCCAAAACTATTCTATAACATAATAAATAAGGTGTTTATGAGATAAGATGCTATGGACTCACCTTATTTATTAAGAAGAATATCATAATGTTACTTCCTATTGTAATTTTATAATAAATTCTATAATACTTGGGCGTAACATTAGATATTAAATTTGCTAAAAAAATTATGTTCAAAACATCTTTAAAAAAACACAGGAAACAAGAACTCTCAAAAGACTGGCAGGTATTAAATGGGATGGTACTATGAATTTTGTTTTCCCACTTGGAACATATTTTGGCAGATGTATTCACAAACATTTTCTGGCTGAAAACAATGGAGATGTCTACCAAAATGTTCCAGGTGAGAAACAGAACATGAGGGGAGGCACATATTACTAATTCAGTCTCTTGATAATTACCTCATAGCATTAATTTATATCAATTTTGAGAATTGTTCTATAGTTTTATTTATTTTACGAGTAATTATTTTTAAAAAGAAACATTAACATTTGAACTAGGAAATAAACCGTGGACCTCTGACTCTGTACATTGGTGGGCAGCCAACTATACCATTCCAAATACAGCACAAACGCCAACATTTCTTTCCACTTATACAGTTCTTTAACATCTGATGGCAGATAGCTAGAGCTATCACCAATGCCATCAGACAACTTCTATTCAAAGTATTTTTAATGAGTTACTATCTGCCTTTGGACATTAGAGATTTGTATAAGTGGAAAGAAATGTTGGTGTTTGTGCTGTGTTTGGAATGCTGTAATGGGCTGCACATCGACATACAGAGTTGGAGGTCCAAGGTTTAATTTCCTGTTCAAATGTTAATTTTTCTTTAAAAAAATTTGTCCAGTACTGGAACAAGTTAAACTAAATATAACATCAAAATATTAAACTTTGCCGCTTGAAAGTAATGTGAAATTCTCTTTAAAAATACTTTGAATAGAAGTTGTCTGATTGAATTGTTAATAGCTTTACCTATATGCCTTCAGATGTTAGAGAATTGTACAAGTGGAAAGAAATGTTGGCATTTATGCCGTGTTTGGAATGGTGCAGTGGGCAGCACACCAATGTACAGAGTCAGAGGATCATGGTTTGATTCCCGATTTAAATGTTAATTTTTCTATGTTTTTATTATTCATTTCATACATCTCAATGATGGATAAATTATATTTGAAGAGAAAAATTATATGCTCAGACTGGGGCAAGAACCCAGGACCTTTTGAACTCTAGTCGAATGCTCTACCAAATGAGCTTCCTGAGCTACCCAATCTGAGCATATCATTTTTCTTTTCAAATATAAGTTAATTTTTCTTTTCAAAAAAATAAATAATTTGTCCAGGACTGGAATGTGCTAAACTGAATATAATATCAAAATAGTTCTACAATGTCGCAGCAACCTGTTTTACTAACACCAGTTCTTGCATTCTATGTCACCCGTGATCAGATATTAGGTAAAAAGATGCCACTTATTAGCAATAATATAACCATGTTATAGTTAGTTTTGCAGAATTACTTTGGAAGCAAGATGAGAGATGTCTATGCTGCCATCTCGACACACATTTATAGGCTCGACTTTCATCCCTGCCATTTGTGCTGATGCTGGATTTGTACCATGAGCTGATGTTGGTATAAGACAGATGTTACGATGACCTTCATTACGTGCTTCATGATAACACTTGATAGCTCTCAGGCCAGCATATTCACCTTGTGCTCCACTGAAAAATGTAACATTACACTATCAACAAATACATTTGTAGTAATTTAAATTTCAGGAACCTTCTTCTATCTGGTTTATTATCATCATCATCATTACTTCTTCTTGAGAAGAAGTTGTCAGATGGTATGTGGAACGAAGGTTGATTGCATCAGGTATATGGGGATTGTGTAAGAGAGAAAAATTTCTGTTTAAATTTAGATACCTAAGCACCTCAGTGGGAGGGCGCTGGTGCATAAAACTAGAGACTTTGAGTTCAAATCCCACTTTAGGGGTAAGTTTTTCTCTTCAAATAGAAATTTTTCTCTTTACCAATAATTACAATAATTCAGTTGTGTATATTAATTTACTTATTTTGATTAGAGTAATAACTTTAGTTTCTTAATATTAATTTAATAAATTTATTACAGCTGTAACTGTGTGCAGTCCTATCATTCTTCTTAATATGAAAGTCATTCAACGTATACTTATGAATTATGGTTCATTGAATTGGATGTGGGATCAAGAGAGTAAGGTAAGAGGAGAATTTGTGCTCGGATGGGAAGGAAGCCTGAATTAGCTCAGAATCAGAGCATCAGCACATAAAGCTGAAGGTTTGAGATTTAATTCCTGGTTCAGGCAGATATTTTTTCTTTACCAATTACTAAAATGTAATCTAACATTATTTAAGTTTTTATCTAAAGGGACATAAAATTAAATTGGAATATATCTACATCGGTATATAAAACTCTGGTAAAACCAGTATTAATGTATGGCAGAGAAACAAAGACCTTGTTGAAGACCGATATGTCAAGACTGATTTCATTTAAAAAAATATATATTAACAAAAAATATGGCACAATATGCAACAAATGAGAATGGCGTATAATATATAACTCTGAGCTCTCTCAGTTGTGGTTAATTCAATTAAAGTTTGAAGATTTGAATGGGCAGGGCACATTCAAGGAATGACTGAACATGAGATATCCAAGAAAATTATGGAATATAAATTTGAAGAAAACAGGAATGTGGGACAATGCCTAGAAGAAGGTTCTGGGGAAAACTGAGGCTTGAATCAGGCTGTAGTGCTGCTGCTACCATTGATTAAAATAGTTTAGATGCAAACCTCAATTCCAGATCCAGAATTCCTAGGGTAATTTTAAATTACCAACTAAATGGTTAAAGATAATTAGGTTAACCCAGGAAGAGATTTCATGTGGGCATAACAATTACATATGGATGTGAAACCTGGGTTATGATGAAAAAAATAAATAACTACAATGGAAAAGGAAGATATTGAGGAGAATTTATGGGTCAATAAAAGATGGAAAATAAGGACAAATAATGAGCTGAATCAACTGTATAAGAGACCTAGGGTCGCATGTTTGGACGCATTAGACAGTAAAATGCCTTCTCTGCTGAGCAAGTTGTATGCTAATACGATTTTGCTTACTCAGAAATCTGTTCATGCGATAATAATTGGTTAAATTTGTAAGCTACCTGCGGAGGTACCTTACATGAGCAACTCAAATTAAAATCCCGAAGGGAACCGAACGGGAACCGATGGTAATCGATGTACTTTGCTGCTTTATCCAACATTTATCCAAGATGTCGGACCTTGAAGACTTCGATCATGTTTTCGGTATACACGGAGAAGAGGAATTTGATAGAGTCTACCAAAGAATTCAATTGGAAGAACAGGAGAATCGGCGTAATATTGCGTGTCGCAGACGTGTTTGTATACGGTATTATTTGCGGGATGCAAGCATAAATGCATTCCTCTATAGCAGACGAAAATAACGGAAGTGGTTTTATCGCTGAGAATTCTGGGTAATTCGTTGTCAATATTACGAAAACGTCGACTCTCGTGCATGACCGTTAAGTCGGCCATTAATTCGTTCTCAGCAATTGCTCACGGTGAATCAGCTCACTAGTGATTGGAAGTAATTTGAGTAGAGAGTAATGTTCTAACATACGACCCCTAATATAGTAACACAGATAAAAGCTAAAAGCATAGAATGGAGATGTGATCAAAATGGATGGTGGTAGAAGAATTAAAAAGACTTTGATGGAAATCCAGGAGGGGCAAAATACAGAGGAAGACCGAGATTGGGGTGGTTGGACTGTCTGGAGGAAGATCTGCGAGGGATGGGAGTTAGAAGATTGAGAAAGAAGACAGAAAATAGAGAAGAATGGACTGTCATTGTCAAGGAGGCACTAGCTATAGTAACAGAGCTGCATGTCAGTAGAAGTAGAAGAACAATTCTTTCAGTAGTGTAACATGAATGGATGTAAATGATGATGATAATGGAATAATATAATTTAACCACATTATTATCACCATCATAACCAGTGATATTGAAAATTTTAAAACTATTATCTAGGCTCGTGGGAAATGTTATTTTTATACTCTATATTAAAAATATATGTATTTATTTATTATAATGATATAATTATTCCCTTATAATATGAACACTGTAATCAAGTTATGCTAGATACTATTTACTTCTGAAAGTTACCTGTTGGGTTGGAATGAGATGCGATCATATCCTGTGATAGCACACAAATCCTGCTGCAGCTCCTCAAAAAGTTGCTGGTACCCCAGAGACTGGTCCAATGGAGCAAATGGATGTATGTCTGTGAAGTGTTGGAAACTACAAGGCATCATTTCAGTCGTGCTGTTCAGCTTCATTGTACAGGAGCCCTGAACAAACATAAAAGTGTTTTATTTGAAGAGAAAAAATATTTGTCTATATCAGAATTTGAACCTGATGTCTCTGGTTTTGTATGCCAACATTCTAGACCATTAAGGTATTAGGATTTCGGTTTAATGGATATTATTTCAAACCTGAAGCCTAATAGCTTAGTGGTCTAGAGTACTGGTGTAAAATCCAGGTATGTTGGATTCAAATCCTGATTTAGGCATATATTTTTCTGTTATTCAGTGAGAAGTGATAAAATTTAATATGTAACATGAAATGTATTATATTTGAGGAGAAAAATTCTCACCCAGACCGAGACTTGAACCCGGGACCTTTGGCTTTCTAGGCCAATTAATAATAAAAACATCAATGAAATGTATTGTATTTTATTTTAGTTGGTATATAACCTAGCAAGGTAGTTCTGTTGTAAACCAAACTTCCTAGGTTTTATCGAAACACACAAAAAATTAAACAGTCAAATTTATTACTTATTTTAGGAAATTTAGTCAAATTTATGGTTGAAGATAGGAACAAATGTTCTTGAAACCATGGTCTTATGCTGTGAAGAACATGGAGTGTATGAGGTGAGATGATGTACAACTCATTTTAATTTTATTAATGTAAAAGCCTCATGGGTCGAATGTTTGAACGCATTAGACAGTAAAAGGCGTTCTCTGCTGAGAAAGTTTTATCCTATACATTTTGCTTACTCAGAAATCTATTCATGCGATAATAATTGTAAGCTACCTGACGAGGTACCTTAAGATCATAGCTCAAGATGGAAACTTATCGTGAAAATCCCGAAGCGAACCGATGGCAACCGATGTAGTTTGAAACCTTTGCAGCTTTATCCAAGATGTCGGACCTTGAAGACTTCGATCATGTTTTCGGTATACGCGGAGAAGAGGAATTTGATAGTGTCTACCAAAGAATTCAACTGGAAGAACAGGAGAATCGGCATAATATTGTGCGATGCATACGTCATTGTATACGATATTATTTGCGGGATGCAAGCGTAAATGCGTTCCTCTATAGCAGACGAAAATAACGGAAGTGGTTTTATCGCTGAGAATTCTGGGTAATTCGTTGCCAATATTACGAAAACGTCAACTTTCATGCATGACCGGTAAGTCGGCCGTTAATTCGATCTCAGCAATTGCTCATGGTGAGTCAGCTCACCAGTGATTGGAAGTAATTTGAGTAGAGACTAATGTATTTGCATGCGGCCCATAATGTTAATTCCCATCATAAGTTTTATGAAATCATTTAGTTATGCTTATTTTTCCTACAGATGTCATGAATAATATGCAGTCAACATACCAACCCAAAGAGACATCTAGTAGGCAACTAAGGTATTGAACTTTTATAGGAATAAATCACTATGAGGTTATGAGGTTTAATTTATGATTAAATTAATGCTTTGTACCTCTCCTCATATCCAGACTTCTAAGTAGATCACGATTTCAAAGCCTTAGCGAATTCTGATTGGATCAGGAGGTATATCGGTCCACCAACAGAGGGAAGAACAAGTAGTTCTTCTTATCAGCATAACAACAATCGACAAGAAAGTACTGAAGATGGATAATTATAAAAGAAAAATTAACGCCTGAATCAGAATTTCAACCTGAACCCCCTAGCTTTGTACATTAGTGTGCTAACCATTACACTATTTTAGGCTTCTGATACAAACATTAATTGTTCTTCCTCCTATATAATTAATTATCTTTATCATCAGAAGCAGATAGCTATTGATACAAGTGCTAACTGGTGGATTCTAATTCAAGAAGATAATTTTAATGACAAATCACTTTTTATAGCAGTTAAGCATTATATTTTGATGCATTAACTTTAATTTTAACATTTGCAATGATGGAAAATCATTATTTTGAAAAGAAAAATTAACACTTGAATCAGGATTTCAACCTAAAGCCCCTATCAGGTTCAAATCCTGATTCAGACGTTAATTTTTCTTTTCAAAATAATAATTTTGAAACATGGTAAATAAATAAGTAAAAAATAAATTAAGTATGCTTACCAAGGGAATCATGGAGTGTACCAGAGAAATATCTTTATTCTCTAGAGTCTTCATGTATCTGACAATACGAGTTTCAGAGTGATGCGAGTTGAACACGGGGTGAGTGAGATACGGAGACGTACGACGGAAACTGGACTGCAGTATACTGCCTACATTCACATCACAACTATGTATTACCTACAACATACACATATTATTATGTACTTACTGTTTCAAATAAATATTGGTCAACAAAATATCTTTTGACCAGAGAGCAGCAAAATCATGCCAGTTGACTATTTAACTCATGCCCCAAATGGGAGTCAATGACCAATCACATTTCAATGATTTTTTATTTACAACCAATCACAGTCGTGTTTCACCTAGAATTTACCAACTAAAGTTTATCATAATAAAGAAAGCACCTCCTTTTTAACATTCTGAATAGGTCAGCGCATTATTTTGCAGTGACTGACTCTGTAAGAAATACGGCTACCAGATTGTATATATAGTGCATGAATATCAACACAGAGCACATGTGGGAGTTAATATAAAAACATTTGTAGCAATTGATTATATCACCAAAAAAAGAAACCACTGTTTGCACTTTCTTAATTATATTTTTTCCCAGGTAATAACATTCCAGAAAAATATAATTGTCATATTTACATCATAGGACATCAGAAATGAATTAATATACAGTTTGATGTGTTTCATTTTTTCTCCACTAGAGTGCATTCTTACAATATTGCGTTCCTTTGCAATGATGAACAATAGAAGCAAATGAAGCATACCAATCATTTCTCATTTGTTTTTAAACATCGCCATTTACATTAAATATATAAATATTTTAAAATAACTAATATTTAAATAATGATTTGTGAGTAAACAGCTTAATTTTATTTGTTAAATAGTCCTAACAAATGCCTCTTTATTTCCAAATTATCTAGATAAATTCACTCCTCACTTCGTGAGTCGTGAATTTATTGATAATTTGGAAATCACTTGTGACATTACTTATGATAAACTATTGCTTCCGATTGGCCATGGAAACAGGCAGCCAGGGTTAACTGATTTTGATCTGACTCACCAGCTACGCGTAACGTGATTCTGAGATTTTTTATTACAAATTTAACATTTCTCACTAGGGTAACAGAGTGGTACCCTTGAAAGAGGTAGTCCATTCCAGGGAGTATGCGTCCCTGCCCTTTTGTGAGCTCCAGGTCCCACTCACCCAGTGAGTAGTACCTGGGTAGGGCTCCGTCTACAGGGTTACGTGGGGAGAAGAGAAGTCCCCAAAGTCGTAGTGAAGGCAACTTCTCTAGGAGACGAACACTCCGAAATTGCAGTTCCCCGTCCTCCAGGAAGAGGGGTTTGGCTAGAGGCTGGTAACCTCTACTAGTAAAAAATAACTTACTCATAAACTTCAGCAGAAGAAAAGCCGGATTGATGGGCTGAAGTCGGAACAGGTCAACAGACCTAATCCATGAATTCAGATGATGATGATGATGAGTGACATTTCTCACGGAAGGACAAATTATATATGACAATAGAAAAAATAGGTTATATTTTAAAAGAAAGAGAAAATTTACACTCAGACTGGGGTTTAAACACAGGACCTTTCGCACTCTAGAAACGAACTGCAATATCCAAGTGAAGCTATCTGAGGAACTCCAATCCAAATGACAATTTCCTCTGTATAATGCTTGCTGTTAATGTCATGGAATTAACAACAACCATACCTAAGAGATGAAATTTGTATTCAGATTGAAGTTTCTCAGATAGAATTAACATCGTATAAAAGAGAGAAATTTGCATTTATATTGGAGTTTCTCAGATAGCTCAGTCGGTAGAGCATAAGCCTAGAGTGTGAAAGGTCCTGGGTTCAAACTCCAGTCTGAGCGTATAATCTTTCTCTTCAATTATAATTTATCCATCATTGAGATGTATGAAATGAATAATAAAAACATAGAAAAATATATGGAATTTAATAAATGTTTAAACTATGATTAAAAAAAAACAAATTTCATAGATGTGTGAAATATGAGCCATGCATCCTGATTTTCTTAAAATTTTGACAAAAAAATTGTGGAGTATTTGAGAAAGTAAATAAGATTGCATTCTAGCAACTGGATTTTTTTTATGTTCTCTAAATAAAATGGATATAAAAAAAATTAAACCCTATAAAAAATAACCAAATCTAAAGCTTTTTTTTAAATACGATAGGAAATAACATTAAGAGGTTTGTTTAAAAATTAATACATTTTGTCTGTTCATTCTTACTGCTTATAGTTGTTTTTGTCGAACATATGTTTCAAGGCTTCTTAGCTCCATCGTCAGCAATACTGTAATCGCTGAGTTTGTAATCGCTGATGATGAGGTTAAGAAGCCTTGAAACATATGTTTGACAAAAACAACTATAAGAGGTAAGAATGAACAGACAAAATGTTTTAATTTTTAAATCTAAAGCTTTGCTTTTTGAAATCTAATTAGGTTTACCTCTTCAGCTGTGAGCCTCGAACCAAATACCCATAGCAAGTCTTCCACATCTTCCATGTTCACGGTTTCATCCAGTGAAACTCCAACCTGTATAAGTCACAATGCACAACATTTTTTTTTTAATTTTTTGTGATGCTTAAACATCTTACGTTATAACATGTCTAGGATCTTTGAGAGTGTATTGATTGGCTGTTTATCTATATTATTGTCAGTATTCAATGTCTTATGCAAATGATCAGAGAGGGAGATTTTAAACATGTTACAATGAATATATGTTAACACTAATAATTATTGTCAATTCTTTTATAATTTTTTTCAACATATTCTTTAATTAATTTTTTTTGCTAGTAAAGCATATATTTTTGATATTTTATTTAAATTTGTCACTTATACTAAAGGACAAATAAATATTATAAGAGAAAAAAATTCACTTAACCAGGATTTGAACCAAGGATCTCTGGATCTACATTCCAGTGTTTTATCCATTAACCTAACTAGGCTTCTGATTTAGATTGAACTTCCAGTGCTTTATCCATTAAGTTATCTACCCTTTTGATTTAGGCAGAAACAAATCTACTTAAATATGAAGCCTGGATAGCTTAATGGATAAAACACTAAAACAGAAATCCAGAGTCCTGGATTCAAATCGTGGTTTAGGAAAAAAAAATTCTCAAAATATGTTTTATTGTTATTATCCAATGCCACCCCTGTGTCATTTTGACATTCTGGTATTCTCTCCTGGTATGGCATTATTGTAACCCTCTTCTGAGATTGGGGCACCTGAAAGGCAGAGTTACGCTGCCACAATGATTATGATAGGAGATGATGATGGTAATGATGCGCCAGGAAAGGCCTTAATCCTAAACTTAATGAATATGTTAATGATGATAATGATGGCCAGATGATGTTCGGGGACCTTTTCGGCCTTAAAGTTTCCTGACATTTGTGTTACAGGTGAGGAAAAACCTTGAAAAAAAAACCATCACTCAGGAAACTTGTCCCGGCCAGGGATCAAACCCAGGCCTGCTGCGTAACAAGGCAGCATGCTATCTTGAGACCACAATGGTGGACTCTTAAAATATTACTTTCTCCTTTAATATAAATGACAAATATAAATAAAAACAATGAAAATATATGCTTCACTAGCTAAAAAATTTAATTATTATATTGGAAGGATCGGCCGCGGTGGACTAGTGGTTATGCTCCTTGCCTCTGGTCCCGAGGGTCGCGGGTTCAAACCTGGCCGGGGTCGATGGATTTTTTAGGATGGAAAAATCCAAGCAGTAAGTCCTCCGGGTGGGGCTTTAAGCTATGGGTCCCGAGTCTGAAGATTTTCAGACTCATAAAAGATCCTTAAGCCTGAATGAAAGGCCTCTAAGCAAAATTTACCGAATTTTCCCGTCCTAGTACTACTACCTTGGTTTCCTAGATGCCAGTATGAGGCGGAATGCTTACCACGGACCACTCAAAGGACATCTATGAAAACAAGCGTAACTAAATTAATATGGTTCAAATTCTTCCCTATAGGGGGAGAGCACCTAAATCTCTGTAAAGGGAAACATGGGCTTACAAAAAAAAATATATTGGAAGGACAATTGCTACATATGGATTTCATAGAGAAGAAAGTAAATCTCTTCAATTCTATGTGATAAAATGTAGTTAGTGCAAGAAACTTTTGTGCTTGTAACATTTTTTGTAACTAAAATTATTCATAGAAGAATGAATTTGTTGAAGGAAAATAAACAGGAACTCTTATATTACTGGTTGAAAATGTGTTTCAGTTTATGTTTGATTTGAGAATTCCACTCAAATTAATTTACAGCACATTTAATTTGTACTAAGCCGCACAGAGTCCTGATCTCAATCCCATAGAATATCGTATTTGAATAGAAAAATTATACGCTCAGACTGGGACTTGAACCCAGGACCTTTGGTTTTCTAGACCAATGCTCTACCAACTGAGCTACCTGGGTGAGTTCCAATCTAAACACAAATTTTTCTCTTATATATGTTGAAAAGTACGTTACGAGAAACATTTACATTTATATTGGAACACGCCCAGATAGTTTAGTTGGTAGAACATTGGTCTAGAAAACTGAAGGTCCTGGGTCTGAGCATATAATTTTTGTCCTCAAATGTGATTTATCCATCATTGAGATATATGAAATTAATAATAAAAACATTGAACCCATAGAATATCTTTGGGACAAATTGGACCAGTGAGCAAGATCTTGGGATATACAGCCAAATTAATCTGTCCAACTCAGAGTTTTTCAACAGGAATTGGGACACATTCCAATGGGTGTCCTGACAAATTAATGGAGAGATAAGGTGGCTGCTGTTACAGTGTTAGATAAACATTTTAGACAGGTTCCCGATTACTTTTTGGTAGATAGTATAAAACAAAAACAAGAAAATCAAATTAAATAGGACCTGGAAAAACTGACACAAACAACAGGATAATCATCTGGTGGCTGACATCTCCAATAATTATGATGAATTGACAAGAAAAGAGCTCACCATTTCATCTGGATACATTCTTAAATTTATTTCTTTCTGCCGAGCTCTGTGCTGAATTTCACCTTGATCCATTCCAGGCGATATTTTTATTGTGTCAAAGAATAATTTATTGGTAACAGTGTTCCCATTATCACGTGCGCCTAGAGAAAAGAAAACACTGCAATTAATTAACCATATAGTATAAGTAGATTTTTCTTTTTTTACCTCTGCTACCAGGTTGTCAGTATAGATAGGTACTCGAAAATATAATGCTAATGCAGTTTTTTAGTTATCATTGTCCACTGCTATGGTCTTGAGGTAGCATACTGCCTTGTCACACAACAGGCCCGGGTTCAATTCCCGGTCGGTACAGGCTCCTTAGTGAGGTTTTTTTTGGGGTGTTTTCCCTCACCTGTAAGACAAATGTCAGGAAGCTTAGGGCCCAACGGTCCCCAAAAATCATCTGGCCATCATCCTTATCATTATCATCATCATTATCCTTCACCAGTGTAGAAAACAACGGGAAGCTACCACACCTATAATTCTCTAGTAAAGCTGTAAAGCATAGCATGAAAATGCTATGATTTGCAGTGAAAGACCTGCCCTCAGGCAGAATTATTATGGATGGATGGATCCTCAAGGGATTACAATTTTGCCCTCATTTCCTTGGTTTTCCAGTATCTCTCTTCTTACGAAACAGTGATATCTGTTCTTATCACTAATCCCTATAAGTCTTCCATTTATCAGTCAAAAGTCTTCATTTACACAATTTATGATCATCAAATTAGCTTAAATAACTTATGAAAAATTCTAATAGTTTTTTCTTGGGTATATCTATGAGTTTTTAATTTATAAATTTGTATTATTATTCATTTAGACATTAAAATTCAATGGTTAATATAAATTAGACATTCAGAAAAATAAATATACATGCAGAATAAGGAATTTTGATATTCCTAACGATCAAAATTTGATTTCGAAGTTCATAAATTGAACCATAGATGACAGCGCTGAAGATGGTGACAATAAAAGAGTTGATGGCCGAAGAATTTTATCAGTCGGAATTATGGCTGAAGATGGACGTGATTACGTTTCAAACCACGGTTTCGTGAAAAACACAATATTTATGAGGCGAGTTGTCAAATAGTGTTCTCCGATGAATTTCAATACATTAGACTTTCTATGAATTAACACTATGAGGTATTACTTATTTAAGAAAAATTGTATCACCTCACCTCATATCCTCGACCATTGTTATGTTGTCTTGAAGGAAACCACCTCCTCTCCCTCTGTTGGTAGATTGATGAAATTCCTAATCAAATCACTTTCCCCAGGAATTTAAAAATTCATTAATTTCTGCTTATTGTTTATTTTTAATTAGAATTTTTGTCAAACCTAAAGTGCTCACAGTTTTGGAAATAATCTACATTAAATCTTTTGTTTACATTACAACTAGAACTTAGTAAGGCATTAATATAGAATCAAGTTTTTTTGAGTCTGTAATCATCTTACCTCAAGCTGAAGATGATATAGAAGATTATATCGAAACATAGGAAATTAGAAACATAATGGAAGCAGAAGAAAGAATAATTGAAAGAATTGAGGAGAAGGAATTAAAGTGGTTAGGACATATTTTAAGAATGGAAGATGAGCGATGGCCGAAGCAACTATATGAATGGCATCCGAACAGAAAGAGGAAAAGAGGAAGACCAAAGTTAACATGGAAGGAAAACATGAAGACAGTAATGCAAGCTAGAGGGCTAAGCATTGAAGATGTCCAAGACCATAGGCTTTGGAGATTTGGCACGGGAAGACGGCAGCAGCTGTAAAAACCCGAAGATAGATAGATATTGAAACATGTTCGAGAACAGTTCAACATTGAATTAAGCTTAGATGATTTCAGACTCAAAAAACTTGATTAAAAGAACCTCAAAATATTACTTCCTAAAATAAACCTTAATATAGTATAACTATTATTATCCTGCTGACCAGGCTAGTCACTTCAATGGGTTAAATTTGGCAGCATTATCATGGTAACCAATAAACTGGTAGGGGAATGTCACAGTTTTAATCACCAGTCAGGACTAGATCAGTAATGTCACAGCAGTGTGTTTTCACTCCATGAATTCTTGCGCATTCTATATTATCCTAATCAAATTATAGGTCACAGTATGTCACTATTTTAAATATAGAACCAAGAGTGAGTACCTGCAGCTAAGAGAAGTGCTGAATTGTGTACTCTGGTAGCAATATCCCTGAGTCCCTGAGGTCCATGATACACTGCATACATTGCAGACATATTTGCTAGCAGAGCCTGTGCTGTACAGATGTTACTGGTAGCTTTGTCTCGCCTGATGTGTTGTTCACGTGTCTGCAGAGCAAGTCTATAAGCATCGCGACCATTTGCATCCCTGCACAGAACAGAAGTTATAAAATCTTCTTTTAATGAGTCTCCTCAATATAATAATAAAATCATGTTACATCAGGTAAACAACACTTATTAAATATTTTTTTATCTCGCTATTTTTCTAAAATGTTGACAAATACTTACAATAATAAAAACATGCTTAAGTTCAAAATAAATAATATATATATATATATATATATATAAGTGAAAAATTCTGCAAGATAAGTACAGTTCTTTGAAATCAGCAAGTGGTTATCAAAAAGGCCGCCGTCATAAGATCAAAAATCTAGAAGATTTCAAAGATTTTTTTAAATTAAATATTGGCAAAAAAAAATATGTTTTTTATAAGTTATGTTAAAAAGTATTTCCTAAAAAGCAATTTTCCAATGCTCTTTATTTTCAAAACCTCATTAAAATTATTTTTAATGAATTAATTATACAATATCTTATTAATTAACTTAAATACATTTGTATTATACTATTGTTATCACTCTTGTTAATTCAGCGATTTCTTTCTCTCTTTTTTTTTGCAGTTACCATCATTAAATTTTTTATTTTTTTATTTTTATTCTTATATACAGACATTTTAACATCTAAGGTCATTTGCATCTAGGAACTATAGCACTTATATTTCTATTGATCCATTTTCTGTAGAAGTTCAATGTTTTAATCTTAATGATTAATTGTATTACAAAAGAGTGATTATGATGATGTGGGTCCATATAGCATTTTAGATTCAAGATTTACAAAAAACTATGGAAAACCCTTAATCTGGATGGTCAGCTCTGGAATTTCAACTTGGGGCAGTTTGTAAGTATGTCGCAAACACCACTGTCTGAGCCAACTCGGTCAGTTTCGTACTCCTTTTTTTATTTTCTGATTTTAATGTTATTTGACATAGGCCTATGGATGTGAAAAATGGATAATGGGGAGAAACAATGAATGCGCTCTGCAATTTCTTGAAAGAAAAATATTAAGGAGGGTGTATGACCCTATATTTGAGAACGGTGTCTGGCAAAAACACTATAATCAGGAATTATATGCATTATTCAAAGAGGTGGAAATGAGTAAATTCATTAAATTAGCCACACTACAATGGGCAGGGCATGTAAGAAGAAAGGAAGAGTCAGAAATATGTAAAAGGATATGGTCCATTCAACCAGAAGGTAGAAGAAAGAGGAAGATCGAAACTGCGATGGAAGGATGAGGTGGATGGAGATACTAGAGAGTTGGGATTGAGAAATTGGTGGAGGGAGGCACAGGACTGAGCTAATTGGAGCAGGCTCCTTGAGGAGGCCAGGACTCTGGAATGAGTTGTTGTGCTCAATGATGATGATGATGATTTTAATGTTGTTTAGATTTTTACTAAACGGTGATTCTTCCAGTTATATTACATAAATGCAAAACACGGTCTCTTATTTTAAGAGTGGAGAAAAGAGTATTTGAGAATGAAATGCATAGTAAGAATTCTGGCCCAAAGAGAGAGAAATGAACAAGAGAAAAGAGAAAACTAGATACAGTGAACAATATGGCAGTGGTATGAATAGGAAACAAAAGAGCAAAATGGAATATTCTTGTAGGAAAAACCAAAGGGAAAGTGCTCAGTAAATAGGCAGATCAAGCATGAGGCCAGGGAATAACATAAACCATCATTTAAGGAAGGAGAATTACACAGGAAATGATTGGTAAATAGTTAGAAAAAAGAAATAGGAATTATGGAGATACTATGTCTGTGTGGCCATGAACTTTTTGGCTTTATAGTCCCCATGAGTTATAGATTTTTACTATTGTGAAATGTTCCCTGGCATATGTTTGCATTCTTGTAGAGACAGTGAAACTGCATACCGTTGTGTCTAATGTAAATATTTTTTTAATGAATAAATGAATAGATAGATAGATAGATAGATAGATCATCGGTTGATTAATGTCTTTGACATCGTCCGATTCCTAATAGCCAATTTTGTCGGTCCATCCAATCTCTTGGTTGTAGATGTTTCTCCTTCATATATAAACATATTCCCTGACTCCAGGAGGTTTAGGTCTTCCTCTGCTTCGTCTTCCCTCAGGTTTCCATTCCAAAACAGATTTTGGTAGTCGATCCTCTTCCATTCGCTGGACATGTCCGTACCATCTTAATTGCTGAGTTTTAATATAGGCCTAATCTAAAGCAGTGTCTTCAATCTTCATTTTCTCCCTTATAACTGAGTTCCTAATTTTTTCTCTTCTTGAAATTCTTGCGGCCTTTCGTATAAAATCCATTTCCGTTGCCAAAAGATACCTATTTTTTTGTTGTTGTTAATGGCCAAAGTTCTGCTCCATAAGTAATGATGCTTTTAACAACTGTATGATATATATATTAATTTTATTTTTATTACTTATATTTTTGTCCCACAATATTCCATTGAGGCAAGCAATTGCAAATTTCCCTTTATTATTTCTTATTTCCTCTTCATAACTCCCATTTTTATTTATTTTAATTCCTAAATACGTGATCTCACTACAAGATTTTATTGATTCTCCAGTCTCCAAAATTAAATTTTGTTCTGGTTCACCAATTGATAAATATTTTGTTTTTTTTTATGTTCAAATTTAATCCCCATTTTTCATATTCTTCTATTAATTTTCTAGTCATATATTCTAAATCTTCATAATCTTGTGTAATTAACAATTGATCATCTGCAAAATGTAAATTGTATAAAGTTTTGTTGTTTGAAATAGGAATTGAATAAATGAATAAAACTTAAATTATCCTGAAAAAAGGTGAAACCCGGTGCTGGCACATAGCCTACTCCTATCAAAAAACCACCAAGGGGAGAGCCAAAGCCTAACGTCCCCATAAGAATCAAATGAATCGTAAATTCTTCTTACCTCATACTTCTATGTTTTTTTAAACACAGCACCGCAGTATCGGCGACCATCGTCACCATCATCAACTGTTTTCACAACTGTCAATTAACGTCCCCATCTGACGGATGAATTGCATCAACAGTACCACATGCCTTTTCAACATAATGTATTCTAGAGAAGTTTGCAATTTAATGCAGGAATCTGGTGCACAATCTAGCGATTAAAAATTGTACACCACCACATTTTCTGGCCCTGAGATTGAAAATGTTTGAACTAATTTAATTAATTTTAGAATACAATAGGAAGTAACATTAATAGGGTCGAATATTTGAATGCATTAGACCGTAAAAGGCGTTCTCAGCTGAGAAAGTTTTATCCTAATACGATTTTGCTTACTCAGAAATCTATTCATGCGATAATAATTGTTGAAATTCGTAAGCTACCTGACGAGGTAACTTAAGATAGAAACTTATTGTGAGAATCCCGAAGGGAACCGATGGGAACCGATGTAGTTTGAAACCTTGCCGCATACCTTGCTGCTTTATCCAAGATGTCGGACCTTGAAGACTTCGATCATGTTTTCGGCATACGCGGAGAAGAGGAATTTGATAGAGTCTACCAACGAATTCAACTGGAAGAACAAGAGACGGCGTAATATTGCGCGACGCAGACGTCGTTGTATACGGTATTATTTGCGGGACGCAAGCGTAAATGCGTTCCTCTATAGCAGACGAAAATAACGGAAGTGATTTTATCGCTGAGAATTCTGAGTAATTCCTTGCCAATATTACGAAAAACGACGACTTTCATGCATGACCAGTTAGTGGGCAGCTAATTCGATCTTTGCACTTGCTCACGGTGAGTCAGCTCACCAGTGATTGGAAGTAATTTGAGTAGAGACTAATGGATTTGCATAATGTATTATTTTTAGTCTGATCATCTTACCTCAATATTAATGTTGATTTGTTCTTGAACATGTTTCGATTATATCATAATCATCATCAGCATCTTGCTTAGAGATTTGTTTAATAATTGAAACATTTTGTCTGTTCATTCTTACCTCTTATAGTTGTCGATAAAAACAAATATAAGAGGTAAGAATGAACAGACAATTTTTTTTAATTACTAATTTATTAATTTAACAATTAAAATTTTCAACCACTGGGCCTGCTAGACAGGAACCAGGCATGCTACCAGCACAGTGGACATGGAATAAAAACTAAAAACATGATTTTATTATAAATTAGAATTAGCTTACTGTATAAAATAGCACATACCGTGTAACTCCTATCATGCGGCCTGGCATGAGTCTCACTAGTGACTGTCTACAGGCAAAGAAGCCAGCATGAGGACCTCCATAGCCCAGCGGCACACCAAACCTCTGACTTGTGCCCACAGATATATCTACATCAAACTCACTCGGCGGTCGCAACAAAGTCAATGCCAGTAGATCAGTAGCACAACATACCAGTGTCTGAAAGTAACGTTTCCCATTATCACATAATTTCCAAATCTATGTGTTACTGGAGATTCTATTATGTTTGTTACATCTAGTTTTCCACCAAGGCCAACATCCAAAAGTGCTATTACTGCTTCAAGCTTAGCACCTCACTGCATAATGCGTGCAGCTTTGTTCTCTCTCACAAGAGTCAACTTCTAGGACTTTCAGTCCAAAGGTTAGTCTGTGTCCATCAAAAATTGATTTTTGTAGAAAGTTAAATGTACAAAAATTAGAATTTTATTATACAATTTGCCAAGAGCAATCATACATCTATTCAGAATAATATGGCATATATCTTAATTATAATTAAAGTGGGAAATAACACTATAAGGTAGTTTCAATTTATTAAAAAAATGAGTTTGAGAAAATGTTTTTTATCTCATGTTATAAAGTTCCGTGTTTTCACAATACCGGTTTCAAAGGTCCTTCATCTTCAGTCAAACTCAAACTGTTGAAATTTTGCCGTTAACGCCATCTTCCAAACTGCCATCTAGTGTCATTTTTATGAACTTTGAAATTAAATTTTGCTCATCAAGAATTTTAAAAAGCGTGGTTCTATATATATTTTTCTGAATGTATGTATTTTGCCAGATAGTAAAAAATCTGGAATTTATTAAAATAGTTGCAATCACCGCAAAAAAAAGTATATATATATATATATATATATAGGGAAAACTAAAAGGCATTTAGAAATTCATACAAAAGAACACTTTGGAAATATTAAAATAGTGAAATTGAAAAATAGGTAATTGCAGCTCATAGTTTGCTACAAAATCACAAAATTGGAAGAGAAACTAAATGTATGAAACATTTAGAGAAGGCTTTGAAATTAACAGTTTGAGAAAAGATATACATTCAGAAGAATAAATATAGAACCATGAATTGTGAAATTCTAGACAAGCAAAATTTTATCTCCAAGTATATAAAATCGACACCAGATGTCAATTCGGAAAATGGTGTTAATGGCAAAATTTCAACAGTTGGAGTTTGACTGAAGATGAAGGTGAAAGGACCTATGAAACCAGTATTTTTTTCACGGAACTTTATGAGGTGAAATATAACAACTTTTTCTCAGACTAATTTATAAAATGACAGTGTTAAAATGCAGAATAACTTGTTACTTACACCATTGGAGTGTGCTCTCTGAACAACTTCAGAGAAATCGTGTACAGATCCCTCAGTATCTGGATACTGGAATAAAACACCTGCGATGTCTCTGTTAGAGAAGTCTGCTGCAAACACATCTCCCAGCTCAACTGTCAGACCCAGAGAGTCAGCTCGAGTCTGGACAACTGATATTGTCTGTGGGTGCAGTAAATCTGACAGAAATACACGTCGTCTCTTATTCTGTCTGTTCAATAAAAAAAGACACTGGCATTATTATTATTATTATTATTAATGTATGCTGACGATGTGGTTATTATTCAAGAAAATGAAAATAATTTGCAATACTCTTACACATCAATTAAATGAGTTATGCCAAGAATATAATTTTAAAATATCAAAGGAAAAAACAAAAATAATGGCATTTTGGGGAAGTGAACATATAAGATAAAAAAATCATAATAGACAACAAACCTCTGGAACAAGTAACAAATTTTAATTATTTGGGTTGTAATTTTACTATAAAAACACAAAAACTGAAACAGACGTAAATGTGAAACTGTCAAGATTTCAAATTATATGTGGAACTATACATAGAACATTAAAGAACAAAAAAAGAAGCGATACTAGATTGAAGTTTTATTGAACAGCTAGTTTTCTCAACTGGAGCCACTACTTATTTTAGCTACCCAAATTCCTCATGATGCTGGGTGGACACCATTCCCATAATAGCCAAAATTGCATGAGAAAATTTCTTCCCTTATGGGGACTCAAACAAGTGCAAGCCCTGTAGCTCTGAACCAAGGCACCATGCATTAAACCACTCAGCTACAACAACAACAATAATAATAATAATAATAATAATAATTATTATTATTATTATTATTGTTCTTATTACAATAATATTAAATGCCATCACCACTGACATCTCTACATTAGTCCTAGTAAAATTTTTAATTATCATTAACTACAAAAGTTTTATGAAATTAACAAAATTATAATAATTTGAACACGTGTTCATTAATTTGTTGTCTCATAAAGGATAGAATACGAAATAAAGAAATAAGGGAAATTATGGGTGTACAAGAGGAGCCGGACATCATAGACATTATAGAAAAGATTACAGTTGTATGGCCATGTCAAAAGAATGCCAGAGCAAAGATTGCCTAAAATTGTTATGGAATGGATTCCAATAGAAAGGGGAAGAGCGGAAGACCGAAGAAAACTTGGATAGAAGGGGTACAAGCAGCTATGAATATCAGAGGATTGGAGGAAGATCAGTGGATAGACAGAGAGGAATGACATTTGGTTTCGGGAAGACGGCGGCAGCTGCCATGATACCGGGTGATGATGATGATGATCTCATAATGTATTTGTGATCTCCCACAGGTTTTATAATATTTTATAACTCCTTTTATTCTTTGTAACATATTGTGGTTTGTCAGAGAATAATTGTTATGATTAAAGGCACTAAAAAACATATTACTGTATTGTAAAATGTGTGGTATATATTGTATATACCTATGACAGAGACTCATGGCTTCTGCAGCTGCTGTGCCCTCATCCAGAAGCGAGGCATTGGCTACCTCCATGCCTGTCAGGTCAGTCACCATTGTCTGATAGTTCAGTAGCCCTTCCAATCTACCTTGTGCAACTTCAGGTTGGTATGGAGTGTACTGTTTTGTCCCTTGACATTAGGGTTAAGAATTCCACTCACTATAAAAGGCATACATCTATGATATACTGTTTACTATTTAGCCTAATGTATCTTTTGGGGGTACATTAATTTATCATAACGGAAAATTAAACACCCTATTGGTTTGCCGATGACCAAATAATAATAGCAAATTCCGTAATATAATTGTACAGAATCTGTAATGGTCAAACTTACGCAAAATTACAGAAGAATATGGATTAAAGATATCTACAGAAAAAACAAAAATTATGGCATTTCAAGGTGTAGATCCTGTCAGAAGTAAAATTGTACTGGACAATAAAATTTTGGAGCAGGTGATGAAATTTTTAAGAAGAGTAAAAGGCTGCACTAGAATGGACCAGATAAGAAACGAGGATATCCGTGAAGAACTGCAGATCTACTCCATAAAAGAAAAGATATTTAACAACAAGATACAGTGGAAAGAACATGTAGAAAGAATGGAAGAAAGAAGATTACCAAATAAAATCTTCCATTATTTTCCAAGAGGAAGAAGAGATGTCGGACGTCCTCGGAAGAGATGGTCTTAGATCTATTAGTGAAGACGGAACAGGCAACTCTTGCCTAAACCAGGAAGTGAAGAAGAAGAAGAAGAAGAAGTGAATGATTTTACATATCTCATATGAAGACGAAAAGGATGTAAATGCAAAAATATCTAAATGTTTAAGAATTTTAGGGTTAATAAATTCTATCTTCAAGCCACAGTCCAAAAGCATTCAAGACTAAAAGTGTATAAAACACTGGCTCTTCCAACTCTTTTGTATGGTAGCGAAGTATGGGCGTTGAAACAGAAGGATATACAGAGACTTAGATCTGCTGAAATGAGATACCTTTGGAGGACTGCAGGATACACACTACTAGATCACAAAAAAATGAAGACATCTTAGAAGAATTACACATGGAATCTTTAGAAAACAAAATTTCTGATTATAAGTCAAGATGGATGCAACATGTTCATCGAATGGAAGATCACAGAATACCCAAACAAATGTTAAGATATCAACCTGCAGGAAGAAGAAGACCAGGACGTCCACTCAAAAGACTTTTGGATGGTGTTTCTCTTGAGGTCGAAACAGGTCAACAAATGGCCTAAATTCGTGAATGTACTACGATGATGATGTTGGTAACAAGGTAAAGTCCCACAAACTCAAATAAATATAAAAGAAATAATGATGATCTTGAAGAAGATATCCTGGCTGTTGGCCATGTTCTTTAGGCTTGAAGTTCCCCGACATTTCGCCAAAGATTGCGCCCGGCATCCTCAAGGGTTGCCTTGAGACTTTTGAGGATGCCGGATGCATTCTCTGGCAAAACGTCGAGGAAATTAAAGCCTCAAGCCAAGCCAACGGCCCGGAAATCTTCTTCAAAATCATAATTGTAACTCCGGCCGTGAAAGCCTAAGTCAATACATAAAAGAAATAAATCTTAATTTCAAGTAAAAAAGCATTATCAAAATGCCATTAACTCAAAATTTGTCATGTAGGCCTAGTACCTTTTCATGAGCATATATATATATATATATATATATATATATATATATACACACGCGTCCCATTCAAACCTCCTACATTTTAATTAATCATAGCTCTCAAAGTACGCGGAATTATGAAATGAGGTTGGTATTAAAAGAAAGAAAAACTCAAAGAATTTTTGTTTTCATTGTTGCACTTAATTCATCTGTCGCATGTTGGACAATAATGACATAAAATAAAATGGCGACTCCTCAGGTATAAAGAGACGAAGTCAATAATTACAGTGCAGAGAAATTACCGGAGAGAATATGGAGGAAATGCACCTGATGGGAAGACCATTAAGGCATGGCTTGAGAAGTTTCTGGCGACTGGAAGCGTTAAACAAGAATCAGGAGGGTTCGTACACGTGTTTCAGAAGAAAAGATTGAAGAAATTAGAGCAGAACAGAAGTGATTTAGTGTGTGGTAATGTGTGGCAATGAAAATTCTTTGAGTTTCTGTTTCGTTTAATACCAACCTCATTTCATAATTCCGCATACTTTGTTAGTTATGATTAATTAAAATGTGGGAGGTTTGAATGGGACACCCTGTGTATATCGTCGCTTAAGAAACAATACCGCGTAACTGACACTTTTGGTGAAATTTACATTTTTATACTGTTAGCATCACGGAAGAAGTGCACTCAGATCTAACATAGATTGGGATGCAATTTTGTACCATGACCTCGCTAAACTTATAGATACAATGGTTTCAATGTATAGGTACTACTAAGGGGAAAAGTAAACAGTTTTTTGTTTCTCGTGTAAAATGTTTATTTTGTTAGTACGCGGTATTGTTTCTTAAGCGACGATGTGTGTGTGTGTGAAGGACAATCTGCCATTAAACCTGTGAAAACTATAGAAAGCTTTAATGAATATCACTACATGAATTGTAGAAGTGTTAATTTAAACTAAATAATTATATGTCGGAATTTTGACTGACAATGGAGGTGAAGGCTTTTGTAACCAGTATTGTGAAAACAAGGAACTTTATGAGGCGAGATAAAAAATATTTAACTGACTCCGTTTATAAACTGTACGCTGTATTAATGTTTTTAAATTACAACATTCAGTCCACTCTTTTCAGCAAATTGCAATAAACTACAACATGGAAATCTCAACAGAAAAATCTAAAGTCATGGCTTTCCTAGGAAAAGACCCAGTTCGCAGTAAAATTGTTATTAATAATAAAATATTAGAACAAACTAACACATTTAACTCTCTCGGATACCACGTTACATACGAAGAAGAAAAAGATTTTAGTCAAAAAATTATAAAATTTAACAGAGTAACAGGAATTATAAATAATATTTTCAAGCCAAATACAGTACAGCAACACACATGAACTAGAATTTATAAAACACTGGCCAGACCCATATTATGTTACGGCAGTGAGGCCTGGACAATTCGCAGTGTAGATTAACAAAGACTAACTGCGGCAGAAATGAAATTTATGAGACGTACTGCGGGCTATTCAAGAACAGACCATAAAAGGAATTCTGAAATTCCCAAAGAATTACACACAGAATCAGTCATGGAATATGTACAAAAATTCAGAAACAACTGGAAATCTCACGTACGAAGAATGAGCAGAACAAGAATACGACGTCAGATCTTAAATTACCAGCCACCAGGCAAGAGATCTTTGGGCAGACCCTTCAAACGTTGGATTGAGACCGTAACAGACCACTAGGTCTATCATATGTAAGGAAGAAGAAGAAGAAGAAATATATATATACTAGAAGTCCCGGCCATGCGTTGGTGTGGCTAAGGTACACGTTAAAAATTTAAATTAAGTTGCTGTCTTTCAGCCAGATTACTTAAAACTAATACTTACACACGAAATTAATAATATTGAAAATAAAATAAACACTGAACACACTTAAATTATGAAATAATCAATATTTGTAATTCAATTGAAATTCGCGGTTGCAACAAAAAGCACAGCCATCTGGATCTCTCTTTGTTAAATAATAAACCAATTACCTTACCAAATTACCTTACATCGCCATCTGTTAGAATCGTATGGAACTCACAGATAATTCTTTGTTAAATAATAAACAAATAATTTGCAATAAAAAATAATGCGACTATAAATGTAGTTATAAACTACCCTAAGTCTCAAGTTGGATCAAACTGCACACAGTGTGCAAAATTTTATTAAAATCGGTTCAGTAGTTTAGGATTCCATCGCGGACAAACAACGAGACACGAAATTTTTATATATTAAGATATATATTACTATTCGCAGATGATCAGGTGGTGATTTCTCAGGATCCAGATGGTGCATCTTTCATGTTATGGAAATTGCACATAGAATATAAAAAATGGGGATTACAGATAAGTTATAATAAAACAGAATATCTTTCATTGGATACAACAGATGAGCTAAAATGTAATTCAGGAATAATATCTACTGGTAATGTTGAATTTTAAAATATTTACGATTTATTTCAGATAAAAATGAGAAATCAACTACAGAAATTGAAAGAATAATAACTGATGGAAGAAGAATCATTGGTATGTCGAACTCAGTGCTTTGGAATAGACATATAATGTACAGAACGGAGAAAACTATAATTCAATAGAAAACAGACCAACAAGAAATTGATTTTTGGAGGCGATTGACAAGAATTTCAAGAAGGGATAGAGTCAGAAACAGACAATAAGGGAAATTGTGCAAGCTGAAAAAAAAAAAAAAAACGTAGAAAAATAGAATAAAAACGTTTGAAATGGTATGGACACCTCATAAGAATGGAAGAAGAGAAAATGATCCTTGATTGGAAAGCTAATGGAAGAAGTGGAAGAGGCAGACCTAGAGAACGTTGCATAGATAGAGTGAGGAGAAGTATGGAAGCTAGAGATTTGAGGGAAAGAAGATTGCTTTAGACAGGAACATCTGGTGACTATTTAACTCATGCCCCAAATGGGAGTCAATGACCAATCACGTTTCAATGATTCCTGTATTACAACCAATCAGGACGTGTTTCACGAAATAATTATCAACGTTAGGATTATCATATATTAAGCAAAGCTCCTCCTTTTAATATTCTGAACAGGTCTGACCGTTATTTTGCAGTGACTGAGCCTATAACAAATACGGCTACCAGATTGTATATAATAGTGCTTACATGTCAACATTTGTAGCAATTGATTATACCACCAAAAAAAGAAACCACTGTTTGCACTTTCTTAAATGTATACGACATCAAAAATGAATTAATATACAGATTGATGTGTTTCATTTTTTCTCCACTAGAGAGCATTCTTACAATATTGCGTTCCTTTGGCAATAAATAGTATGATCTGGTTGCAGTGATAAACAAAAGAAGCAGTAGAAGCGTAGGCTACCTATCGTTTCTCATTAGTTTTCAAACATCACCGTTTACTTTAAATATAAAAATATTTTTAAATAACTGTAGTTAAATAATGATTTGTGAGTAAAACAGCTTTATTTTATTCGTTAAATAGTCCTAACAAATGCCACTCTTGATTTCCAAATTCTCTAGATAAATTCACTCCTCACTTCGTGAGTCGTGAATTTATCGATAATTTGGAAAATCACTCGTGGCATTACTTATGATAAATCACTTTGGATTGAAGGAGAAATACTGATTGTGGAATATCCCTAATAAAAAAATATCACGAATCTGTCAAAATATCGTGTATGTAACAGGTTTTTGTAGTCATAATGATGTAAAATTCTGAAGTACGTTCTCCATAATAGATTATCTTCAAATCCATACCAGACTTATATTGAGTACAGATACTGTCTCTTAAGTAATGTGTTTTTTAAAACAAACTTTTATTTGGAATTTTATCTGACAAGAAATGAATCTACTCTTCAAAGTAGAGACTTAAATGGTCTTATCCCACAATGGTACCACTCTAGTTATTAATGCAAAGAATTTGAGACCCACTTCCACAGTTTCAATGTTTTCATAATTTCATGCAAGAAATGGGTAAAATGAGCCATGGACCGAAACACATGGTAATCTGAAGTCACAATATCAGGGTTATATCGATGGTGGGCAATGAAAACCTCGTAATTCTATTTTTGGTCAATTTTACAGAAGAAACAAATAACTGTTTTAAATAATTATGAAAATCGATAAGCAATAGTTCCCACATATTTTACTACAGAATACAAGTCAAGGTATTAATACATTTGAAGTCCGTGTTCTCAACAGGTTATGCATCACATATTTCTGTGCTGGTTACTGGAGTTACGTGGTTTTCAATAACTGATGAAGTTAAGAGGTTTTCATTGCCTACCGTCGATATGGTAGGTGTGGTAGTGGTTTGATTCCTCCCAATTCCTGAATTTTTTGTCATGATTGTGCAGTATGGAGTCCAAATCAGGTTTGAACCCGTGACACTCAAAATTTCATGAACTTTTTTTTATGAAGACGAGGCAGAGGAAGACCTAAAACCTCCTGGAGTCAGGGAATATATTTATACATGAAGAAGAAACATCTACAACCAGGAGATTGGATGGACCGACAAAATTGGCTATTGGGAATCGGACGATGTCAAAGACATTAATCAACCGATGATCTATATCTATATTTAGTTTAACATGTTCCAGTCCTGGAATGAAATTCTCATTAAAAACACTTCGAACAGAAGTCGTCTGATGGCGTTGTTAATAGCTTAGCCATCTGCCTTCGAACCTAAGAAAACTGTGTAAGTGGAAAGAAATATTGGCATTTGTAGCACGTCTTGAATTGTGTGGTGGTATGTCATAGCGTAGATGGTTAAGGCAATATGCTACGAACCCGAAGGTCGAGGGTTTGTGTTCCGGTGGGGTCAGGATTTTTAAACTGGCCCAAACCTTCTGGTGGAACCAAGGTCCTGGGGTCCACTCAGCCTCTAAAGGAAATTATTATTACTGTACAGTTGTTCTGGGGATAAAGACGTCCATCACGCTGACATAAAATGCCGATTGTCTACAAAAAGTGGAAGCCTTAACCCCCTTCTACCCCAAGTGTCTTCTATGGCCTGTAGTAGGATCACTTTACTTTGAATGGTGTAATGGACTGCACACTGATATACAGAGACAGATGTCCGGGTTTCGAATCCTAGTTCAAATGTTAATTTTTCTTTTAAAAAAAATGTCATGAACTTGTTCCAGTTGTTGAGAATAAAGATCTGCATCGACTGCACACCTGTTTGGAACAACTCCCACTAATCATACCTTTAAAATTCCACCAGACACACAACATTATATTAAATGTTTTTATTATTAATTTAACACTTCTCACTGAAGGACAAATTATATTTGGAGAGAAAAATTAATTGCTCAGACTGGGGTTTGAACCGAGGACCTTTGGTTTTCTAGGCCTATGCTCTATCACTGAGCTATCTGGACACTCCAATCTAAACACACGTTTTTCTCTTATACATTGTTAATGTCTTTTTAAATAGAAGCCGCCATTTGCATAATCGAAGCAAAGGCTCGTAGCATTCGACGATCGGGAATTAATAATGTATCCGCGCCGTAGCCGAGCGGTTAAGGTAGGAAGCCTTGGCGCAGAGCTACGGGACTTTCGCTGGTTCGAGTCTCCATGGGGGAAGAAATTTTCTCATGGTATTTCGGCCAGTATGGGACCGGTGCCCACCCAGCATCGTGAGGCAATTGGGTAGCTACAATAAGTAGCGGCTCCAGGTTGAGGAACCAGCTATAACGGCTGGGGGACTCGACATGCTAACCACATGTCACCCCTACACTGGCTGTTGATCATCTACCTCTGTGATTGACACATGTGGATGTGAAGGGCCAGCAGCCGGCTGGTAAAAGGGCAACCGCTGAAAAGTGGAAAGACCCTCAATCGGATCCATCCATAGTAATTCTGCCAGAGGTCAGGTCATTTCACTGCAATCATAGCATTTTCATGCTATGCTTTGCAGCTTTACTAGGGAATTGTAGGTGTGGTAGCTTCTTGTTGCTTTCCACACCGGTGAAGGATGGTGATGATAATGATAACGATGATGATCGGATGATTTACGGGGACCGTTGGGCCCTAAGCTTCCTAACATTTGTCTTACAGGTGAGAAAAACCCCCGAAAAAACCTCACCCAAGAAGCTTGTCCCGACATATCAGTTCATACTCACCTGAAAACATATTAAAAAACTTCGCTATATCTCTTCCAATCTAAGTTCCAATTATAATTAATTGCAATTTTAATACATTGGATAAACATTGTTTTATTCTTATAGTTGTGCAATGTAGAATATATTGAAATTTAAAATGTTTTAAAACTTTAAAACCCGGGCCCGCTGGGTGACAAGGCAGCACGCTACCTCGAGACCACAGTGGTGGAGTTTAACAATGTATAAGAGAAAAATTTGTATTTAGATTGGAGTGCTCAGATAGCTCTGGTAGAGCATTGGCTTAGAAAGCCAAAAGGTCTGGGGTTTAAACCCCAGTCTGAGCATATAATTTTTCTCTTCAAATGTATAGGGCTAAAATAAATATTACATTAAATATAGACATTACTTATGAGACCACCTAATGATAATGGTATCTGTACAATTTCCAACAGATAGCAATAAATTATCTTGCTTTACTAACCAGCCAGGGTTCTCAAAGATATTCCTCATGATCGTGTGAGGTACACAGCAGTTGTTGTAACCCATCTATGTAACTCCTCCATATCTTATTTTTCTCTGCAATCTCTCTGATGCGACATATCAGTTCATACTCACCTGAAAACATATTACAAAACTTCACTAGATCTCTTCCAATTTAAGTTCCAATTATAATGTAAACAAACCAGATGTATGACTGCATTTTCATTGGTCAAATAATGATTTTAACTTTAAGCATTACCAAGGAGCAAGCCCTCCGGGAGGGACTTTAAGCCGTGGGTCCCGAGTCTGAAGATTTTCAGGCTCGTAAAAGATCCTTAAGCCTGAATGAAAAGGCCTCTAAGCAAAATTTACCGAATTTTCCCGTCCTAGTACTACCTTGGTTTCCTAGATGTCAGTATGAGGCGGAACGCTGCCCCCGGACCACTCAAATGGCATCTATACGAAGACAAGTGTAACTAAATTAACATGGTTCAAATTCTTCCCTATAGGGAAGAGCGCCTAAATCTCTGTCAAGAGAAACATGGGCTTACAAGAATATAAGAGAATGTAGTTTGGTCTCTAACATTCGCAATGAAATAAATAAAAATAATAAAAATATATAGCCTGTTATCTATCGTATGTCTATATAAGTTATATGGGAGAATCTTAATTTTAATACATTAAATAAACATTGTTTTATTCTTATATTTGTGCAATGCAGAATACATTGAAATTTCAAATGTTTTAAAATGGCAAACTTTTTGTAGAATTTCTTAAACATTGGAAAGAAAAGTATTTTAAAAGCAGAGAGAAAAAAATTATTTTGACCAACACTGAGAAACAAAGAAGGAAGGGATATGCAGCTAAGATTTTTCTCACGATGGCACTACCAGTGGCGATGTATGGAAGTGAGGCCTGGATCCTGAAGGAAAAAGAAAAAAGTAAAATTCAGGCAGCGGAAATGAGATTCCTACGGGCTGTGAAAGGTTGTACAAAAGAAGAACATCATTATTATAAATGAGAATATTAGAGAGGAATTAAAAATACAACCACTTCTTCAACAAATAGGAGAACGCAGGAACAATTGGATAGAACATATACAAAGAATGACAGAGGATAGGATACCAAAGATGACACTGATCCTGGAGGATGAAGATCGGTGGGAAAGCCAAGAAAGCGCTGGGCTGAACAGATGTGAGATCAGAACAGGCAAACACCTAATCCATGTAGGATGATGATGATTAACAATTGAGAATGTGACAAAAATAACAGCAGAATTTACAGGTGAGTCAGCATGGAATATAAATTCTGCGCATAATGAAATTGTTCCAGTAAATGAAGACTATCTATTAACGACATGGAAAAACCATAAATGTCTAATTAGTTAGGCCCATATATAATTTTTTGCCATAAATAAGAAATGGAGGACATTCCTAATAACACTGGTCAACATGATTTTTATTTCATGAGTACCAATAGTTGTACTTAATGCAGATTTTTATCGTGTTTTCAAATATGTATTCGGAATTTCTCCATCACCCACAGTTTTTTATTTCAATTTCAATTAATGGATTTAAATAATTATTTCTTAATAAACGTTTTTTCGTCAATTTGTTCATTGAGCAATGAGCACGGGGAACACTTTCATCAGGAAATTTCAGCTATAGAAGAGAGATACCAAGCCAAATGGAATCCTAATATGCTGGCCGATTATTGTTTGGATCATCAAGAGAGATGCTCCACAGGCGAAATATAGCAGAAAATCATCATTTCTTACTTTCTAGGCGAGTCCGAATTTTCGAATATTGTGTAGTTACGAATGTACGAGGGCGGATAAGAAAGTAACGCACAATAATTTTTTTCTGCCTTGGTATTGTAGCTAGAATGTTGAAATTTCACAGAAATATAGTTTGAAGTTTTCACTACAGATGGTATTTTTTCTCAGGTGCACCTCTTGCGAGAGAAGCTTGAACTATGCAACAAAGATGGCGCGCATACTACAGTCGTCCACCTGTGAGGAACAGAGAAGTGTTTTCGATTTTTGTGGGCCAAAGGGCATAATAAACCCAGTGAAATTCACAGGGACATGCGTGGCGTGTATGGGGATGATTGTATGGACCGTAGCAATGTGCACATTCTTCCAAGAGGGACGCGTGAACCTTAGTGATTCGCCACGCTCCGGCCGGCCGACAACAGCAGCAATCCCGCAACACGATGGGAAAAATGTGTTGAGAAAGTTGGTGACTATGTCGAAAAGTAGGTAAAAGATGCAAGTTCATTTGTGATTTTTTTCCTTTTTTTTACTATTAAACTTTTAAAAAAAAATTGTGCGTTACTTTTCGATCCGCACAGGTGGACGACTGTAGCATGCGCGCCATCTTTGTTGCATAGTTCAAGCTTCTCTCGCAAGAGGTGCACCTGGAAAAAAAACATACCATCTGTAGTGAAAACTTCAAACTATATCTCTGTGAAATTTCAACATTCTAACTGCAATACCAAGGCAGAAAAAAAATATTGTGCGTTACCTTCCGATCCGCCCTCGTAGAAAATATTAGTGTTTGAAATTATAAAAACCTGTCTCTCGGAAACCTTGTGTGATGGAGAAAAACCGATATCATATTTGAATTCAGTCCACCGCTGTGGTCTCGAGGTAGCGTGTTGCCTTGTCACGCAGCGGGCCCGGGTTCGATCCCCGGTCGGGACAGTTTTTCTGGGTGAGGTTTTTATCAGGGTTTTTCCTCACCTGTAAGACAAATGTCAGGAAAACTTTAAGGCCCAAACGGTCCCCGAAATCATATGGCCATCGCAATCATTATCATTCATATTCATCTTAGGTTAAGCTTAAGATTAGGGACTCTCCTGGCGCACCATTATCATCATCACCCATCATATCATGGGGCCAACGTAACCCCGCCTTCCAGGCGCCCCAACCTCAGAAGTGGGTTACAAGTACGCCATGCCAGGAGAGAAACCAGGAATGTCGAAAGACAAACCTGGGGCGTTTGAAAAAAAATTGAATTCAGGAGAAAAAATACAATCAGAATCACATATTTTTCTTTCTGAGACAAAAAAAAGTGTATATTTTGTTGCTCAGTGTTATTGGTACCATCTTATGTTGTAATCAGTATTACATCCTTTAAAATATGTTGCCTAAGAACAATGTTTCTATCACATACAATTTAGTCATATGGCAATTAAAAGTGGTACTATGGTTCCCCCAATAGACTGAGTTGGCGGAGTAATACCTTATGGAAGTGTGTTTACAGTACAACTGGAATTTAGTCGGAATTAGTATAAGTACAAATCTCTGAAGAATATCATATCTATATTGCAGATCAGAATCCACAATAAAATATAAACCTGTTAATATACTTCCAAGAATAATATAAACGCAAAGATCCACTTTTTAGCCATGTTTGCACACTATCTCATGCAGTATCATGCTTCCCTCCTGACTAGCAGGTCCAGATTTGATATCCAGTAGGTTTAGAAATTTTAATTGTAAAGTTTTCAATCTCAGGTCAAAGAGGAAGTCCGATGTTTCAGGGTCCCCTTTCGAGGGTTTGAGAGTTGATGTGAATTTGTGGAATCTGCAGGTTATTAAACAAAACTTCAGAGTATATGCGAATGTGTTGTGGAACTTGAAGAGGGGTGACGATGTTAATCCTAGATTGTGCACCAGAGCCTCGATTAGATTCCTAACTCCTCCATAGTACATATTTTGAGAAGGCTAGTGGTACTATTTGTCTGTCAGATGAGGATGTTAAATCTGGCAGTCTCCTAGGTAAGGCAGGAGTAGAGTACATGCCATCTCCATGTTTCATCCTCCTCCTTTCTCTTTGTCGTCATTCCCAACACAACACTCTTACACTGCACAAACATTTAAAATTTACACATATCCTACGCTTGTCTATGTATACATTAGACATCACTTACATAATGTGGTATGTCAAAGTGGTGCTTAAACTGAAAATAAACCACATTAACGCTAAATTTAAATTTGAAGAGAAAATTTTTCGCCCATACCGGGACCCGAACCCGCGACCTTTGGTTTATCATACCAATGCTCTTACCAACTGAGCTACCAGGGCGAGTTCCAATCTAGATGCAATTTTTTCTCTTATATACATTGTAATTCCCATATTAATGCTATTTATCCACCTAGTGTGGAATCCAAAACACGAGAAGGGCAGAGGGTGGCATTGCAACACACACACACACACTTTTCTTAGCCACAGTGTGAGAAGTAGATGACTATATTGAAGCCACTGATTCTCCGGCCTTGACGTTTTCATGACAGTGTTGCCGATATGGATATTCAGTGGGAGTGGTCGCTTCATGCTGACATCTCAGCAATTTCAAACCTTACTAGCGCGCTATAGCTGCGCCAAGAGCAGTGATTGGTTGTGGCAGACATCTACTCATACTACAATCATTTCCTTATTGGCAGTAGAGGGCGAATTCTCCCTTTACCCCCCGTACAACCTAAACTTCAGAGCCGGATATATGACGGCTGGGGTATAGTTCTATACTCCAGATGACTTTACTTCACCAGGAAAGTTTCTAGCACTCATTTCATTGGATGTTGAATTGACCAATAAGACAGTATAGGCCAGCGAATCCATGTTAGGCACATGGTCTCTAAGCTACCTGATCCACAAGGAGAACTGATTAGTTATTTAAGTTGAAAAGTGGAGAAAATTAGTAAAGAAGTCCGAAAAAAAGACTGAGGGATTGGTGTCATTCTCATTATGTGTTAAAAGGTAATGAGATCCCACTAGAAGCCCTTGGGGTACTAGGAGGTTAAGGTTCCCACTTTTCTAGACAATTGGAACTTGATGTTAGCAGAATTGGCAGCCTTGCGTAACTGCTACCTCTACTCACAGAACAAGTGTCTGGTACTCATCTCCATTAGAGGCAGAGTGGATCCCAGGGCCATGGTGCTGCTAAAAGTTATGGGTCAGAGACCCCACCGGGACTTCAACCCTTGACCTCCTGGCTTGTGGTGTACTGCCTTAACCAACTACACTAATCAGAACAACTGTGAGGCGGAACAGGCAATTTGCCTAGTCCGTGAAGTGAAGAAGAAGAAGAAGAAGAAGAACTACGTGAACTCCCCTCTCTTCTCTGCAATTTCATGAGTTGTCCCTATGTCTTTAGAGCTTTTGGGACACATATTGATTATTTTTAATTAATGAAAATCCAAATTAAGTATTTGCGTTGATGATTAATTAAATCTCAAGTCCGTTTCTAACTATCCATCCATCCATAGTAATTCTGCCCGAGGGCATATCTTTCACTGCAGCCATAGCATTTTCATGCTATGCTTTGCAGCTTTAATAGGGATTTATATGTGTGGTAGCTTCCCGTTGTTTTCCACACCGGTGAGGATGATGATGATAATGATAAGGATGATAATGATGGCCGGATGATTTTCGGGGACCTTTTGGCCCTAAACTTCCTGACATTTGCCTTACAGGTGAGGAAAAACCCCGAAAAAAACCTCACCCAGGAGCCTGTCCCGACTGAGAATCAAATACGGGCCCGCTGGGTGACAAGGCAGAAACAAGAGGTAAATCATACTAAAGATAAAGGCAAAGTTAAAAAAATAAATCATAGATAATTCTGAAACACATTAAATATTATTAAGTTATAACTACCTAAAATGTTGCTATAGTATATGTGTAATTATTATAATATTCATAAAGGTTCCGGTTGGCCTCGGAGGTTACATTATCTATTCTATCACAATAGCCCTTTAATTCAGGCACTTCACTTTATTTTGGGTAAATTAATATCTACCTATTATTTTTATTTTGAATAGATAATATTTAATCTTAAAAGTTAAGGGAGGACACGCTACCTCGACACCATTGCGGTGGACGTTTTCAACAATAATATATTAAAATTTAGCAAAATGTTATAGTTCTTTTTTGACAATTTTAGGTTAATACTTTGAATCTAATCATTTCTCTAAGTCATGGACTTACCAACTGGTGCTTGAATGTCCAGATCTCTGTTAAGTCTTATTTTTGCTGGTACAGCTTTATCTATCATCTCATCCAATGTCTGAAAATTTAAGAATAAGTAACCCTCTTTTAAATTGGAATCAAATTCAAACATGCATGACAGTTCTATAAATTTTTAACCATTTCAATGAGATTTTTAGCTGTTTTAGATTCTAATTTGATTTTGTATTTCATGGAAGACTCACCCTAAACCCAAGGAGTTCCAACATTTCAGTTTGTTCTTTATCTCTTGGTCCAATGTGACGACTAGGAAATTCCTCATGTCTTGGGAATAATTTCTCCATTTTTTGTGATTCATCGGCTGTTTTGTTAGCAACCATGTTACTGTACAAGCAGCCATGATGTTTTCTTGTCAATCTGTCAAATAAATTCACAATATTATACTTTGTCCTGCAACCCACAGCAGAAATTCTGTACATGATTGTTGTACAGAGTACGTACACCGTGTTACTGATATCACTACAGATGTCTGTACACTTCCACAGCAACACATTCCATGCAACAGTGTAACATCTTCACAATATTGCATAATATCTATGGAACAAGATCAATATATTGCTGAAATTGTCAAAGTTTTATAAATTAAATAATGAAAAAAAATAATAATCACTTGCACTAATAAAACTGGAGTTTCATCAGCCAGAGAGACATAAGCTCTCCATACATCCCTATCCTACTCTTAGGCTATATAGTTTACTCCATTCACCTGTTTGTCTCAGTCATTACATAGAACATTATGATAGTGTAATGATAGCTATGAAAATTATGACCATTGCTATTATCATCATTATCACTAAAATTATTACAATTATTATTATTTTTATTATTATTACTATTATTATTATTATCACTTTTATTATTATTATTATTATTATTTGTATTATTATTACTTTTATTATTATTATTTTTTTTATTAGTCAGATACAGCATAATAAGGGATATTACGCAAGTTGAAAAAAAAAAAACATATTGAAAAAATAGAAGAAAAACGTTTGAAATGGTGTGGTCATCTCAAAAGAATGGAAGAAGAGAGAATACCAAAGAAGATCCTTAATTGGAAAGCTAATGGAAGAAGTGAAAGAGGCAGACCTAGAGAACGTTGGATGGATGGAGTGAGGAGAAGTATGGAAGCTAGAGATCTGAGGGAAGAAGATGCTCTATGGCGACAAATCACTTTGGGTTGAAGGAGAAACACTGTATTGTGGAATATTCCTAATTTAAAAAATTACTTTTATTATTATTATTATTATTATTGTTACTTTTATTATTATTATTATTATTATTATTATTATTATTATTATTATTATTATTATTACAATTATTATTGTTACTATTATGAATATTATTATTATTATTACTATTATTATTACTATTATTATTATTATTATTATTATTACTATTATTATAATGTTATTATTTTTATTAACATTTTTATCATCACCTCAAGGAGGAAAAAAATTATTTTAAGACTTGATTGGGAGACCTACTAATGAATGATTAAACTGACAATAATCCGCGTATTGAGACTCACTTGTTATCGTGGTTGCGTAAAAAAGTTCGCAGGGGGTCTAGGCTGGTTGTGCCATAGCTCGTTTTTGTTCTGAATTGCGCAACATACCATAACGTAAACCATAGATCAGAGTTTATCAGGTTTCGGGTCAAGCAGATAGCAATGTCCTGAGCTTTTTCTTAATAATCTTAATCGAAAATATCTTACAAAAATCTCTCCAATAATGTTTTAGAGAGATTATATTCTTAAGTATAAAGGCTTAGATTAAAATTCTGGAAATCGTCAAGGTGGTTTTAGACCTAACAGATTCGGGATTGGGCAACTATTTTCATTAGAGTTCGTGATATTAGCAAAGCAATAAAAAAATTAAACGCTAAAGGTATCTTGATACCTAGAGATGCAGGAAGGTATCACACTCATTAACAGCTGAGTTCATTAGTGTCGTAATTCAAACAAGGGCGTAAAAGGACCTACGAATTCTGCTCAAAGGCCTCTTTTTTTCAGGCTTGAGATTCTTTTACGGTGCCGTAAATCTAGGACACGAGATCCACAGCTTTATTTCTCTACCGAAGAGACTAGTAGTCAGAAATTTTACGCTTAGAAAAATCCATTGACCCCGTGTTGGGTTTGAACCCGCGAACCTTGAAACCAGAGGCGAGCATGATAACCACTAGTCCTCCAGGACCGATCTTATTGTAAAATGTTCAGGTTATACTTGATTATTTTCGCCTAAATATATTACTAAAAGCCCGTCATAGTTTATTTAACCAATGCCACCAGATTGTCTATATAATCATATCATCGGGATAACGTAACTCCGCCTTCTAGGCGCCCCAACTTCGGAAGTGGGTTACAATTAAGCCAATGCCAGAAGAGAACAACAGAAATGTCAAAAAGACAACCTGGGGCATTGAATAATAATAAAAAAAATCTGGTATTCTCTACTGGCATGGCAGAATTGAAATCCATTTCTTAAGTTGAGGCGCCTGGAAGACGGAGTTACGTTACGCCTTTGACTCGTCTCACTGAACCGATAAGCTAATCATATGTCACTTGTTGCATCTATAGGTATTAATGGGGTATAGTCAGTCAGTCATGCGCACTGTACTTCACTAATGCATTTCATCCATATTTTAGGTATTTTTCCACGCCTCTTCATCCAAATCTCGTTCTTTATTTGTTCTATTACTTGTGTTCTTGTTGTTTTGGTCATCTTCTCTTCCTATAATATTATAATGATATTGGGAAAAGAAAAATTAATGTCTGAACCAGGAATCGAACCGTCGATCTCTAGTTCTCCAGACTAGTGTGCAGCCCACTACATCATTCCAGACCTAGCACAAACCTTAACAATTTTTTCCACATATACAAATCTGTAATTATCGTTTCGTCCGCTGTGAGTAGGTGACACTACCATCGCCAACGGCCGGCTTCGTTTAGAAGTATCTATATTTGAGAATATTTTACACCACCACTTTTATAAGCAGTAAACGATGTTATTTAACATTTTTCAGTACTGTTATTTTACCACAGTTCCAATAATGAATCATATTATAATATTATAATGATATTGTGAAAAGAAAAATTAATGTGGACCTCTAGTTCTCCAGACTTCTTCCTGTCAGCATTTTCTTGTCTCAACAATGAAAAAGTGTTTATATTACTATCCAACAATGAAGAGTTTTTGAAAACATGTCAATTCATATGGCACCGGTACTGGACAAAGTAATAGCTAAATTACTGAAAATGGTAGAGTACTTGTATGCATATTAACTATTTGCGTCCATTCAATCCCAGCAGCGCTGGGGCAATTAATAAATTAATAATTTTAAATTATAATCAAATATAAATTGCAATTCAACTCCATTGTACCTTAACGTTAAAATTCAAAGATGAGAGAAAGCACAAATTATTTGACTATACAATTTTTCGACTTGCTGCTGGATTTTTCCATCGACCACGGCCGGGTTTGAACCCGCGTCCTTCGGAACTAGAGGCAAGGAACATGGCCACTAGCCCTCCGCGGCAGATATAATGCACATAGTATAACCTAATAAATACGACTGGGGTACTGTTTTGTACATGAAAGGTTAAAATGTGAAATATACCGTACGGTTGGTAACGCTACATATGGTACAAGGAAAAAGAATGCATTAATTTTAACAGCGTGTAGATCCGGTACTTACGGTTATAAAGTACGATACCAGATGGCAGTTTAATTCCACTTGTTGAGAAGAGTTACCGAGAAAGTGAAAGTGGATTAAATAAAAACTTTAAAAATCCCCATCTCAAGAACATGTCAGTGTTTTTAAAACATGGTTACCGGAGTGTCATGGACGGCCGTTATTCTGCTGTTAGCGGTAATTAAACATCATGTGGGCGGCGAGCCTGGAGGTAAACAATGCATTCATTTTCTCTTAATACTCACTATTAAGAAAAAGAGGTGTTCAATTATTGGGATCGTGAGACAAACACAAGACTTTAGAATTCTGGAATTTCATTAAATAAATAATACAAAATATTGAAATTTCATAAATTAACACAAACATAGGCCTTCTGAAATTCTACAAATAACTAACACGAAAATACTGATATTCCATAAAATAAACTAACACGAAATTACTGATATTCCATTAAAAAACTAACACGAAAATACTAATATTCCACAAAATAAACTAACACGAAAATACTGATATTCCATAAAATAAACTAACACGAAAATACTGATATTTCATAAAATAAACTAACACGAAAATACTGATATTTCATAAAATAAACTAACACGAAAATACTGATATTCCATAAAATAAACTAACACGAAAATACTGATATTTCATAAAATAAACTAACACGAAAATACTGATATTTCATAAAATAAACTAACACGAAAATACTGATATTCCATAAAATAAACTAACACGAAAATACTGATATTCCATAAAATAAACTAACACGAAAATACTGATATTTCATAAAATAAACTAACACGAAAATACTGATATTTCATAAAAATAACTAACACGAAAATACTGATATTCCATAAAATAAACTAACACGAAAATACTGATATTTCATAAAATAAATTAACACGAAAATACTGATATTTCATAAAATAAACTAACACGAAAATACTGATATTTCATAAAATAAACTAACACGAAAATACTGATATTCCATAAAATAAACTAACACGAAAATACTGATATTTCATAAAATAAACTAACACGAAAATACTGATATTCCGTAAAATAAACTAACACGAAAATACTGATATTCCATAAAATAAACTAACACGAAAATACTGATATTTCATAAAATAAACTAACACGAAAATACTGATATTTCATAAAATAAACTAACACGAAAATACTGATATTTCATAAAATAAACTAACACGAAAATACTGATATTCCATAAAATAAACTAACACGAAAATACTGATATTTCATAAAATAAACTAACACGAAAATACTGATATTTCATAAAATAAACTAACACGAAAATACTGATATTCCACAAAATAAACTAACACGAAAATACTGATATTCCATAAAATAAACTAACACGAAAATACTGATATTTCATAAAATAAACTAACACGAAAATACTGATATTTCATAAAATAAACTAACACGAAAATACTGATATTCCACAAAATAAACTAACACGAAAATACTGATATTCCATAAAATAAACTAACACGAAAATACTGATATTTCATAAAATAAACTAACACGAAAATACTGATATTTCATAAAATAAACTAACACGAAAATACTGATATTCCATAAAATAAACTAACACGAAAATACTGATATTTCATAAAATAAATTAACACGAAAATACTGATATTTCATAAAATAAACTAACACACGAAAATACTGATATTTCATAAAATAAACTAACACGAAAATACTGATATTCCATAAAATAAACTAACACACGAAAATACTGATATTTCATAAAATAAACTAACACGAAAATACTGATATTCCGTAAAATAACTAACACGAAAATACTGATATTCCATAAAATAAACTAACACGAAAATACTGATATTCATAAAATAAACTAACACACAAAATACTGATATTTCATAAAATAAACTAACACGAAAATACTGATATTTCATAAAATAAACTAACACGAAAATACTGATATTCCATAAAATAAACTAACAACACGAAAATTGATATTTCATAAAATAAACTAACACGAAAATACTGATATTTCATAAAATAAACTAACACGAAAATACTGATATTCCACAAAATAAACTAACACGAAAATACTGATATTCCATAAAATAAACTAACACGAAAATACTGATATTTCATAAAATAAACTAACACGAAAATACTGATATTTCATAAATAAACTAACAACCGAAAATACTGATATTCCATAAAATAAACTAACACGAAAATACTGATATTTCATAAAATAAATTAACACGAAAATACTGATATTTCATAAAATAAACTAACACGAAAATACTGATATTTCATAAAATAAACTAACACGAAAATACTGATATTCCATAAAATAAACTAACACGAAAATACTGATATTTCATAAAATAAACTAACACGAAAATACTGATATTCCGTAAAATAAACTAACACGAAAATACTGATATTCCATAAAATAAACTAACACGAAAATACTGATATTTCATAAAATAAACTAACACGAAAATACTGATATTTCATAAAATAAACTAACACGAAAATACTGATATTCCATAAAATAAACTAACACAAAAATATAAAATTATATATTCATTAATTATTTGAAGATGTAGAAAGCATATAGTTCGTAGATCAAACTGCGGGACCGGCAAACTTGAGTGGAGTTATCTTTTTCGCGTTTTTCTCGATTGGTTACAAGAAAGTTCAGTACTTTTCATTACAATAAATAATTTAAAATGTTGTTTACAGAATATTAATGATGAATATGTTCAAATCTTATTTCTTAATTTTCATTCTTGTAACATTTCATTCCAACAATTTAAATTGGTAAATTATTTCATCAAGTTATCATGAAATGAATGCCTACTGTGGTCTAGGGAGACGACTTGATAAGGGTGCTAAAATCATCCAAAATTATATTCGCATTAAAATACTTCGACATTTATAGCAACATTCATTCCCAATAGTTGTGAGCTTTTTATTAATTTATTTCATAAAATTACGTAAACTTAACACAATTGGATGCCTCCAGTGCCATAGGTGCCTAACCCACAATTAAAAAAATTATGCTTTCTCCTGTAATTTCACTAATTGCTCTGTCAGAGCCACATCTGCCTATAATAAGGTGCCAGATTTTAACATTGGTAAAGCGAGACACAATTGACCTGGGGGGGGGGGTTCTTGATTTAAAATTTTGTCTATATGGAGCAACAAAAATCGCAAAAATGGGATTGTAAAATATATATATATATATATTATATATATATATATATATATATATATTAATTTCAACATAAGTGTCATTTACAAATATAATACATTAAAAATTATGTATAGTCTTCTTCCTTCCAAGTATTAGGCCAAGGCCTATTACGATCCTATAGAAAATTTTCCCTCCAGCTTTTCATAGGACGGCCCAGAGATCTTCGTCCTCTTGGTATATAATTATAAACAGCTTTGGGGATCCGATTTGAACTCATTCTTTCAAGATGGTGTTTCCAATTTAGTTGGTACTGTTTAATATATTCCAAAATTGGCGTAGTCTTCAATTCTTTTAAGATATCGGTGTTCCTTTTCCGATCCCATCTGGTGTAACCCGCTGTTCTGCACATGAATCTCATTTCACAAGCCGTTATTCTGCTTTCATGTTCTCTTTTTAGTGTCCATGCTTCACTACCATAGGTCAACACTGGTCTAGCCAAAGTGTTATATAAACGTAATCTGGTGTTTTTTTGTACAAGGGATGGTTTCATAACTTGATTAATAATTCCCATACTTTTATTATAACTAGTATTTTTTCTGGGATATTATTTTTATCCCAGATAGAGAGATAATATCCAATATATTTAAATTGATTAGATCTATCTAAAATGTTATTCTGGAGACAGATTTTACTTTGTATGGGGTCCTTCCCATGAAATGCCATAATTTTAGTTTTGTTAATTGATATTATGTATAGTACCGGTATTATTTTATTATTTTATTGTTTGGCATATTTCTCATTTGGGAGATTTTTTTTAAGTAGATTGCTGTCGTTGTTTAAAATGTCATGGAATTTTTCACAAGAATTTGTTAAATTATATTTCACACATTAAATGGCTTTCAAAGTCTCAACACTAAATTGTGATTTTTCTGATGTCCACACTTTATTTACCAAACAATGGTGGTCGAATTCTAACAACTGATCAACAATACAAACTTTGATAAGCAGTTCTCGATAATCAGTTCTCAACAATTATTTGTTATTATCAAAGTTTAACATTATAAAATTAACAAAAATAATATAAAACTCATCCTGGCGAAATAGTCACATGGCCACCGAAAACCGTATATTCCCTTTACGTTCTCCCGCCGTTCCCTAGTTTGTCGTGAATTCTTTCCAAAAAATCGGGACTTTTTTAAAACGCCGCGGGACAAATTGTTAAAAATCGGGACTGTCCCGCCAAAATCGGGACGTCTTGTCACCTTAGCCTATAATATTATGAACGAGTTAAAATTAACACAAAAATGTTATAGGCAGATGTGGCTCTGACAGATATGATTATTTCTAGTGCAATTACAGGGAAAAGCATATTTTTTTAATTGTGACAGGATAAGATATAAGAATGAACTCCTCCAACCAGTCAACTTCTTCAAATACTTGGGCGTGACCCTCCAGACGAAAATAAAATCATTTATTTATTTTTATTTTTTATTTAGAGCCCCACCACCACCCCCCGGGTTACCTCGGACATAATGCCCTTATCCCCGGGTCTGCTCTTTTTCAGGATTCACATCAAAGCAAGAGCAACAGCAGCCACAAAGGCAATCTTTGACATAAGGTTTTTATTCAAACTATCTCTAGAAACCGCCATGAAAATCTTCGACGCCAAGATCTTATCCATTTTAACATACGGTACAGAATTAATCTGGGGAAAGCTAGGAATAAAATACATGTCAAACGATAGAGGCCATGAAAGCCCGGTTCCTGAAGTCAGCACTAGGATTATCCAAACACACCCGATCACGACTCATCTACGAACTTGCCAGAGGGACCTTCCTAATAGAAGATCTCAGGACCATATTTAACCTATCATTTACGGAGAACTGGGAAAAACTAATGGATATGAGAAGACAGAAAACAACAGAGATCTGGCCCGAATTTTATTCTACAGAAGCAATGGCAAATAGAACATCCTTGGAAACCTACCAGGACCTACGCCACTTTGTAAATTCGCTAGCAACTCATGGATACCACCACAAAGTATGTAATGTGAAGACCTATCACGACCCTAACTCAACATGTGTATGTGAACTCTATGAACTATCTTGTGATCGTTATCACATTACAACATGTAAAGAACTACCCAAGTCAATAATTGAGACATGCAGTTAATAACACTGTGCAAACGAAGTGTATAAAGACTCTAAGCCTTGGTTAGTTCCATGCAAAACCTGTGCGCCTTTTCATTTATTATATTAAATTGTGGGTTAGGCACTGAGGCACTTACTGTAGGCCTACTATAATGGATTATTTCAATATCATCCACGAACTGAATGGGGGATGGGCGTATACGAGGTGAATCATAAATATGGCTATACGTGTTGTGTTGTGTGATGAAAATATTACCATTACAGGAAATATGAAATTACCGTTGGAATGGAAATGGACAGCTAATGACAAATGAGGGAAATTTCGAGGAAGTGGCTGAATTCAAATACCTAGGAACAATAATCACAAATAGGAATGAGATGCACAAAGAAATTAAACATAGGCTCAATTCTGGAAATGCATGCTATTATGCATTGCAGAGACTCTTGATGTCCCAACTCCTTTCAAAAAAACGTTAAACTGAAAATATATAAAACTATTATTCTACCAGTTATATTATATGGAGGCGAAACATGGACTCTTACTTTAAGGGAGGAAAGGAGATTACAAGTATTTGAGAATAAAGTACTTAGGAAAATTTTTGGACCAAAGAGAGATGAACAGACAGGTGAATGGAGAAGACTACATAACAACGAACTCATGGTCTTTATAGGAAACCAGATATAATAAGAACAGTTAAGTCTCGTAGACTGCGATGGGCAGGACATGTTGCACGTATGGGGAATGAAAGACTTGCATGGAAGCTTCTTGTAGGAAAGCCAGAGGGAAAGTGCCCAGTTGGTAGACCAAGAATGAGGTGGGAGAATAACATTAACTATGATTTGAGAGAAGTGGATTATACAGGGAGTGATTGGAAAGCATTAGCTCGGGATAGGGATGTATGGAGGGCTTGTGTCCGCGCGGCCATTAACCTACGGGTTCGATAGTGCCAGTGAGTAAGTAAGTAAGTATGGCAATTATTCAAATTACAACAATGGAATAAAACAAAACAGTGTAGAACTTACATCATTAGTCAAAATGGCGTTGAATATGCAACAGCAAATTACAATACAATTAATGGGCAATAACGAATGCTAATGATCGTGAGGGCGTAAGACGGGCAAGATGTGAGTTTAACGTAGCATTGCAGCCGTCGACTGTGGGGAAGTGGAGAAAACGACTGCTGGAAACGGGAAGGATGCAGAAAATCAAACCTCCTGGAAGGCTTCGCATTAGCAAGGATGCAGAAATTGCCAGCCCGTTCCCCTGACCTCACAGCATGTGACTATTGGCTGTGGGGTTATTTGAAGGAGAAGGTTTATGCCCAGAAACCTCAAGATGTCGACATGCTGAAATTGGTTGAGGAAGAAATTAGAGCAATTCTTCTAAACATGTATCATAACGCAATAATGACTTCCCAAAGTGTTGCCAATTATGATTGGATGTAAACGGCGAACAGTTTGAAGCAATAAAGTGACTCTCTTAGTGTTGTCGTAAGTGATTTGTTTTGTTCTATTGTTGTAATTTGAAGGATTCCCTTTCCAATGATATCATACTTCCTTTAACAATAATATTTTCGTCACAAAATGCCATCAAACTTATAGTAATATTTCTAAATCACCCTGTATAATACATGGTTCTATGTAAAATATATGTTTAGGTCAGGTTTGCGTAATTTCATACCATTTAAATCGAACAAGCTAACTTCTGCATGGTTGTGGCACGTGGAGGCCGCAAGTTCAAGGCCGCATTCATGAAAATTCTACACGGTCTCCATCATCCGCCAACTGAATCCAGTTCTTATCTCCTATAACCTATTCCCTAAGATCCATCAAAATATTATAATCCCATCTATGCCTAAGCGTTCCTAACTATCTTTTCCCCAAGGGATTTCCAATACATTTTTAAAGCATTTCTATCACCATTTAGAACTGTAAGACCTGCCCATCTCAACCTCCTAGATTTAGAAATAACTGACAATATGGGTGTAACGATATCTTCTTCTTCTTCCTTCCAAGTATTAGGCCAAGGCCTGTTACGATCCTATAGAAAATTTTCCCTCCCCGGGAAATTCTCGTATAAGACTTGAAAGCATAATAATAGTCCCTTCGATTGGTTGCTGGCCAAAGGAAGGCAAGACCAGTGATGGGGCTGCCATCTTATAGCCTCTGGTCAGGCTTTTCTGGAGAAGAAAAGAAAATAAAGGAAAGAAGAAATGGAAGAAAGGAAAGACTCCCTAGCCCTCGGATGCCCTAATAGCGTCGGGGTCGAAAAAAACAAGAGTTAACCAAGAGAGGTTAGATAGTAAAGTTAAAAGAGTGCAAAACACAAGTAAGTGGAAGAAATGTTTTGCTCAGCTTGGGCATCTTGTGGTCGCCATCCACATATCCCCTAGATGAGGACCCCTGAGGGTGTATAAATTATGGAATTCCTCTTTGTGAAGTTTCTTCCATTCTCATTTCTTATATGACCTAATATTATCTTAGGATCCTATTTTCAAATAACTTTGTAATTAAAATAATTTGCTTTCTCGTAATACTAAATATATGGTCACACATAGAAATATTTTATACGGTACCAAGTGTTTCTAAATGAATATCGTGGTTTTACGGCTTTGTATTATTTAGTACATTTAACATGCAATAGCATAAATAATACACCAAATGAAAGAGCAACTCAAACAGTTTTTACTACAAGTGTTAAATGTGAGCACCATTCGTCACACGGCATACATCGAGTCGATACGCGAGTTCTTCCCAAACCTTGATCAATATGTCTGGAGTAATTGTTGCAACAACTGCTTCAATCCTCTGTCTTAAGTAGAGTAGATCAGCTAGTAGCGGAAGCATATATAAATGATCCGCTATGAATCCCCAGAGGCGTAAGATCTGGTAAACGTGGAGGCCATGCGAAACAAGCTCTATCGTTCGACCCCGTTCGGCCAATCCAGCAGTCGGGTACAAGTCATTTAACCAATCGCGTACGTCCTGATGCCAAGTGAGGCAGCGCACCATCTTGCTGCCAAATAAAATTCTCTGATTCTGTCTGTCTATTAACATTTTTGGACCATATTTAATTAACTCATTGGGTATGTTTCCTGGCCCTGGTACCTTTTTATTCTTTAGGGTTTGAATTTTTAATTCTATATCTATTGTATCAAATTCCAGTGTGTTCATTTCTGCAGTTGGATTTTCTATTGTTTCCATAAACTCTTTTCTACTTTCTGACAGCAAAGCTTTTTAATGTTTTTCTGCTTCAGAATTTACTAACAAATTTATTTTGCTGGATCCTTGGTTGGTTTTCAATGTTTTAAAAATCTCCATACTTCTGATGATTGTGATCCTCCTATATAACTTTTTATTTCTTGGCATTTGCTTTTCCATGATTTTTTTTCTTCTTCTATATTTATCCTTCTTCCAATTGAGGAAAGAGAGATTGTTCTAATGCATCAAGGTAACAGTAATCAATTATAGATGCTTCACCGAAAACAAAAAGACCTATAATAGTTCCGCCGGAATATGACACAAAAAAAACATTCAATTTGCTGACCCCCAGATGAGAACAGTATGCGTATTAACATGGCCACTTAAATTAAATGTCGATTCATCACTGAAAACAACAAGATCCAGAAAATCTTCATCGTCATGCAACAACATTGCATTTGCAAAGTTGGCACGTAAAAACCCTAGTTTATAGGCTTTAGAGCTTGTAGCAACTGCAAACGATAAGCGCCACCTTAATTTCCACACAGACGTCGCTGGAATTGCTAATTCACGACTAGTCTTCCGAACTGATTTCTTAGGACTACGCGTATAAGACTCACTCGTTCAACATATTCTACAGTGACTCTCCGTTGTCCCATACTCTTCCCTTTGCACAGAGAGCCTATGTTTTCAAACGTATTATGCCATCTACGGCTGTTATTATCACTAGGTGGAATGCAATCAACTAAATATGGAAAGCTCGTTGCACTCCTAAGTACAGATTCGGTCTTTGCAAAATGTGAAATACAAAATGCTTTCTGCTCACTAAGCGCATCTTTGCTACTAGCGCTTTCTAACGGCAGACAAAGGAAACAGTACATGCGCATGCGTGTGTACAAAACTGTTTGAGTTGCTCTTATATTTGATCAATTGTTTATAATTTTACGTTAAATGTACTAAATTCTGCAAAGCCTTAAAACACCGATATTCATTTCGAAATACCTGGTATAATGGTAATGGACAATTAATGAGAAATGAGGGAAATATTGAAGAAGTGGCTGAATTCAAATATCTAGAAACAATAGACTAATTACAAATAGGGATGAGATGCACGAAGAAATTAAACATTGACCCGATTCTGAAAACGCATGCTATTATGAATTAGAGGGACTCTTATCGTCCCAACTTCTCTAAAAAAATGTTAAACTGAAAATATATAAAACTGTTATTCTCCCAGTTATATGGATGTGAAACATGGACTCTTACTTTAAGAGAGAGAAAAAGATTACAAGTATTTGAGAATAAAGTTCTCAGGAAAATTTTTGGACCAAAGAAAGATGAACAGACAGGCGAATGAAGAAGACTACTTAACAATGAACATGATCTTTAAAGGAAATCAGATATAATAAATACATTTAAGTATCGTAGACTGCAATGGACAGGACATGTGGCACAAATGGGTAAATGAAAGAGGGGTATGGAAACTTATTTTAGGAAAACCACAGGAAACGCCCAGTTGGTAGACCAAGCATGAGATGGGAGAATAATATTAACCATGATTTGAGGGAAGTAGATTATGCAAGGGATGATTGAAAACATTAGTTCAGGATAGGGATGTATGGAGAGCTTATGTCCACGCGGCCATGAACCTACGAGAGCCAGTGGGTTATTTAATTAGTTAGTAGTAGTTAAAATTAACAACATTCATAGGCCTATGCCTGCTATATGCTCCACTATAGTTGGCGACTATGATTGTATTCACTGAAAAAGAAATCTATCCGCAAATCTCACTAAAATTTCGCTGAATTTGAAATATTTTATCCTCTTACTTTTTAGATTTAGTTTAGTATCAACAGTATGGTATGTGAGCTAATACATTAATAAAATAAACATTCACTTTAGCTATTAGATAACACTGACACTAAACTACGCCCTGAGAAGTACGGTACGGTATCTCGGTATCACCAAAATTGGACTTAAGATGTTATGGTTCTGAGGTACAGAAATACTTTTTTCTTCTTCTATAGTTGTAGGCTTTTCATCCTGTTTGTTTCCCTTAAAATAAACTGAGATGATGAGCTCAAAATGACCTAAAATCACCAAATGTACAATGTAAAATATGTATTAGTCATTGATCAGACTATGTAGCCAACTTATCACAAAAAACCCGCTAACAAACAAGTGAACACTAAACTAATCTGTGCATGCTATCTCGCCCATTTTCTCACCCTAACTTACTCAAACTAACATTAAATTGCCCATTTCCTCACTCTAACTTACCCAAACTAACATTGACTTGCCCATTTTCTCACTCTAACTTACCCAAACTAACATTAACTTGCCAATTTTCTTACTCTAACTTACGCTAACTAGCATTAACTTGCCCATTTGCTCACTCTAACTTGCCCACTATTGTAGGTGGACTCCTTGGATAGAATCCCTTTATATGTGAGAAAACATGTTGGCAATTGCCTTAACTTGCCCATTTTTTCACTCTAACTTGCCCACTATTGTAGGTGGATTCCTTGGATAGAATCCCCTTATATGTGAGAAAACATGTTGGCAATTGGCTCTAGCAAAAACAGCACATTTTCCAACAGCCCTCTAATATAAAAAAATGTTTGGTAGCGTATGTAAACATATTTTCACAATCTACGTGTAAAAAACTTTCCCCAACATTTTGGTATAGTTTCTTGTCAACCAGTGCATTGTTATGTAGTTTCAGATGGCGCTATACGGACTTCTGTGAAGAAGTGGAGAGAAAGAATAGGAAGGATAAACACAATGATACATGAACGGGAACAAGTACGACAGGCCAAGAAAGTAGTATGTTACGGTAGGTCATAGTTCAAATATACAGAGTAGAAGGTACCTAATCATTACCAGTGACGTGCATGATTCTGAGGGTTTCCATAAAATGTGTTTCAATTGCTAATTCTGATATGTTGATCGCAAAACTTGAAACTTTTTTTTTATCACGTGCCATTTTTTTACAATTACCAATTGTATGGCTAAATAACTAATACTCGACGTGTGTTGCTACGTCTAAATAAATTAATTTTTTTTTTGCGTGATAGTGCGTTTTATTGTACTTAAATGTTCCTATAATATATGTGTAATTATTATAATATTTATAAAGGTTCCGGTTGGCCAGCAATGGCGACCATGATTGAAAGTTCAACTTCCTACATTTCGGGGTTGCCAACCTAAATAACTATACTATAATAAAAATAAATATTACAAACACGCGTGTGGGAAGTAAAACCACTGCCCTCTATGTATACTACATACAATGTAAAAAGGTAAAGTGATCCACAACCAGGCCTCAGGAGGCCCTTGGGGTAGTAGGAGGTTAAGGCTCCCACTTTTTCTAGACAATCGGCACTTTATGTCAGCCGGGTTGTCAGCCCTGCGTGACGGCCGCCTTTACCCCAGAACAAGTGTCTGGTACTCATTTCAGTTAGAGGCTGAGTCGACCCCAGGGCCATAGTGCCGCCAGAGGGTTTGGGTCAGTTTTAAAAATCCTGACCCCAACGGGACTTGAACCTTCGACCCTCCGGCTTGTAGCTCAGTGCCTTAACCACTACGCTACGGCGTGCCTACATACAATGTATATACAAAAATATCCAAAAGGTAGTGTTAATATACATTATACAAAACAACTCACTGCATTTTAAATGAACTAAACTTTATTTGAAATAATATAAAATAATAAATACGTAGTTGGCGCCATTTTATCACTAAATTGGTCTCAAGGCCTCCTATTGTTTCAACTAATAAACATTGTCCACACTGCTAACGTTAGTCAATTGTTTATAATGAACGCAAATATTTTCAACAAAGATGTAATTATTTTACTATTATTTATTATTTTGAAAAAAACATCGCAAAAAAATTATGTACAACGCACGTTTGTGAAGTGTTTTACAGAATCTCGAAAATTAAAAACCTCGCTATCGCTCGGTTTTTGTAAACATTTTTCCTCGATTCTGTAAAAACCGCTTCCCAACCTCGCATCGTAATATACTATTTCAACGTTAGTTGAATAAGTAAAAAGAAAAAAAAGAGGTTAAGTTAAATAGTACGGTATACATTGCAACGAACCAAATATGGCGGTTGCTAGAGTCAATTTTTTATTTCGGGTTTCAGGAAATCCCCACTTCTAATGGTCGAATGTCGTTGAGTTTTGGACAATACTTTCCTCGGTATATTTTAATAGCACTAAGTTCCGTTGTGAATCATCGAAAACTGCGATCGCTATAGCGATTTTTAAATTTTCGTTTCAGGTGAACTCCTACACCTTATAGTTTTAGAGCATAAATAGATAGCGGCTAAACACTCGCTGTAACTGAAAACCTGTATGTACAGCCTTTGAAAACAATGATGGCGCAACTCTTGATGTTGGAAAGTTGAGAGTTTTGAAGAGCGATTCACGCCATTACGTTGTTACATGTTCTGACTCGTTTGAGTATAAAGCGGACAGCGTAAGTCTCTCTTCATGCAGCATTCGTATCGTTCGCTTCAGTGGAGCAGTCGGCAAGATGCTCTTTTTCCGACGATGCGGGCCCACGTTCGATTCTGGTCAGGTAGATTAATTTTTTTTATTTATTATTATTTAATAACGTCGTTAATTTTCATAATGCCAACATGTTACCAGGCTTTGTTATATAAATAAATTTGTATATATATATATATATATATATATATATATATATGGAGATATTCTCAGTCGGGTCAGGATCCTGGGTGAGATTTTTTCGGGGTTTTTCCTCGCCTGTAAGATAAATGTCAGGAAGCCTAGCACCCAACGGTCCCCGAAAATCATCCGACCACCATCATCATCCTTATCATCACCATTCTTCACGGTGTGGAAAGAAACGGGATGCTACCACACCTACAGTGACCTAGCAAAGTTGCAAAGCATAGCATGAAAATGCTATGATTGCAGTGAAAGACCTGCCCTCGGGCAGGAATGGAATATATGGAAATACATTAATTAAAGGAAACAGCTCATACATACACACACACACACACACACACACACATATATATATATATATATATATATATATATATATATTGAATAACGATTGTGTTTACAAAACACCATAGTAATTCTGCCCGAAGGCAGGTCTTTCACTGCAATCATAGCATTTTCATGGTATGCCTGCAGCTTTATTAGGGAATTGTAGGTGTGGTAGCTTCCCTTTGCTTTCCACACCGGTGAAGGATGATGATGGTGATGATGATGATGATGATGATGGCCATATGATTTCGCGGACCGTTTGGGCCTTAAATTTTTCCTAACATTTGTCTTACAGGTGAGGAAAAACCCGATAAAAACTTCACCCAGAAAAACTGCCCCGACCGGGGACCGAACCCGGCAGCACGCTACCTCGAGACCACAGCGGTGGACTACAAACACATGACATAATAAAATTATTCATTTCCATTACTAATACAAAATGTGTCTGATTAATTTAAATTAAGTTAATATCTAATTTCATTATACAAGTAAGTCCTGAAGTACTGCATCGCTTCATGGAGACAGTTTCTAGGAGAGATGGTTGTGGTCTAGTGGAGGGAGCTTCTGTTTCCCGTGCATGAGGTCGCGTGTTCGATTGCACGACACACAACGAAATAGAACGGATTTAGTTTCTCAAATAGTTGCATACTTGTGATCCAAATGGCTGATCTCTGATCATGCGCAGTGGCTTTGTTCTGATACTTAAAAATTATCAATTATTTCAAAGGCTGTACCTATATAAATGTTCATGAAGATTTGTTGAGCGGTTTAGAAGTCTATAAGTCACAAACATACATATTAAAGATATGTTTTTAAATACAGTTCTGTTAATACATTTGAGGATAGCTTAAAATCTGAGATAATATTCAAATGTGATTAATTAATACAGTAGTCAAATAATGTTACTGAAACAATGCTTGCGCTGACAACTCAAACATGTAAACTTGGTCATTATGAGTTAGTTATTTTGACTAGCCTCGTTTTTTTATTTTTACACGCTTTATATTAGCTTGACCTGTATCTATCAATCTATGTAACTGAATCTTTCAACGCGATTTTCACCCACTTAAAGTAATTGGATCAACTTGAAATTTTGTGTATTTGTAAAGTACCCGTAACAATACAATAATTTCATATTTATTTCCTAAATTCCTGGCCAGAATCATCAGAAAATAAAAAAAAGTGTCTTTGTATTTATGTAACGGAATCTTTCAACACGATTTTCACCCACTTAGAAACATAGGATAGACTTGAAACTTTGTATACTTGTATAGGACCCGTGACAATACAATAATTTCATATTTATTTTCTAAAATCCTTGCCAGAATCATCAGAAAATAAAAAAAAAGTGACTTTGTATTTATGTAACGGAATCTTTGAACACGATTTTCACCCACTTAGAAACATTGGCTCGACTTGAAACTTTGTATAGTTATAAAGGACCCGTGACACTACAATAATTTCATATTTTGTTTCTAAAATCCTGGCCAGAATTATCAGAAAATAAAAAAAATTAAAACTGATATAATAGGTTGCGGACTTGTCGACTTTTTAGTCAATCACTGTAAGAGCTCAGTTGGTAGAGCGTTGAGCTACTGGAATATGATTTCAGTAATCCATAGGTCGCTGGCTCAAGTCCGGCTGGGGAGATTTTTTTTTAGAGATTATGGCTTTTAGCTCATACTACAATAGTATCGAATTTAAAGATATTTACATATTTATCTTATTCTATAAAATATTAAAAATAAAAAATAAATAATAGTTTTAAAAAACTAAAACAACACGCTTTATTAGAAAACCGAACTCAAAAATGAAAATAATTTTAATTTCCAACACGCTTTGGATAAATTTAAAGTGGTCAACAAAAAAATCATCTCCAACACATATTGAAAAAAACTAGAGTTATCAACAAAAAGAACATAATTTTACCATCAAAAGCGTGGAGTGCTTTTTATGATTTTTACATTTTCTTCTTAGAGAGTTTACTTTTACTAATATCTGTTTATTATCAAATATATTAATTGATATAGAGCACCCCACGCTTTTGATGGTAAAATTATTTTCTTTTTGTTGATAACTCTAGTTTTTTTCTATATGTGTTCGAGAAGATTTTTTCGTTGACCACTTTAAAATTATCCCAAGCGTGTTGGAAATTAAAATTATTCTTCATTTTTTGAGTTCGGTTTTCTAATAAAGCGTGTTGTTTTAGTTTTTTAAAACTATTATTTATTATATTCTGCAGACTATAGTTAAGTCGCATCTATGCGACATTGTCGATGCATTCTAACTGTTGTATCTGCTGTTGTCATCGCATAGATGCAACAAAACTATAGTCTGTAGAACATAAAAAAAAAATGAGGTGAGTCAAAACAACTAACTCATAATAATTATAAGAAACCTCATAGTGGTATTTCCTAGAAATATTAAACATAAACTTGGATTGGAGATAAATTAAAATAAGACCAAATTTATGACTTTCTACGAAAATTTACCAACCGGGTCAGAAAATTGTAATGGGCGTTAATAATGTTGACACCGTTAATGAATTTGTGTCTGGGAATTCTTTTAGCCAATAAAAATTATTTAAAATTTGAAATAAATAGAAGAATTGGAATTACAAATAAAGCATATTATGCTCTTCTTCCTTTATTAAGAGCCAAAATATATTTTATTTATATACAGAATTTTAATGTTTACACATCTTTCTGTGCCTAGAGTTTTATTTTTCTTCTCCACTCGTCTCTCTCCATCCAATCCATATCCTCCAGTCCTCTTGGTCTCATTCCAGTTCTTATCTCCTGCATCCACGAGTTTCGAGGTCTTCCTCTCCTCCTTCTTCCAGGTGGACACCATTCCAATGTTTTCCTGGGTAATCTTTATGTTTGCATTCGTCGTACATGCCCATACCGTATATAATACTACTATTGAATAACCAATATTCATATTTTTCTTCTTCTCCTACTACATGGTTTAGGCTATGCAGCCTGTTCCGGCGAAGTTAAAAGTGGAGTCTATCTTCTGCGTGGTCGGCCAACATCTCTTGTTCCTCTGGGATTATACAGGAAGGTTCTTTTTGGTATTCTTTCGTTGTTCATTCTCATTAAGTGTTCTGTCCATTTCTTATTATTTTCGCTGATTTTATCTTCAATTTTATATATATTTAATTCTTCTCGTATAGTTTCATTCCTTATTCTATCCGCTCTTGTGCATCCTTTCACATTACGTAAAAACAGCATTTCCGCAGTCTGTATCCTGCTTTTATCCCTTGATTTCATTATCCAATTTTCACTTCCATACAACAACAAAGGAACAGCCATTGTTTTATATAATTTAAGTTTCGTATCTTTCCTTGTTTTCCGACCTAAGGTTCTTTTTATGGTTCCACAAATAGCCTGGAATTTATTTACTTTATTTTCTATATCTTTATTTTCTCTATAAGTTATATCACATCCTAAATATTGTAAATGTGATACTTGTTCTATTATTTTGTTATCCAGTACAAGTTTTGATCTAATGCCATATTTACCAATAAATGCCATTACTTTTGACTTATTTATTGATATTTTACAATTATATATATTGGCTATTAATTAATTTTTTTTTCTTATGACAGTATTTCTTAAATATATAAAACATTAATTAATTGTTACTTATAGTTCTGAAACTTAGGTACTTGACTCTTATATCTGTAATCAAGTAAGTATTTTGAAAGAAAGATACTGAGAAGAACACTGGGAGCAGTTTGTGTAGATAACATCGGGAGAAGATGATATAATAACAGAATTAATAATGTACAATTATTAGATTATCTCGATATTATCTCAAACATAAGGCTTGGGCGTTTGAAATGGATTGGACATATTAATAGAATGCCAAATAATAGAAAGGTGAAACATCTTCTGTTCGCAACCTCGAGGAACCAGAGTAAGAGGAACGCCTAAGAATAGATGGTGGCCGTCCCGCGCCTTAGTGGTTGAGATATGAAGCCTTGGCGCAAAGCTACGGGACTTGCGCTGGTTCGAGTCTCCATGGGGGAAGAAATTTTCTCATGGTATTTCGGCCAATATGAGACCGGTGCCTACCCAGCATCGTGAAGCGCTTGGGTAGCTACAATAAGTAACGGCTTTAGGCTAAGAAATCAGCTATAACGGCTGGGGGAACCGACATGCTAACTACATGTCACCCTTACACTGGCTGGATGATCATCTACCTCTGTGATTGACACATGTGGATGTGAGGCCAGTAGCCGGCTGGTAGGCTAAGGGCCTTGTAGACCTGTCGCGCCAGGAGTTTTTTTTTTGTGTGTGCCAAGATCTTAAAAATGTCAAACCATTGGGAAAGACTTCTATGGAAAGGGATGTGTGGAGGAGGCTCATTGAGAAAGCGAAGGTCCTTATTGGGCTGTAGTGCCATTTAAGAAAAAGTAAAATATCAATGTAGCCTAAGATTGTATTGTGGATATTATTAATTTACAATTAATAATAGCATCAATTTGATATAGCCCAGAGTAAGAAAGTGTGTTTCATTATTTTTCGTGTCGTGAAAAATTGGTATGTGATGGAGGAAAACTGAGTTCACATTTCAATTCAGCATGGTTGAATTAGGCCTAATCACCCATATTGGAATAGAAACTCCAGGGGAAAAGTTAAAATTTGCACACCCATGTTATTTACATTATTTAGGTTACAAGGATTAATATTTATTTAATTTATTTATTTATTTTTGTCCATTGCTACTAGGTTCTATTTTATGAGATTTCTGCTGGCTTTTTCCCCTAGCATTGGCGGAATTGTAATCCATTTGTTAGGGTGTGACACCTGGAAGGCGAAATTACGTTACCCTGATGATATGATGTGTGATAAATGATAATGAAGCGCCAGAAGAGTTCTTAACATAAACTTAAGCTAAATTCCCGATCATGGACAACCACAGGAATAATTCCCTTTAAAAATAAAATTCTATGGTCTGACCAGTAATCGAACCCGGGACCTCATGAACTGTAGTCAGAAACGCTGACCACTAGCCCATGAGGCAGTTACAGATGAGTTGTTTACGCTAAGGTTGGAATTTCGAAACGATTTCGTAAAAAAACACTTTCAATCTTTGCAACATACCGTAATTTTAGTTCGTATTGTGTCTACTATTAGAGGAAGAGTTACAAATCGCTATCCATAAACAAAATGAAGTAATAAGTAAATACAATATGCATATAAAACTCCAAGCATGACAGGCCTTGAAGGCCCTAGGCCTACCAGCCGGCTGCTGGCCTCACGTCCACATGTGTTATTCACAGAGGTAGACGATCATAAGCCAGTGTAGGGGTGACATGTGGTCAGCATGTCGGGTTCCCCATCCGTTATAGTTGGTCTTCTCAACCTGGAGTCGCTACTTATTGTAGCTACCCAAATGCCTCACGATGCTGGGTGGGCACCGGCCCCATACTGGCCAAAATTCCATGAGAAAAATGTCTTCCCCCATGGGGACTCGAACCAGCGCAAGTCCCGTAGCTCTGTGCCAAGGCTTCTGGCCTTAACCACTCGGCTACGGCGCGCATATACCGGGAAAAGACTAAAGTAATGACTTTCGGAGAATTAAACCACAGAAGATGCAAAATAATAAATTAATAGAACAAGTAAACAATTTCAACTATTTAGGGTTTAACGTATCTACTGCCAAAAGTATGATATAAACTTAAAATTGAATAAATTTTATGTGTGGAACAATAAGAACTCAGAGGGTTGTCATTGTTGGATACTCGCTTCAATTTCTGTACCTTGCAGTTAAAATCGGCAGATAATATTTCGGATACGGCCTTGGTACATCACAACGCTTCTCTGGGAGAAATTTCAAGGGAGGTTTCGGCATGTAATTGTTGACAGTTCCCTTGTTAGATTGTTTCGAGAGATACACTTGACAAGTAATTTTAATATAATATAATTTACAATAGACCTATATTGAAATACAATAATGTAGATAAAACATTTCGCACTGAAAATTCTGATTATTTGACATTTAAAAGGTTGTGTGGGTTGCTTTTTTTTTTTTTTAAGCTTATGAGAGTAATATTACGCAACTGCTGATGTGTTGACAATTATAATAGATTATGTAAGATGATTAAAAATTTAAATAAACTCAACCATTATAACCTCTCACTGGCTCACTGACACACAAAATAGAATAAACAGTTTGAATAGTTCGCTGTCTTCCGTGACGAAGTCGATATAATTCCTACCTCCTACAGCAGAAGCCCGAATCAGATTCTAGGGGATGAACGAATTTTAAATATTTATTTGGGCCTAGATGTACCGAGTATCACCTTGAATTGTTCTACGCTTTTTTTTTGTGGTGGCCTTGACATATGCTACCCTCAGTGGCCCACCACGGTAGGTACGGGAAGCGGAGACCCGTGGTACCTGAGCTACCCAGAACCTTGGGGTATAGCTTGGCCACCCTATCTCCAGGGGTAATAAATATGGAGACCTGGTCCGTGATCCAAGGACAATCTGTGAGGTCGTCAGGAGTTGAGCGACCTGACGTACTAATACTCAGGCTGGGGGCTGGACCCACTTCAGCAACAAAACACGTCCTCAGCTGGTGCACTGGGGGCTAAGTCCAAGGGACTCGTGAACCATTAGTGGGGTCGGCAGGAGATGGACGCCTTGTCGTACTATTTGCTTACCTGTGGGAGCTTGCGAGCTCCTAGCCGGCCCATAACGGCAACAGGACACGTCCCTGGGGGACGGACCAGGGCACGGCTCGGACCAGCGCAGTGGGGAGCAACTGTGCTGGCTCCCGGCTCAGCCTACGGGCTCGTGGACCAACTATGGGGTCGCCAGGAGATGAGTACCTGGATATACTATAATCTCACACTGTGGGGCTTGAGTATTCAAGCCCTAGCCGGTCTCACAACGTCTGCAGGATGCGTCCCTGGAGGCAGAACAGGGAAATGGTCGGTGGATCTGCGACAGCAGTCCTCCCGGCTAGGCTCAAGGAGCCCGTGGACCAACTTGTGGGGTCGTCAGGAATAAGCGACCTGATGTACTATGTAGCTCAGCAATTTCCCCTGAAATTGCGACTCCAACACATTCTCCCTGGGGTGTTGGTTTTATTCCCTGTGAACTTGAATGTGATCGCGATGTAGAAAAGGGAGGACAAGAATTCTGGGACTTCGGAGTAGGACCTTCTGGCCGAGGTATCCCAAGGGGTGGTGGAAATGGTCCTCCGGGTTGGGGGTTGGGCGTAGGGCTAACAACCCTACCCCTAAAAACTACCACGTTGAGAAGCCCAAAAGTAATAGCCGGACTGATATAAGCAAACAACTTGGCAATAAGAAAAGGGCTATGAGACGGAAACAAGACAGGTTCCTAGCAACATGGACAAACTTAAACTCTGATATTGGAGGAACTAACAGAATATTAAATGGAGCGAAATGAAAGGAAAACTAGCAGCAGGTAACCGATGTTTATTAAACCTATTGTAGTGTATGGCAATGAATCCTGGACTCTATCAGAAAGAACTACTACAAGACTTGCCACCTGGGAGAGAAAGATCTTAAGGAAAATATATGGTCCAATTAAGGATAAGGGTACCTAGAGAATAAGAACTAACCAGGAAATATATGACCTATATAAAGATAACGGTATAGTTATAGATATTAAAGTTAGACGTATCGATTGGTTGGACCATATTTGCAGAATGAACGAGACACGTTTGCCCAGGATGATATCAAACGCTAAGCTGGATGGAAGGAGAAAAGTGGGGAGGCCTAGGTTACGATGGATGGACGACGTACAGGCGGATCTACGGTAGATTGGCATAACAAATTGGAGAAATAAGGCCACTGACCGAAGAGAATGGATGGTTGTTATGAGGGAGGCTAAGGTCAAACTAAAAGGACCGTCACGCCAATGATGATGATGATGATGATAATTGACATATGGTAATCCAAGAGAACCCATCACTATGTACCTGTATAATGCAGGCTTTGTGATTCATAGTTCCTGAACTCTGCCTACACGCATCCTCTTGAAGGGATTAGCTTGAAAGTTCAATGGAGAGTAGTGTAAGCCCAACAAAAGAAGTAAATGTACAATTAAATACAGAAATAGTTCGCCAATGAATTTTAAGTTTTTTTTATCGCATACTCAACAGATATCCTAGATTTTATCATATGGTTGATAAGTTCCGTTCCAATTCCAGTTAAAACTGGCCTCGCAATCTTTTTTGTAGGCCTTCCTGAGTTTCTTCTTCCGCGATTTAATTTTTTTAAATTCTACAAGTGTTAAAAATATTCATATAAAAATCATTATATCGACACCGACTGGGGGTTGTTCCTGGTTTTACTCAGTCAGTACTGTGTCTAGTGGTAACGTCATTATCTTGGATGCAGGCATGCAACGCTTCCGGATTCGATCCCCTGTCGAAACAAGTTTCCTGTATGCAGTTTTATAGCTTATCTTTTGCTGTTCCAATGATCTGGCATGAACCTCGAAATCATGTGGATGGTTGATGTTTTTGTGCACACATTTACCAAATCATTATCTCGATTTTCTTCCTAACTCTCATGACCTTCCCAGCCCTGTCCAAAAAGCTCACAATCCTGTCTCCTACTGACAAACACATTTACCAAATCATCGTATCGGTTTTCTTCCTAACACCCATAAACCTCCCAATCCTAGTCTACTGAACTTTTAACGACCTGATCACATGTTCACACATTTCTGCAGATTTATACTTCAACACATAGGATCTACACAGACTAAAGTGTAAACGATTAGCAGAAAGAAGGTACTTTCCTGTGATTTCTGTACTAAATTTGTTACACACGCCGTAGCGTAGTGGTTAAGGCACTGCGCTACAAGCCGGAAGGTCGAGGGTTCGAGTCCCAATGGGGTCAGGATTTTTAAATTGGCCCAAACTTTCTGGCGGCACTAGGGCCCTGGGGTCGACTCAGTCTCTAACGGAAATGAGTACCAGACGCTTGTTCTGGGGGTAAAGATGGCCGTCACGCAGGGCTGACAATCCGGCTGACATCAAGTGCCGATTGTCCAGAAAAGTGGGAGCCTTAACCTCCTACTACCCCAAGGGCTTCCTGAGGCCTGTACTGGGATAACTTTACCTTACCTTACACAAATACAAATATAACTGGAAAGGCTAACTTTCCAAGTTTCCAATCACAGATGCTCGATGTGATTGCCATTTATGACACAAGTATAGGGCTACCTAAGAACGCTCTATTGGCCGTACTGGGTTTCATGATGTTCCACTAATATCTCAATTGTTTAAGCTTTTCTGTCACGAGTCTGGTGGCAAGAAATGATGCATTCCTAAACACCTGTCGTGTCATCATAAATGGGGACCACATGAAACATCTGTAAATGTCCAAGGAAACTTTAAGAGTCAACCTTCATTACTGCATTGGAGGCGGTTAGAAGTTAACTGGTGCAAGTGCAAGTTTTGCAGTATTGAGATAAACAGGTTCAAAGTTTAAGTTCTTTAATAAAATCATAGATAATTGAAATTTATAATAATCATTCTTTATCTACTCTAATTCACACACTTATATCCCTTTGCCACTAAATAAAATGATACTTCAAGATTATAATTATGTACCAACTTTTTTTTGCGAAAATATCACTAACATCACTTTGCTTCTAACCGCCTCATCTGTAATACAAATTCATTACAACAGTGACAGAAATGTTTTTCTTTTGTACAAATCATTTAGAACTGACATTTATACGTAAGGAAATAAACCCGCCATAGCCTGTCCCAAGCCAGGTTGAAAAAAGGCTGAGGGGGGGGGGAGTAGTAACACCGCGTAAATAAAAAACTTGATTCAGCTTGCCCAGCTGATAGTACCTTGTGAGGACCCCTTGCCAGGGTTACAGTGAAGACCTCAACATAGACCAAAGGACCTCAACGGCAGATACAGCGGAGAAGGACTCCTTCGGTACGGTGTACCTGACTCTACATCTACTGCCTTGTAGATTGACAAACGGGCGGATGGGGTTCGTTAGTCCTGCAAGACAACCCTTCTAGGAGAGGTAACTCCGAAATAAAACGGGGCAGGCTGAACTCTGGAGCTGAGTGAAGGCGATCAGCCTAGTGAGGAAACCCCGAATAATAAACCCGCCATGAAAACGGGCTAGCAACCCACTTCAAGGTTATCTTATGCATTGCTCACAGTTCCAAGGATCAAAGATAGAAGATAGACCAATGGACGGGAGAAGAACAAGAGGAAGACCAGTCGAGAGATGGATAGACAGTGAATGCACATCCAATACGTCTTCCTCTGAGGAGTGATTTTGGAAATAAACAGAATGAAAATCTTACAAATTATGTTTAAGAAGAAGAAGAGAAGAAGACGTAAAGAAATATGCCTACCGTATTGGTTACTTGCTTAAGGAAATAATCTACAAACCGCAAGGTCGCGACTTTGGGTCCCGATGGGGTCAGGTGTTTTAAACTTAGCGGAAACCTTCTGGCAGCATATGGGTGGCGACTCAGCCTCTAAGTAAAATGAGTACAAGAATATGTTTTGAAGGGCTGACATCTTGTGCCGATTGTCCAGAAAGGTCCTCAGTCATCAGGGGAAATGACTAGTTCGAATTTCAATACCAGGACTCAATTCATAAAAAATAATTCCACAGTAGTCTATCATTAAAATTAAAAAGACTACCTAACTCATGCCCCAAAATGGAGTCAATTACTAATCACGTTTCAATTAATTTTGTTTTACAACCAATCACAGTCGTGTTTCACCCCGATATTTATCAACTTAAGTTTATCATATTAAAGAAAGCTCTCCGTGTTTAATATTCTGAACAGGCCATAGCATTATTTTGCAGTGACTAACTCTGTAAGCAATACATTAGATAGAAACAAAATATATCATCATCATAGTACATTCACGAATTTAGGCCATTTGTTGACCTGTTTCGGCCTCAAGAGAAACACCATCCAGAAGTATTTTAAGTGGACATCCTGGTCTTCTTCCTACAGGTTGATATCTTAACATTTGTTTGGGTATCCTGTGATCTTCCATTCGATGAACATGTTGCATCCATACTGACTTATAATCAGAAATTTTGTTTTCTAAGGGTTCCATGTGTAATTCTTCTAAGATATCTTCATTTTTTTGTGATCTAGTAGTGTGTATCCTGCAGTCTTTCGAAGGCATCTCATTTCAGCAGATATAAGTCTCTGTATCATAAAGAATATATTAAGGTGTAAGAATCCTAGAATGCATGTGGCTCCCAGATACCGCTTGCAGGATATAATAGAAAAAAAATTGTGGCAATTGATTATACAATAATAAAAATAAACCACTGTTTGCACTTTCTTAAACGTATTATTTTCCAGGAATTTACGTTCCAGAAAAATATAATTTACATCATAGGATATCAGAAATTATTTAATATGTTGGTTATAAACAGTTTGATGTGTTTCATTTTTTCTCCACTAGGGTGCATTCTTACAAAATTGCGACCCTATTTGGCAATAAATAGTATGATCTGGTTGGAGTGATGAACAAATGAAACATAACAAATGTTTCTCATTTGTTTTCAAACATCACGGTTTACATTAAATATATAAATATTTTAAAATAACTATATATTTAAATAATGACTTGTGAATAAACATTTTAATTTTATTTGTTAAATAGTCCTAACAAATGCCACGAGTGATTTCCAAATTCTCTAGATAAATTTGGAAATCGCTCGTGGCATTACTTATGAAAAAACACATTAAGATGATAATATAAATGCTGCACGTCCTACTGATTGTCCACCGCTGTGGTCTCGAGGTAGCGCGCTGCCTTGTCACGCAGCGGGCCCGGGTTCGATCCCCGGTCGGGGCAGTTTTTCTGGGTGAGGTTTTTATCGGGGTTTTTCCTCACCTGTAAGACAAATGTCAGGAAAACTTTAAGGCTCAGATGGTCCCAGAAATCATATGGCCATCATCATCATCCTTCACCGGTGTGGAAAGCAACGGGAAGCTACCACACCTACAATTCCCTAGTAAAGCTGCAAACATAGCATGGAAATGCTATGATTGCAGTGAAGGACCTACCTTTGGGCAGAATTACTATGGATGGATGGATCCTACACGCGATATTATCTTGGATGGTTAAAAGTCTATAATTATGAACGGAATAAAAACGTTAGTTGTAATATTTCGTTCCATCCGACTGTTTTCCAACTTGACTGTCACATTACTGTACTAGAAAAGAAAACTATTTATATAATTAGTTGCATAAAATAACCGTTTCTGATTAAAAACGGAAAGTTTCAAGAAAAAAATATATTTTGTCATGGGAACAATAAATAAAAAGCGGAATTGACTTTTTTAAATTTATTTTTATTTCTGCGTTTAATTAAGATTTTTTTCTAATTTCTCCATATGTTATCAATAATATTATCATACTAAAATCACTGCATAACATCATCCATTGTTTTACTGTCATGAAACATCTTTTACAAGAAAATGGTAAATTATTTAATGCGTTCTTATATAATTATACCAGCCACATGGTCTTGTGATCAGGACTTCTGACTACAAATCATTAGGTCCTGTGTTCGATTTCTGCTCAGACCATAGGATTTTTTCTTTAAATGCAATTATTCCTGTGGTTGTCCATGGTCTGGAATTTAGGTTAAGTATAGGTTAATAACTCTCCTGGCAATTCATTATCATTTAACATCCATCATATCATCGAGGTAACGTAACTCCAGCTTCCAGGTGCCCCAACCTAAGAAATGGGTTACAATTCCGTCAATGCCAGGGGAGAAAGCCAGAAATATCATAGAAGACAACCTGGTGGCATTGGACAAAAAAAATCTTATGTAATTAACAAAGTATCTCAATTTATTCTTTATTTTGTGGAATCCACTTAAATTAAGAACAATTTGTGACATTGTTCGTGAAAAATCACGTAATAGGAAACAGCGTGAAAGTTTTATGCCAAACGATGTTAATTTTTTTATAAAAATTAACGTGGGTGAAAATTGTAATCCTCTATCTGCAATTTGCAGGCCTACTGCAGTGTAACACTTTCTGCTCAAGAAATTCTAGCGACAATAAAAGGAAGATGATATGTTACGTAACATTACATTGTTATGTAATCCATTGATAAAAATGGTTTGTATTGTTTGCTTCTCAGAAAGCGGAACTACTACAATATACATATGCAAATAGAGCTCTTACCACGGTCTATTGAATACTGTCACATTTTTCTACGTTATGCTCTGAGAACCAATTGAAGATGGTAGCGTATACTACCGGTTTATCGGAGTACTACAATTAGCAAGACATTTTGATTTTTTCTTTTTTTTTTTTGCGCAATAGTGCGTTTTGTCGTACTTACAGCAATGGCGACCATGATTCAAAGTTCAACTTCCTATATTTCGGGGTTGCCAACCTAAATAACTATACTGTAATAAAATAACTATAGGGCCTACTGTAAAATTACATATTACAAACCGCGTGTGGAAAGTAAAACCACTGCCCTCTATGTATACTACATACAATGTACATACAGACAAAAATATCCAAAAGATAGTGTTAATATACATTATATGAAACAAATCACTGCATTTTAAATGAACTGAACTTTATTTGAAACAGTATAAAACAATAAATACGTACTTGCCGCCATTTTATCACTAATTGGTCTCATGACCTCCTGTATTTTCAACTAATAAACACTGCCCACACTGTTAACGTTAGTCAAGTGTTTATAAGAACGCAAATATTTCCAACAAAGATGTAATTATTTTACTATTATTTATTATTTCGAAAAAAACACAATCGCGCAAAAAATAATGTACAACGCACGTTTGTGAAGTGTTTTACAGAATCTCGGAAATTAAAAACCTCGCTATCCCTCGGTTTTTAAACATTTTCCTCGCTTCTGTAAAAAGAACCACTTCCCAACCTCGCATCGTAATATACTATTATCTTGTTTCGTCAATTGAATAGTTATCCCGAAAACATATCTAATTCAAACTGCTACTCATGACTTGACTAACTTCTTCCGCCATTTTGTTACATATAGATCACTATTCGCTTGAATGCCAACTTTTAAATATAGGGTTTCCAGTATAAAACCGGACACTCTGCGGCTGGCAGAGTGAAATGCGGACGAGGAGAGAGCGCAGCCTGACGGGTGAAACCCCGTGAGGCGTGTCCGGTTTTATATTGGAAGCCCTGTATAAATAAAACAGGTCTGGAACAGAGCAGGGATAGCAGAGATGTAGCATGCCGTGATATTCTCCGAATAGATCACTAATTCACTAAAAACTGAACTTTCGCATTTTTTGTTGTTTAGATATCTTTTCGGGGCAACTATTCAATTGCTGAGGCAAGGTGCTTGGTTTGATTTTCATCACCACAATCAATTTTACCAATAATCATAATTCATTGTTTTTTAATTAGCCAATTCCAAGATTCTGTATTGTTTTTTCTCAATTTTCAAGGATATTTTTTGTCCAATGTCACCAGGTTTTTATGACATTTCTGGCTTTCTCCCCTGGCATTAGCGGAATTGTAAGCCATTTCTTAGGTTGGGGCAGTTGGAAGATAAAGTTACTTTACCCCAAAAATATCCATCCATCCATAGTAATTCTGCCGGAGGGCAGGTCTTTCACTGCAATCATAGCATTTTCATGCTATGCTTTGCAGCTTTACTAGGGAATTGCAGGTATGGTAGCTTCCCGTTGCTTTCCACACCGGTGAAGGATGATGATGACGATGATGGCCATATGATTTCGGGGACCGTTTGGGCCTAAAAGTTTTCCTGACATTTGTCTTACAGGTGAGGAAAAACCCCGATAAAAAGCCTCACCCAGAAAAACTGTCCCAACCGGGGATCGAATCCGGGCCCGCTGCGTGACAAGACAGCACGCTACCTCGAGACCACAGCGGATAGAACATCTGCATAGAATGACAGAGGATAGGATACCAAAGATGGCACTGGTGCATAATCCTGTAGGACGAAGATCGGTGGGAAGACCAAGAAAGCGCTGGGTTGAACACATGTGAGATCGGAGCAGGCAAATACCTATTAGAGTTAATTGAGAATGTTATTCTGATGTAATATAATGTTTGTCCTGGTGAGCAGAAGAGAAGGCCACATGGCCTTAACTCCACCAGGCTAAATAAATCTAAATCTAATCCGTGAAAGATGATGGTGACGAATTATCAAATCTAAAGGATGCTCTTTCGGGCCCTAACAAAATATGTCACCACTTTTAATGAATATATGCATATACCTACAAGATAACAGCAAATATTAAAGCCAGAAGAGTAGAATGGTTGGGACATGTGTACAGAATGGGTACAAACCGAATCCCCCAAGTAGTACTGAATGCAAAAATTTACTCTAAAAGAAGGCATGACAGTCCTGGATTAAAAGGTTGGACGGCTTGGAGAGTGATTTGAGAACTGGTAACAGTAACTGAACGCAGAAAGTAAAGGAGAGAACAGAATGGCGAGTTGTTTGGGAGGTCAAGGCTAAACTCTAACATATGTACGTAGTACCGAAGACGATGATGACATACATACATACATACATATATGCATACATACATACATACATACATACATATTGATGATGATGATGACGTACATACATACATATTGTTATTCAGGTGAAACGTGAAGATTGTAAACATAATATATCTTTATTTATTTATTTATTTATTTAGCAGGTTTCACTATGTTTCATAACATCTTCCTGTGCCCAATTAATCTACTGTCATTATCTTCCACATCTCTCTGTCATTCCAATATTCATCGTCTAATTCTTTTCCCCTCATTCTACTCAAAACACCATCAATCCACGTTATAATTGGCCGTCTTCTTCTTCTACCAATTGACAACTATTCTAGTATTATTCTTGGGAATCTGTCTTACGTCATTCTTTTTACATGGTCTGCCTATGGTTACAAGTACTGCTGCATTGTAGTTAGCGTTGGTTCGTCAAGGGATAAAGGAAGAGAACCTTGATTAAAAACATCCTGGTCCTCCAGCTCCCTGTTCGTTTGAAAACATGTACAATTCTAAAAAGCCCAAGAATGAAATGCCGGACGGATTTAATAAACGATTAAAGAAGCTACAACAACTAAAAGTAGAGGAATTAAACACAACAATAGAGAAATACAGAACAAACTGGAAATAACAATTGGAGAGGAAGACTGAGAATAGAATACCAAAAGCAGCATACAACTATTCACCACGAGGAAGAAGAAGTTTGGGAAGGCCAAGGAAAATATGGAAAGGGCAGCAATTTGGAGCCGGAACAGGCTAGTAAATAAGCCTATACCGTGAAGAAGAAGAATAAGAATAAGAAGATTAAAGAAGCTAACGAAAAGAACCTTTCTACTAGGAACGTGGAATGTACATGGAATTATAAATAAAACCGGGGAAATAATGAATTGCGTAACACAAATGAATATATTATTTACTCTCGATTTTATATTTAAGATGTCAGTCTCCCTTTTCGAAACCTTTCACCTCTTTCTATTCTGTGTTAATGGCCTTGGTGAAGTCGGATGACCTTGGAACTTCACAAACTATTTTGCTTCAGGCTGTACAGGGTTGAACGTTACAGAAAGCCTAAGTTTCAATAGCATGATAAAATTTAGATTAGAGAGTTACCACAGCGTTGTCACGATAACATGACATCGCGTACATTTCTCCTCGCCCAGAATATATTTTAAGTTGTCATGCCATCGCCTTTTTTTTTTTTTTTATGTATGTACGTTGTTCGTCCATACGTGGTGACCATAACGAGGCCTTGCCCAACGTGAATTGAATGGTATGGAGCCCATATGATATATTATTAGATTTAATACTATATAAGTATTTTTATTTTAACCGCCTGTTTGCTTCTTCTTCTTCTTCTTCTTCCTTCCAAGTATTAGGCCAAGGCCTGTTACGATCCTATAGAAAATGTTCCCTCCAGCGTTTCATAGGACGGCCCAGTGATCTTCGTCCTCTTGGTATATAATTATAAACAGCTTTGGGGATCCGATTTGAACTCATTCTTTCAAGATGAATTGACCCCCTCAGGGGTCCTCATCTAGGGGATATGTGGATGGCGACCACAAGGTGCCCAAGCTCAGCAAAACATTTCTTCCACTTACTTGTGTTTTGCACTCTTTTAACTTTACTATCTAACCTCTCTTGGTTAACTCTTGTTTTTTTCGACCCCGACGCTATTAGGGCATCCAAGGGCTAGGGAGTCTTTCCTTTCTTCCATTTCTTCTTTCCTTTATTTTCTTTTCTTCTCCAGAAAAGTCTGACCAGAGGCTATAAGATGGCAGCCCCATCACTGGTCTTGCCTTCCTTTGGCCAGCAACCAATCGAAGGGACTATTATTATGCTTTCAAGTCTTATACGAGAATTTCCCGCCTGTTTGCAATCTGTAATTTTGAAGAAATCTGATCAAAATTAAGTTCTCTTTTGTTAAAATATAGTCAATTACTAACTCCTGTGATCTACTATTATGGAAGGTGTATTTATATTTCATTGAATGATCAAAAGATGTATTATTAATTCTTAAGAACTATTCAGGGGAAAACATTATTTGATAAAATACACAACACAGAAATTAGGGACAAATGTCATATTCAAGACATAACCAAATGTATTATAGATAGACGAAAATATTGGAAAGGTTAGGCCTATATAGAAAGAATGGAAGACAACCGACTTGCTGAAAGAGCTAAAGAAGATAGACCAACGGACGGGGAGAAAAACAAGAGGAAAAACCAGTCATGAGATGGATAGACAGTGAATGCACATCCAATACGTCTTCCTCCGAGGAGTGATTTTGGAAATAAACAGGATGAAAATCCTACAAATTATGTTTAAGAAGAAGAATTTTGAAGAAGTGGCTGAATTCAAATTTAGGAACAATAATTACAAATAGGAATCAGATGCACGGAAATTAAACAGGGGCTCAATTCTGGAAATGCTTGCTATTATGCATTGCAGGGACTCTTGTCCCATATTTTCTAAAAACATTAAGCTGAAAATATATAAAACTGTTATTCTCCCAGTTATATGGATGTGAAACATGGTCTCTTACTTTAAGGAGAGAGAAAAAAATTACGAGTATTTGATAATAAAGTTCTTACTAAAGAGAGACGAACAGACATGCGAATGGAGAAGACTACATAACGGCGAGATACATTATTTTTTATAGGAACTCAGAAACTACATGGCGCGGCCACGAAATCCATAGAGGTGTTAATCACAGAGGTAGACGTTCATCCAGCCAGTGTAGGAGTGAATGTGAACATTTCGGATCCCCCAGCCGTTATTGCTGGTTCTCTCAACCTGGAGCCGCTACTCATTGTATATACCCAAATTTCTCACGATACTGGGTAGGCATCGGTCCCATGCTGGCCGCGAAATTCCATGTAAAACAACTATTACCCTTGGATGACATCGAAACAGCTGCAAGTCCCTCTTTACTCCTGTGTGACCCAAGGTTAATCTTGCCTTAACCGCATCAGCTATGGCGCGGGACATTTTTATAGGCAACTTGCAGAGTTAACTAAGAAACAGTTACGTCGCTGTGGACTGCGATGGATCAGGACATGTGGCACGAATGGGGATTGAATGTTAGGGTACCTGACTCAAGCGAGGGACAGTGAAAGCTTCATGTAGGAAAACAAGCAGAGTGAAAACGTCCCAGTTGGTAGACCAAGAATGAGGTGGGAGAACAACATTAACCATGATTTGAAGGACGTAGATTATACAGGGTATGATTAGGAAACATTAGCTCAGGATAGGGATGTCCGCGCGGATATGAACCTATGGGTTCGACAGTGCCAGTGAGTTATTTATTACCTATCTGTTATAAGAAAACACTTTTATAGGCAGTGAAAGTTGCTTCCACACCCTGAATTCACTTGTTTTACATTCGGTTATCCGTAAGCGGATACCGTAGTGGGTAGTTAAGAGTTTCGAGAAAATAATTACAAATAAATCCATTTTTTTTTAATTTTTCATTATAAATTTAAAGCAATAGGTTTAAGATTCAAATTATGCAATTAGTATTGCAAACAAATTTACAGTGGAGTAAATTATTGTTTTTAGAGCGGTAAGATGACGCTCCGTTTCGCCATAGATGATTACTCAATGACTGAAATGCAATCGTTATTTACATAGCAATAGCCAAAAGCTGTCCGTGATGCAATGCTTTCGTTTACCATTAACTTTTTATGTTCAAACACACGTGCATTTCTCAATAGACCTTACGATGCCAATTCATTGGGGACGACCTCTTAAGTATATTCTTATGTTGTGTGTTTATACATTATTTCATACACAAAATATACATTAACTAGTTACAGAGAATTCTCAAAAGGTGGTTCGACAAGGCCTAATAGAAATAAACGGTGGCGGGCCGCAGTGAGAAAAAACAAAACGTGCATGCGGAACATGGGTCAAATACAAAAAAGGCAAGCAAGCGCCAAGATAAGGGGCGAAGGGGGGAGAACGGACGGGAAGAGAGGAGGGGGAGGATGGGGGAAGGGGAGGGGAGGAGGGGGGGGTGGAGTGTGGAGGAGAGGGGCAGGAGGAGAGGCAGGAGGAGGGGCAGGAGGAGGGCCAGGAGGAGGAGGGGCAGGAGGAGGAGGGGTAGGAATGATGGGCAGGGGGAGGAGGAGGAGGCGGTGAATGGGGAGAGCGGTCCGGAGGAGGTAGTGAAGAAGAGGAGTAGGAGGGGCAGGGGGAGAGGAGGGCCTAGGAGGAGAGGAGGATGAGTAGTATTATTATTAGTAGTATTATTTATTTTCAGGATTGATTATTATATTTCAGGAGTATTATTATTATATTATTATTATTATTTATTATTATTATTATTATTATTATTATTATTATTATTATTATTATTAGTATTATTATTATTATTCATTGGTCTTCAATCTTGCTAAAGTTGTAAAAAAATCAATTATAATCCTGTTATAACATTGTTATTCAATAATCATATTTAATCTTCTTAAATTATATAGTACTTACTTACTCACTGGCACTATGAACCGTCGGTTGGTTCTGGCCGCGCGGACATAAGCTCTCAAATATCCCTATCCTGAGCTAATGCTTTCCAGAATATTCCCTGTATAATCTACTTCCTCAAATCATAGTTAATGTTATTCTCCCACCTCATTCTTGGTCTATGAACTGGGGTTTTCCCTTTGGCTTTCTACAAGAAGCTTCCATGCAAGTCTTTCATTCCCCATACGTGCAACATGTCCTGCCCATCGCAGTCTACGAGACTTAATCTATATACTCTCTATATTTATATATATATAGGCCTATATATATATATATATATATATATATATATATTCATTTATTTATTTATTTATTCAATGCCCCATGTTTATTATTTTGACATTTCTGGTGTTCTCTCCTGAATTTGCTTAATTGTAACCCACTTCTGAAGATGGGGCACCTAAAAGGCGAAGTTACGTTACCTCGCTGATATGATGGGTGATAAATGATAATGAAGCGCCAGGAGAGTTCTTAACCTAAACTTAACCTAAATTCCAGACCATGGGCAACCACAGGAAAGATTCTCTTTAAGGAAAAATTCCTATAGTTTGACCGGGAATCGAACCCGGTTCTCATGAACAGAAGTCAGAAACGCTGATCACTAGCCCATGAGGTTGGTCTAAATACAGTATATATCCATCCATAGTAATTCTGCCCGAGAGCAGATCTTTCACTGCAATCATAGCATTTTCATGCTAAGCTTTGCAGCTTTACTAGGGTATTATAAGTGTGACAGCTTGCCGTTGCTTTCCACACCGGTGAAGGATGATAAGGATGATGATGATGACCGGATGATTTTCGGGGACCGTTGGGTCCTAAGCTTCCTGACATTTGTCTTGCAGGTGAAGAAAAATCCCGAAAAACCCTCACCGAGGAGCCTGTCCCGACCGGCAATCGAACCCGGGCCCGCTCTGTAACAAGGCAGCACGCTACCTCGAGACCACAGCGGTGATATATATATATATATATATATATACACACATATAATCCTGGTTCGATTCCCGGTCGGAACAGACCCCTGGGTGAGGATTTTTTCGGGGTTTTTCCTCACCTGTAAGACAAATGTCAGGAAGCTTAGGGCCCAACGGTCCCCGAAAATCATCCGGCCATCATTATCCTTATCATTATCATCATCATCCTTCACCGGTGTGGAAAGCAACGGCAAGCTACCACACCTACAATCCCCTAATAAAACTGCAAAGCATAGCATGAAAATGCTATGATTGCAGTGAAGGACCAGCCTTCGGGTAGACTTACTATGGATGGATATATATATTAGGATGTTGGTATATCTGAGATTAATAGACTTCGATATCGTTTAACCGATCACCATGAAAATTGGCACTTATAAGTATTTTTTCATGGAGAGAGTTTTTATGCTATTATGTTCTAAGGGTAGCACGCCGTAGCGTAGATGGTTAAGACAATACGTTACAAAATGGAAGGTCGAGGGTTCGAGTCACGGTGGGATCAGGATTTTTAAACTGGCCCAAACGATCTGGTGGCATCATGGCTAGGGGGCAGTCTCAGCCTCTAACGAATACGAGTATCAGTCGCATGTTCTGGGGAGTAAATGCGGCCGTCACGCAGGGCTGACAATCCGGCTGACATCAAATGCCGATTGTTTAGAAAAGTGGGAGCCTTAACATCCTACTCCCTAGGGTCTCCTATGGCCTGTAGTGGGAACAGTTTATCTTCACACATTATGTTTTAAGACCATTTGGTGAAGGAGTTCATTTACAACGAAATTCGGTATTAAATAAATTAATGGATTTGTAATAAAATAAACTTAAAAAAAACAATGTAATTCTTGATATTATTAAAAAATAAATCTTAAATATCAAAATGATAGAAACTACATATTCTAGAATCCTAATAAATGAACAGATTATATATATATATATATATATATATATATATATATATATATATTATAGATCCTGTCAGAGGTAAAATTGTACTTGACAATAAAATTTTGGAGCAGGTGAATAATTTTACATAATATCTAGGATGCAATATCTCATATGAAGAAGAAAAGGATGTAGATGCAAAAATATCTAAATTTTTAACAATTTTACGGTTAATAAATTCTATCTTCAAGCCACAGTTATTCCAAAAACATTCAAGACTAAAAGTGTATAAAACAACTCTTTTGTATGGTAGCGAAGTATGGACGGTCAAACATAAGGATATACAGAGACTTACATCTGTTGAAATGAGATACCTTCGGAGGACTGCAGGATACACACTACTAGATCACAAAAAAAAAATGAAGACATCTTAGAAGAAGTACACATGGAACCTTTAGAAAACAAAATTTCTGGTTGTAAGTCAAGATGTTCATCGAATGGAAGATCACAGGATACCCAAACAAATGTTAAAATATCAACCTAGAGGAAGAAGAAGACCAGGACTTCTGGATGGTGTTTCTCTTGAGACCGAAACAGGTCAACAAATGGCCTAAATTCGTGAATTTACTATGATGATGATATATATACACACACACAATAAAACGTGCTCAAAGCGGAGTCGCATGGGACCAATATTTTTCCTCATTAGACAAAATTCCGCATCATAAAAACAAAACGTATTAATAATCTTAGATTATAGAGCACCGTATAAGACTTTTTACGTACTTCGGATTAATTGTAGTTCCGCTGTCGTTGAAAAGTGAAGAATAGTATGTATGAACGAACTTCGACCGTAACGTGCGAAAAAAAAATCCCGTTTCGTCAGCGTTAAAAATGTCTCTTAGGCGCGTATCCTGAAATTAAAGTATGCAGTTTCGGTGTTTCCGCTCACTAACTACACTTTCATCCACATCCTTTGATTCCCCGCAAATTTCAATCCACACTACATTGTGTCGTCTTTTAAAACTCTCCAGCCAACCTGAAGATGCCTTGAAATGGTTATTCCCTAGGGATTTAGCAACAGCTAGAGCTTGACTTTGGAGCATCGGTCCTGAAATTTGGAGATTTATCTTCAATCACTTTCACTTTTCCGTTTAATGACAATGATACATACGTTTTAACCATCTTTATTCCGTTAATTCCGAACGCAACCTGTGAAAGATCGGTCTAAGAACTTAGAGTAATTAAAGATTTAACAGTGCAATGGTTATTTGTGAGACAGGTATCTGCATTTCACATAACAGGTGTGCAGTGAGGCCGACATAACATTTCAGGTACAGGTAGAATCTCTACATCCCCCGGTGGCAGGAATCATTCCTTATTGTTTTTTTACTAACGGGAATTCGGTGAAGTGGAAACTAATTTATTTCTCTGTTTTTCCGCTTTATAAAATATTTTTTCATGAATTGTATAGAAATATCCTTCCGTTTCCGCTTTGGACAGATTCCGTTTTGTATATGATAAATACACGTAAAATTACTATTACTTCGCCGAGACCAATAAATTTGTTCACATTGGACAGATTTCCGCATTATTCACGCTCCGGATTAAATAAGTTTTACTGTATATATATATCCATAGTCCACCGCTGTGGTCTCGAGTTAGCATGCTGCCTTGTCACGCAGCGGGCCCGGGTTCGATCCCCGGTCGGGGCAGTTTTTCTGGGTGAGGTTTTTATCGGGGTTTTTCCTCACCTGTAAGACAAATGTCAGGAAAACTTTAAGGCCCAAACGGTCCCCGAAATCATATGGCCATCATCATCAACCTTATCATCATCATCATCATCATCATCACCATCATCTTTCACCGGTGTGGAAAGCAAGTGGAAGCTACCACAGCTACACAATTCCCTAGTAAAGCTGCAAGCATAGCATGAAAATGCTATGATTGCACTGAAGGACCTGCCTTCGGGCAGAATTATTATGGATAGATATATATCCATAGTAATTCTACCCGAAGGCAGGTCCTTCACTGCAATCATAGCATTTTCATGCTATGCTTTGCAACTTTACCAGCGAATTGCAGGTGAGGTAGTCTTCCCGTTACTTTCCACACCGATGAAGGATGATGATGATAATGATAAGGATGATGGTGGTGATGATGATGGCCATATGATTTCGGGGACCGTTTGGGCCTTAAAGTTTTCCTGACATTTGTCTTACAGGTGAGGAAAAACCCCGATAAAAACCTCACCCAGAAAAACTGTCCCGGCCGGGGATCGAGCCCGGACCCGCTGCGTGACAAGGCAGCACGCTACCTAGAGACCACAGCGGTGGACAGAAATACATTATATAATGGAAATGGACAGCTGGTGACAAATGAGGGGAATTTTGAGGAAGTGGCTGAATTCAAATATATATATGTCCACCGCTGTGGTCTCAAGGTAGCGTGCTGCCTTGTCACGCAGCGGGCCCGGGTTCGATCCCCGGTCGGGGCAGTTTTTCTGGGTGAGGTTTTTATCGTGGTTTTTCCTCACCTGTAAGGCAAATGTCAGGAAAACTTTAAGGCCCAAACGGTCCCCGAAATCATATGGCCATCATCACCACCCTTCACCGGTGTAGAAAGCAACGGGAAGCTACCACACCTACAATTCCCTAGTAAAGCTGCAAGCATGGCATGAAAATGCTATGATTGCAGTAAATGACCTGTCTTCGGGCAAAATTACTGTGGATGGATATATATATATGCGCGGCCATGAACCTACGGGTTAGATAATGCCAGAAAATCAGTTAGACTCGATAACTCAGAGTTAAAAGCGTTATAAATAATGACTTTTTTATTGAACGAGTTGGTTCAGAAGGTAGCATATAGGACTAGCACTAGAAAGATTTCTAGTTCAAATACAGATGCCTTCCAACCAGGTTTGATTACCCCCTGTTTTTTTATTAAGACAAATGCTGACTTGAAAATTAATTATCAGGAGCAGTTGACCATTATTAATGTCAGAAATCATTAAATTCAACATCATATGCATTTGCACAAGAGACATGAACGTATATATATCGAAGTCTCGATATAAAATTGTTTTTCACGCTCACTTGTTTCTTCATGCATTGTTTGAATTTACGCATTACCATAGTATGCTGTGTATAGGAAAATAACTTATATTTAGATAGCAACTTTCTCCGTACGACATTGCAGCAATCAGAGCTTTCACTGATGTAGTCAACCGGAAACGATGCACATACTTCCTTATTTACATCCATTCATCTTCTCCCCGCAAAAAAACAACCCGCGCAACAAGGTCGTTAGTTAATTGTTATTTTAACTACGCTCTTTAACAACTAATATAATTAGGTTCGAGCACTAAGAACACGATTGACAACTCCTTCGAGAACTGGCCAAAAATACCTTTTTCATCCAAACTTTAAGCTGACTATTTAACTCATGCCCCAAATGGGAGTCAATGACCAATCACATTTCAATTATTTTTTTATTTACAACCAATCACAGTCGTGTTTCGCCTAGAATTTGGCAACTAAAGTTTATCATAATAAAGAAAGCACCTCCTTTTTAACATTCTGAATAGATCATAGCATTATTTTGCAGTGACTGACTCACGAAGAAATACGGCTACCGGATTGTATATATAGTGCATGAATGTCAACACGTAGCGTATGCGGTAGTTAATATAAAAACATTTTTAGCAATTGATTATACCACCTAAAAAAGAAACCACTGTTTACACTTTTTTAATTTTTTCCCAGGTAATAACATCCAGAAAAATATAATTGTCATAGGACATCAGAAATGAATTAATATACAGTTTGATGTGTTTCATTGTCTCTCCACTAGAGTGCATTCTTACAATATTGCGTTTCTTCGGCAATAAATAATATGATCTGGTTGCAGTGACAAACAAACGAAGCAAATAAAGCGTACCAATCGTTTCTCATTTGTTTTCAAACATCGCCGTTTACATTAAATATATAAATATTTTAAAATAACTATATTTAAATAATGATTTGTGAGTAAACAGCTTAATTTTATTCGTTAAATATTCCTAACAAATGCCACTCTTGATTTCCAAATTCTCTATATAAATTCACTCCTCACTTCGTGAGTCGTGAATTATCCATAATTTAGAAATAATTCGTGGCATTACTTATGATAAATCCTGCCAAGCACAACAGAGTGCGACAAGCAGAGCAAAAAGTAAAAGAAAGAAAACGGCGGGATATAGATCCAGAGTTCTACAGCCCCGACGCCATAATGAATTTCACCATAAAATACGTGCAATCAAGAGATTCCACGAACTCGGAGGAGCTTGTGTCTGCGAACTCTGTAACTGGTCGTTACCCATATTGTAAAGTGTAATAAAAGAACAAAATCATTACATGAACATACAAAAGACTAAATTTACCTTACATAATGATCGAGGGAGTGCTATTAACCTTATATATGAGACTGTAACTCGACCGGACCGTTCTGCGGCGCCTTTGACTGGGTGAGTATTGGCGGGCCTTCCGCCAGAGTTACACGTATACGACCGGCAAGTAATTGGCATTTATCTTACCTGCATCATATCAGCTGTTGAAAGTGGTGACTTTGGCATTATAATAATAATAATAATAATAATAATAATAATAATAATAATAATAATAATTTTAGCACAGTAGGTAGTGCTCCTTACCAATGTCTTGCCGGTCGTGTACATATAACTCTGGCGGAAGGCGCGCAAATACTCAGTCCAGGGCCGCCGCGGAACGGTCCGGCTGAGTCACGAACGCACATTCTACTGAGTAGCACAAAGAAATTGGGACTGGAAGTAAACATCAATTAACTAAATATATGTTCACACATAGAAATACATTCATCCATCCTTAGTAATTCTGCCGAGGGCAGGTCTTTCACTGCAATCATAGCATTTTCATGCTATGCTTTACTAGGGAATTGTAGGTGTGGTAGCTTCCCGTTGCTTTCCACACCGGTGAAGGAAGATGATGATAATGATAAGGATGGTGGTGGTGATGATGGTCATATGATTTCGGGGACCGTTTGGGCCTTAAAGTTTTCCTGACATTTGTCTTACAGGTGAGGAAAAACCCCAATAAAAACCTCACCCAGAAAAACTGTCCCGAACGGTGATAGAACCCGGGCCTGCTGCGTGAAAAGGCAACACGCTACCTCGAGACCACAGCGGTGGACTAGAAATACATTATGATATATATATATATATATATATATATATATATATATAATATAAATGGGCATTAATGACAAATGAGGGAAATTTTGAAGAATGAGGGAAATTTTGAATAAGTGGATGAATTCAAATACCTAGGAACAATAATTACAAATAGGAATGAGATGCACAAAGAAATTAAACATAGACTCGATTCTGGAAATGCGTGCTATAATGCATTACAGGTACTCTTGTCGTCCCAACTTCTCTCAATAAACGTTAAACTGATAATATATAAAACTGTTCAATTATAAGGATGCGAAACATGGACTCTTACTTTAGGGGAGGAGAAAATATTACGAGCATTTCAGAATAAGTTCTCAGGAAGCCTGTGTTATATTATGAATGTGATGATTTAGCATTTTGGCGGCGTCTATCATTGCCTTATGGGATATATCTAGAAATACGATTTGGTACCTATTAGCGTAGTCTAATTTCAATGGTATGTCGTACCATGATGTTATGTACCGTCCATACGTCTGCAGCCACATGCTATTCCCTATAAAGATGCCTCCAACCGCACAATCTTGTTATGAATGGCCTTCTTCATCGAAAATCAAATGGAATGAGTAGAGGTTTATTGCTGCCATCTAGACCACTAAGGAGCAGTAAAATTAGTCTGTAAGTATTATGACATTATTTACAATATTGTGTATATTGATGTCAGATCCCACTTAGGTTTTGATACGTAGTTCTCATTGCGATAATATAAACATGTTTCATTTTCTTCTATATAAATAAAAACGCAAATGTTCGTTTGTACAAAATCTTAAATCTCAAAAAGTTCACCGATCTTTATGAAAATTTGTAAACGCTGGTTTTCAGACACGACGAGTGTTTAGCCGTTATCTGTTATTCTCTAAAACGATTAGGTGTAGGAGTTCAGCTGAAACGAAAATTTTAAAATCGCTCTAGCGGACGCAATTATCGATATTTCACAACGATACTCAATATTTTTTTTATTTCCAGTGTTCTGCCCTAGGGCAGGTTCTTCACTACAATCATATCATTTTCATGCTATGATTTGCAGCTTTACTAGGGAATTATAGGTGTGGTAGCTTCCCATTGCTTTCCACACCGGGGGTGATGATGATGGTGGCCAGATGATGCATGCTATTGAAATAAACTGAGGTAGGTTTTATTTTAAAAAATTAGACCGTTAGAAGTGCGAGTTTAACTGAAATTTGAAGTTAACAATTTATTCTAGCAACCGCCATGTTTGGTCTATTTCATTTTCAGACGCAAGTGGTATCTAAAAAGAATTACGATATAAATTTATAATTATTTTCCTTTTCACTTATTAAACTAAATATAAAAACACATTTAATTTATTTAGGCTTAGCAGCGCATGCCGGGTATTAGCTAGTTTTAAAATAAATGTTGTACTGATCTGAATTAGCTCATTAGCAATGCAGTATCTCGTTAGGTAGTGTATTATTTGCTGATGATTTTTAAAATCTTATCTTTTGAGATTCAAAACTGAGCGAAAAGAAGTGGATCAGTGGTTGCCATGTTCGCCTTTTGTTCTTTGTTCAAAACCAACAGGGCACGATGGATTTTTAAGAGCGTAAAATGTCGAGCATGGATTCATTCAAAATGGAAGCCGTGGATTCCGCGTTGTACATTAATGGTACGTTCAAGAACCTCAAGTCTAAAATAAGAGATCTCTCAGAAAAATATGTCGGCTCTTTTACGCCTAGCTTTGAATTGCGACGCTAATTATTTAGTATATTAAAGCGCGTAGTGAAATAAAATACCATCTAATTACCGTAAGATGAACGATCGATTGTTTATTTCAATTTGAGATCATTCGCAAATCTAAGACGCGGGATCCATGTTTTATCTTCCTTTCTGAAGAAAACCATACTCGGGCTTTTACATTCTGAGAAAAAAAAAGTTGATTTCGACATCAAATATTTATAACTACCCAATGAAAATATAAATAAATAAACTATGAAATTAACATTATTATGTACATGTTTGTTGGTTTGTATAATATGCTTATAAATCCCTTATTTAACTTCTTCCTTTGTAGGTATTTTTATGTACCCCGTCTTATAGGAACCCGACATATCGGGAGAGGTTTTTTAACACTGGATCCTCATATATAGAGGGTGGTTCAGAATAAGTATTACAGACTTCCAGGGGCTGTAAAGGGGACTTAGTAAAGTTTTGATAAGGAACCCATGACCGGAAATATACCATTTCGATGAAAAATAAGTTTAAAGATCGAAATACAATGGGCTGATACCGTGTGTTGTGTTTCAGAATAAGTATTACAGACTTCTAGGGGTTGTACTACAAGTGTTGTTCGCATGTTTCATACACACGGCCCACGTGATCTAGTGTGTGCTCAATAATTTCCACTGTCGCCAGAATTCGTGCAAGAAGATCTTCCTCCGACTCGACAGGTAGAAACACAAGACACACGATATCTGCCCAACGTGTTTCGATCTTCAAACTTATTTCACATCGAAATGGTACGTTTCCGGACATGGGTTCCTTATCAAAACTGTGCCTACTAAATCCCCTCTACAATCCCCAGAAGTTTGTAATAGGAATTATGAATCGCCCTGTATTTGACCACACAAGGTGATGGAGGGCTTCCCGGGATAAGTGATCAGCTCAATGTCGGGACCACCTCCGAGACAACGCACACAAACATTTAGGACAAGACACATCAGTCACTGATACTAAACAAGCCGAAAATTATATGATTGGTTATGATGATTAGATAGTACCGGAGACTATTTGGGGCTTAAAGCTTCTTGTAATGTGTGGTTTATGAATAAGTACATGAAAAATACCCCGATCTTTGCAAATATTTACAGCCGTGATTTAAAAAATCGGAAGTAGTTTGATGATTAAATAACTTCCACATTCTGAAATAGACTTTTTTTTAATGAAGGGAGACAAGTCTCGATGATAATACGAGTATATAGACCGGCAGAAACATATTGGTTGTTAAAAAAAATTGGCAACTCGTTTCTTCCGAACTAGGAAAGTTTTGACAAAAGAAGGTCAGATTTCGAAAAGAAACTGAGAAGCAAACGAGTTGGTGTTTGAGACTCGTAATCCCCGTACCGATCAATCTTTCTTTGTAATTTTCCTCTGTAGCCAGACAAATGTTAGGTTGGAATTTCATTACGATGCGAAGGTTCATTTCATCATTGAGGATTCAATATTAATCGCGTTTGCAAATAAATAAATACACGGCTTGCTGTTATAATACAAAGATGTCCATGCGTAAATAATAAGTATGTATACAAGATATACATACTAAAATCCTTTATACATCATCCATTCCATAGTAATTCTGCCCGAGGTCAGGTCTTTCACTGCAATCATAGCATTTTCATGCTATGCTTTGCAGCTTTACTAGGGAATTGTAGGTGTAGTAGCTTCCCATTGCTTTCCACACCGGTGAAGGATGATGATGGATTATGGTCATATGATTTCGGGGACGTTTGGGCCTTAAAGTTTCCTGACATTTGTCTTACAGGTGAGGAAAACCCCCGATAAAAATCTCACCTAGAAAGACTGTCCCTACCGGGGATCGAACCCGGGCCTGCTGCGTGACAAGGCAGCACGCTACCTAAGGACCACAGCGGTGGACATTCTTTATACAGTAGATTTTTTTTTTTGCGCGGTAGTGCGTATTGTCGTAATTACATAAAATTTATGCTAATATAGTTAAGAATAAATTGAGGAAAATTTATGAAAATATAATTGGAGAAGAGGAGAATGATTCAGAAAGGGTAGATCTTGTACAGATGGATTCTTTACTCTAAAACTACTATTAGAAAAGCACAAGGAATTCAATATAGAAACTCATATCGCCTTCGTTGACTTCATAAAGGCTTTTGACAAAGTAGACAGAAATATATTACTACAAATTTTAGCTGATGGTAACGTTCCACAACAATATATTAATAATATCTTCAACATCTATAAAGATAATGAAATCTCTGTTAAACAAGATGGCAAATTATCTTCTTGGGAAAAGATCAACACTGGAGTAAGACAGGGATGTGGACTTCCACCGGTGCTTTTCATTATATACATGAATAAATTAATAAATGAATGGAGGAAAACACAACGAGGATATATACCCATCAATAGGAACCTCAAACTCGATGCTATTCTTTTTGCAGACGATTTAGCTCTTCTGGCACTTTCCGAAAATGATTTGCAACGATCAATTTATAATTTACAAAAAAATAGGTGCCAAATTTAATATGGAAATATCAATTAACAAAACTAAAATTGTGGCATTTCATGGGAAGGACCCCATACAAAGTAAAATCTGTCTCCAGAATAAAATTTTAGAGAGATCTAATCAATTTAAATATCTTGGATATCATCTCTCTATCTGGGATGAAAAGGATATCCCTGAAAAAGTTACTAGTTATAATAAAAGTTTAGGAATTATTAATCAAGTTATGAAACCATCCCTTGTACAAAAAACACCAGATTACGTTTATATAACACTTTGGCTAGACCAGTGTTGACCTATGGTAGTGAAGCATGGACACTAAAAAAACAACATGAAAGCAGAATAACGGCTTGTGAAATGAGATTCATGCGCAGAACAGCGGGTTACACCAGATGGGATCGGAAAAGGAACACCGATATCTTAAAAGAATTGAAGACTACGCCAATTTTGGAATATATTAAACAGTACCAACTAAATTGGAAACACCATCTTGAAAGAATGAGTTCAAATCGGATCCCCAAAGCTGTTTATAATTATATACCAAGAGGACGAAGATCACTGGGCCGTCCTATGAAACGCTGGAGGGAAAATTTTCTATAGGATCGTAACAGGCCTTGGCCTAATACTTGGAAGGAAGAAGAAGAAGACAATAATGGCGACCAATGATTGAAAGTTCAACTTCCTACATTTCGGGGTTGCCAACCTAAATAACTATAGTGTAATATTACATTTACACCCACGTGCGAGAAGTAAAACCATTGCCCTCTATGTATACTACGTACAAAAAATATCCAGAAGGTAGTATTAATATACATTATACGAAACAGATCACTGCATTTTAAATGAACTGAACTTTATATGAAACAATATAAAATAATAAATACGTACTTGCGGCCATTTTATCAATAATAATGGTTTCACGGTCTCCTGTACTTTCAACTAATAAACATTGCCCACACTGTTAACGTCACTCAATTGTTTATAATGAACGCACATATTTCCAACAAATATATTATTTTACTACTATTTATTATTTTGAAAACACCATCGAGCAAAAAATAATGTGACAACGCACGTTTGTGAAGTGTTTCACAGAATCTCGGAAATTAAAAACCTCGCTATCGCTCGGTTTTTAAACATTTTCCTCAATTCTGTAAATACCACTTCCCAATCTTTCATCGCAGTATATTATTTTGCACGATAGTGCGTTCTGTCGTACTTACAGCAATGGCAACCATGATTGAAAGTTCATATTCCTAAATTTCGGGTTTGCCAACCTATAAATAAGTAACTATACTGTAAAATTACAAATTCCTACCTAGTGCGGGAAGTAAAACCACTGCCCTTTATGTATACTACGTGCAATGTACCCTATATACAAAACATACCGTATATCCAAAAGGTAGTGTTAATATACATTATACGAAACAAAAAAATCACTGTATTTTAATAAACTGAACTTTATTTGAAATAATATAAAACAATAAATTGGCACTTGCCGCCATTTTATCCCTTACTGGTGTCACGATCTATTGTAGTCTCAACTAAATTAATTTGGGCATTTACCGTATAAAGACTGTTAACGTTAGTCAGTGGTTTATAATGAACGCAAGTATTTCCAACAAAGATATTATTTTGCTATTATTTTGAAAACACCATCGTGCAAAAAATAATGTACAACGAACGTTTGTGAAGTGTTTTACAGAAGTGAGGAAATGATTAAAAACCGAGCGATAGCGAGATTTTTAATCATTTCCTCGCTTCTGTAAAAACTACTTCCCAACCTCGTATTGTAAGATACTATTACTCTCGTGTCCAGTGCAATTTTATAAATTCTTTGCCCGGTTGAGAATTTGATAAAAAACCAATTCACAAGATTAAAAAAAAAATTAAACGTAAATTGTATAGTACTTTAACCTAATTCTGTTCCCTACATTTTAAAGATATGTTAAAATTCAACTACATTTCATACAGCTGACTATGATAGTCTCAAGATAGCGTGTCTCATGGAATTTTTCAGTCGTAGAATACTTAAAACTCGAAAGGGAAATTGAAAGCTATCGGTCTCGTGTAACAGAGACATTTTAAAGATATGTTAAAATTCAACTACATTTCATACAGCTGACTATGATAGTCTCAAGATAGCGTGTCTCATGGAATTTTTCAGTCGTAGAATACTTAAAACTCGAAAGGGAAATTGAAAGCTATCGGTCTCGTGTAACAGAGACATTTTAAAGATATGTTAAAATTCAACTACATTTCATACAGCTGACTATGATAGTCTCAAGATAGCGTGTCTCATGGAATTTTTCAGTCGTAGAATACTTAAAACTCGAAAGGGAAATTGAAAGCTATCGGTCTCGTGTAACAGAGACATTTTAAAGATATGTTAAAATTCAACTACATTCATACAGCTGACTATGATAGTCTCAAGATAGCGTGTCTCATGGAATTTTTCAGTCGTAGAATACTTAAAACTCGAAAGGGAAATTGAAAGCTATCGGTCTCGTGTAACAGAGACATTTTAAAGATATGTTAAAATTCAACTACATTTCATACAGCTGACTATGATAGTCTCAAGATAGCGTGTCTCATGGAATTTTTCAGTCGTAGAATACTTAAAACTCGAAAGGGAAATTGAAAGCTATCGGTCTCGTGTAACAGAGACATTTTAAAGATATGTTAAAATTCAACTACATTTCATACAGCTGACTATGATAGTCTCAAGATAGCGTGTCTCATGGAATTTTTCAGTCGTAGAATACTTAAAACTCGAAAGGGAAATTGAAAGCTATCGGTCTCGTGTAACAGAGACATTTTAAAGATATGTTAAAATTCAACTACATTTCATACAGCTGACTATGATAGTCTCAAGATAGCGTGTCTCATGGAATTTTTCAGTCGTAGAATACTTAAAACTCGAAAGGGAAATTGAAAGCTATCGGTCTCGTGTAACAGAGACATTTTAAAGATATGTTAAAATTCAACTATATTTCATACAGCTGACTTTGATAGTCTCAAGATAGCGTGTCTCATGGAATTTTTCAGTCGTAGAAAACTTAAAACTCGAAAGGGAAATTGAAAGCTATCGGTCTCGTGTAATAGAGATATGAGGGGAGGGGATTCATACAAGGACATTCAGATATGAAAGTAAAAAACTCCAAGCGGGACAGGCCTAGAAGGCCCTTGACCTACCAGACGGCTGCTGACCTCATATCCACATGTGTTAGTCACAGAGGTAGACGATCATCGAGCCAGTGTAGGGGTCCAACACGTGGTCAGCATGTCGAGTCCCCCAGCCGTTATAGCTGGTCTTCTCAACCTGGGGTCACTACTTATTATAGCTACCCAAATGCCTCACGATGCTGGATAGGCACCGATCCCATACTGGCCGAAATTCCATGAGAACATGTCTTCCCCCATGGCGACTCGAACCAGCGCAAGTTCCGTAGCTCTGCGTCAAGGCTTCTTGCCTTAACCACTCGACTACGGCGCGGGATTATATAAAAGTAAACCCTTAGTAAAATTTGTAGTAGTAAATTCCTGATACCCTGATTAGTCCCATAGCAGAAATATCTTAGAGATATGATCTTAATTTCCCCTCCGAAAAACCCACATTCCCAAATTTCTCTCTCCCGAAAATTCTATGGACGTAGATTAATCGGGTCCGAAGACGCGATAATCTGAAACCATTAAGACGAATACGTTTCTATTAACAATAAAGGCAGGGATTAGCTATAAAAACGCATGAACTGATAAATGATTAGGCCTAACTCTTCCCCCCCCCTCATTCAATGCTGGACACATTCCATGATGTTGTACAGGAAAGACGTAACCATCTCTCTGCTCCGGGTTGTGTGCTCGAAGCCGATAGGCATTATAGACGGAGTGAATCATAAATATGGCTATACGTTTGATCGCGTTGTGTGATGAAAATATTACCATTACAGGAAATATGAAATTGCCGTTGGAATGGCAATTATTCAAATTACAACAATGGGATAAAACAAAACAGTGTAGAACTTACGTCATTAGTCAAAATGGCGTTGAATATGCAACAGCAAATTACAATTTCTGCATGGGCAATAACGTATGCTAATGATCGTGAGGCCGCAAGATGGGCAAGACGTGAGTTTAACGTAGCATTGCAGCCGTCAACTGTGGGGAAGTGGAGAAAACGACTGCTGGAAACGGGAAGGATGCAGAAAATCAAACCTCCTGGAAGGCCTCGCATTAGCACGGATGCAGAAACAACGAAGAGAATTGTGGAGGCGTTCGACGCTAGTCCACAAAAATCAACCCGCCAAGCTGCACGTGAGCAGTGATTTGTTTTGTTTTATTGTTGTAATTTGAAGGATTCCCTTTCCATTAATAATAATATTTTCATCACAAAATGCGATCAAACTTATAGCCATATTTCTGAATCACTCTGTAGAAGGGAGTAACAGGAGAGGACATGAAGGCAGTGGCGGTTTCTAGAACTGCTCAGAAGTAACGATTTGATTTTAATGTTTAATTATGATGCCTATTATTATATAGTCGAATTATGGAAGAGGCTTCGAAGGGTCTCAATTGCAGTACTAATGACTTAAGATGTCAAAGATCACTGTTAAATAAAAATATAGCTATCACTATCTTTTGCATGGGCTCAATTCTGGAAATGTGTACTATTATGCATTGCAGAGACTCTTGATGTCCCAACTCCTTTCAAAAAACGTTAAACTGAAAATATATAAAACTATTATTCTACCAGTTATATTGTATGGGTGCGAAGCATGGACTCTTACTTTAAGGGAGGAAAGGAGATTACAAGTATTTCAGAATAAAGTACTTAGGAAAATTTGTGGACCAAAGAGAGATGAACAGACAGGTGAATGGAGAAGACTACCTTACAATGAACTACATGGTCTTTATAGGAATCCAGATATAATAAGAACAGTTAAGTCTCGTAGACTGCGATGGGCAGGACATGTTGCACGTATGGGGAATGAAAGACTTGCATGGAAGTTTCTTGTAGAAAAGCCAGAGGGAAAACGCCCAGTTGGTAGACCAAGAATGAGGTGGGAGTATGATTCGAGGGAAGTAGATTATACAGGGAATGATTGGAAAGCAATAGCTCAGGATAGGGATGTATGGAGAGCTTATGTCCGCGCGGCCATGAACCTACGGGTTCGATAGTGCCAGTGAGTAAGTAAGTATCACTATCTTTTGTTTCACTATTTGAGTGCAAGTTAACGTTCGGCCTTAATTCTGTTTATTATTATATTTATGTTGTAGATGTGGTTGGATGTTTCCCAGTACCAAGAAAGATTTCTCCGCTCATGAAGTTCCCAGAGGCTCCTGAAGTGTTGGAAACTAAGTTCATTTTGTTCTCCAGCATAAATACAACACATAGCCATGCGGATACACTAAACATCAGCGATGCTCATATAATTAATGCGGATGGGAATGGACTTCAGTACCTTCTGGACTCTAACTTTGATCCCAGACGGCCACTCAAGATGATTATACATGGATACAAGGGAAGTGGAAGAGACGGAGGAACTCTCTTAGGGGTGGATGCTTTCTTAAAAATGGTAACACTTATTCTTACCAACAATGTTTTTCCAGTAATAAACAAATAAAAACAAAAAAAAACTTTGGGAAATTTTTGAAAATATAAAATTTTAAAGAAATAAACATATTCTGTTGATGTGAAACATGGTTATTTATATTAAGAAAAGAAAAGAAAAGAAGTTAGGAGTATTGAAAAATAGGATCCCAAGATGAATGTTTGGTCCAATAAGAGATGAGACTGGAGGAAGCTTCTCAACGACATATTCCATAATTTATATTCCATCCATAGTAATTCTGCCCGAGGGCAGGTCTTTCACTACAATCATAGCATTTTCATGCTATGCTTTGCAACTTTACTAGGGAATTGTAGGTGTGGTAGCTCCTGTTGCCTTTCCACACCGGTGAAGGATGATGATAAGGATAATGATGATGATGATGGCCATATGATTTCGGGGACCGTTTGGGCCTTAAAGTTTTCCTGACATTTGTCTTACAGGTGAGAAAAAACCCCGATAAAAACCTCACCCAGAAAAACTGTCCCGACTGGGGATTGAACCCGGGCCCGCTGCGTGACAAGGCAGCATGCTACCTCAAGACCACAGCGGTGGACTATTTATAAAAAATAAAAAGTAATAAGTAGTCCTTATAAAAATAATATTAATTTTTACTGACACACAAAAATGCAAAAATCTGAGAGTAGACATTTATTGCTGGATGTAAAAAACTAGGTAAAGTGATCTCACTACAGGCCTTAGGAGGCCCTTGGAGAAGTAAAATACAGAGGAGGCATGAAGATCTCGTAGGCTCAGCAGGTTATTCACAAGATGTTTCATAAAATATACTATATTAATTGGTCACATAGTGACTAATACATATTTATATAGATTCAAACTAAATAACTCACCTATGTGCCCATTGTGCCAAGCTGAAGAGGAGGATTTAGAAAATATTTTGCTGAACTGTACATCTATAAATTGTCATAGAAATACACTAAGGTCACTATTACCTCAAGCCTTGGGTGAAGCATTTCAATTCATCTTATCCACACCTAAGCTATGGACTATTGCAGAGCTTGTATATAGTTTACACAGGAAAAGTCACCAATCTACTCTTCAAGTTGTAGTAAAGAAGCCAGATATTATTCCAGAAATTCCACGTAAAACTACAGTAGCAAAATTTAGACCACTTACAGAACATGACTATTTGGTCAAACATTTATATAAAATAGGAATCTACATGAATCCAAATTGTCCTCTATGCAACAAATATGAAGAAATGAACGAAGAACACCTACAAACCTGTGAAGTATTACCTGTTGGATCCACCATAGAGAAATATTGGAGAGCAAGAACACTAATGGCTTCATTGCCAAGGCCCAGCATTTGAAAACAACAACTCTTCAAGTAGTGTAACTATGCAATGGAATCATGTCATCAGCTACGGCTGGAAACATGTTATGAAGAATGAAAATATACTATATTACTCGCCCAAGTTAAGTCTGCATGGTTAGAGGGGAGGTGAGTCACCAAACTATTATTCTATGGAAGGGAGAATGCCTGAACACATGTGAAATATCATTAGATGGTTATCAAATTACTCATTTATAGTTGACAACTTGTGAAGGTTTTGGATCAAGGTAGCGTACTGCCTTGTCATACAGTGGGCCCGGGTTCAATTCCCAGTTGGGACATGCCCCTGAGTGAGGTTTTTTCTCATCTGTAAGACAAATGTCAGGAAGATTAGAGTCTAATGATCCCTAGAAATCATCCGGCCATCATCATCCTGCACCGGTGTGGAAAGCAATGGGAAGCTACCACACCTATAATTCCCTAGTAAAGTTGCAAAGCATAGCATGAAAATGCTATGATTGCAGTGAAAGACCTGCCCATGGGCGGAATTACTATGGATGGATGGATATAAGTAAGGTGAGTCTGTTGCATCTTAGCTCATAAAAATGAGTTCTATTAGGACATGTTTCAATACACATGTGTACCATCTTCAGCTTGTCCAGACTGGACAAGTGTATATTGAAACATGCCCTAAAAGAACTCAACTTTTATGAGGTAAGATGCAACAGATGCACCTTGTTTATTAAGAAGAACCTCATAATGTTACTTCCTATTGTAATTTTCATCATCATCATCAGCATGAAGGATTAGACCTGCTGGTCTGTTCCGATCTCATGTTAGAATTGGTCCATCCATCTTTTACTGGGTCTTCCAACATTTCTTCGTCCTAGTGGTTTGTAATGAAGAATCTTAAAATATAAAATTATGGAATATTCACCTGAAAGGTCCGTCTCCTCAACTTAATTAATTATTTAACTGTAGCGCTTTCGGGACTTGTCCCATCATCGGCAGGATTCAAAACTGGTGTTTCACTGAAGATCTGGTAGAGGGGGTTATATGTATTGGGTTCGTTTCCGTTTATCAGATTGTCGTTGTTGTGAGCTGCTTTCATGATTTCAACAACGGACTTTTCAGGTGAATATTCCATTATTTTATATTTTAATTTTGAATAATATCTCAACGGAACACATCATGAATCTTATAAAAGTTAATGAAGAATCTGTTTCGGAATTCTATTGTTATCCATTCTATTGACGTGGTCCATCCATTCATCTCTGTATTGTGTTGTAATTTTATAATACATAAAAAATTATTATTTTTCTCAATATGGAAGGAAAGCATAACTTCTGGTGCTTCATACATTTTGCCACTGTTCATCATATGTTTTGTAGAATAATATAAATCTGTCGTAGAAGAGAGCTAGATAATTACTAAGGACATGCATTGCAGGAGAATGTGAATGTGATAACGGTGGATTGGGAAAAAGGAGCAGCAGGTCCATCTTTACCCTCAGTCAGTAGCGAACACAGAGCTGGTAGGCAGACAGACAGGCCTGCTTCTTATAGATATGCTCGGGTTGGGACTAAGGCCGTCAGATGTCCACATCATTGGTTTCAGTCTCGGTGCCCACATAGCTGCATGTGCTTCTCATCTTGTGCAGAATCGCCTGTTGGTCAAGATTGGTAGAATCACTGGTGAGTTCATTATAATCACTAACAATCTTAACCCACAAGTAGCAGATGTTTTGATGTTATATTTAGTTTAACATGTTCCAATCCTGGGAAAAAATATTTTTTTAAAGAAAAATTAATGTTTCAAACAGGAATCGAACCCTGGATATCTGGCTCAATGAGTCTGAGGTTGGGGTTCGATTCCTGGTTCAGGTGTTAATTTTTCTTTTCTTCTTCTTCTTCCTTCCAAGTATTAGGCCAAGGCCTGTTACGATCCTATAGAACATTTTCCCTCCAGCGTTTCATAGGACGGCCCAGTGATCCTTTTTTCATGCTTTGGTCGTCATTAGTTTGATCCTTCCGGGAAATTCTCGTATAAGACTTGAAAGCATAATAATAGTCCCTTCGATTGGTTGCTGGCCAAAGGAAGGCAAGACCAGTGATGGGGCTGCCATCTTATAGTCTCTGGTCAGGCTTTTCTGGAGAAGAAAAGAAAATAAAGGAAAGAAGAAATGGAAGAAAGGAAAGACTCCCTAGCCCTTGGATGCCCTAATAGTGTCAGGGGTCGAAAAAACAAGAGTTAACCAAGAGTTAAAAGAGTGCAAAACACAAGTAAGTGGAAGAAATGTTTTGCTCAGCTTGGACACCTTGTGGTCGCCATCCACATATCCCCTAGACGAGGCCCCCTGAGGGTATTTTTCTTTTCAAAAAATTAATTTGTCCATGATTAGAAAATGTTAAACTAAATATAACATAAAAATATTATGCTTTACTGCTTAAAAGTAATGAATATCTCATTATAAATACTTTGGACAGAAATAGTGTTACTTCCGATCATAATTTTTATTTAAAACTAACAGTGTATTTTTTTAAATACATATAATGCAGCCCCTAATTTTGTCCTGGCATCCCTAATTTCAAAACCAATATCCTCCACTGAAAAGAACTGGTAAGTTTAATATGGCATCAATATAAAGATTATAATATGAAATTATTTTAATTGTAGTATTTTTAGTCTGATCATCTTACCTCAATATTAATGTTGATTTATAAAATTATTTACTTTGTAATTCTGTCATCTCAAATGATAAAATATTTAAAATTTCATAGTAAGCCTACAATTGAAACTGTCCCATAAATACTATAGAGTTTTAAATATTTTATGAGTTGAAAAAATGGAATTACAAGGTATGTAATTTAATAATAAATAAGGTGAATTCAGAGTCATCTTACCTCATATAACTTGACATGTTCTATTTGAACATGTTTCAGTATGACATCAACTTTTCCAGACTATTATTTTTCAGTTTTTTTTAAATTTCCAATGTTCTTTTCTTTTGGGACATTGGTGAATAATGAGGCAACAGCAAGAAACTAATCTATCTACGGGTTCAACTTCTATCTTGTCCAATTTTTTCACTAATTGGATAGAATTTTCAATTGCCAGACTTTCAAAAATGTTCATACCTTCGAATTCCTTACTTAGCCACCTGGATATTTGATAAGTACGGGATCCTATATTGTTGATTATTGGCCTTATTTTTAAGTAGGGAATTCAAAGGTATGAAAAAAATTTTGAAAGTTTGGCAATTGAAAATTCTCTCCAACTAGTGGAAAAAATTGGAGAAGACAGAAACTGAATTCGCAGATAGAATAGGTTTTTCGATTTCATATCAATAATGATGTCCCAAAAGAAAAAACACGAAATTTTAAACAACTGAAAAAAAAAAGTCTGGAAAAGCTGATGATGGTATGTACGGCATATTGAAACATGTTCAAATAGAACACAACAAGTTATGTTATGAGGTAAGATGGCTCCGGATTCCACCTTATTTATTACTTCATAATGTTATTTCCTAATAAGTAAGTTTGGTCTGTATTCATCTTACCTCATAAATTGTTGTTTTTTGGTACAAATTCTGTACCAACTGACGATGAAGCACAGAAGCTTTGAAACATGTATTATTACAAAAAACCATTTATGAAGTAAGATGAATACAGACCAAACTTATTTATTAAGAGAATCTCATAATGTTACTCCCTATTGTAATTTATTAATACCTAATTTCATATTATAACTAATACCTCAATTGAATTTTACCATGAACTTTATTATTGTTGATTCCACAAGGGTCAGATCAATGTTTTAATTCTGTAGACAATCTCTCTAAATGAAAGCCAAGGTGACCCACATTACTTCCAGGCATTGAGTACCATTTTCATTGTATCTTATGATTTCCAAGGGCTGTGGAACTATTCTACAACCCTGTTTCTACAATGGAATATAAAAAAAGAAATATTACATTTTAGGTTTGGATCCTGCATCACCCATTTTCAAATCTCAGTTCATAGAACCATCTCGTAAACTTGACATAGATGATGCAGATTTTGTGGATGTGGTACACACAGATGGCAGCCCTGTATGGACTGATGGTTTTGGTCTACTTCGGCCACTAGGCCATGTTGATTATTTTCCAAATGGAGGACGAGAACAACCAGGATGTAATGATGGAAGAGCATCTGTTGTTGTCAGTCATTTTGGTAAGGTCTACAAAATATTTTATTTAGTTAATGAATATAATAATTTTTAAATTATATTGTGTTAAAATTTTAAATAAAATTATTTTTACCTTAACTCATATCCTGTCTTCTAATTAGACCTGTTTCATCATCTGTAATTTTATGACCGATGTTTCATCGTACTGAAGCACTGTTGCTTATTCCATCCGTTGGTGGATCAATGAACCAATGCTAATAAAATTCATTATTAAAACCGTTGAGGTGGAGAGTCATAAAATAAAATAAGTTAAATATACCTTCTTAGGTAAGATCCGTCATCATCAACTTATAAAATGTGTATTCTTTATGCCTGTAAGCCTTTCAGACATCCGTTCCATCTTCAAGCAGGTCTTTGTTCGCTACAATATCTACCATCATACCAGATATTGTAGCAAACAAAGGCCTGCTGAAGATGGAACGGATGTTCTGAAAGGCTTACAGGCATAAAGAATACAAATTTTATAAGTTGAGGACGACGGATCTTACTTAAGAAGGTATATTTAACTCATTTTATTTTATGACCAATGAACCTTTGAATCAAACCAACTTCCCTGGGAATTTTAAAGTTCATTTTATGTGGATTTTTTCGCAAACCATAAGTTTTTTGTTTTATTAAACTAGCTTTCTTTCAATTAGATGTTTTTCTGACCAAGCACGAGCGACTTAATTTTTTTTTAAGTTAATGTAATATTGACATCAAAGAATGAATATAGCATCAGTAAGATTAAAACAAAAAAAGACTAAATTGGAGAAGAAAACAAATCAAGAATTTACCAGATTAAATTCAGAGATTGTGATAAATTTACATAGAGAAAACAAAAAGAAATTTCAAAACCGGGGTCAGGAACATATTAGGAAGATGAAAAATGGCAAAGTGGAAAAATCAGCAGTAGCCGCTCATGCTTCGTCAGAAAAACATCTAATTGTTAGAAAGGCTAGCAGAAAAACCAAAGGATCTCATAACTAACTAACTCACTGGCACTATCGAACCCGTAGGTTCATGGCCACGCGGTCATAAGCTCTCCTTACATCCCTATCCTGAGCCAATGCTTTCCAATCATCCCCTGTATAATCTACTTCCCTCAAATCATAGTTAATGTTATTCTCCCACCTCATTCGTCTACCAACTGGGCATTTTCCTACAAGCTTCCATGTGCGTCTTTCATTTCCCATTCGTGCCACATGTCCTGACCATCAAAGTCTACGAGACTGAACTGTTCTCATTATATCTGGCATCCTATAAAGACTATGTAATTTACTGTTATTAAGTCTTTTCCATTCACCTGTCTGTTCATCTCTCTTTGGTCCAAAAATTTTCCTAAGAACTTTATTCTCAAATACTCATAATCTCCTTCCTCCTTTAAAGTAAGAGTCCATGTTTCACATCCATATAATATAACTGGTAGAATAATAGTTTTATATATTTTCAGTTTAACGTTTTTTTAAAGGAGTTGGGAAGTCTCTGTAATGCATAACAGCATGCATTTCCAGAATTGAGCCTAAGTTTAATTTCCTTATTGCATCTCATTCCTGTTTGTGATTATTGTTCTTAGGTATTTGAATTCCCAAAGGATCTCATGGTTTGGGAAAAAATCCATATTCAAAAAAAGAAAAATGAATTTTGAAATTCCAGGAGAAGTTGATTTGATTCAGAGGTTAATCAGTCCGTCAACAGATGGAGTAAGCAGCAGTGCTCCTGGACGACAGAACATTAGTCGTGAAATTACTGATGTTGAAACTGCCTAGGTTTTTGAAACCGGTCTAATAAGATGACAGGATATGAAGTGAGAATAATTTTATTTTAAATTTTGATATTTCCTATAATAGTTCAATATATTGTGTTACTTTTATAGAATCTAAAATTCAGTGGCATTATTTTTACAATGCACTGAAAAATTACACACTATTATAACCTGTATAGGACAGATTATAAGGTAGCGGAAAAAGGGCGTAAAAGGCCAATGGTTTTAGGTAATAGGTATTGAGCTGTCACCAGTCTAGTTGTAGAAGACGTTTATTTGTTAACAAGGTTAGGGTGGCTTTCAAGGTCTACTTCTATTTATGGGAAGGAATGCCTGTACCGTTACAAATTCCACACATAACACAACAATACCAACTTTATTTTCACAAATATATATTAGAACACTTGACTGAAATAATTCATACATAAAAATACACGTAATTATAGTTTTATATACAAAGCAATAGTATTTATTTTATGACGCTAAATTAATTGAACAGATACGGTAAGTGATGAGAGAACTCAGAAGCACGACGTATGTCGTCGTAAAGTTTGGAGTCCTTCCTTCGACTCCAGATGAAATCCTAGTTATTCACTTAAAGTTTTCAAACTATATTATTCTTAAAACCTCTATTATCCAAGTTAATTCAAAGTGATTATTCAAAGTATATTTTGTTAAAATCTTAATTTATTCAACTATATTAAAGTTGAATATTCAAATTATAATGTTAAATCTTAATTTATTCAAATATTGTAAAGTTATTTTTTTTCAAGTTATATTTTGTTAAAGTTTTACTTTATTCAAATATTTTAAAGTTAATTATTCAACAAAGTTAATTATTCAAGCAAGTTAATTATTCAACCTGGAACTTATATTAAATTGCAAATATACTCACACACTCCGAGATTCGAAATCATGTCCGTCCTAGATCATTCCAAAAGCTGCCCTCAATCTAACTTTTAGTCTCAAAATCGCGAGTATATATTCCGTCATTTTTCCCCTACCAGCTAGAGCCCGTGACGGTCATAGCAATTATTTCCTAATATGGGGTAATAATTTGGTTTTGTCAGGTGTAGATTATTTAAGTTGTTTGTTTCCTTATATAATGTGTTATTCAAAAGGTGCCATATTCCTGGTATTTTTCGTAACTGTGTCCTAATAGCTTGAAAAATATGTTTTTCTCAAGACCTGAGCTCTTGGGTTGTGACATGCAACTTTCAGATCTTTTAATATTTCATTAATTTTTTCCTCGTTTTTTATCTCTTAAAGCCTTTTCCTAAATTCGATTATGGTTTTTATTAGAGTTTCCAACGTTGATTATTTTTCCTCTACCGTCCGGTATAAAAACATAAGTATATATCGCCTCTGCTTTCATCTTTTTTGCCATTTTTTTATGATATCTGCAGTTAGGCCCTGTTGTATTTATAATACACACCCTGGAAGGAACCAAGCACTTTGTCCCTCAATTCTAGTGCAAAGATTTCTCACCTGCAATCACAATTACTAAAAATAATTCTACTTTGTCAGAGAAAAATGTCCTTGTACCTTCACATATTTCTTCTTCTTTCTTCCAAGTATTAGGCCAAGGCCTGTTATGATCCTATAGAAAATCTTCCCTCCAGCGTTTCATAGGACGGCCAAGAGATCTTCATCCTCTTGGTATATAATTATAAACAGCTTTGGGAATCCGATTTGAACTCATTCTTTCAAGATGGTGTTTCCAATTTAGTTGGTACTGTTTAATATATTCCAAAATTGGCATAGTCTTCAATTCTTTTAAGATATTGGTGTTCCTTTTCCGACCCCATCTGGTGTAACCCGCTGTTCTGCGCATGAATCTCATTTCACAAGCTGTTATTCTGCTTTCATGTTGTCTTTTTAGTGTCCATGCTTCACTGCCATAGGTCAACACTGGTCTAGCCAAAGTGTTATATAAACATAATCTGGTGTGTTTTTTTGTACGAGGGATGGTTTCATAACTTGATTAATAATTCCCAAACTTTTATTATAACTAGTATTTTTTTTCAGGGATATCCTTTTCATCCCAGGTAGAGAAATAATATCGAAGATATTTAAATTGATTAGATCTCTCTAAAATTTTATTCTGGAGATAAATTTTACTTTGTATGGGGTCCTTCCCATGAAATGCCATAATTTTAGTTTTGTTAATTGATATTTCCATATTAAAATTGGCAAGTATTTTTTGTAAATTATAAATTTATCGTTGCAAATCATTTTCAGAAAGTGCCAGAAGAGCTAAATTGTCTGCAAAAAAGAATAGCATCGAGTTTGAGGTTCCTATTGATGGGTATATATCCTCGTGTTTTCCTCCATTCTCACATATTTCGGACATTTATTAATACAGAAATGACATTAACACCATTCTTCAAAGAATTATCACACAGTAAATGTTAATTTGGAGCATACTTTAGCAGAAATGATTAAGGTCAAAAGGTTGGGAAATCAAGTCGCAGGGGAATCAGGATTTTTAAAACAGCATAAACCTTTTGGTATCACCATGGCTTTGGGGTCAGCTCAGCATCTTACGAAAATGTGTGCCAGACTTTGTTCTGGGAGTAAAGGCAGCATCACACTGGACTGACATCTTGTGCCAACTGTCTTGTAAAGTGTGGAGCCTTAACCTCCTACTTCTCCAAGGAGCTCCTGAGGTCTAGAGTGGTTAAACTTCATTTAAATATAAATTTGCATTTTTTTCAACAAGAAATGAATGTGTAAATGGAAACTTTATTAAAATGTGTAAAAAAAAAGTGGCTGTAAAAAAATATTATTATCAATATCTGTCACATAGGTAGAATATTATTGTAACTGCATTTGAATCAGTTGCTTTGAAATTGCCATACATCAAAATTGTCCTTTTTTTTTATTTTGCTGCATAAATGTGTTCTCTGAACAGAGCTGCTTTATGTCATTTCTCCAAGCATCTTATGCAAAACAGAATAGTAGAAGTAAATCTAGAAGAGAAATGTTAGGTTCTTTTAAAGGTTCTATATTTAATATTAATAAAATTATTACACTACAGCCACTGTATCACCGGCTCTGAAGTTTAGGTTATACTAGGGGTAAAGGGAGAAACTCGTCCTCTACTGCCAATAAGGAAATGGTTGATGTAGGAGTGCACGTCAGTCACAACCAATCACTGCTCTTGATACTGCTATAGCGCGCTAGTAAGGTTTGAAATTGCTGAGATATTGTCAGCTGTATGTCTGCTAACCGCATACATAAAGCGGCTCCTCCCAGTGAATATCCATATTGGCAAACTTCAGGGCCGGAGAATCAGTGGCTGGGGTATAGTACCTTATAGTGTTACTTCCTCAGTTTAAAGGTTCTATATTATTCATTTTTATTCTATCCTGTAAAATTTTTAAATGTGGAGATGTGACCTATACCAAATAACCGATTCAATTGTAGAATGCAAGCTTTCAAGGCCAGTAGTCATGGTATTAGAAGACCATAGTCCATAACTGGTGTTTATCCCAGACATTTCTCCCTCGAATATTGAGGGCATCTTCAGTGGCAAGTTGTTCTAGGGGGTGTTCCCTGATCAGAAGTTCGGCTGTATATAAGCAGTAGACTGATGGAATCTGCTATTTATACTTTTGCTGGTCCGTGTATGGCTGGGCAAAGTCAAAGCTGATAGGATAGTCATCGACTTCGTTCAGCAATTCAGGGACCAGTTGGACCCACTTACCACCCCTGAGGATACCTCAGGATAGTTCCTCTACTCCCCAGCCAACTACTTTTTTTCTCCCTAAGTCTACTTCTAAACCAAGTTGGAGCTTTATAAACTTAAAACCAACACCCAGGAGGATCTGTTGGAGTGACCAATTCAGGTAATTAGAAGCTACATAGTACATCAGGTCGCTCAAGCCTGATGACCTCACAGTTGGTTCACGGGCTCCACAAGCCTGGCAGGGAGGACTGCTTTGCTTGGGAGCATCGCAGGTCCAATGACCATCCCCCTGTTCTACCTCCAGGGACGCATCCTGCAGCCGTTGTGAGACTGGCTAGGGCTTTGGTTTCACCAAGCCCTACAGTGTGAGACTTTAGTACATCCAGGTGCTCATCTCCTGGTGACCCCACAGTTGGTCCACGAGGCCGTAGCATTAGCCAGGAGTCAGCACAGGTTCTCCCAGTCTGGGCTGATCCGGGCCATGCCCGGGTCTACCTGCATGGGACATGTACTGCCGCCGTTGTGGGCCAGCTTGGAACTCGCAAGTTCATGCAGGTAAGCTTATAGTACGACAGGGTGCCAATCTCCTGCCGACCCCACTAATGGTTCATGAGTCCATTGGACTTAGCCAGGAGGACTGACGAGCAGATCTACCAACTTTCCCCCTGTGCACCACCCAGGGACATGTACTGTTGCCGAGGTGGGTCCAGCCTGAGCATTAGCACGTCAGGTTGCTCAAGTCCTGATGACCTCACAGTTTGTCCTCAGGTCAGTAAGTTTGGTCCTGGATTTGGCTAATGTCCCCCACACACAAAAGAACTGGAACAAATCCCCCAAACACAAAAGGATTGCCCCACGCCTATAAATAGTGGATTCCAGCAGTCTACTGCTCATACACAACCAAGATTCTGACTAGAAAACATCACCTAGAAGAACTCGCCACTGAAAATAACCCAGAATCTTCTAATAACCGATTCAATTGTAATTGAGAAATTCATGTGTTTGAATTCAGGAATTATGTACATGCTACTTGCTAGTTTGTTGCAGTTTCCTGTGAAAATAATTCCACTACATAATTTTTTTTAAGTGTGATATGGAGCCCTGTATATATGATTGAATGCAATGAATTACTGTTTATATTTAATGGAAGTTCTGTATGTATATTATTACAGAAGGAGCATTAGACATCAGTATTGCCTGCAGTCATATCAGAGCTTGGCGTTTATTTGTAGAAAGTATTTTACAAACACCAGATGGTTGCCAGTTCATGGCATATCCATGCCACTCTGGATTACCTAGTTTCCTGCAAGGGAATTGTTATCCTGCATTACAGAAATGTGCGCTTGGGATCAATGCACAGGCCTGCGGCACTATGGGAGTAAATGCAATGCAGTCTCCTGGACGAGGAGCTTTATATCTCGTGACAAGAGATTCTAGCCCATACTGTGGTATGTATTAAAATACTGGTCACAATATAATCAATTTAACACAATGTTTCAAACCTCATTTTGATCAAGGAAGTCAAATTTAAGAATATTTTTTCAAATACCAAAAAAATCTTTCAGATCCATTTTCCTGCCTAAGGATTATTCATTGCATGCTGAAACCTATCTTGAAATTTCTCCCAGAGAAGTGTTGTGATGTACCAAGGCCATGTCCAAAAAATTATCTGCCATTTTTAACTGCAAAGCACAGGAATTGAAGCCAGAATCAAGCAATGGCAACTATTGTACGGAGGAGATTGATTTCCTGCAAGAATAAGAGCAGATTGGAGTGAGGTGGGATGCGACACAGATGGCAGGTAGTGGGGTTACCAATTCAGCAGTTATATTACTTCCCTATAGCTTAAATGAAAGATTTGGCACTTGATTTTAGTGTTTTTCAGTTAAATTTTTTTTTTTTTGGACACAGCCTTTGTTCATAACAGTGCTTCTCTGGGTAGGTTATGACATGCATTGGTTGACAGTTCCCTTGTGTTCATTTTTTTGTATTGTAAGCCTATGTTTTCCCTTTACAGAGATTTAGGCGCTCTCCCCCTACAGGGAAGAATTTGAACCATATTAATTTAGTTACACTTGTTTTCGTATAGATGTCATTTTGAGTGGTACATGGTCAGCGTTCCGCCTCATACTGACATCTAGGAAACCAAGGTAATACTAGGACGGGAAAATTCGGTAAATTTTGCTTAGAGGCCTTTTCATTCAGGCTCAAGGATTTTTTACGAGCCTGAAAATCTTCAGACTCGGGACCCACGGCTTAAAGTCCCTCCCGGAGGACTTGCTCCTTGGATTTTTCCGTCCTAAAAAAATCCATCAACCCCGGCCGGGTTTGTACCCACGACCCTTGGGACCAGATGCAAGGAGCATAACCACTAGTCCACCGCGGCCGACCCTTGTGTTCATTTCTTTAAAAAAACTGATGTTCTACTTACAAAAATTAAAACTGTCACTGTTCCCTCTCTCAAAATGTGAGGTATTATTAAAAAAAAAAGATGCATTACAATGAACAGCTACCATTCTAAGCAAACAAGTGCTCATTAAAACTGACTCATATCTCAGAAGATTTTTAAGACCCAAGTGTCCTGTTTCCAAATATAACAATTTTAATTCATACTGGATGTACTACAACTGATGGACTTCATATTTGGCACTTTCTGGTATGTGCAATTGAAAATAGACCTATACCTCAGATAAAGTTAAAAATGAATCAAATTTTACGCTTCAACTCATATTTTTGTATAAACTCAGGACTTGTTTTGAACGAAATTCTTTTGAAACCGGCCCTGAATTTATACAAAAATATGAGGTGAAGTGTAACATCTGATTCATGTAATTATTATCGTTTTGAAGCTGGTCCTGAGTTTATAAAAATATGAATATTTGAACCACAATCTAGCAATTAAAAATTGTACACTACCACTCCCAGCTCCTTAATACAAAATTTTATATTAATTTTAAACTCAAGTTTATGAGTTTTTTATTTATTCTAATGCCAGGATGTTCAGTAAATTACGACTACTTCCTGGTTTTTTCAAGACATCAAAGAATAATTCCTGAGTTTTTGAGTGCTAAATTGAATTAAATCTAGTAAATTAAGTTATGTGGGTAGGAAATAACACAATGAGGTGGACTAGTGGTCATGCTCCTTGCCTCTGGTCCCGAGGGTCGCGGGTTCAAACCCGGCAGAGGTCGATGGATTTTTTAGGACAGAAAAATCCAAGAAGCAAGTCCTCCGGGAGGGACTTTAAGCTGTGGGTCCCGAGTCTGAAGATTTTCAGGCTCGTAAAAGATCCTTAAGCCTGAATGAAAGGCCTCTAAGCAAAATTTACCGAATTTTCCCGTCCTAGTACTACCTTGGTTTCCTAAATATCAGTATAAGGCAGAACGCTGACCACGGACCACTCAAATTACATCTATACGAAAACAAGTGTAACTAAATTAGTATGGTTCAAATTCTTCCCTGTAGGGGGAGAGCACCTAAATCTCTGTTAAGGGAAATATGGGCTTACAAGAAGAAGGTTTATTTTAATTTTGTTGAGTTGTTTCTTGACTCGCCTCATACTTCTTAACTCCCTCGCAGATCTAGATTTCGTCACTGTATTTGTGACATTCTCAATGCTGTTCACATTCACAACTGATGTCCAATGGTCTCCTCTGTTGAGACTCGGGCCCCTAGCTCGCTGGTTCGTAGATTTAAGATAGGGACAGAGGGAATCTCTTTAGTCCATTCATGACGAGGCATTTGGCTAGTTCCTAGTCACCAAATCCGGGACCATTTAAAACCTTTGGGCAAGGCGTTGGAACCTCTGCTACCCAAGGGCAGCTATAGGGAGTGGAGAGCAACTGACACTAGGACCATGCTATGATCCAGACTCCCTGAGATTAATGAGACCTAGCTTTGGCACAGCCAAGAGTTGGTTCCTGATTTGGAAAAACTCTCTTACTTTAAATCTAGTAATAGAGAGTTTGGAGAATCATAGTTACGCCCGCCGTTTACCCGCGCTTGCTTGAATTTCTTCACTTTGACATTCAGAGGAGAGGAAACCATTGGACGTCAGTTGTGAACGTGAACAGCATTGAGAATGTCACAAATACAGTAACAAAATCTAGATCTGCGAGGGAGTTAAGAAGTATGAGGTGAGTCAAGAAACAACTCAACAAAATTAAATCTAATAAAGCTAATTTTGTAAAAATATATATTTTTTTAAATAGGTCCTATGTGTGAGTAATAAAAACATAATGTATAACTATGTGTGCTCAAATATTGTTTTGTAATATGACATTGTGTTGGAAAATGCTGGCATGTCTTTAGCAGCAGCAGCAGCAGCTTGACTCCGTTAAATGTATGCTGTAGTTTCATAAATATTTCTTCCAAGAAATATTCCAATATCTGTAAACATTTTTAGAATGTGGTTTAACGATTGTGATTCTTATTATTTGAAAATAAGATAGATGCACATATCTATCTACTCGTCTGTTTCTCAGAGTTGTTTTCAAATTCCCGTTAAGATTTTGCCAACTGCTGGACACCCTGTAATGCATATATCTTATCTCAAAATTAAACACGAAGAATGCTTTACAATAAACATATTTCACATTAGATTCTTTCTACAGATAAAACATGCTCATATCTCAGATTATGTTAATTTTAGGACCCATCTAAACCTGATTATATATAGTAAGAGACGTGTATATACAAAGTGAACAAACACTAACTTTCTAATGTTATATTTCAGGTGAACAACTTCGTGCTACAGTTTACATTTCAGAGAAAACACAGAAAACAAGAGGAATATTGCACATGGTGTTACTGCATGGCAACAGTACCACCAACTTTCAGATAAACTGCGAGTAAATAATTCTTGCTCTAAATGCTTAATGGTTTACAATTAACAATAAAATTTAGAAGTTGGTTTTAGGAAAACTTATATATTGCGATGGGCAGGACATGTTGCACGTATGGGAAATGTGAGACTTGCATGGAAGCTTCTTGTAGAAAAGCCCGAGGGAAAACGCCCAGTTGGTAGACCAAGAATGAGGTGGGAGAATAACATTAACTATGATTTGAGGGAAGTAGATTATACAGGGAATGATTGGAAAGCATTAGCTCAGGATAGGGATGTATGGAGAGCTTATGTCCGTGCGGCCATGAACTTATGGGTTCGATAGTGCCAGTGAGTAAGTAAGTATAATGGTCTATTTTCTTATATCAGTTTTTGCAAAAGTAAAAATAAATCCTTGAAAAATCCCTCATAAAACATATGCCCAAGACAATCACCAACAGCAAAAACATAATATCCTAATTTAACAATAGGAATCATGGTGCATGTTTTAGTTAATGTGTATCTAATGCCAATCCATCATACTTTTCATTGTTTTGATTCTCTACATAGCAGATACAAGACTACATAGTTTTTTTTTTTGGAAATGCCCCAGGTTGTCTTCCGACATTCCTGGTGTTCTCTGCTGGCATGGCATACTTGTAACCCACTTCTGGGGTTGGGGCATCTGGAAGGCGGGGTTACGTTGCCCCGATGATATGATGGGTGATGATGATGATGATAGTGGTGCGCCAGGAGAGTCCTTAATCCTAATCTTAATCTAAGATGAATATGAATGATGATTGCGATTTCGGGGACCGTTTGGACCTTAAAGTTTTCCTGACATTTGTCTTACAGGTGAGGGAAAACCCCGATAAAAACCTCACCCAGAAAAACTGTCCCGACAGGGGATCGAACCCGGGCCCACTGCGTGACAAGGCAGCATGCTAGCTCAAGACCACAGCGGTGGACAGACTATATATTGTAGTCTTCTTTCATTTTACATACTCCTACAGATTACGTTAACATTGAATTGAAAATTTTGAATAGTAACATTTTCTCACTTGGGCTTATTTCAGAGACTGTGCCTCCATTCTCAATTATAGTCATTTGATCAGTTAATGGACTTAGCCTGCCAAAATTTTGAAGTTTCCTCTTCAAGGAAAGAGGTAGGCAGCGGTCACTAACCTCAGAGTAGCATTAAAGAGAGATACACAATTGTCCAACCTCAGGAGACATTGAAAGCTCTCAGTTGTTATAGTGCTTTACCGGTATCTATGGTTTTCTCATTGCAAAGTCAAAAGCATAAAGTTCAGTTGTTTAATTATAAGATTAACAAAATAAAACAATGTACCTTAGTAATAATTCCATTGAGAAAGTCAGCAATCAATCTGGGATGCAATTTGCCAAATAAAAAGCATAGATACAGTAAAAGTGTTTAAAAAAAGATAGAAAACATACCTAATGATGGATAAATCATATTTAAAGAGAAAAATTATATGCTCAGACTGGGACTTGAACCCGGGACCCTTGGTTCTCTAGACCAAGTGCTCTACCAACTGAGCTACCAGAGCAAGTACTGATCTAAACACAAATCTGTCTCTATATACATTGTAATTCCTGCTCACCAAATGCTATGAAGCCTTTGCTTCTATCTTTGCAAATGGCAGCTTCTTTATTAAGAAGGTATAATAAGTTATGTAGGTAGGAAATAACACTATGATGATTATTTTAATTTTGTTTAGTTGTTTCTTAACTCACCTCATACTTCTTAACTCCTAAGCAGACTCGAGTTTCTTCATTTCATTTGTGACATTCTCAATGCTGTATTACGTTCACAACTCACAAATGAAGTGAAGAAACTCGAATCTGCTTGGGAGTTAAGAAGTACGAGGTGAGTTAAGAAACAACAAAAAAAAAGGGGTATATATTTGGGAATTATACATTACATTATAAATGCCAGTATGGCTTTTTTGTTGTTTTTATTATTCATTTCATACATCTCAATGATGGATAAATCATATTTAAAGAGAAAAATTATACGCTCAGACTGGGACTTGAACCCGGGACCCTTGGTTCTCTAGACAAGTGCTCTACCAACTGAGCTACCGGAGCAAGTACTCTTTAAATATGATTTATCCATCATTGAGATGTATGAAATGAATAATAAAAGCATCGAAAGAAGCCGTACTGGCATTTATAATGTAATGTATAATTCCCAAATATATGCCTTCTTAATAAAGAAGCTGCCATTTGCAAAGATAGAAGCAAAGGCTTCATAGCATTTGGTGGACGGGAATTACAACATATATAGAGAATGATTTGCATTTAGATCGGTACTTGCTCTGATAGTTCAGTTGGTAGAGCACTTGGTCTAGAGAACCAAGGGTTCAAGTCCTGGTCTAAGCATATAATTTCTCTCTTTAAATATGACATCCATCATTGAGATGTATGAAATGAATAATAAAACATTGAAAGAGAACATACCCAAATTGATCCCAGCACACATTTTGCCCCATAAAGGAGTATATATCAAGAGAATGTACACTCTGATACACTGCATTTAGATAGGAGACCTTAGGATAGCTCAGACAGTAGAACATTAGCATATAAAGCTAGGCAAATATTTTTCTCTTCAAATGTAATGGAGTTAAAAGATGGTTCTTAAAAATTCTGATAAATTAGCTCAATTATATTTGAAGAACTCAAATTAGCTAAAATAAATCTCATAAAAATTCATCGGAGAACATATTGTTTAAACAACTCACCTCATAGGATTCATGCTTCCATGATATCGCAATTTCAAACATAATCATGTTCATCGTCAGCCATAACTCCGACTGACGGAGTTATGGCTGACGATGAACATGATTATGTTTGAAATCACGATATCATGGAAGCATGAATCCTATGAGGTGAGTTGTTTAAACAATATGTTCTCCGATGAATTTTAATGATATACCTCATAATGTTTACTTCCCAACATTAATTAAATATAAATCTCATAGTTTAACTTTTATAGGAATTAATCACTACGAGGTTTAATTTATGGTGAAATTAAATGTTTCTTACCTCTCCTCATACATATCTTCTAAGTAGATAGCGATTTCGAGACCATAACTGTCTCATCTTCAGTACTTTCCTGGCGACTGATGTTATGTCGATCAGAAGAAACTCTCCTTCTTCTCTCTGTTGGTGGACCGATGAACCTCTGGATCAGGTCAAAAGTAGCGGGAATTTCAAAGTTCATAAATTTTCCTTTGTTTTTGTGGATCCACATTCAGAAAAACAAAGGAAAACTTATGAACTTCGAAATCCCCACTAATTTTGACCTGATCCAGAGGTTCATCGGTCCACCAACAGAGGGAAGAAGAAGAGTTTCTTCCGATCGACATAACATCAGTCGCCAAGAAAGTGCTGAAGATGAGACAGTTGTCTCGAAATCGCGATCTACCTAGAAGATTTATATGAGGAGAGGTAAGAAACATTTAATTTCACCATAAACCTCATAGTGTTACATCCTTCAAATATTAAGTTAGAATAATATATGCCTAGATTGGGGTTTGAACCCAGGACCTTTAGCTTTATATGCTAATACTTTTACCATCTGAGCTATCCTAAGACCTCCAATCTAAATGTAATTTTTCCTCTTATACATTGCAATTCCCAAGATCACCAAATGCTAAGAATCGTTGCTTGACACGCACAAATAATGGCTTCTTATTTAAGAAGACTTTTTAATGGGAATTTTAACAATACTTTATAAAGCCAGTACAGCTTCATACTATGTTTTTATCATAAATTTTTAACACTTCTCACTCTAAGACAAACTCCATTATTTTTATGAAATTATAATTTTTGTTATTGTAGATTTCAGGATGTGGTACAAGGAGGTCGCTTGATGTGGGGATTAGCAGCAGCAGAGTTTGGTACTCTGGGATCAAAACTAACTCCCTCCTTGGAGGCAAGACTTGGATATCAGTCACTAATATCTCATACATCAGAATCACAGGATGATAACTCTCTCACATCAACTATATACCTGGACAAGGTTTCTATTGCAGATATTCATGGAAACAGGTACATTTATCAATTTAATATAATGAAGTTGGAAATTTTTACATTATGAGGTTTTCTTAATAAGAATCAAAGGAATCATGAATTTTCCTTACCTCATACATCTATGTTTTTTAACACAGAACTGTGTATCGGGAAACATATCATTCCCATTTTAAAATCATTAGGAAGTTACATTATGAGGTTTAATTTAATATTTGAGTTTGTATTTTTTAACATTCTTCTTCGTATGTTAAAAAAAACAAACTCAGGTATTATATCATTCCCATCTTCATCTGTTTTCACGACTGAAGAATTCACAATTCATTTGATTCTTAAATTTATCAATTCTAACAACATAAGTATTAATTTATAGCATTAGGAAAGATGCCATATTATTATTTTGATTATTCAGATAGGCATATGTGTAGAAATGGAAAAATCTTAAATACAGTTAAAATCTAAAATGTTGGTTGGTTGGTATCTAATGTCGAGCACTTGATAATGAAATCATTCGCTCTCTTGCACTCCAATATTTAGCAGAAAGGCTGGTCTCTTCTACAGAAGCGGACAACGGAGGAGATGGTTTCTTTCCATATTTTCATTTAGGTGAATCTGTTATGCGAAGTCTGTGTAGGTGTTTATTCAGGCAGACATGTCCAGTTAGCAGTTTGAATATTACTACTGCAGATTTTCTTTGTAATGTAGTAATGTCATAAGTTTGTAGAATCTAAAATGTGACATAGTCCAGTTTTCTGTGAATTCACATCAGACTTGGTGATTTGGGAATATGCCTACCTAAAAACATGAGGATTGCAGGTTTGATTTCAGCTAAGGGTGTTGAAATTTCTCAGGTGAAAAAATTTAATGGTCTGTTTTCCTTCAGAGAAAAATTAAAAGCCATTGGCCCATGTCACAGAGATGTGTATCATTTTAAAGAACCCTTGGACATGAAAACCATATCATTGGCAAAATTCCCAGGAACAAAAGTTAAAATATGTCGGTTCAGTGTCATAGATAAATAGATTAATTCATTTATAATAAAGTATACACTTAAAAAACTAACCTAATACTACATAATCTTAAAAAAATAAATCTTAAATAACAAATAGATATAAATTTCACAATCTAGGATAACTATTTATATCTCTAATACCAAGTTAAATATATTATTCTATTAACAGATTATGAAGGCTCAATGGCGCATGATAAAGTAAAGGTACAATGATCCCACAACACGCCATAGGAGACCTTTGGGGTAGTAGGAAGTTAAGGCTCCCACTTTTTCTAGACAATCGGCACTTGATGTCAGCCCTGCATAACGGTCACCTTTACCCCCAGAAGTGTCCGGCACTCATTTCCATTAGAGGTTGAGTCGACCCCAGGGCCATCAAAAAGTATGGGTCAGTTTAAAAATCCTGATCCCACTGGGACTCGAATCCTCGACCTTCCAGTTTGTAGCGCACTGCCTTAACTACTACGCTATGAATGATCCCACAACACGCCATAGGAGACCTTTGGGGTAGTAGGAAGTTAAGGCTCCCACTTTTTCTAGACAATCGGCACTTGATGTCAGCCCTGCATAACGGTCACCTTTACCCCCAGAAGTGTCCGGCACTCATTTCCATTAGAGGTTGAGTCGACCCCAGGGCCATCAAAAAGTATGGGTCAGTTTAAAAATCCTGATCCCACTGGGACTCGAATCCTCGACCTTCCAGTTTGTAGCGCACTGCCTTAACTACTACGCTATGGCATGCCCCAATGCCACAAGAACCAATCCAAATATAATATTCTAAGCCAATGACATAATGAATGCAGGCACATATGATCGATAGGCATTGGCCATAGCTAAACGTATCAATTTCCTTTAATTGACTGGGTTCTTCCTTGTTGTTGATTCATATGTTTTTTGTCTGTTCTTTGATATCCTGCTATTGGTCTGAGGAATCTCATTTGAGTAGCTTGTATTCTGGCAGATTGTTGTTTGTCACTGTCATGTTTTAGATCCATAAGTAATAATAGGCACTGCCATTGTCTTGTATAATTTCATTATAAGAGTCTTTCCTGGCTTTATTTTTTAATTTCATTTTAGTGTTCCTGTTATATAATTAAACTTATTTAGTTTGTTATTTATATCTGTTTCCGCTGTGTATGATATTTCACAACCTAGGAAGTTATATCTTACCACTTGTTCTATTGATTTATTTTCCAATATTATCTTTGTCTGAACTGGATGAGTGCCCTTGAAGGCCATTGATTTTTTATTTTTCTGATGATATTTCCATGTTGTATATTTTTGTTTCATTCAGTTTATATAACATTCTTTGTAGTTCGTCTTCTGTTTTGCTATTAAAATCTGGTCATCTGCAAAGGCTACTGTTTTTATTACCACATTTCCTAAGTTAATTCCCCCAAGTTGTCATTTGCTTCCATGATCTTATCATGTCGTCGAAATAAATGTTAAAAAGAGTGGTTGATAGGACAATCTTGTCTAACTCATCCTGTTATATGATTGGTTCCCTTTGATTTTTTTTTCTCATACATTTTCTTAATTACTGCTATCAAGATAGTAATCTGTGATATCCTAAATGTAGTTACACTCACATAACATAAGGTGTGAAAGAATAATAAATAAATCTAAACATTTATTTTAACCAAAATTATAGTGACAAGTAGCACTATGAGGTAATTTACATTTATAAATCGAGTCAATTAAATGTTTTTTTTTATCTCACCTCATAAAGTTTGCCTTCATCATCATTCAAACTCAGACTGCCGAAATTTTGCCACTATCAATATCTTCTTTACTGTCATCTGGTGCGATTTTATGAACTTCGAGATTAAATTTTGCTTGCTGGGAACTGCTGGATCTACATTTGTTCCTGAATGTATATCTTTTCCCACTGTTTATTCCAAAGACTTCTCTAAATGCTTTAAAAGTTTAGTTTTTCTTCCAATGATGTGAATCTCTACAAACTATGAGCTGCAATTACCGATTTTTCAATTTCACCATTTTTAATATTTCCAAAGTGTTCTTTTGTACGAGTCTCTAAATTCCTTTCAGTTTTCCCTATATACATTTCTTGCAGTCATTACAACTATTTGATAAATTCCAGATTTCTCACTATCTGGGGCATCAACCTTTTTATTAGTTATTAGAAGATTACTCAGACTAAATTTGTTAATCGGTGCCAACGTAATTTTTTTTAACTTTCCTGTGTTCCAGGATGGTAAGTATTTCTTGAACTGCTTCCCTTCCTTGGAATCAGATTATAGAGTGGTGTTTTCTTTAAGTCTTTTTTATTAATTGAATTTCTTAAACTTATTTATTATTATCTTCTTTCAAAAAATGTTAGCTATGTTTAAAATGTGATTGTATTCTTCTTTAATTTTTCATCACTTAATAGAACGTACATTAATCTGCATATTAAATTTTTAATATTACTTGTTTATGTGCAATATGATTAAAACCTGTATGAGTATCTTTCCTGTGGATATTGAATTCAATTTTTGTTACTGTTCGTTCCTAATAATATAAAGTACGGGCCTCAGGAGCCCTTGGGGTAGTAGGAGGTTAAGGCTCCCACTTTTTTTCTGGACAATTGGCACTTTATGTCACCCAGGTTGTCAGCCCTGCGTGACGGCTGCCTTTAACCCCAGAACAGGTGTCTGGTACGCATTTCCATTAGAGGCTGAGTCGACCCCAGGGCCATAGTGCCGCCAGAAGGTTTGGGTCAGTTTAAAAATCCAGACCCCACCGGGACTCGAACCCTCAACCTTCTGGCTTGTAGTGCAGTGCCTTAACCACTATGCTACAGCATGCCCCCATAGTCCTAATTATATACAGGTCGAAAAATGATATTTGATTATTTTTCTCGAATTCAATAGTAAATTTCACAGATTCATCTTGAAGTTAAGTAATTTCAATGCATCTTCAATATATTTGGAATTTACTACTGAAAAAAATATCAACATATCTACACGAACATTTAAATATTCATGGGTAAGCAATGGTGATGGGACATTTGATATAACCCATAAAGAAATTAGCCAAAAATGGCAAACAATTGCACATTGTCAAACCTGAAATCTGTTTATACAATTTTTGTTAGACTTATATACTTTTCTACTGTTTCTATTTTTAATTATAAGGAAATTAGCCATTTTTTCAAAATATTTAACATTTTTGCAATCGGGATACCAGGAAACAAAGAAACATCATAAGGCTCTAGTGAGATGTTACTCAATTCTTTCATTAATTTTAAACAATTTTCAATGCCTTTGTTGTTAAACTGTGGGAAGTCATTAAATTTCTCTGTAAGCTAGTTTGTTAATATGGAGAGCCAATATTGTTAATTAAGGGTCTCATCTTATTTCAATCCATATGTATTTTAGGTTGACCTGGTCAACTGCGGTGGACTAGTAGTTATGTTCCTTGCCTCTGGTTCCGAGGGTTGCAGGTTCAATGAATTTTTAGGACGAAAAAATCCAAGGAGCAAGTCTTCCAGTAGGGACTTTAAGCCGTGGGTCCCGAGTATGAAGATTTTCAGGCTCATAAAAGACCCTTAAGCTGAATAAAAAGGCCTCTAAGCAAAATTTGCCGACATCAACGTCCTAGAAATACCTTAGTTGCCTGCTAGATGTCTCATTGAGTTGGTATGTTGACCGCATGTCATTCATGATATCTACGAGCAAATAAGGTACTAAAAATTAACTTGATCTAGACACCCTTTTCAAAGGAGCGGCTATGGCTCAATAATGGGCTATGCCATTATAGATAGACATAATTTTGAATTTCATTATTTATTTTTTAACATTTATTTCTGTTTCAGTTGGAGTTATTGCGGGAACACAATTCTTGAAGACAACAATCAGACACATGTTGCTGAATTAGCTATAACGTTAACACAAACCCCATGTTTACCTTAATTATTAGTAAATCTACATCAAAAATACATTACAGGGTAAAATAATCCAGAGAGTGTCTTAAAATCATTACTTTTTGTTTATACCAGAGCATTCGATAAGTAATGGCAACACTTCTATAAATTACAAAAAATGTATTTAGGTTACTTTTGAGATTATGAACTTCATTTGGACGACGTTATGCATTAACCGGATATGTGCCATTATGTAAGGTTAGAGAAAAATACGTTTAAAGTTTAAGTCATCTTAACTATTTATTGTATCACCAAACTAACAATATTGGATATTGCAAAGTTATTTTCCTTGTTTGACAGTTATGCATCAACAATCTAAGAGCAGAACAATTAGGCTCGAATTAATGAATGCATTAGACCGTAAAAGTCGTTCTCTGTCTGTACTCTGCTGAGAAAGTTGCATCCAAATATGTTTTTGCGTATTCAAAAATCTGTTCATGGATAATAATTGTTGAAATTCCTAAGATACCTGGCGAGGTGACTTAGCAGAGAAACGAATCGTGAGCAACCCGATGGTAACCGAAGTAGTTTGAAACCTTGCCGCGTACCTTGCTGCTCTATCCAAGATGTCGAACCTTGAAGACTTCGATCATGTTTTCGGTATGTGCAGAGAAGAGGAATTTGATAGAGTCTACCAAAGAATTCAACTGGAAGAACAGGAGAATCGTCATAATATTTCGCGATGCAGATGTCGTCGTATATGATATTATTTGCGGGACGCAAGCGTAAATGCGTTCCTCTAGCAGACGAAAATAATGGATGTGGTTATATCACTGAGAATTCTGGGTAATTTCTTGCCAATATTACGAAAATGACTTTCATGCATGACCAGTTAGTGAGTAGCTAATTCGATCTTTGTACTTGCTCACAGAAAGTCAGCTCACCAGTGATTGGAAGTAATTTGAGTAGAGACTAATGTATTTGCATGCGGCCCTACAACTTCATCATTGATTTAAAACAGTCTTGCCATTACTTTTCGAATGCCCTAGTATATATTCAGTGGAACAAATAAATTAGGACCAGCTATGGTTTGGATATTTAACTGCACAGAAAACTGAACATATAAATCATTATAAAGATTTCTGTATCATCAGAATACAAACAAATATATTAAACATTTTTAGTTTTATTGATGCCACATAAAAAGATTATGTGCTGTTAGTACACCAGCACTAAAGGCTGTGAAGGGAGCTAATATATCTGTAAACAACAAAAATTCCCAAAAAGAAAGTTTTTAGGCAATTGTCTTTGTTAAGACTTAATGAGGCAGGCAATTGACAGTAAATAAATAATATTCTATATATCCCTAGAGGGTAAATGCCTCCAGGTACAGGAAGTTCCTACTGGAAGCTCTTTAGGATAGCAAATCCTAAGAGCAAAATGCTCTCCTTCCATATACAGGGTGTTTGGAAATTCATATTACAAACTTCAAGGGCCAGTAGAGGGGACTGAGTACATAATATTTTGAATAGGAACCCATATCTGGAAATGTACCGTTTCCATGCTACAGCCATTACAATGTGTCGGGTTTGCCAGTATTGTTTTACAACCAGATAGGCAGTACATGTCAGAAGATAGCTGATGGCACGTGATGTTTACCCTTTGCGGGTGTAAGAATGCAGTTGCTCGTACAGAACGTCCCACACTATACTGTTAGAAACATCCATCGCACACCATTGTTCGCGTACTTGTTGACGGGTCCTATTCAACGTAGAACAGTACAACCTCTTCCATTTCGGTAATGCGACGTTCTTTGGAACACCACAATCCTTCCTGTCGACAGTGAAGGTACCTCATTCTTGGAGCCGTCATGCAATTATGAGAAAAAGGCTATGCGATGGAGTTGTGGATAACACTTTTGATACAACTGACGAGCTGCTCTTCCATTCCCTTCCCCTGTGCTATACACCAAAATCATGTCCATACTTCGGCATGTGTACTTAACCACGTTGATCGGAAATGCACAGGTACTTGAATCGGGCTCCAGGCATGATACCACAGCAGGATAAATGTTATGTGGAATCAGGTAATCCTCTGACGTCATATACTGCCTATCCAGTTGATAAACAATACCGGCAAGCCCAACACATTGTAATTGCTGTAGCATGGAAACAGTATGTTTCCGGACATGGGTTCCTTTTCAAAATATTGTCTACTCAGTTCCCTGTACTAGCTCCAGAAGTTTGTAATATAAATATCCGAACAGCCTGTATGGTGGGTTAACCTAGTACTGCAATTTCTGCCAAATCAATACAAAAAAGATTTCAAATATCTTTGTAAGACAAAAATAAAGTTTTACACTCTGTTAAAATCTCACTACAATAGTGTTATTCCTGTATGTGTTAAAAAATAAGAATGTACTGCATCCATATTAAAAAAAAACTAAACTGAAATTAAAATTATTCAAACAGAGAGAATATAAGTTTGAATAATCAACATTCCAATGGGTTAAATTAATATTAAGAATATTATTTTTGGTCTGGACATCTTACTTCAATATTAATGTTGATTTGTTCTTGGACATGTTTCAAAACAATTCTGTTTTATCGTCAGCTTTCCCAGACTGGTTTTATTTATGTTGCATTATGTTGCACCACCTGGATGTCGATGTCAGCTCCATCCTGTGGTTGGCCAAAGAACCTCCAAACAAGGTCACCCTCCATCGGAATATCAAAATTCATAACTCTGTTTCTGTTCTTCTGAATATAAATTTTTTCCCAAATAGCTCTTTTGTATTTTCTAACTGTTTTAATAATTTAGTGTCTGAATTTATATTATGTTTTTCAGACCAAACATGAGCAGCAACTGCAGATTTTTCAATTTCTCCATTTTTAATATTTCTTATGTGTTCTTTGATTCTAATTTTTAGGTTTCTTTTTGTTTTCCCTATATATATCTTTTCACAACCCATGCATTCAATTTGATATATTCCTGACTTTTTATTTTTATCAGTTTTTTTCATTTTTGTTGGTTTTTATTAGTTTATTTAAACTGTAGTTATTTTTTGGTGCTAATTTAATATTAAACTTCTCAAATATATTTTGAAATTTATTATGTACCCAGGGGTGATATGTGAATTTCTTATATTTTTTCATAGGTGGATCTTCTTTTTCAAGATTACTTCTGTTTATCATTTTTTGTTTTTTATACTTTTCTATCCTTTTATGTACCATTTTTTCATCAAACCCATTTTCTCTTGCTACTTTGATTATGTGTTTTTTCTCATGTTTGAAATCTTCTTCGTTTAAGGGTAAGTTTACCAATCTATGAGTTAAACTATTAAAACAGTTAGAAAATACAAAAGAGCTGACTATTTGGGAAAAAATTTATATTCAGAAGAACAGAAACAGAGTTATGAATTTTGATATTCCGATGGAGGGTGACCTTGTTTGGAGGTTCTTTGGCCAACCACAGGATGGAGCTGACATCGACATCCAGGTGGTGCAACATAAATAAAACCAGTCTGGGAAAGCTGACGATAAAACAGAATTGTTTTGAAACATGTCCAAGAACAAATCAACATTAATATTGAGGTAAGATGTCCAGACCAAAAATAATATAATTAAATAACCTCAAAATATAACTTCCTAAAATTAAATATTAATATTAAGAAGCTAAAGCTGTTACTATAATTGAAATAAGTATATTAAAGTACACAAATAAATTATTGTAATCAAATGGTAAAGAGAAAAATTTATGCCTGAACCGGGAATCGAACTGCGAACCTTCAGCTTTCTGTGCTGATGCTCTTAAGAGGTTCGGGGTTCGATTCCTGGTTCAGGCAAAAAAATGTTTCTCTTTACCATTTGATTACAATAATTTAGTTATGTATTCCAATGGGTACTTACTCATCCAAGTCTAAGAAATATCAATGCAAGTAAATACTAATGAGATTAGAGAATAAAGCACTTTTTTATAAGAAAATGTAAAAATAAATTATTCTTTTCAATTGGAGCAGTTTTCAGTGAATTAAATAAATGAAAATGCTTCCAATGGTTACTCATTCATTCAAGTCTACAAAATATCAATGCATGGAAGTAAATTCTAATGAGATTAGAGAATAAAGTACTTTTTTATAAGAAAATGTAATAATAAATTATACTTTCACTCGGAGCAGTTTTTCGGTAAATAAAATAAATGAAACTGCTGTTTTTGGTTGCACTAAATGAAAAAAAAAAACTTTTTTTTGAAGGAACATATTTATGTACAGTAAAATGTAACATTTCATCAGCACATATTGGTATATTCAAACCTTTTTTATTAATAAAGCACAAAACTAAATAACAGTATAACAAATACAGGTTACCTTATTTTCCTCAACCTCTTTGAATCTTACAAGAATTATCAGCTTACACACACACATATACATATACCAGCGGACTCTGCAGACGTCCTGCCAGAACTTTCATTTCTCATGTCATGGCCGGACGATAAAAATATAAGTTACTTGTTTACCATAAAATTCACTAATGAAGATGTAATTAGATATTATTAAATAAGCTCGCAAGAAAACTCCTCACTGCCATCTGTTGTGGCTCAAGAAGCACGTCACATTGTTGTCACGCGGAATATGTCGATAATGTAGATAACTACACATCTAACATTAAAAAAAAATTCCTATAACTCGATTGCAGCGCCACCTACCGAGTCCAATTGTGAATCTAAATGTGGATTTTTTCCCACATTCAGAAAAACAAAGGAAAATTTATGAACTTCGAAATTCCCACAAATCCTGATCTGATCCATAGGTTCATCGGTCCACCAACAGAGGGAAGAAGAAATGTTTCTTCCGATCGACATAACATCAGTCGCCAAGATTGTACTGAAGATGAGACCGTTAATAGTCTCGAAATTGCGATCTACTTAGAAGATTTATATGAGGAGAGGTAGAAAACACTTGATTTTATCTTAAATTAAACTCATAGTGATTAATTCCTGTAAAAGTTAAATGACTCTTTTTACTGTATTTTTTTTAAAAATACTTATTTTGTATTGTTATGAAAAAATTCTTTATTTTTAAATGTGCTACTGTGAACTGCGCTTAGAAACTAGCACAATAGAGTAACCTTCACTCACAACCCCCTTCCCTGATACATTTAACGGTACCAACCAACATTCTGAGAATACAATACAATTTCAAAAATTTCCGTTGCATGAGTCACTGAAAGTTTGTTGTTACAGACTGAAGCCACGGATATGATGTGCCAGTGGGTTTATCGCTGGTTAATAATGTGGTCATCAATGGTTACTAGTGTGGTCATCAATGGTTACTAGTGTGGTCATCATGGTTACTAGTGTGGTCATCGGTGGTTACTAGTATGGTCATAGTGGTTACTAATGTGGTCACTGGTGGTTCCTAGTGTGGAATCGCTGATTATTTGTCATCACTGGTTATAAGTGTGGATATTGGTGGTTACTAGTGTAGTTGTCGCTGGTTACGGCGGCCATTTTGAATAACTGTCGTAACCAGGTGGTCATGACAGGATATAGTCTCACTTTTTTTTTCATATTTACGAGTAAAATAAAATAATGATAATTACGACTCGCACCTAAATACATGTAACATAACATTTTATGAATATTTGTTGAATTTAAGTAGTGTTAAAGTGGGTAAATACATTTCTGATCAACTTGCACGGCGCCGAATAACTTAATTGGATTATCTGTGTTTTTCGATTTTCCGTGCATAACTCGGTCTCAATTAAAACAGATAATCGGGAGTTTGCTGTAATATATATTCAATATATAATATCCATCCATAGTAATTCTGCCCGAAGGCAGCTCCTTCACTGCAATCATAACATTTTCATGCTGTGCATGAGCTTTACTAGGGAATTGTGTAGGTGTGGTAGCTTCCCGTTGCTTTCCACACCGGTGAAGGATGACGACGATGATGATGATAATGATAAGGATGATGATGATGGCCATATGATTTTGGGGACCGTTTGGGCCTTAAAGTTTTTCTGACATTTGTCTTACAGGTGAGGAAAAACCCTGATAAAAACCTCACCCAGAAAAACTGCCCCGACCGGGGATCAAACCCGGGCCCGCTGCGTGACAAGGTAGCACGCTATCTCGAGACCACAGCGGTGGACTATATATAATATATATTCAAATACAATTTTATCAAATTTAAAGTGCAAAGTAACACTATGAGGTATTTTAAATTTATAAATCAGTTGGTGAAAAAGCTTTTATATCTCATCTCATAAAGTTGCATGTTTTCACGATACCAGTTTCAAAGGCCATTTCACCTTCATCTTCAGTCAAACATCAACTGTCAAAATTAACTCCATCTTGCAAACTGGCTTCTGGTGTCGATGTTATGAATTTGGAGATCAACTTTTGCTCATTGGGAATTTGATCTCTAAGTTCATGAAATCGACACCAGATGGCAGTTCAGAAGATGGTGTTAATGGTGAAATTTCGAGAGTTTGACTAAAGATGAAGGTGAAAAGACCTTAAAGCCGTGATAATGAAAACATGCAACTTTATGAAGTGAGATATAAAACATTTTCTCCGACTCATTTATAAATGATCACAATTTGCTATTCTGTTGTCATTTTGTGTATTTACTAAAAAATAATTAACTGACATATTGGATCTTCACGATTAATTAAAATGACTATAAATTAAATTTCTTGATGCAGGCTTGGGTATGTGTCTAGGTTCATCCATTTATTAGTTTTATTATCCTGTAAGATGCAATATGTTAGTTTCTTCTTCTTCTTTTTCTTATTATAAGTATTATTATTATTATTATTATTATATTTAGGAAATAATATTTAAGAATTAAATCCATCCATCATTAGTAATTCTGCCTGAGGACAGGTCCTTCACTGCAATCATAGCATTTTCATGCTATGCTTTGCATGCTTTCTCTTCAAATATAATTTATCCCTCAATGAGAAGTGTTAAATTAATAACAAAAACATCAATAGAAGCCCTACTGGCTTTATAAAGTAATGTTAAATTCCCAATAAATGTCTTCTTAACTAAGAAGCCGCCATTTGCAAAGATAGAAGCAAAGGTTTCAAAGCATTTGGCATGAGAGAATTATAAAGTATATAAGAGAAAAATTGTAGCTAGCTCGCAACTCGCCTCGGTAGCTCAGTTGGAAGAGCATTTGGCCCGAAAAGCCAAAGTTCCTGGATTTGAGTCTCGGTCTAGGCAAAAAAAACTTTTCTCTTCAAATATAATTTATCCTTCAGTGAGAAGTGTTACATTAATAATAAAAACATCAATAGAAGCCCTATTGGCTTTATAAAGTAGTGATAAAATTCCCAATAAATGTCTTCTTAACTAAGAAGCCGCCATTTGTAAAGATAGAAGCAAATCGGGAATTTATCAAATTAATTGTAAAGATTGTGAAAAGATATACATAGGAAAAACAAAAAGGAATCTAAATACAAGATTAAAGGAACACCTCAGAAATGTTAAAAATGGAGAAACTGAAAAATCTGCAATAGCTGCACATGCTGGTCAGAAAAACATAGAATAGAAACCAAAACAAAATTACTTAAACAATTGGAAAAACCGAAGGAACTCACAATTTGGGAAAAAATTTACATATGCAAGAATGAAAATACAACTATGAATTTTGAAATACCCGGTTATAAGGAGAGAGGACTGATTTGGAAGTTCGTCGGTCAGCCATCAGATGGCGCGGAGGTCAGTCTGCAGGATAGAAGGCAGCCGGACGTCAGTTGTAAACGTGACACAGCATTGAGAATGTCACAAAGGATGTGACGAAACCCTGGGTATGCTAGGAGTTATGAAGTATGAGGTGAGTGAAATAAAAAATAAACAATATTAAAAAACCTCATAGTGTTATTTCCTATCTACATAACTTAATAGAAGCAAAGGTTACAAAGCATTTGGCATGAGGGAATTACAACGTATATAAGAGAAAAATCGCATCTAGATCGCAACTCGCCTCGGTACCTCAGTTGGTAGAGCATTTGGCCCAGAAAGCCAAAGGTCCCAGGTTCGAGTCTCGGTCTAGGCAAAAATGTTTCTCTTCAAATACAATTGGGTAACAATTTTATAATTTTATATTATAACTTTAATTATATATTTTAAATCCAGAGTGCCAAAGGATTGCAAACTATTGCTTGACACGCTAACAGCGACTTCTTATTTAAGAAGGCTCTCAGGAAATGAAATGTATAAGAGAAAAATTTGCATTTAGATTGGAGTCTTCAATAGCTCAGTGGCAGAGCATGAACATATAAAGCTAAAGGTCCTGGGTTCAAACCCCAGTCTAGGCATATAATTTTCTTAATTATATTATTTTTAGTCTGAACATCTTACCTCAATATTAAAAGCTGACGATAAAACAGAACTGTTTTGAAACATGTTCAAGAACAAATCAACATTAATATTGAGGTAAGATAAAAGCAATGGTTTCAAAAGCATTTGGCGATAGGCAATTACAACGTATATAAGAGAAAAATTTGCGTCTAGATCGTAACTCGCCTCGGTAGCTCAGTTGGTAGTTATGTTAAATTCCCAATAAATGTCTTCTTAACAAAGAAGCCGCCATTTGCAAAGATAGAAGCAATGGTTTCAAAAGCATTTGGCGATAGGGAATTACAATGTATATAAGAGAAAAATTTGTGTCTAGATCGTAACTCGCCTCGGTAGCTCAGTTGGTAGAGCATTTGGCCCGGCAAGCCAAAGGTCCCGGGTTCGAGTCTCGGTCTAGGCGAAAATTTTTCTCTTCAAATATAATTTATCTTTCATTGAGAAATGTTAAATGAATAATAAAAACATCATTGAGGTAAGATGTTCAGACTAAAAATAATATAATTAAAATAACCTCAAAATATAACTTCCTAAAATTAAATATTATATAATTTTTTCTTCAAATATAATTTGTCCTTCAGTGAGAAATGTTAAATTTATAATAGAAACATAGAATTGTATTTATTATTAATATAACAGTTCTCACTGAAGGATAAATTATATATGAAGAGAAAAATGTTCGCCCAAACCAAGAATTACAACATATATTATATTAAGAGAGAATTTTACATTTAGATCAGAACTCGTACCGGTAGCTCAGTTGGTAAAGCATTTGGCCCCACAAGCCAAAGGTCCCGGGTTCGAGTCTCGATCTAGATGACAATTTTTCTCTTCAAATGTAATAGAATTGTATGTTCATTTCATGCTGATATTACTTTTTTATTCTCGATCAAACTGCTTTACATTATTAAAATATCTCAGCAGGCAGGTTCATGCAAAGTAGAGTGCAAATACTTATTATTAAATGTTTATACGCTAATCTATCAACACTCCAAAGAAACAAAAATTTGTAATCTGTACATCAGGGGAAAAAAAAAAAACTGTATAATTAATTTTCATACCAAAAGGAGTATCAGACCTAAAATTGAGAAAAAATAAATACCTTATGGATGTATTTCATGAAAATTTACAAAATACCATCACAATCTTCATGACTTATGAACTTTATTTGAATATTTTCTTGCATATTATTGTCGAGTAATTGCTGGAAAAAGCAGAATTCATTTTTTTTAAATCACAATAAATTTGATGTTGAATAACAAAAGAAACGAACAAAAAAAATCTTATACTTCTATAGCATGTAACATGGTTTTTAACATAACGTTTAAAAGACACAAGTTTGAACAAGAAAAAAAAGTGAACTTTTTGGTCATCTGATTTCATACCAAATCTCTCATATTGTAATGCAAAAAAAAAAAATTAAATTCAAGACATTGCAGCAGGGAAAATTGTCATTAACCTTTATATTCCGGGGTATTTAAAAATACCGCATGAACTGCTGGAACGGAATTTAAATCCCAGTAAGTGATATTAAATGGATGGTAGAGCGTGCATACTAACAAAAAAATTTTTTTTACGATAAACTATAAGAGATATAAGTATAAAATAACTTTTATTTAATTCATAAAGGAGTGTATTATTCAATTAAATGTTTTATTTTTACATACAATAGAGAATATTATTATTAAAAGTTAAAATTTATTTTGCGAGGTCTATATTTTTTGGTTTGACTTTATAACGGGTTCAGTTTATGATTTGAAGGTGACTGTACTGTTGCAAGGGGAATTTTATGACATAGTGTGAACACGTGTGCCTTGAAAAATCTGCTTTCAAACCATAAACACGGGTACCCAGTCTTGTTGACGACAGAGTTATCAGCAAATTTTTTTTTTCTGTGGCAGTCAAACCCTTAGCAAGTTTGTACTAACCATACTAGCATTCAGTCTTGAATTAGTAACTGTAGACTGTGGTTCATTTTTTAAAATATAAAAAATGGCTTCACATATATTAGTTACGGAAGAAAAAATTGTGAAAGAATTATACGCTGATAGTGACTCTGACGCCTATGATACATGTAGTGAATTAGACAATTTAGATGACGTGAGTGAAGGAGAACACGAACCAGAGCAGGGTTCAAACTGGGGACCACCATCTTGCCCCCCCAAAATAAAAATTTCACAAATTCAGGGGCCCTAAGAAAGGCATACGACAGACAGACGCAAATAATGTAAGTAGCATATCAGATATTTTTTAAAAATAAATACTAACAAGATATTTACCATGTTAACTCATTATAATTTAAATACAAAATTAGGGGTGGAAAAGATACAACATGTTTTATTATTTTATCTTTTATGAATACTTGATCTAAAACAATAGGTTAGAGCCACAAATAACTTCCTTGCAACATTTTCTGAATTTTTATACTTTTACAAAGAAATAATGTTATCAATGGACAAATATGTCCACTAAGTCCTTTAAGGCTTTACATTTTATGGACAACTATGTCCCACAAGTCTTCTAAAGGTTAAAATAAAAGACATTTTTAAAAAGAGTTTTCTCAAAACCCAAGACAAATACACATAAAACATTGAATGTTTTCCCATTTTAACCCATTCGCCTCAAATGACAAGGTAGACTCGCAGGCAGTTAAATGTCCTTTAACTCAGAAGACGAGGTACACTCGCTTAACTCTGCCTGTTAAATATCTTGCAATTTTTGTACATTCCTTGGCAGGGTAATGTTTTGTTAACATTTACGAATAGTAAAGGAATGTGTTTTTGCCTTCACTCTTATTGAGATCTCAAGTACCGTTATCTAGTCCCGCGCCGTAGCCGAGCGGTTAAGGTAGGAAGCCTTGGCGCAGAGCTACGGGACTTGCGCTGGTTCGAGTCTCCATGGGGGAAGAAATTTTCTCATGGTATCTCGGCCAGTATGGGACCGGTGCCCACCCAGTATCGTGAGGCAATTGGGTAGCTACAATAAGTAGCGGCTCCAGGTTGAGGAACCAGCTATAACGACTGGGGGACTCGACATGCTAACCACATGTCACCCCTACACTGGCTGTTGATCATCTACCTCTGTGATTGACACATGTGGATGTGAAGGGCCAGCAGCCGGCTGGTAAAAGGGCAACCGCTGAAAAGTGGACCCTCAATCGGAAGTACCGTTATCTTTTGTTCGTTTTGAATGTCTGAAAACAGACAATATAATTTACTGTAACTTAAATCTGGTTTCTGGGGAAATGCATTGAGCTTATAAACCTGAAGTGAACGCGTTAAATAAAGGCAAAGTTGTATCTTACGAAGGTGCGCTGCTTGTGAACAACCTGATTTCTAGGATGTTTGGGGGGACTAGGTAACAATTTTAATCTAAATACTGTAAGAAGTACTTAATGCCGGCATATAATTTGAGGCTTTTTAGTCGTCAAAACTTTTAGATTTTAATAATAAATTCGCAGAAAGTGACACTATGAGGTAAACATTAATAGAATACAAATTAATATAAAATAAATAAGATGAATCCAGAGTCATCTTACCTCATTACTTGTGTTCTACCGGGCTTCCAATATAAACCCGGACCGGCCTCACGGGGTTTCACCCATCAGGCAGCGCTCTCTCCTAGTCCGCATTTCACTCTGCCAGCCGCTCGGTCCTTGAACTAGTCAGTTTACTATCGTTCGACAAGATGAGACGTCAGCTGACATTAGAGCAGCGCATTTATGTGTGTAAATGTTATTATAAATACGAATCAGCTCGTCGCGTTCGCGAGGAATTTATTCGGAACTTCCCTGGACAATAACCTCCTTCCAGATCGACAATCCACAATCTTGTGACTAAATTTGAGACCACTGGTTCAGTACAAAATAAGAAACACACGTGAAGGAGTACGGTTCTCCCCAGATCTAACAGTGTGGGGTAGCCTGAAAGACAAAGTGTACAAAACAAATCCGCACACATTGGAAAAACTGAAGAACAACATAAGAAATGAAATCAGAAACTTGACAGTGCCCGAACTACAGCGTGTCAATCTAAATGTGTTTACTCGGTATAATGCCTGTTTAACTGCGGGAGGATAACATTTCCAGCATTTTCTATAAGGTAAGAAACAGTTCAAGGACGGGTGGCAGGCAGGGTGAATTGCAGGAGGAAGAGACAGCACTACGTGCCGGGTGAAACTCCGTAAGGCCGGTCCGGTTTTATATTGGAAGCCCTTTATTTGAACATGTTTCAGTTATCATGTATATCACCAGCTTTTCATTCTTAAGCGAAGTCAATTAATTCCACCCTTAGTTATGCAAATTAAATGCAGATTATAAATACATTAAACTAACTAACTAACTCACTGGCACTATCGAACCCATAGGTTCATGGCCACACAGACATAAGCTCTCCATACATCCCTATCCTGAGCCAATGTTTTCCAATCATCCCCTGTATAATCTACTTCCCTCAAATCATAGTTAACGTTATTCTCCCATCTCATTCTTGGACTACCAACTGGGCGTTTTCCCTCTGGTTTTCCTACAAGAAGCTTCCATGTTATAAATTAATTAATTAATTTTATTTAGATAGGCATTTATGTTCTTTCGGTTCAGGTTGAATTATAAATAAAAATTCATGTTGTCAGCCATGGATGTCGGCTGCCACTCCATCTTTTGGCTGACCAAAGAACTTTAAATAAAATCTTTTCCCGGACAAGATTATAAATTTTGAAATTGCAGAGAAAAGAAAATTGATTTACAAGTTCTATGGTCAGCCAAAAAATGGTGTGGGAGCTGAAATCCACGGCCAACAATGTAAAATTCAACAGTTTGAAAAAGCTGACAATGGGCAATATGATATATAGATACACTTATTAAGTTATGTAGATAGGAAATAACACTATGAGGTTTTTTATTATTGTTTATTTTTTTATTATTTCACTCGCCTCATACTTCATAATTTCCTAGCAAACCCAGGGTTTCTTCACATCATTTGTGACATTCTCAATGCTGTGTCACGTTCACAACTGACGTCCAACGGCCTTCTATCCTGCAGACTGACCTCCGTGCCATCTGGTGGCCGACCGACGAATTTCCAAATCAGTCCTCTCTCCTCATAACCGGGTATTTCAAAATTCATAGTTGTACCCGGTTATGAGGAGAGAGGACTGATATGGAAATTCGTCGGTCGGCCACCAGATGGGACGGAGGTCAGTCTGCAGGATAGAAGGCCGTTGGACGTCAGTTGTGAACGTGACACAGCATTGAGAATGTCACAAATGATGTGAAGAAACCCTGGGTCTGCTAGGAATTATGAAGTATGAGGTGAGTGAAATAATAAAAAATAAACAATATATACATACACGTTTTAAATAAACACAAGTTATAAAGTAACATGACTCTGGATTCATCTTATTTATTAGGAAGGAAGTCATAATGTAATTTATTACTGAATCCAAAACTCTATACTCTATATAAAATATGATTCTCTCAACTGACTATAATCTCCATCCTCATTTCAAGTGATAGAATCATATATAATGAGAAGATGTGTAAAGTTTGAGATTTATATTTGTATACAAATGGTTCATTCTCACTCACTAATATAAATACTAAATATAACAACATTTACACAAGGGCTATTTTTCAAAGTCTCATAAATCTAAACAAATTCTAGTAACAAGAGATTAGAAAAGCAATGACAACATCAGACTCTTTATACGTACATAGCCACCAAAACTATAGACGTATTTGCATAGACAAGCTTTCATATTTAACTTTCACACTATGAGGTTTGTATTCACGTAGACTTTCACGGCCGGAGTTGCTATGATGATCTTGAAGAAGATTTTCGGGCTGTAGGCCATGGTCGTGAGGCTTGTAGTTCCCCGACGTTTCGCCAGAGACTGCGTCTGAGTCTCAAGACAACCCTTGAGGATGCCAGACGCAGTCTCTGGCAAAACGTCGGGGAACTACAAGCCTCACGACCACGGCCTACAGCCCGAAAATCTTCTTCAAGATCACTATGAGGTTTAATTTAAGAATTAAATTAATGTTTTTATTACCTCACCTCATATCCTTTTTCTTCTATACTGCAGTTCGGAGCTTATCTCCATTGTCAGTAGCCTCTGGTCGACCGGTGTTATGTCGTTTCCTGGCGGTTTTCTTCTTACTTCTATGAACTCTGGATCAGGTCAAAATTTGCATCAGTTTCAAAATGATCCAGAGGTTCATCGGTCCACCGATAGAAGTAAGAAGAAAACCGCCAAGAAACAATATAACACCGGTCGACCAGAGGCTACTGACGATGGAGATAAGCTCCGAAACTGCAGTATAGAAGAAAAAGGATATGAGGTGAGGTAATAAAAACATTCATTTAATTCTTAAGCTTTCATATACTACTACTGTAAAAGCCTATTGCTTGTCTATTCATACTGGTCTCCAAATTGTTAACACTTTGAGTCCGGCAGTGGTATTAGTACCACGACATTTATATGACACTGAAGCCTGTGCACCCCTGTAAATCTGCCGGCACAGGCATGCCAGAGGATTTAATTTTCTCCGGCTTCAGTGTCATTTAAATGCCGTGCTACTAGTACCACCGCAGGACAGTGTTATCATTTTGAACTGCTGGGCTACTAACAATTGACTTTTTAGAAGGGAGAGGAAGTCACTAGGGACCAAAGACTAGGCTATACAGGGTACAGAGATCTTCAAAAATATCACTTTTCGACTAAAGTTCAGTTAGTATTTTATTTAACAATATTCAACGTCCTACGTGTGGATCAAATCTTGGCCTAAAAGGGCCAACATATTTTCTTCAGAAGCCCCTTATTTCAAGGTTAAAGTTCAATTATGAGCCATAAATCTACGTCATGAGATTTGAGGCTTTATTACTCTTCCAAAAGAAATTATTCTGTGGAAAATTTCAACAACCTTAACCAATGAATTAAGGGCCCAGACATGAGCATAGTAGTCACTTGTGCATTGTTATTTGTTAGGCAGTGTAGTGGTCAGCCCTAAATCCAACCAGAAAGAACAACTGAATGCTCATTTTTTCAGTAAGAAATACAACAGAAAAAAAAATGCAATAAACACAATTTGGTACTGACTTTTCATTTCAAATACTCACATATTTGAAATCTGCACTTCAAAATATCACAGTTTATAAATTTAACATAAGAAAATAGCAATGAATGTGATAAACAAAAAGATAATAAACATGGCAGTAACAGCTCTACTCGAGTTTTAACTTACGGCATTCACTTGCACTAATTTTATAACTAGTCTCGGACACGTAGGCCCCAAATACTGGTCCTTCTAATGCCTACAGTGGGGCGAGCGACACTAGAAAACAGGAACTTGTTGATTTCGACTTCAGGAAGATTCTGTTGAAGATTTGCTATTGACTGGTCGCTCATTAAATTAAATACATCCAAATACATAAGCGTTTTAACTGATTTTAATTGCCTGAAATAAAAAAAAAAGGAAAAAAGTATATTAATTCATACATTGTGTTGCAATTAAAATGGTAAATATTTTTTTTTGGACATAGCCTTGGTACATTACAATGCTTCTCTGGGAGAAATTTCAATGTAGGTTTCAGCATGCAACAGTTGACAGTTCCCTTATAAGGTAAAAAAAGGAAAGGGAGAGAAAGGGATTGCATCATGAAGCTGACCACATGAATTCCAGGAATCTCATCTGCTAGTGACTGCAACCATTTGTCATCCCCAGCTCTTTAGAAGCAAAATAGGTGTGAAAAAATGTATAGTTAATGTATCTTATGAGATTATTTACGTACACAAATTTGATGGATAATAATATGATGAACAAACACATACATATAATAAATTAAATTTGAAGAGAAAAATTTTCGCCTAGACCGGGACTCGAACCCGGGACCCTTGGCTTTCCGGGCCAAGTGCTCTACCAACTGAGCTACCGAGGCGAGTTACGATCTAGACGCAAATTTTTCTCTTATATACGTTGTAATTCCCTATCGCCAAATGCAAAGATAGAAGCAATGGTTTCAAAAGCATTTGGCGATAGGGAATTACAACGTATATAAGAGAAAAATTTGCGTCTAGATCGTAACTCACCTCGGTAGCTCAGTTGGTAGAGCACTTGGCCCGGAAAGCCAAGGGTCCCGGGTTCGAGTCCCGGTCTAGGCGAAAATTTTTCTCTTCAAATTTAATTTATCTTTCATTGAGAAATGTTAAATTAATAATAAAAACATCACATACATATAATACTTACAAATATGCAGAAGGTGTGATACTATAACATCGACTGAGTGCGAGATATTCTATCTTGTGCAGAGTAGACACTAAACTTATAGTTCTCGCAGTTAATGTAGTACAGTCACTTAAATCTAACTCCACAAGTTCAGGACAACTTGCTACCAACTGTTCCACATCTAAAAAATAAAGAATTCAAGAAATTCACATGGATATCACTGATAAGAATCAAATGAATCGTGAATTCTTCTTACCTCATACTTCTATGTTTTTTTAAACACAGCACCACAGTATCGGAGAACAATCTTCCCCATCGTCAGCTGTTTTCATGACTGTTTGGATAATTACCGGCAAAAGAAAAAAAATTGACAGTCATGAAAACAGATGACGATGGGGAAGATTGTTCTCCGATACTGTGGTGCTGCATTTAAAATACATAGAAGTATGAGGTAAGAAGAATTCACGATTCATTTGATTTTTATTAATAAAACCTCATAATGTTAAAATTCCCAAATTTATTATATTAAAATATCAACTGGTACTATGAACATCATCAATTTCCATGTAAAATAAACTATGATTGAAATTACAAAGATGATAAAACATTTAGGAATTTGCAAAACTTACAGAATAAACTTAAAATTAAATATATCTAAATATTTATAACCATATGGAGTTCATTGGAAACAATTAATTAAATCATCATTCACTAAATGATGAATTATTCTATATGGGTCTAGCCTCTGGGCATCAGAAAATGGTGGCTTGGTACATTCAAGACCAGTAGGTTCAAAGAACAAGCTTACGTTCCATAAAAGAACCTTTCTCTGTTAGACTTTAATTTGTAGAGCTTTTATTTACATTGGTAAAACTTGCTTTGTTAATATTATTTGTTTCTAAACATCCCAATGATGGACAAATTATATTTTTCTTTTCAAATATAAAACTTGCTTTACTTAAATTATACTTTTATCTCGTTGCAAGGATTAAGTATGTTGACAAATCTAGTAGTAAGTGTAGCTTAACATCTACCACTTGTTTATTAAAACACAATTTATTTAATTTAAGAAAGAAAAATTAACGCTTGAACCGAGATTTGAACACTGGACCTCTCATTCTGCATATGAGTGTGTCATCCATTACACCATTCAAACGATGATACAAATTGTTTATTTTTTTATTTCACTCACCTCATACTTCATAACTCCTCGCAAACCTGGGTTTCGTCACATCATTTGTGACATTCTCAATGCTGTGTCAAGTTCACAACTGACGTCCGACTGCCTTCTATCCTGCAAACTGACCTCCGCGCCATCTGATGGCCTGACTGACGAACTTCCAAATCAGTCCTCTCTCCTTATAACCGGGTATTTCAAAATTCATAGTTGTATTTTCATTCTTGCATATGTAAATTTTTTCCCAAATTGTGAGTTCCTTCAGTTTTTCCAATTGTTTAAGTAATTTTGTTTTGGTTTCTATTCTATGTTTTTCTGACCAGGCATGTGCTGCTATTGCAGATTTTTCGGTTTCTCCGTTTTTAACATTTCTGAGGTGTTCCTTTAATCTTGTATTTAGATTCCTTTTTGTTTTTCCTATGTATCTTTTCACAATCTTTACAATTAATTTGATAAATTCCTGATTTTTTGCAGACTTCAATCTTTTCATTTTTGTTGGTTTTTATTAAATTACCTAAGCATATTGGTAAAAAATTCAAGAAGTTCACATACCATCCTTTAGTATTTGACAAGTTTAAAAAAATCTTCAACAAATTCAACATTAAATTAGCGCCGAAAAATGATTACAGCTTAGGTAATTTAATAAAAACCAACAAAAATGAAAAGAATGAAGACTGCATAAAATCGGGAATTTATCAAATTAATTGTAAAGATTGTGAAAAGATATACATAGGAAAAACAAAAAAGGAATCTAAATACAAGATTAAAGGAACACCTCAGAAATGTTAAAAATGGAGAAACCGAAAAATCTGCAATAGCACCACATGCCTGGTCAGAAAAACATAGAATAGAAACCAAAACAAAATTACTTAAACAATTGGAAAAACTGAAGGAACTCACAATTTGGGAAAAAATTTACATATGCAAGAATGAAAATACAACTATGAATTTTGAAATACCCGGTTATAAGGAGAGAGGACTGATTTGGAAGTTCATCGGTCAGCCATCAGATGGCATGGAGGTCAGTTTGCAGGATAGAAGGCAGTCGGACATCAGTTGTGAACGTGACACAGCATTGAGAATGTCACAAATGATGTAACGAAACCCAGGGTTTGCGAGGAGTTATGAAGTATGAGGTGAGTGAAATAAAAAAATAAACAATATTAAAAAACCTCATAGTGTTATTTCCTATCTACATAACTTAATGATGATACAAATGTTAACATTTCTTAAAATGTCAATTTAAATAAAAACATTGACAATAATTTATATTCACAATAATATACTCTTCTTACTTGAAGCAATAGTCAATATTTATAATAATAATTTTACTGAAGATGGAAGTAATACTATACTTTTGAAACCGGTGTCGTGAAGACATGCAACTTTGTGAGGTGAGATGTTAAAACATTTTCTCCAACTCATTTATTAATAAGACACATAGTATGTTAGAGTGTCAAAAAACTGAAAAAGAGGCTAAACTTCAGAAACATCTGGAAAAACCTTTAGAATTGACAGTTTGTGACAATATATAGGATAAGGTGGAGAAACCTTCACCACATGTAATCTTCTAAGTTCTACAGAATCGCAGTGCGCATGCACAAGTTGCTGTAATGGTTAATGTAGCTTCCGGTAGATGGCTCTGAAGTCGGCATTACCAACATTCGGAAAAAAATTCGCAAATGATAAAAAAATGGACTTACACTAACTTCCCATTTCCTAAGCTAACCTAACAAAACAAATTACATGCATAATATAAACTATAAATTAATTTTACATACACTAACTTGTCCCATTGGAATCTAACAAAACAAAGTTAATTTCTTGAAATATGGTTTGGAATTATTTTCAAATTTTGGTAACTCCAATTTGAGAGCAATCTAGCAGATGTTACATGAAGCATTTCTGCATCTATAGAACTCGATTCACAATATTTGTGTAATTTATAAATATTTAAAAATAGACAAAACACCAGTCACCAAGAAACGTCTGAGGATGAGACACTTATAGTCTCGAAATTGCGATCAACTTAGAAAATTTATATGACGAGTGGTAAGAAACATTTATGTTGATTTGTTCTTGGACATGTTTCAAAACAATTCTGTTTTATCGTCAGCTTTCCCAGACTGGTTTTATTTATGTTGCATTATGTTGCACCACCTGGATGTCGATGTCAGCTCCATCCTGTGGTTGGCCAAAGATGGAGCTGACATCGACATCCAGGTGGTGCAACATAATGCAACATAAATAAAACCAGTCTGGGAAAGCTGACGATAAAACAGAATTGTTTTGAAACATGTCCAAGAACAAATCAACATTAATATTGAGGTAAGATGTCCAGACCAAAAATAATATAATTAAAATAACCTCAAAATGTAACTTCCTAAAATTAAATATTAAGAAACATTTAATTTCAATGTTGTAAGAAATGTTTATAAAATGGTTCCAAAATGTTTAAAATAGTACAAAACGTTATTATAAATGGTTGAAAAGTTTTTAGTGCATCAGTGGCATAAGAATGTTAGATGGAAAATTGTGTGGTCTTAAAGCCAACCTCAGCCAAGATATATATTCAGAAGAACAAATTTAAATCCATGAATTTCGAAATTCCTGATGAACGGGACCTCATCTCAAAGTTCATCAAATCAACACCAGATGACAACTTTATAGATGGAGATTCCAATGAAAATCCGGTAGTCATAATGGCGGTTGAAAATGAAAGGGATTTTGAAAACTACAGTTCCTGTGTTTAAGAAAACATTAACTATGAGGTAAGATGTAAAAATAACTCATTAATTTATGAATTTTACTTAACTTTGACGATTTTATTATTAATTCAACACTTCTCATAGAAGGATAAATTATATTTGAAGAGAAAAATTTTCGCCTAGACCGAGACTCGAACCCGGGACCCTTGGCTTTCAGGGCCAAGTGCTCTACCAACTGAGCTACCGAGGCGAGTTACGATCTAGATGCAAATTTTTCTCTTATGTACGTTCTAACTCCCTCGCGCCAAATACTTGAAACCATAGCTTCTATCTTTGCAAATGGCGGCTTCTTAGTTAAGAAGACATTTATTGGGAATTTAACACTACTTTATAGCCAGTAGGGCTTCTATTGACGATTTTATTATTAATTCAACACTTTGGCGCGAGGGAGTTAGAACGTACATAAGAGAAAAATTTGTGTCTAGATCGTAACTCGCCTCGGTAGCTCAGTTGGTAGAGCACTTGGCCCGGAAAGCCAAGGGTCCCGGGTTCGAGTCCCGGTCTAGGCGAAAATTTTTCTCTTCAAAAATAAAATTTACTTAACTTTATCTAAATTATACACGAAACTAATGGACTCATTCTGGAGGCATTTACAATGACTGCCTTCCTTGACAAAATACATTGACTGATGCCACACAGAAAATGCACGACACTGCAGTCACTGATTCTCTGGCCTTGACGTTTTCATGACAGTGTTGCCGATATGGATATTCAGTGGGAGTGGCTGCTTTATGTATGTGGTTAGCAGACATATAGCTGACATCATCTCAGCAATTTCAAACCTTACTAGCACGCTATAGCTGCATCAGAGCAGTGATTGGTTGTGGCAAACGTTCACTCCCAATACAACCATTTTCTTATTGGCAGTAGAGGATGAGTTCTCTCTTTACCCTTGTACAACCTAAACTTCAGAGCCGGAGAATCGGCGGCTCAGGTATAGAGAGCATGGCATGGCATGGCATCTGGCCACATCATCTTCAGCGAATAGTAAAATTTGTACTAAAGAAAGAGGTCACCAGCTAGGAAGCTTCTAGCAGCAGCCAATCACAACATAGGACTTGAACGCTATGGTGACAAATCAACATCTATGTAATACTAGAAAACCTGACAAAGTAAAATATATATTATAAAAATAATATACGGAAGTAATATTACCAATATAGAAAATTAATATATATCAGAAATACACATAAATGGAAAAGCTTTACAACAAGAACAATGAATGACCAAAGGAGACAATAAAGGATCGTCCAGGTGGCATTGAAAAAACACATATACATATATAAACTTACAACAAATGCACTTTAGATGCATGAAAGCAAAAATCAGAAATGTATATTACTTACGATCGTCAGTTAATGTCTTGCGACATCCACTCATGTTTATCCTCTGGAGTGAATGCGGTAGATCAGTACATAAGACATCTAATGTATCCACTGACATATTTGTCCAACCTAGATTCAGCGATAATATCCTGGAGTAAAAAATAAACAAGTATCAATAAGCAGTGAAGACACAGAATTTAAAGTTAATAATAGATACAACAAGGTGTACATTTAAAAAGAAATGCATTAACATCATAAATGTCTTCAACAAAAAAATAAAAATATCAATAAAATTTAATATGAAATATACATTTCAACTCTTAAAATAAATTTCTCGCTTTAAGGCACTTTTCAAGGGACCACGGGAAAATGGGGTAAAATAAGGGAAAGTGTAAATTGAGGGAAATGAAGATGAGCTCAAAAATGTTGACCCCCCCATACTCTGTATACATTTCAGAACATTAAAAAAAACAGATGGGGATATTATACTACAGTATTGCCCCTCTTTTACACTTTTCAAGGGACCAAAGGGAAAGTGGTATAAATTGGGGCAAAGTGTAAATTATGGGAAACGAGGAGGAGCTAAAAAATGTTTACCCTCATATTCTAGAACATGCAAAAAAGCACTGACTGGGATAATAAACAATATTGGCTAAATATAGTAATGCATATTTTAAATTAAACCTCATAGTGATACTCCTATAATAGTTCAATGTAATGTGTCTTTTGAAGTGCTGTAAACATAAAGTTATTTTACTTTCACCATTTAAAAAATAAATAACAAGGAGAGGTTCAGCAAGCAGCACTATGAATCTTTATTGAGAGATTAAAAAAAAAAAATTGTTTTGCCAATAAAGTGCATGGGTTGAATGTCAGAAATGTTTAAAACCTTGAGTTCCTTTTGTTTGGGAAAAAAAATCTACGTTCAGAAAAACAAGAAAGAAAAACTTATGAACTTCGAAATTCCCACGGATTCTGACCTGATCCAGAGGTTTATCGGTCCACCAACAGAGGGAAGAAGAAGTGGTTCTTCCAATCGACATAACATTAGTCGTCAAGATGTATTGGGGATGGGGCTGCCAATGCTCTGAAATTGCAATCTACTTAGAAGATTGGTTATGAGGAGAGGTAATTTATCTTATATATTTTTCTCTTCAAATTTATCATTCATTGAGAACTGATAAATTTAATATCCATCCATCCATACTATTTCTGCCCGAGGGCAGGTCTTTCACTGCAATCATAGCATTTTCGTGCTATGCTTCGCAGCTTTACTAGGGAATTATAGGTGTGGTAGCTTCCCGTTGCTTTCCACACCGGTGAAGGATGATGATAATTATAAGGATGATGATGATGGCCGGATGATTTTTGGGGACCGTTGGGCCCTAAGCTTCCTGACATTTGTCTTACAGGTGAGGAGAAACCCCGATAGAAAACCCCACCCAGGAGCCTGTCCTGACCGGGAATCGAACCCGGACCCACTGCATGACAAGACAGCATGCTACCTCGAGACCACAGCAGTGGACTATTTAGTGTTAAACATATAATTTGAGAATTCATATAATTATCCTGTTAGCATAAGAATGCCATGAAAAATAGATTATATTTGAAGCTATTATCTAGTGTGAAAATTAAAATTTTTGGCAATCTTTAAAATATTGGGTAAAGAATATTCATCAAATTATATTTGAAAAGAAAAATATACGCCTAGACTGGATGGAAGAGTCAAAGGTCCTGGGTTCAAACCCCAGTCTAGCGTATATTTTTCTTTTCAAATATAATTTTTCCATCATTAAGACGTTTAAAAACGAAAAATATTAACAAAGAATATTCATGATGTTTTTATTATTAATTTCATACATCTCAGTGATGGATAAATCATATTTAAAGAGAAAAATTATACGCTCAGACCGGGACTTGAACCCGGGACCCTTGGTTTTCTAGTCCAAGTGCTCTACCATTTGAGCTACCTGAGCAAGTACCGATCTAAATGCAAATCTTTCTCTATATACGTTGTAATTGAGATGTATGAAATTAATAATAAAAACATCGAAAATAGCCGTACTGGCATTTATAATGTAATGTATAATTCCCAAATATGTCTTCTTAATATAGGAGCCGCCATTTGCAAAGATAGAAGCAAAGGCTTCAAAGCATTTGGTGGGCGGGAATTACAACGTATATAGAGAAAGATTTGCGTTTAGATCAGTACTTGCTCAGGTAGCTCAAATGGTAGAGCACTTGGACTAGAAAACCAAGGGTCCCGGGTTCAAGTCCCAGTCTGAGCGTATAATTTTTCTCTTTAAATATGAAGAATATTCATCCTCTAGTAAATGTTACTACCTGATGAAGAATGTATCACGAAACAAAATATCTCCATAAATAGACATAAACAGTAACGTAGAGAATTCATTACAAGATACGGTTCAGAATTCTGATAATTTTTTTAAATTATAGGACAGATTATAATACTTACTTCTTGCAACCATCGAGAATGGAAATAATACAGTCATCTGTAACACCATAACAAGCTGACATGTTCAGCACTTCCAAGGAAGGGTTGCGTGATATAGCCAGACATACTTTCTCACTCACTCTGCAGTGTTCCAAGCTCAGTTTACGCAGATATCTGCACACACTCAGTAAACTAGCCAGTCCTGCAAACAATATTGCAGTATTAAGATGAGCTTGCTTACAGCGGAATTAATGAAACTTTGCCAATTCAGTATTTGAGAATTGGTGGGTTTACGTTGCCATAGCAACATATTCAACCTTGACAATAGCCAATCACTGAGTGGTCATCCCTTATCCTTTCTACCTACAAAATCAAAACATTCCTGCAAAATATTTTGAAATGAGTAAGTTTTCCAAAATAAAACCACAATGTTTAGTTAAGATTTTGAACAGTGAAGTAGGTTTCAATGTATTAATTTAAATTTTAACATTCACAATGATGAACAATTATTATTTTGAAAAGAAAAATTAATGCCTGATTTGGGATTAGAACCCAAAACCATTAGTTCCGTACACCAGTGTGCTAACCATTACACTATTTCAGACTTCTGATGCAAACGCTAATTTTTCTTCCTCATATACAATTCTCTTTTTGTTCAGGCGATAATTAAAGCCTGATTCAGACGGTAATTTTTCTTTTCAAAATAATAATTGTCCACCACGTTAGATGAAAAGCAGGATATCTAGTTTAATGGGAAAAGAATTCAATTTAAAACTTTCCTTATAATCTTTTTATTATTAATTGATTTTTGAGTTTAGTTTAATGTAGATAGGGATAAACTTGCAAATGTTAAAATTTGAATTAATACAATGAAATATAATGTAAGCTATATCAAATTATGTCCCGTGCGCCGTAGCCGAGTGGTTAAGGCAAGATGCCTTGGCGCAGGGCTATGGGACTTGCGCTAGTTTCGAGTCCTCATGGTGGAAGAAATTTTTGCCAGTATGGGACCGGTGCCCACCCAGCATCGTGAGGCATTTGGGTATCTACAATAAGTAGCGACTCCAGGTTGAGAAGACCAGCTATAACGGCTGGGGGACCAGACATGCTGACCACATGTCACTCCTACACTGGCTTATGATCGTTTACCTCTGTGATTAACATGTGGACGTGAGGCCAGCAGCCAGCTGGCAGGCCAAGGACTTTCTAGGCCTGTCACGCTTGGAGAAAAAAAATAAAATAAAATTATGTAATTTATCATTAAAAATGTCTTCTTGAAGTAGAAACTGCCAGATAGCACTGATAGCAACAGCTATCTGCTTCTGAAGAGTAAGAAAGGAGGAGAAATAATACCTCATAATATGAATTCCTAAAAGTCAATAGTGGGTGTCTGCCATAATTGTCAATGATTAAGGCTCGAATCTATGAACGCATTAGACTGTAAAAGTCGTTCTCTGCCTGTACTCTGCTGAGAAAGTTGCATCCAAATACGTTTTTGCGTACTCAAAAATCTGTTCATGAGATAATAATTGTTGAAATTCCTAAGCTACCTGGCAAAGTGACTTAGCAGAGAAACGAATCATGAGCAACCCGATGGGAACCGATGGTAACCAATGTAGTTTGAAACCTTGCCGCTTTATCCAAGATGTCGGAACTTGAAGACTTCGATCATGTTTTTGGTATATGCAGAGAAGAGGTATTTGATAGAGTCTACCAAAAATGCAACTGGAAAAAGAGGAGAATCGGCATAATATTGCACGATGCAGGCATCATCGTATAAGGTATTATTTGCGGGACGCAAGCGTAAATGTGTTCCTCTAGCAGACGAAAATAACAGAAGTGGTTTTATCGCTGAGAATTCTGGGTAATTTCTTGCCAATATTACAAAAACAACTTTTATGCATGACCAGTTAGTGGGTAGCTAATTTGATCTTTGCACTTGCTCACAGAAAGTCAGCTCACCAGTGATTGAAAGTAATTTGAGTAGAGACTAATGTATTTGCATGCGGCCCTAGGACTACTTTTACCATTCTCGGTGGGATGTTATCACATCTGAATTACAAATTCTGGTAAGTTGGTGCTTTTCCCACCATGCCATGTATGAAGCAATAACAATGTATCCCTCTTCTATAATTGAGTTTATAGCTGTCAGAAGTCCCAAAATCCATTAATTTCACTGCAGTCATGACTCATTTAATCAGCCAGAATAACATGACCTCTCCTCTAGCCATACAACTCTAAAACCTAGAAATAAATTGATGCAGATGATATCATTTGAGATTCAAGCTTGGAAGTCCAGATTTCAAGTCCCAGTGCCCTACCAACCTGATTGGCAGTCTTGTGGTTTTCTTTGGTCTTCAAGGCAAATGCAGGTTTCAAATTCCATTACCATTAATCATAGATCAATTGCAGTTGCATCATTTCGTCTTGAAACTGGTCATGCAGCACATCTACATAGAATTAAGCTACTAGACTCTCCACACTGAATAGTATGCACGGACACAAATACGATAATGAACAAGGATCACTTGATGTTCTGCGCTGATCTTCGGAAAATAGTTGGAACACCATTCCAAATTGCTGAATATTATTGGGAAGCCCGCAAGCGAATGATGACAAATCAAGAGCTTCAGAACATTTGAATACTACTACTACTACTGATTTCATTATATTATTAAATTCAATATTGGTCACAAATATCTATACTACTTACTTTAGGAATTCACACTATGAGGTATATTCAATTAGGTAGAATATTTTATCACTCACCTCATATTGTTCTTCTTATTTGACTATAAACTAGTTTCGGAACATAGTTTCTGTTCCATCCTCAGTATCGTCACAACGGTTGATCTGTCGTCTTGAAGAGCTGTCCTTTGCTCCTTCCATTGGCAGACTGAAAAACCTCGAAACCAGGTCATTCTCCCCAGGAATTTCAAAGTTCATCAATTTCTTCTTTTCGCTCTTTTGAATTTTGAAGCGAAGGACGGCTCTTCAAGACGACAGAACAACGGTCGTGATGATACTGAGGATGGAACAGAAACTATGTTCCAAAACTAGTTTATAGTCAAATAAGAAGAACAATATGAGGAGTGATAAAAAATTCTACCTAAATCTGGACTGTAACTTATGCAAAAGAAAAGTTAAAGGAACCCATACATGTCACCACAATATGTCAACTGGGTTGTCAGCACAGCACCGTTACTTGCAGAACATAACTCTGGCATTACATTTTTTTTAGGAATTAACACTATGGAACTGAAGAAGGTCCCAAAACTAGTCTAAAAAGGAGATTATAAGGTGAGTTAATAAAATTTTACTTAAATAAAAAAAAATTAAATACTTCTGGCACTCATTTCAGTTAGAGGCCAAGTGGTCCCCAGGGTCATGGAGCCACCAGACGGATTAGATCAGTTCAAAAAACCTGACATCATGGGATTCCTAACTTCCAGCTTGTAGCATATTGCCTTAATCAACTAAGCTATGCCCTAGGCTGTTACTTATGTCTATATTTTTAATTTGTGTACTTCAAGTATTATACATATCCATGCAAGTATTAGGCCATTTGGCCTGTTATGGTCTCAAAGAGGAATTTTTCCATACAGCACTTTTTTGGACATCCCAGCAATCTTTTGCTTTGGGCATAGTAACAAAGCATAGCTTTTGGAATCCTGTGAGATGGCATTCGTTGAAGATGGGCTTTCCAGTTGTTCTGATACTTCTACATCCAACTCTTCCATTATTTCATTTCTTTTACGGTCCCACTCTGTATGGTGCATAAATCACATCTCATATGCTGTTACGGTGAAATTAAATGTTTCTTACCTCTCCTCATATATATTTTCTAAGTTGATCGCGATTTCGAGACTATAACTGTCTCATCATCAGAGCTTTGTTGGCAACTGGTGTTATGTCGATCAGAAGAAACTCTTCTTCTTCCCTCTGTTGGTGGACCGATGAACCTCTGGATCAGGTCAAAATTTGCAGGAATTTCGAAGTTCATAAGTTTTCCTTTGTTTTTCTGAATGTGGATCTTTTCCCAAACCGTGAGTTCCTTTTGTTTGTCTATTTGTTTAATTAGACTGGCTTTTGATCCAATTAAATGTTTTTCGGACCAAGCATGAGCAGCTATTGCTGATTTTTCCACTTCTCCATTTTTGATGTTTCTAAGATGTTCTTTCACCCTTGTTTTCAAATTTCTTTTCGTTTTTCCAATATAAATTTTGTCACAATCACTGCATTTGATCTTATAAATTCCCAATTTGTTTTCGTTTTCAATTTTTTCATTTTTATTGGTTTTAATTATCCTATTAAGGCTGTATTCATTCTTTGGTGCTAATCTTACATTAAACTTTTTGAAAATTTTTTGAAATTTATAGTGTTTCAATGGATGATAAGTGAATTTCTTGAATTTTATTTTTTCTGTTTCTTTTATAAGTGTGCTTTCATTTATTAATTTTTGTCTTTTGAATTTATAAAATAAAAAATATATATATAAATAAATTCAAAAGACAAAAATTAATTAATGAAAGCACACTTATAAAAGAAACAGAAAAAATAAAATTCAAGAAATTCACTTATCATCCATTGAAACACTATAAATTTCAAAAAGTTTAATATAAGATTAGCACCAAAGAATGAATACAGCCTTAATAGGATAATTAAAACCAATAAAAATGAAAAAATTGAAAACGAAAACAAATCAGGAATTTATAAGATCAAATGCAGTGATTGTGACAAAATTTATATTGGAAAAACGAAAAGAAATTTGAAAACAAGGGTGAAAGAACATCTTAGAAACATCAAAAATGGAGAAGTGGAAAAATCAGCAATAGCTGCTCATGCTTGGTCCGAAAAACATTTAATTGGATCAAAAGCCAGTCTAATTAAACAAATAGACAAACAAAAGGAAAAGATCCACATTCAGAAAAACAAAAGAAAACTTAAGAACTTCGAAATTCACGCAAATTTTGACCTGATCCAGAGGTTCATCGGTCCACCAACAGAGGGAAGAAGAAGAGTTTCTTCCGATCGACATAACACCAATCGCCAACAAAGTTCTGATGATGAGATAGTTATAGTCTCGAAATTGCGATCAACTTAGAAAATATATATGAGGAGAGGTAAGAAACATTTAATTTTACCATAAATTAAACCTCATAGTGATTAATTCCTATAAAAGTTAATCATATGCTGTTATTCGGCTTTCATCTCTTCTTCGTACCTATCTGATTCATCTGAGGCTTGGTTTGAGACTTGAAAGCAAACAAATTTTTTGCCCAATGGGTTGCTGGCCCAGAGGGGTATTATTGTGGGGTTCCCACTAATGTAGCATTTCCTCTATATTAAGGTGATACGGTTATACTGTCAGTACTTGGTCCCCAGAGCCTCATTTGTAATAGCAGGTTGCACCACGAGCAGGTTGAGATTTGGATAGGAAAGGTGATGAAATGCACTCACTATCCCTTGCAATCCTATTATACATGTAGGGTCAAATTTATAAATGCATTAGACCATAAAAGGCATTCTCTGCTGAGAAAGTTTTATCCTAATACATTTTGCTTACTCAGAAATCTATTCATGCGATAATAATTGTAAGCTACCTGACGAGGTAACTTAAGATAATAGCTCAAGATAGAAACTTATCATGAGAATACCAAAGGGAACCGATGTAGTTTGAAACTTTGCCGCTTTATCCAAGATGTCGGACCTTGAAGACTTCGATCATGTTTTCGGTATATGCAGAGAAGAGGAATTTGATAGAGTCTACAAAAGAATTCAACTGGAAGAACAGGAGAATCGGCGTAATATTGCACGATGCAGATGTCGTTGTATACGGTATTATTTGCAGGATGCAAGCGTAAATGCGTTCCTCTATAGCAGACATAAATAACGGAAGTGGTTTTATCGCTGAGAATTTTGGGTAATTCGTTGCCAATATTACGAAAACGTCGACTTTCATGCATGACCGGTAAGTCGGCCGTTAATTCGATCTCAGCAATTGCTCACGGTGAGTCAGCTCACCAGTGATTGGAAGTAATTTGAGTAGAGACTAATGTATTTGTATGCGGCCCGTAGTGCATAAAAACACCACATTATCTCCAATTATCTGTTTAGCAAGGAACCCGAAGCACAAAGAGTGCAGTGGGTTACACTGAAACAAATACACACTTTAATAATTAAAGTGTTCAGCATTAGCAACAAAAAGAAAACTAATAAAATTAAAATAATTTATAATAAGTGACATACCTTCTTCAGTAATAACAGCCATACTCAAGTCCAGGTACTGAAGTTTGCACTCCACATCATTTGATAAAAGTGAACATGAACTATAAAATATAGGATCTGAAATCTGCAGAAAACAGCAGTTATAAATTGTAAGCAACCACTGCTTTTCAATTTAACAATAACAACAATAATAACAATTACATTAGTCAAAGGTTTTTGTCACAAGAGTGAAAATTCTAATTTTAGATCAATGATAATGGATCTAAAGTTAAAAATTTTCATACGTAATGCCATGAGTGATTTCCAAATTATCGATAAATTCACGACTCACGAAGTGAGGAGTGAATTTGTCTAAAGAATTTGAAAATCAAGAGTGGCATTTGTTAGGACTATTTAACAAATAAAATTAAGCTGTTTACTCACAAATCATTATTTAAATATAGTTATTTTAAAATATTTATATATTTAATGTAAACGGCAATGTTTGAAAACAAATGAGAAACGATTGGTACGCTTCATCTGCTTCTATTGTTCATCACTGCAACCAGATCATACTATTTATTGCCAAAGGAATGCAATATTGTAAGAATGCACTCTAGTGGAGAAAAAATGAAACACATCAAACTGTATATTAATTCATTTCTGATGTCTTATGATGTAAATATGACAATTATATTTTTCTGGAATGTTATTACCTGCGAAAAAATACATTTAAGAAAGTGCAAACAGTGGTTTCTTTTTTTGGTGGTATAATCAATTGCTACAAATGATTTTATATTAACTCCCACATGCACTATGTGTTGATATTCATGCACTATATATACAATCTGGTAGCCATATTTCTTAGGGAGTCAGTCGCTGCAAAATAATGCTATGACCTATTCAGAATGTTGAAAAGGAGGTGCTTTCTTTATTATGATAAACTTTAGGCAAAACACGATTGTGATTGGTTGTAAATCAAAAATCATTTAAATGTGATTGGTCATTGACTTCCATTTGGGGCATGAGTTAAATAGTCCATCACATACCATTTAAGAGAAAAGTTGAAAATTATGAAAAAAAAATGAATTTACAAAAAAATGGTTATCAAGTTATGAACTGGCAGAGCACTGGTGTTCAAAACATCAGCAGTAAAAATACTGAAGATGTAACTATTTAGGTTACGAAACTGTACTAAAAAGAAGACAGGATATGAGGTGTAAATTTTAATAGTATGTAATAATATTAACCTTGATTTGAGAGAAGTAGGTTATGCAGGGGACAATTCAGAAACATTACTCAGGATGGGGACATATGGAGAGCTTATGTCCGCATGGCCATGAACCTATGGGTTCAATAGCGCCAGTGAGTTAGTAATAATCATAGAATAATGGTAAAAATAGTGGTGGTAGCAGTAGTAATAGTAGTAAATCTGCCCACATAACTCTGGTGAAAAAGGATATGTCTACAGGCTGGATGCCTCAGATTTTATTTTGAACAAGTAACACACTTTAATTATTTAGGTAATAATATATCACAGTTTCATAATCAAAAAGATGTGGAAACAAATTTAGAAAAATATAACAGATTAAATGGTATAATTAGGAGAAATTTTGGAAAACAAATGAGGAAAGAAATCCAATTGAGATTTCATAATGCCATAGCCAAACCTGACCTGCTCTACTATACGGAAGTGAATGCTGGACACTTCGAGCAAAAGATAAATCCCGCATTAATAGTTCACAAATGAGATTCCTCCGATCACTAACTGGAGTAACATTAAGGGATAGAATGAAAAGTGATGAGATAAGGATGCAGTGGAATAGTAGGGAAATGGTTGAACATATACAAAATTATCAGATTAAATGGTTCCAACACGTCCAGAGAATGTCAAATTCCCGTTTACCAAAGATGATTTACTACCTCAACCCTAAAGGCAAAAGAGACCTCGGAAGACCCTTCAACCGATGGAAAGATCAGTTTTTGTAGTCGCAGAACGGGCATCATCACCCAATACTGCATTCGGAAGAAAAAGAAGAAGAAAACAAAAGTGTGAAGTTTTTTCACCTCTCATTTATATTCAGATTGTATTCCAAGGCCATCTTAAGTCTCCTATAAAACAAGTATCAGGCATTTTTATTCTAAATATTAACATTTCTCACTGAATGACTAACTTTATTCTTCAAATATAAGAATAAGGTAATTTGCTGGAACTTAAGCATGCAGTAGAATAAAACTACACTCTAATTCAACCCAGGAAGTTACTACAGGTCCCGCGCCGTAGTCGAGTGATTAAGGCAGAAAGCCTTGGTGCAGAACTACAGGACATGCGCTGGTTCAAGTCTCCATGGGGGAAGAAATTTTCTCATAGTATTTTGACCAATATGGAACTGGTGCCAACCCAGCATATTAAATTGAAAAATGATAATCTAATTGTATAACTGTAGGTTTCACGGCCAGTGTCTTGATCCCTATTAGGTTCGTCTTCCGGGCATATAGGCCGTGGACCAGTCGTTTTTCTACTCGACGTTTCGTCTACTGCTGCGGAAGACATCTTCAGGAGATACTGCGTGCTCTCTGTGAACTCCTCAACAGTCGGCTGCAGACTGGCTGGTCGTTGGAAACTCCCTCCCTATTTATAGGCACGCCCCTGGTGGAGAGGCAGTTTTCTGCGCGGTCCGTGTTGCGTGCTGTTTTGTCCAGGCTGTCGCTAGCAGAAGTCATAGGCTACGACAACGAAGCCGATGACTTCTGCTAGCGACAGCCTGGACAAAACAGCACGCAACACGGACCGTGCAGAAAACCGCCTCTCCACCAGGGGCATGCCTATAAATAGGGAGGGAGTTTCCAACGACCAGCCAGTCTGCAGCCGACTGTTGAGGAGTTCACAGAGAGCACGCAGTATCTCCTGAAGATGTCTACCGCAGCAGTAGACAAAACGTCGAGTAGAAGAACGACTGGTCCACGGCCTATATGCCCGGAAGACGAACCTAATAGGGATAATCTAATTTTTAATTCCATCCATAGTAATTCTGCCCAAAGGCAGGTCCTTCACTGCAATCATAGCATTTTCATGCTATGCTTGCAGCTTTACTAGGGAATTGTGTAGGTGTGGTAGCTTCCCGTTGCTTTCCACACCGGTGAAGGATGATGATGATAATGATAATGGTAAGGATGATAATGATAAGGATGATGGCCATATGATTTCGGGGATCATTTGGGCCTTAAAGTTTTCCTGACATTTGTCTTACAGGTGAGGAAAAACCCCGATAAAAACCTCACCCAGAAAAACTGCCCCGACCGGGGATCGAACCCGGGCCCGCTGCGTGACAAGGCAGCACGCTACCTCGAGACCACAGCAGTGGACAATTTTTTTTTTTTAATTAGTAGCAGGAATTGACTCAATATAGTAACCTAAAAAGTAGGTTTAGTCCTCTACCTCTAGCTTGTGCTTTTGGCTGAAAATACATAGATCCTAAGTTCACATCTCTCATAGCCTATAAACAGAATTTTTTTTTTACTATCTGTGAAGTCTTACCTCTGCTTGTGCCAATCGTAGAGCAAGAGTGCCTCTACTAAGAAGGTGACCAAGACTGTTAGGTGCAAGTGTTTTTGAACCTAAGTCCATTTTTATCCACAATGCTTCATCATAAGAAATTCTTTGCCAGCGCTTACATACTAAAGAACATCTAGCCAACATGGTCTTTGGCAACATTTTGAAAATCATCAGAATTAATTCATCCGACAGCTTGGAAAATACATCTGAAACAAAACCTCATAAAATTAAATAAATAATATCTAATACTCAGGATATCACAATAAAGGCATTGTGCAAATTTCCCAGTTTCACTGACGATATCTGTATGGATATTATTTTCAACTTTGTACAATATTCTAACAAATATATTAGTAATAGTCCAATATCCGGCTGCAAGATTACTACGTTCATCGAGTGTATGAACAAAATCAATTTTTTTGATAAAATTGTGAATTACTGAATACATTTTTGCCGAGTTGCCTATTAAAATTCGGCCACCGGTATTTTTAATTAAAATATAATTTTATTTATTTATTCAAAATAATTTGATCCACTTGTTATTAACGTAAATTATAATCCAGTTCGCAGAAATCAATGTATAGAGCTTGAAACGTTTTGGTGCCATTGCTTGGCCGTAAACCTCGCAGCTACAGCAGGATGCAACACCAATCAGTAATAAAATGGCGGTAAGTACATATTTATTGTTTTATATTGTTTCAAATTAGGTTCAGTTCATTTAAAATGCTGTGATTTATTTTGTATAATGCATATTAACACTACCTTTTGGATATATTTTTGTATATACATTGTACGTAGTATACATACAGGGCAGTGGTTATACTTCCCGCTGCGAGGAACATGTAGAAGATTCCCTAAAACTGTTAAATTTACAGAGTACAAACATCAAATTTACCAAAGAAATAGAAGAAAATAAACAAATACCTTTTTTGGATCTTAAATTGGTCAGAAACGAAGAAAAAATAAAAATTGAATTTGGGATTCATAGGAAAGAAACTCATATGGAAAATTTTATTAAATCAACAGGGTTCAATCCAATTGGACATAAATTAGCAGCCTTCAATAGTTTAAATCATAGATTGGTAAACTTACCCTTAAACGAAGAAGATTTCAAACATGAGAAAAAACACATAATCAAAGTAGCATGAGAAAACGAGTTTGATGAAAAAATGGTACATAAAAGGATAGATAAGTATAAAAAACAAAAAATGATAAACAGAAGTACTCTTGAAAAAGAACAACCACCTATGAAAAAATATAGGAAATTCACATATCACCCTTGGGTACACAATAAATTCCAAAAGATTTGAAATACCGACGGAGCATGACCTTGCTTGGAGGTTCTTTGGCCAACCACAGAATGGAGCTGACATCAACATCCAGGTTGTGCAACATAAATTAAACCAGTCTGGACAAGCTGACGATAAAACAGAATTGTTTTGAAACATGTTCAAGAACAAATCAACATTAATATTGAGGTAAGATGATCAGACTAAAAAAATAATAATTAAAATAACCTCAAAATGTCACTTCCTAAAATTAAATATTAATTTTAGAGTTTATAAATTCAACCATAGATGGCAACACAGAAGATTTTCAATAAGTTTAACATTCGATTGGCCCCAAAGAATGAATACAGCCTAAACAAGATAATTAAAACCAACAAAAATGAAAAAATTGGAGAAGAATATAAATCAGGAATATATCAGATCAAATGTCAAGATTGCGACAAAATCTATATAGGAAAAACAAAAAGAAATTTAAAAAGTAGATTGAAGGAACACCTTAGAAATGTAAAAAAGGGTGAAGTGGACAAGTCAGCTGTAGCAGCCCATGCTTGGTCTGAAAAACATTTAATTGATACAGAAGCTAGCCTAATCAAACAAACAGATAAACTAAAGGAACTCACAGTCTGGGAAAAAATCCACATCCAAAAAAACAAGAAAGACAAACTCATGAATTTTGAAACTCCCGCAAATTTTGACCTGATCCAGAGGTTCATCGGTCCACCGATAGAAGTAAGAAGGAAACGACATAACACCGGTCGACCAGAGGCTACTGACGATGGAGATAAGCTCCGAAACTGCAGTATAGAAGAAAAAGGGTATGAGGTGAGGTAATAAAAACATTAATTTAATTCTTAAATTAAACCTCATAGTGTTCTTTCCCTGTGTAAGTTAAATAAACACAGAAGATGTTGACAACAGAATAGTTGATGACTGAAGAACTGCATCAGTCGGAGTTGTGACTGATGATGGACGAGATGTTGTCTGGAACCACGGTCTCATAAAAAGCATTAAATTTGTGTGTTTTCAAAAAAATGTTCTCTGGTGAATTTAAATGATTATTAGCTCATTTAGTTCCCGACATTAATTTTAATGTTAGTAACTACTCATTTAATTATGACCTGTGTAATTTACATGGGATTATTTCAGAGTGTTTGCAATCTGTACCCATTCAAACTCCTTTTTTTCCTGTGTTTTTGAAACAATAAATAAACATGTATTGACGTAGACCACAGCCTACAGCCCAAAAATCTTCTTCAAGATCATCACAATAAACAAACAATTTGCCTCAGATGGCAGCATTTGAGAATCAAATTTAGGTGGTTCCAAGATCAAGTCTCAGAGGCAACCAACCTAATTGCCTTTCCCTCGGTTGTCAAAGGAAATGCTGAGTAGGAAATTTTATTACAAAATCAATTTCACCATCATAATTTAAAAAATCATAAAAACCTAATATGATCAAAAGTCAAACAATAGAAATCCATTAGCCTACAATTGGACTGTGTTATGCATCAACCAGCTATGTGCCATTGTGTAAGTTTCTAGAAAAATATGTACAAGGTTTAAGTCAATCTTCACTATTTATTGTAGCACCAAACTAACAATACTGGATATTGCAAGTTAATTTCCTTATTTGACAGTTATGCATCAACAATTTAAGAGCAGGAACATTTGGCACTTAGCTGTATGATGCAAAATTTAGATTAGCATTTATGAAAATCTGGTTTTGTAGCCATTTGTTGTTAAACATAGAATCCCTGTTAGGACTGATGGCATTTACATTTTTCTTTAATAATATGGCAATATTTATAGATTTGGAATTAAAAGTGTGCATACATTTACTTTATGAGCCATTGCTACAAAATGGCACTTAGCCGGTTGATGCATAACGTCAAATTATATACACACAAAGATTCTTCTTCCTTCCAAGTATTAGGCCAAGGCCTGTTACGATCCTATAGAAAATTTTCTCTCCAGCGTTTCATAGAACAGCCGAGTGATCTTCGTCCTCTTTCATGCTTCGGTCGTCATTAGTTTGATCCTTCCGGGAAATTCTCATATAAGACTTGAAAGCATAATAATAGTCCCTTCGATTGGTCGATGGCCAAAGGAAGGCAAGTGACAGGGCTGCCATCTTATAGCCTCTGGTAAGGCTTTTCTGGAGAAAAGAAAATAAAGGAAAGAAGAAATGGAAAAAAGGAAAGACTCCCTAGCCCTTGGATGCCCTAATAGCATCAGGGTCGAAAAACAAGAGTTAACCAAGAGAGGTTAGATAGTAAAGTTAAAAGAGTGCAAAACACATGTAAGTGGAAGAAATGAATTGCTCAGCTTGGGCACCTTGTGGTCGCCATCCACATATCCCCTAGATGAGGACCCCTGAGTTAACAAAGATTCTAAATGTGATATGAACAAATATGTTTAAAGTGTCTCAAAATTAAAGTAAAAATATACATGTAAATATAGTTGCTATTTTGGGGCACGCCGTAGCGTAGTGGTTAAGGCACTGAGCTACAAGTCGGAGGGTCGAGGGTTCAGGATTTTTAAACTGATCCAAACCCTCTGGCGACACTATGGCCCTGGGGTCGACTCAGCCTCTAACGGAAATGAGTACCAGACGCTTGTTCTGGGGGTAAAGGCGGCCGTCACACAGGGCTGACATAAAGTGCCAATTGTCTAGTAAAAGTGGGAGCCTTAACCTCCTACTACCCCAAGGCCTCCGGGCCTGTTGTGGGATCACTTTACTTTACTTATAGTTGCTATTTAACTTTTACAGGAATTAATCACTATGAGGTTTAATTTATGGTAAAATTAAATGTTTCTTACCGCTCCTCATACAAATCATCTAAGTAGAACGCGATTTCGAGACCATAACGGTCTCATCTTCAGTATTTTTTTTGCAATTGATGTTATGTCGATCGGAAGAAACTCTTCTTCTTCCCTCTGTTGGTGGACCGATAAACCTCTGGATCACTATGTAGACTTGAGTGTCACGTATATTTAACTTTTACAGGAATTAATCTGTCTGGCCTGATCCAGAGGTTCATCGGTCCACCAACAGAGGGAAGAAGAAGAGTTTCTTCCGATCGCCAAAAAAGTACTGAAGATGAGACCGTTATGGTCTCAAAATCGCAATCTACTTAGACGATTTATATGAGGAGAGGTAACAAACATTTAATTTTACTATAGTTGCTATTCTTTTACAGAATTAATTTCCGTAAGTCAATTTTTATTAGTCACATTAGTATTCTACAACTCGTAATTTAATACGAGACACAACACCCAAAAGCATCAAAATTATTGAATGTCACAAAATAATAAAACAGTTATCCCATCTACATAAAAAAGTTGTACTTCAATGGATTCCGGCCCATTGTGGGTTGACAGGCAATGAAATAGTCGATTTTCTGGCCAAGAATGGTAGCAAAATTGTTTCGAACCCAACTTCTACTCCAGTTTCCTTTCACTCTATCAAAAGAATTATCTCAAATAAATATATCAATAAAATTAAAGAAGAATACACCACCAAAACATCTGGAAAGGAATGGGAAAATCTACAAGCTTATGACATTACTACACTACAAAGAAATTCATAGTTAAATATGGGAAATAACATTATGAGGTTCTTAATTCGTAAATTAATGAGTCATTTTTTAACACCTTACCTCATATTTTAAGTTTCTTCAAACACGGGAACTAGTTTTCGAGAGAAGGATCTCTCTCATTTTCAACTGACATTATGACTACCGGATTTTTGTTGGAATCTCCATCAATAACGTTGCCATCTGGTGTTGATTTGATGAACTTTGAGATGAGGTCACATTCGTCAGGAATCTCGAAATTCATGGATCTAAATTTGTTCTTCTGAATATATATCTTCTCCCAAATTTTGGAGAAACATAAAATATGAAGTAAGATGTTAAAAAACGACTCATTAATTTACTACAAAGAAAATCTGCAGTAACAATATTCAGACTGCTAACAGGACATAACTGCCTGAATAAACACCTGCACAGACTTGGCATAACAGATTCACCTAAATGCCCTTTTTGCAATTTAAATGAAGATATGGAAAGAAACCATCTCCTCCGTTGTCCAGCTTTTGTAGAAGAGACCAGCCTTTCTGCTAAATATTGGAGTGCAAGAGAGCGAATGATTTAATTATCAAGTGCTCGACATTAGATACCAACCAACCAACAACTGGTAATTTAATAAATAACTACCTATTCCAGTCATGTGCATCGGCAATCTTCTTCTATACAGAAAGAAATCTTCACTAACAGGGTTTTCAGTTCTTTGGTCACGTTTTTTTGGTGGTAACTTTTTCTCATCACTGTTTGAATCAGATAATAGTTCAACTCCTAGAGGCGATTTTGAACCCTGCAAATAGAAAATTGTATTAGGGTAAATCATCATCCACAGTTTTGTGTACACACACACTCTCTCTCTAAATTTAAATTCAGCATAAGCTATATATATTATGAGTCATCACTATCAAATGAGACAAATATAAATATGCATGGGAATCATTTAGTAGTAGCAGTATGAGTAACTCTAAGAAATTGGGACTGGAAGTAAATATCAATAAAACTAAATATATGGTCACACATAGAAATACATTATATAATGGAAATGGACAGCTAATGACAAATGAGGGAAATTTTGAGGAAGTGGCTGAATTCAAATACCTAGGAACAACAATCACAAGTAGGAATGAGATGCACAAAGAAATTAAACAGAGGCTCAATTCTGGAAATGCGTGATATTATGCACTGCAGACTCTTGACGTCCCAACTCCTTTCAAAAAACGTTAAGCTGAAAATATATAAAACTATTATTTTACCGGTTATATTATACGGATGCAAAACATGAACTCTTACTTTAAGGGAGGAAAGGAGATTACGAGTATTTGAAAATAAAGTTCTTAGGAAAATTTTTTAACCAAAGAGAGATGGACAGACAGGTGAATGGGGAAAACTACATAACAGTGAACTACATGGTCTTTATAGGAAGGCAGATATAATAAGAACAGTTAAGTCTCGTAGACTGCGATGGGCAGTACATGTGGCACGAATGGGGAATGAAAGATGCGAATGGAAGCTTCTTGTAGGAAAGCCAGAGGAAAAACATCCAGTTGGTAGGCCAAGAATGAGGTGGGAGAATAGCATTAACTATGATTTGAAGGAAGTAAGATTATACAGGGGATGATTGGAAAACACTGGCTCAGGATAGGGATATATGGAGAGCTTATGTCTGAGTGGCCATGAACCTACAGGTTTGATAATGCCAGTGAGTTACTTAGTTTCACTCATAACTTTGTCAAGAAAGTTGGTGCCCGATTTATGAAAAAATACTATTATGGAACATATAATCATAGGGATGTATGGAGAGCTTATGTCCGCCCTGCCATGAACCTATGGGTTCGATAGTGCCAGTTAGTTAGTAGCAGTAGTGAAGCCTAGAAAATTCAAGTTGCATTGAGTAAAACCAATTTTATCCTTCTATTCAAGCTATAATAATAAAATACCTACCTTTAACTTGGATTTATTACTGTCTTCCTCATCTCCTAACAGTTTGACACCCATGTCTTCTAAAAATTCTGGTTCCACATCAGTATCTACAGACCATAGCTTTCCATTTTCACTGACTCTCACTTCCGCTTTCTTCCCATCACAATGTGTCATCTTTCTTTGTTTTGCTGGCTTACTGTAAGCAATACAAGGTACTCAAGGTAATAATTCTTATGCAAAATTGAAATCAATCAAATATTTAGGGACAATAATGTATGAAAAAACATAACGGATAAGGTCCAGAATTGGGTGCACATGAATTCTTCTAAGTTCCACAGAATCGTATTGCACATGTGCGAGTTTCGGGAGTTGCTGTAATGGTTAATGTAGCTTCTGGTAGATGGCTCTGAAGTTGGCATTATCAACTTTGGGAATAAATTCCCAAATGCACAAAAAAAAAATGGACTAAACCAACTTCCCATTTCCTAACCTAACAAAACAATTTACATGCATATTATATATTCCCAAATGCTAAAAAAATGGACATAAACCAACTTCCCATTTCCTAACCTAACAAAACAATTTACATGCATATTATTTAATAAACAATAAACTAATTTTACGTACATTAACACTAAATATGGTTTGGAATTATTTTCAAATGTTGGTAACTCCGATTTGAGAGCCACCTAGTGGATGTTACATGAAGCATTTCCGCATCTCTAAAACCCAATGCACAATATTTGCATAATTTATAAATATCTAAAAATCTTAAGAATTGTTTATAAAATGGTTCCAAAATGTTTAAAATAATACAAAACATTATTATAAATGGTTGAAAAGTGTTTAGTGCATCAGTGGCATAAGAATGTAAGTGTAAAATTGTGTGCACCCAGTTCTGGACCTCAGCCAAACATGACAATTACAAAATTAAATGCTGACTTAAAACAAGAAATTTGAGTTATCGTTCAATTCATAGTCTTGCGTTTTCTCAGCTTTTATTTATGAATCTAAAGAATAAAATTTATAAAACAATATTTCCAGCTGGAATCAATGGATGTGAAACATGGTCCCTTACAATAACAGAAGAAAACAAGCTAAAGGTTAGATTATTTGTAAGTTTTATTGCAGACCATGGTTTCAACACTCTAGGGTGCCATTATCAATATTTGTAGAAAGTATTAATAATGACACGTAGTGTTGAAACCATAGTCTGCAAATAAAACTACAAATACGAGGTGATTCACAAATAATCTAACTCATAAAAATTAAAGGAACCTTATAGTGTCACTCTCTTTAAATATTAAGCTAAAATTATATTAAAAAAGATCCTGAGAAAAATACTCAATCCCATAAGAGATAGAAATTAAGAATAGAGGAAGAGTCACTACAAGGAACTTCATAATTTATATTGCTGTCCTTATTGTAGAGGTTATTACGTCTAGGGGATTGAGATGGACTGATCACACTGATTTTTGTCTCATGACTACCAATAGTTGTACTTAATGCAGTTTTTTGTCGTGTTTTCAAATATGTATTCGGAATTTCTCCATCACTCACATTTTTTTTATTTCAATTTCAATTAATGGATTTAAATAATTATTTTTTCTAATAAATGTTTTTTCATCCATTTGTCCATTGTACAATAAAACGAGGAACATTTTCATCAGGAGATTTCGGCTATGGAAAAGAGATATCAAGGCAAATGGAATCCTAATATGCTGGCCGATTATTGTTGGACCATCAAGAGGGATGCTCCACAGGCAAAATATGGCAGAAAATCATCATTTCTTACTTTCTAGGTGAGTCCGAATGTTCGAATATTGTGTAGTTACAAACGTAGAAAATATTAAAGTGTTTGAAATTATAAATGCCTGTCTCTTGGAAACCTTGTGTGATGGAGAAAAACCAATATCATATTTGAATTCAGGAGAAAAAATACTATCAGAATCACAAATTTTTCTTTCTGAGACAAAAAAAAAAGTTTATTTTTTGTTGCTCAGTGTCATTAGTTCAAATGGGTTACAGTATATAAGCTTACAAATTTTTATTGGGAAACCTTTGGAGAAAAGACAATTAGAAAGGCCTATGCAGGCAAAAGGATAATATTTGGATGGATCTTAAGAAACTGGATAACAAAGACATGAAATGCCCTTCATAACCTAATGAAATAATTGCATACATATTATTTATTAAAGTGTAAATTAATCTACATTCTCCCATTGGAACCTAACAAAATGAAGTGAGTGAACATCCATTTCTTAAAACATGTGGGAATTAATTGCAACTGTTGGGTGAAGAGACAGAGGGTTGTGTCTGATATAAAATTTCACTTGGATCTTACTTTAAGAGAAGCCATGCCTCCACCACCGATTGTGTTCTATTTGACAGCCCTTACTGTGTACAATGACTCTGCACTTCAGTTTCCATTAGCGAAGACTTTTACAAAGCACTCACATTCCTCCTTACAGACTTTCCTGAGGTGTGAGTTTGACTATTTCTTAATGCTCTTTTCAAAAGTTCAAAGGCACGAAAATCCATGTATGAAACATCAGGTGACTTCGCAGGAATGAGGCTAAAGGGAAAAGTGTATTCCTATTTCCTTCTCCATTCAATCCAAGAAAATGAGACTTGAACCTGAGGTAAAATTTGAAGTACTGACACCTTATTTGTGCCTGCACCATATAGACCTAGGATCTGAATGCCATAAATTGTGATCAGAACCTCAGTTTGGTAAAATTTGGGGATTTATTGCAAAGATTATTTATTTAAATTTTATAGCGAGATGCTGCCATCTAGAATAAGATTTTTTAACTTTAGTAGGATATCGATAGTAATCGAGGATGATAATCGATGTGGTTCGATGGTGGGTTATCGCTGGCTCTATAAACTCTGGCGCATGCGCACTGTTGTTCTATAGGACTGAAAATATTTCACGTCAGTTTAAGTGCAGTTTTTCCCATATTTCAAGATATTAACTTCATTTTGTTAGGTTCCGATGGGACAAGTTAGTGTATACAAGATTAGCTTATAGCTTGTGATGTACGTCCATTTCTTATAAACATGCAAAGATTGGTTGTACCAATTTTACATATTATATCCGGCCACCTAGGAAATTACATTACGCATTCGCACATGTGTGCGACAATTCTATAGAAGAATTCATTGAATAGGTGAACTTCAATTAGGCCTACTATAGTTTTTCCTAATTTGCTTTTTGCTTTTTCTTAATTGCAGTTAAATAGTCATTTGTGCTAAATTCCTCAAGAAGTTCTTAATAATCTTTACCTTCTACAATATGGATGAGTATGCTTACTAGAAACTTGATTAAACTTACTTGTAAAGTGCATAACATCAGAACTTGGATATAAACCAGCTTTTTGAGAATTAAAAATATAAAGAAATCATATCGCTGTGTAACTGTATAAGCCAGGCCTAATTTCTTCCCTTAATTCTCTATAACCTCTAAATATATGTAATGCCGACAACTTGAAGAAAAGAAGAAATCAGTTTGTGTAGCCACTGACGATGGAGCAATAGCTTTGAAACATATGTCCAACAAAACAACCATACGAGGTCTATCTATCTTCGGGTTTTTACAGCTGCTGCCGTCTTCCCGTGCCAAACCTCCAAAGCCTACAATCTTGGGCATCTTCAATGCTTAGCCCTCTTGCTTGCATTAATGTCTTCATGTTTTCCTTCCATGTTAACTTCGGTCTCCCTCTCTTCCTCCTTCTGGTCGGATGTCATTGATATAGTTGCTTTGGCCATCGCTCATCTTCCATTCTTAAAACATGTCCTAACCACTTTAATTCCTTCTCCTCAATTCTTTCAATTATGCTTTCTTCTGCTTCCATTATATTTCTAATTTCCTTATTTGTGACATGTTCTAATTTTGACTTTCTGGCACTTCTGCATAAATAATCCATTTCTAGAGCTATCAGTCTATTCTTGTAGTACTTATTGATTGTCCATACCTTGCTTCCATACATTGCAACAGATTCCACCAATGTTTTACCAATATATATTTTTGTAATAAATTAATGAGTCATTTTGATAAAACATGAAATATGAGGTAAGATGTTAAAATGACTCATTAATTTATTAATTAAGAACCTCATAATGTGTTTCCCAATTTTAACTTTGAATAACTTTGAATATATTTTTGTGTCTTTCCAAATATGCTTATCCCACCATATGGAATTTAATGATATTATTTTGCTACTCAATTCAATTGAGGTAAGAATGTTAAAAAAATACAAGCTCAAATATCAAATTAAACCTCATAATATTACTTCCTAATGATTTTAAAATATGTAATGCTATTTGATAATAGCTAGCAACACCAACAAAAAATATATTAGAATTAAAATTTTTATATACTATTTGTACATTATACAACTTCTACATCTTAGAGACCAATATCTACTGTTCTGAAGGTCTTCGGGAATTAGAAATTAATGATTAGTGGCTGAACTTTACAATAATTTGCTATATGTTTTACCATATAATATTCTTATGACACTGTTGTACTATGTATTTTTTTCCATTTTTACTAAAATTTTGTAGTACTTTTTAAAAATTTGGCTGAGGTGAACAAACCGACACACACAATTTTCCATCTAATATTCTTATGCCACTGATGCACTAAACATTTTTCAACCATTTATTATAACATTTGGTACTATTTTAAACATTTTGGAACCATGTTATAAACATTTCTTACGATTTTTAAATATTTCTAAATTACATGAATATTGTACATCGAGTACTACAGGCGCGGAAATGCTTCATGTAACATCCGCTGGTGACTCTCACATCGCAGTTACCAACATTTGAAAATAATTCCAAACCATATTTAGTGTTAGTGTACGTAAAATTAGTTTATAGTTTATTAAATAATATGCATGTAAACTGTTTTGTTAGGTTAGGAAATGGGAAGTTAGTTTACATCCATTTTTTTTAGCATTTGGGAATTTATTCCCAAAGTTGGTAATGCAGACTTCAGAGCCATCTACCTGAGGCTACATTAACCATTACAGCAACTCCTGCATGCGCACTGCGATTCTGTAAAACTTATAAGAATTCACGTGTAACGGTTTCTACACCTTATCCAAAAATTTTACAACAATTCTCAAAACGTTTTTCTACAATTATTAAATATTTATCCATGTATGAAAACTGGGCTCAACTATTGATTAGGTCTCACTATGGTACACTATGAAATAATCATATTACACTGTTGCACTATTTACTTTTTTTCTGTTTCTGCTAACATTTCTTACTATTTTAACATTCTTTAAAGATTCTTAAAATATTTTTTTACAATTGTTAAGTATTTATTTATGTAAGCAAAATTTCTCAATAATTTCTTCTAAGTTCTACATAACCGTAATGATCATCTTTATCAGCAGATGGCAGTCTGGTATGACCAACTTTCAAATAAGAAATTGCACTAGTACTTTTATATTTTGTTAGGTTAAGAATGAGTTAAGTAGTGCAGACCGAATTAGTTTATAGTTTATTGAAATAATATGTAAATGATTTACTTTGTTAGGTTACAAATTATGTGTTAGTGTACAATCATGCTTAAAAGCATGTTTGGGAATTTATCGTGAAGGTTGGTAATACCAACTGCACTCATCGTCCTGCAATATATGGAGCAAGTTCATAACTTTTGTGCATGCTCATTATTCTGCCGGACTTAGAAAAATTATGGTGAGACTTAAACTGCAGTTTCTCCTGTAAACTGTGATAATTATCTCTTCCTCAATATTTTCTAAGTTCTACAGAAACGTAATGCACATGTACAAGTACATATGGAATTGCCAGCTGATGGCAGGACATACTTGTAAAATCGGTATGACCAACAGTTGCAATTAATTCCCACATGTTTTAAGAAATGGATGTTCACTCACTTCATTTTGTTAGGTTCCAATGGGAGAATATAGATTAATTTACACTTTAATAAATAATATGTATGCAATTATTTCATTAGGTTATGAAGGGCAAGTTAGTGTAAATCCATTTCTTATAACACGTATGGAAATTAATTGTAAATGTTGGCCGTAATGATTTCACAGACATGATTCCATCTGTTGATAATTTTATTAACATTTACACAAGCACAATGTTAATCTGTAAAACTTAGAAAGATTCATTGGTTGAGTTATTCTACAATTTTTCCTTTCCACAACTTGGCATAATTATATCTCACAGATCAAGTGAATAGGCCTACTACATAACGCTGGATATCTTTAAGTCCCAGCTCGGGTACACATTAATCTAATAAGTTAAATGCACACATATCAAGGTGCAATCTAGTATTTGGTTTCCTTATCTTGTCATTAACAACATATGCTGTAATCTTTCATACCCGCTAATCAACAAAAAAAAAATAGGAATAATGTAACTACTATTTCAATATTAATATTACTAAACTTATAGAGAGAACATTACTTGCATAATAAATGTATTTATAAAATAATAAAAGAACAATACTATTTATTGTATCTTACATACATAGTGTATGGGTAACTTTAACCTATTCAAAAAAAATATAATAGTGTTTCCCATATTAGGCCTACCAGAGAATGTATCCAAGTTTTTGCAACTTCAGAACTTCACAGGAATATTTAAACTAATCTACAAAATACAAAAATAACATTTAGCTCTTATTAATCCTTCCGTATATATCAACTTGAAAAATCAAAATTGCAAAACGTTATTTCAAGTACAGAAAGGCGCCCAAATATTTTTCGTTAGGTCAATAACATTAGTATTAGACCCATTTTAAAACTGTAAACACATAGTTACTGAAAAGTGATATTTATAAAAAATAAGCAAATTTTATTTTAATTCTTATATAATACATACCATTCATCATCAGATTTATGTGAATCATCATATTCTACAAATTTCGAAGACTCTGCACTTCTCTTCTTGCCACCTTGTTTCATTTTTGGCGGAATATTACTTGTCCACTAACCATACGCTAATCATTGACCTTCCTCTAAGAGCACAGACATTCCATGGCCATTAGAGTTTTCTATGTATTAAACAATCTAGTGCAAAGATGCTAACCAGAGATAACCCTAAAATGCTAACCAGAGAAAACCCATACTAACCCGCGTTACCGCTTATTTATGCTCTTGCCACAGATGTCTCGTCATTAGAAAATTCCATGCCATTCTAGGCGTGGTCCCAAAATTGGATAATACATTTTTTTATTTGTTTGCAAATATTAATTTCTCGAAATATTATTAAATCAAATTTTTATGAGATCCCAGTTGCCTTCTTGGCTTTGTTTCTTACATTGTTTTTATCCTGTGCACTGCTTTACAAGTTGACTATAGTTACTATATGAACTTATGCATATATTATATAGTATGGAATAATTTATAATTACATCATGGCTATCAATAATTGCTATAGTCTAGATAAAACGAAAATTCATTAACTGTGTCATTTCAATTTCTGCTTGGGGGATAGTAAGATTTTCAAGAAGTCTGAAACTGTATATCGCTCAGCACAACTCCCATTGTTGCTTTAAAAATCTGAAATAGACTATTTTCACCTTAGGTATATTTCCAGTTTCGCATAATCTAGAAGTAGTCAAATAAAAACCTACTGAAATGAGTTTAAATATTTAATTTTGATTATAAAAAGGTGACATATTTACAGTACCGGTAACATTTACTAACAACCAATAATGCTAGCAAACGATAATGTTACCGGTATGGGTTTCATTTTTGCAAAGTCATAAACTAGCTCATCATTATTGATTTTTAACCACATTTTGCTCCACGGTTAAAATCATTAGAGAAGTAAGATGATAGACAATTCTTCACCCTCTGTAAAATTAAAATAATTCATTTTGCCTAATATGCTCTTCTTTCATTTCTTAAATTTGAAATATTTGCATTAAAAGCACAGTTATCACTTTTTTGGTAGTACAATAATAATCAATAGCCAAATTTATTTCTCATGCAGTAATTATTAAATTGGGGCAAAATTCACCCCTCCTCTGAAAGTGGTGTAAACTAGTATAAAAAATAATAATTTCAATCTTTAGAAATTTTAAACATATTTAATTCCACAGCTATCCTAATATCAATCAAATTTCTAAAGAAAGCAAGTATAATAATTGTTATATCAGTTCACAATATAACCCAAAAATTCAATCAAAACATCTGAGGTCATGTGGGATTTATTTACAGTTACTCTATTTTTATATCAATATTTTATTTGAAAGGAATGTATACACACACACTGTAAATAGCATGGAATAGTTAATAAAATTGTACAACATGGAAGCTCCCTTCCTTCATTCTTATACAACATAATAACACTATGATGTGACAGCCCAAAAAAGCCCTTGGCCTACCAGCTGGCTGCTATTCTACAACCACTTGTGTCATTTAGAGGTGGACGATCATATAGCCAGTATAGAAGTGACATGTGGTCAGTATGTCTAGTCCTTCTTCTTCTTCTTCTCCCTTCCAAGTATTAGGCCAAGGTCTGTTATGATCCTATAGAAAATGTTCCCTCCAGCATTTCATAGGACGGCCCAGTGATCTTCGTCCTCTTGGTATATAATTATAAACAGCTTTGGGGATCCGATTTGAACTCATTCTTTCTAGATAGTGTTTCCAATTTAGTTGGTACTGTTTAATATATTTCAAAATTGGCGTAGTCTTCAATTCTTTTAAGATATCAGTGTTCCTTTTCCGATCCCATCTGGTGTAACCCGCTGTTCTGTGCATGAATCTCATTTCACAAGCTGTTATTCTGCTTTCATGTTGTCTTTTTAGTGTCTATGCTTCACTACCATAGGTCTAACCAAAGTGTTATATAAACGTAATCTGGTGTTTTTTTTGTACAAGGGATGGTTCCATAACTTGATTAATAATTCCCAAACTTTTATTATAACTAGTAATTTTTTCAGGGATATCCTTTTCATCCCAGATAGAGAGATAATATCCAAGATATTTAAATTGGTTAGATCTCTCTAAAATTTTACTCTGAAGACAGATTTTACTTTGTATGGGGTCCTTCCCATGAAATGCCATAATTTTAGTTTTGTAAATTGATATTTCCATATTAAATTTGGCACCTATTTTTTGTAAAATATAAATTGATTGTTGCAAATCATTTTCGGAAAGTGCCAGAAGAGCTAAATCATCTGCAAAAAGAATAGCAAAAAGAATTTCCCGGAAGGATCATGTCTAGTCCTTCCCATTATAGCTGGTTTTCTCAACCTCGATTTGCTACTCATTGCAGTTACCCAAGTTCTTCATGATGCTAGATGGGCAATTGTCCCATACAACTGAAATTCAATGAGAAAAATTTCTTTCACCATGGAGACACAAACCAGCTCTACACGAAGGCATCATACCTTAAACCACTTGGTTACAACACAGGTATTTAACATAATACATGAATAAAATGATAATGAAATGGCAAAAAAAAAAAAAAAGAAAATCAAGCATTAAATTTTCAAGAATGACACAACTGGACACTTTATTATTTGCAGATGGCCAGATAATTAATTCAAGCACAGAAGACAATTTACAGAGTTGCATTTCAATTAAACAAAATATTAACAGAATATGCCCTAACATTCTCCATAAACAAAACAAAGACCATGGCATTCAAATTGAACACGTATAGGCTACATACCCAAATACCTAGGCAATAATAAGTTATGTAGGTAAGAAATAACACTATGAGGTTTATTTTAATATTGTTTAGTTGTTTCGACTCACCTCATACTTCTTAACTCCCACGCAGACTCGATATTCTTCACTTCATTTGTGACATTCTCAATGCTGTTGTCACAAATGAAGTGAAGAAACTCGAGTCTGCGTGGGAGTTAAGAAGTATGAGGTAGTCACGAAACAACTAAACAATATTTAGGCAATATTATTTCACACAATGGATAAAAATTAGCAATAAGCTAAACAACTTTATAAAAATATAAATAATAGAAGTCAACATTTAAGAAAACCTGAACCAAATTATATAATATACTAGATGTCCCTACTCTTCTATTCAATAGCAGGACCTTGACATGAAAAAGAATATCAGATATGTGATACATAACAAAAACAGTCGGTTACATATGGTCAAACTACAAGACTGACATAAAAATGCCAGAAGAATTGAAAATAATTTCAGTCTTGACAAATTAATAAATTTGAAAATCTAAATGGTTAAAATATGTGACAAAATGCCAAAAGACAGAATATTAAAGACTGCATTAAACTATAAAGAATACAAAAAGACAAGATCATCCCATGAAAAGCTATTTGATGTAAACCACTAGGACTTATATATTTGAAATTAGATAATAACTTTACTTAGTTTAAATTAATGAGACGGATTTTGTATTAGTTGTGGAAATAAACAATCTTGTATAGTTATATTTGAAGAGAAAAATTTTCGCCTAGACCGGGACTCGTACCCGGGACCCTTGGCTTTCCGGGCCAAGTGCTCTACCAACTGAGCTACCGAGGCGAGTCACGATCTAGACGCAAATTTTTCTCTTATGTACGTTGTAATTCCCTCGCGCCAAATGCTTGAAACCATAGACTATGGTTTCAAGCATTTGGCGCGAGGGAATTACAACGTACATAAGAGAAAAATTTGCGTCTAGATCGTGACTCGCCTCGGTAGCTCAGTTGGTAGAGCACTTGGCCCGGAAAGCCAAGGGTCCCGGGTTCGAGTCCCGGTCTAGGCGAAAATTATTCTCTTCAAATATAATTTATCCTTCAATGAGAAGTGTTAAATTAATAATAAAACCGTCAATCTTGTATAGCCTTGTGTTTTGTAAATGAAGTAATGAGATGTTACAATCGTTATTCATTTTCTATATACGACTCGTTTCCTTTAATTTATTTATTTCCTTATACAGAGTGTAACTTAATGGCAAAATTTCAGGAATGAGTTCCTCATATGGAGAGAATAAAAAAATTGTATTACAACATGGGACTGGAAATTGATAATTACAGAGTTATTCAAACTTTTATGAATGTTAGGTTATTAAGGTTTACAGTAGTTATTGACCATCTGTTTTCTGTTGATTGTAGGCTGCTGTGATATACACAAATTAAGAATATGCCTGTATTGAGGCACAAGGAGGTCATTTTGAACATTTCATCTGACAGAACAGAGCGCTGCAACAAGTCCCTTGCATTTTTGTCGCCATATACTAACATTATTAAAGTTTGAATAACTCTGTAATTATCAATTTTCGGACCTATGTTGTAAAAACACTTTTTTTATTCTCTCCATATGAGGAACTCATTCCTGAAATTTTGCCATTGAGTTATATTACACTCTGTATATACACAAATTTATTTAACAAAACCTGGTAAATGTGTAGGCATTATGAAAATTTACGTCATTAAAAAAAATGTCTTCCTGAACAGGAACGAACATGGGACCGTGTTATCGTAACAGAGCATCTTACTGACTGCTCCACTGAAGCAAACAATACAATTACTGCATAAAGAGAAACTTATGCTGCCCAATTTGAACTGAAAGGAGACAGCACACGTAACAACTTACTGGTGTGAATTGCCCTTCAAAATTTTAACTTTCCATCATCAAAGTTGCGCCATCAATTTTTTTCAAAGGCTGTACATATAAAAAAAAAGTTCAGTGAAGGATAACTAACAAAACAATGAAATAATATAACAATAAATAAAATTTATTTAGAATAAAAGGACAAGACCACTTAGTGTCACCTCCAAGCCCATATGTCTCAATGGAACGGGTACGTTGCCATGGGGTTGGAGAAGGGTGTGCCACCACCCTTTTAATTTTGCACTCCTCTAAGTTTCAGAACTATTTTTCTTTAAAAAAATTTAACTTATGGTCATTCAGTTATAAATTGCCAAAACATTTATTGTGTTATATTTAAATTAATATTGGGAAGTAAATATTATGAGGTTATATCATTAATAGTGAGTGAAGAACATATTTTTAATGACTCACCTCATATAATCTTATTTATTTCATGACTGAAGAGGGACAAGATATTGTCTGAAACCGCCGGTATCAAAGAAATTTGAAATTATATGAGGTGAGTCGTTAAAAATATGTTCTCCACTCACTATTAATTTATTGTGTTGTCACCGCTAAGGTTGGAATATGGCCATGTTTTAAAACATTGGCTGCCTTCGCAAGTTTTGACAATACAATTTGAGAGTTTGTTCTTGAAGTAGAGAATACATAAGTCATAAAACATGCTGAATTGCACTTAAACTTGGATTTTGTACAGTGTGTTTCTGCAATAATTTCAAGGATTTCAAATTTACAATTTCTGTCATAACACCAGCAATGAGTGCAGGTTGTAAGTGTACACCATCTTGCCTGCACAGGGTGAAAACTTATTTGCATAATAGAATGGTCCATGAATGCCTGAGTAACCTAGCTGTTATAGCTATAGAAAAGGACATCACTAAGATACTGGATGTGGTGGAAATCATACAAAAATTGACAATGTACATAACAACCAACACACAGCTTTGCACTAGGAGAGTTGAGGTGAACGTTTGTTTTTATACTACAGTAAAACCTGTCTTAGCCAAAACCTTTATAAGAAGGAAACCTGTAGAGACGGAAAGAAATCTCCATAATGGTACTATTTTATATGTAAAATCATCCTGTATAAGCCGGAAACCTTCATAATGCAGAAACGGAATGGTTTTTAAAGTACCAATAGTTAATTTTTACCTCAGTAAGACAGAAAATTATTCTTAAGCAAGTTTTAATTACAGTATTAATGACCACGCGTGAAAATTCTGCATATATTGTTTTACCTTCTTGGTGTTGCCATTGTATTGTGGGGATACCCTTGCTTATGTGTGACGGCGAGGAATCCCTCGCTTTTCTCCTTGCCTGCTTATGTTATCTGCGAGGGAGTTGGGAAACTCTTCAGTCTTCCTTCTCACTTTTGTGTAATAAAGTTATTTTGTATTGCCATGCAAACTGAGCTGTGTTACATACACTATTTTGTCTGTATTTCAGTCAACACGTTATGTCTTTAAAGTGTGCACGTAAAACCCTTACACTGCGTGAGAAAATTCAAGCTTGTAATTTGGGAACCCTTTATAAGAAGGAAAACTGCCAAGACGGAAATATATTTAAGGAACCGTCATGTTCTTTCATCGACAGGTTTTACTAAGGGACTATTATTATGCTTTCAAGTCTTATATGAGAATTTCGCAGAAATGTTCTATAGGACCGTAACAGGCCTTGGGCCTAATACTTGGAAGGAAGAAGAAGAAGACATTTCAATTCTCTAGCAAAGAAGGATAGCAAAATTGTCTCCAACCCAACTTTTACTTCAGTTTGCCTTTCACTCTAACAAAATAATCATATCAAATAAATTTGAGAAGAATACACCATCAAAACATCTGGAAAGGAATGAGAAAATTTACAAACTTACATCATCTGCAGTGGCAACATTCAGACTACTAACAAGACACAATTGTCTAAATAAACATCTAGACAGGTTTGGCATAGCAAATTCACCAAAATATTCTTTTTGCAATTTAAATGAAAATATGGAACGAAACCATCTCCTCCATTGTCCTGCTAAATATTGGAGTGTCAGAGAGCAATTGATTTCATTTTCAAGTGCTCGACATTAGATACCAACCAACCTACATTTCAATTAGACTATATTTTCACTTATATTATTTTTAGTCTGAACATCTTACCTCAATATTAATGTTGATTTGTTCTTGAACATGTTTCAAAATAATTCTGTTTTATCGTCAGCTTTCCACAGTCTGGAAAAGCTGACTAAAAATAATATAATTAAAATAACCTCAAAATATAACTTCCTAAAATTAAATATTATATTTTCACTGTTTAACTGCATCTCACATTTTTTTTTATCTTGAACATCTTTTCCACACCTACAGTTATCAGATACTAGCGATGCCACTGTGTTTATACTTTCTTACATGCCACAATAGTAGCAGGTTATAAGTTGATGTTTTTATTATTAATTTAACAATTCTCACTGAAGGATAAATTATATTTGAAGAGAAAAATGTTCGCCCAGACCGAGACTTGAACCTGGGACCTTTGGCTTCATAGCATTTGGTACTGGGAAGTACAACGTATATAAGAGAAAAATTTGCATCTAGATTGGAACTCGCCCCGATAGCTCAGATGGTAAGAGCATTGGCCTAGAAAGCCAAAGGTCCCGGTTTGGGTCTCAGTCTGGGCGAAAATTTTTCTCTTCAAATATAGGTTATAAATTGTCTGTGTGTACTAGCAGAAAATGAAAGTTTTTTAGTTAAAGAAAAAATTAAAGATCAAGGAAAATGATAGGCAAACACCCAATGCAAATATAGTGTAAGTACAAGTGGAGTGCAAAGGAAGGGAGGCATATTCAAGAAAGTTTATTAGACAATATTATATTTTTGATGACTATATTTCTCATTAATATTTAAAGGAAGTGACACTATGAAGTTTATTTTAATTAATAATTAGAGTTAGATTTAACCATCCTTTGAAATATAATATGTTTCAAAAAATTTTCAACAAATTTAACATTAAATTAGCACCAAAAAAATAATAGTAGTATTCAAATGTTCTGAAGCTCTTGATTTGTCATCATTCGCTTGCAGGCTTCCCAATAATATTCAGCAATTTGGAATGGTGCTGCAACTATTTTCTATTTCATTTATTTTCTTCTAAATATTTCTAAAAAACGAGTGTAATGTAGTTTACCTCCGCTGGTAATACTAGCAGGTGCTAGTGACTCTGGGTCATGCAAAATGAACTACAAAATATGTTCAATATGCTTCCCAAGGCACCAAAATAATATTATAGACTGAATAGATTAATTAAAGCCAACAAAAATGAAAACATTAATGATGGCAATACCAAATTGATTGCAAAGATTGTGAAAAAATATACATAGGAAAAACAAAAAGGAACTTATATACAAGATTTAGGGTCGTATGTTAGAACATTACTCTCTACTCAAATTACTTCCAATCACTAGTGAGCTGATTCACCGTGAGCAATTGCTGAGAACGAATTAACGGCCGTTATCGGTCATGCACGAGAGTCGACGTTTTCGTAATATTGGCAACGAATTACCCAGAATTCTCAGCGATAAAACCACTTCCGTTATTTTCATCTGCTATAGAGGAATGCATTTATGCTTGCATCCCGCAAATAATACCGTATACAAACACGTCTGCGACATGCAATATTACGCCGATTCTCCTGTTCTTCCAGTTGAATTCTTTGGTAGACTCTATCAAATTCCTCTTCTCCGTGTATACCGAAAACATGATCGAAGTCTTCAAGGTCCGACATCTTGGATAAATATTGGATAAAGCAGCAAAGTACATCGATTACCATCGGTTCCCTTCGGGATTTTAATTTGAGTTGCTCATTTAAGCTACCTCCGCAGGTAGCTTACAAATTTAACCAATTATTATCGCATGAACAGATTTCTGAGTAAGCAAAATCGTATTAGCATACAACTTGCTCAGCAGAGAAGGCATTTTACTGTCTAATGCGTCCAAACATGCGACCCTTAAAGAACACCTTAGAAATGTTAAAAAATGAGGAAATAGATAAATCTGCAATATTTATGTATAATTTTATTCACTCAGCTCATATTTTAGAAAAATATGAGGTTAGTGACAAAATTGTACATAAATAAACATTCTAATACCACATAGTGTTAATTTCTAAAAAAAAAAAATCTGCAACAGCTGCACATGCATGGTCAGAAAAACAAAGAGTCAAAACAAAGTGTTAAATCTAATCTAACTCTAATTATTAATTAATTACTATACTTCTTGATTGTTTGATTGTAAAGAAACCAACTATTTTTATTGTACTGTGTGTCTCCTCTTCAGAGGTGGTAATAATGGAAAGATGAAAAATGAATATCCACAGGTGGTACCTTGGCATAAAATAGCCAAATAAATGGTTGAGGAATTAACTTTGTAAGTTTACTTATTTTAGGAATTCACACTATGAGGTATAATCATTTAGGTGGAATTTTTAACACTCACCTCACATTGTTCTTCTTATTTGACTATAAACTAGTTTTGGAACATAATTTCTGTTCCATCCTCAGTATTATCACAACCATTGTTCTGTCGTGACGATACTGAGGATGGAACAGAAATTATGTTCCAAAACTAGTTTATAGTCAAATAAGAAGAACAATATGAGGTGAGTGTTAAAAATTCTACCTAAATTTGTAAGTTTACTTTATTTCTCATGGAGAAATCTGGTTCAATATACGAATTGTATTGGATTAAAAACATATTTCACAAACCAAGGCACACTGCTTATCTTTTCATATTTTATTAAATCAAGAGATCACATTTTATATTACTTATATATATTAATACTTTAAATATAATAGAGAAATCTCTCTATCATCTAGGAATATTGGATATTTTCTGAATAGAATATATCTCTCATAATTGTCAGATAAAAGTATGCGGTAACAAGATACCATCAAATTCATTATGAATTTTCTTCTTTTTCAGTTATTATCTTAGCTGGTTTTGCTTCGAGAGCTCTTGCAATTTCTTCAGCAGTCATAATGTTTGCATGTACTAGACCACGTAACAATTGTTCTCGAGAATTTCCAGCAAATGAATTGGAAAGGAATGCAGGAAATCCTCTGTAGCCATCCCCCATTGTGTATAAAGGAAGCCTAATCGTACCTAGAGTCTGTAACAGAAATGTATATATTTTACTATTACTATTTATTTTCTAGATTTAATATCACCTATATCTGCAAACCTATACATTTACCCTCTTACTAATAATCCACATATAACTTTTATACAAGGTTTATACACATCTCAGTTGAAAATTCTTACTAATAAACATTGTATTAGCTGTTCAGTGTATAAGAGGTGTACAACTTTACATGGGAATAATTATACATGCCTCCACCCTTGTTTGAGGATTGTAACACTAGACAAAATGTCGGACTGCAAGATCAACTGATTATTTTCTTATGATATTGATGAAAGTTGCCTTAAATTTAACGCAAAATGCAACACTTTAACGACTGTTTGATGGATGCACAGGTCATAAATAATATTAATACAGCTCTGGGTAGGAAAATAAAGGAATCATAAATGCCTTTTGTTACACTCATTCTCGATTAGGCCTAATAATATTTTTAAATTGAACATTGATTGACAAAAGAATATGTTCTACAATAATTGCTGTAAACAAGATTTAACCTGAATGTAGTTTAAATGCTTCATATTATTTTAACAAAACTTCCTTGTATCATTAATACATAATAGACATACCGATATAAAAATGTATTTAATTATAGAGGTACTATTATTGCAGCAAGCTAAATGTTAGCTTGATAGTCTTGTGGTTAGAGCTTCTGACTACAGTCTGTGAGGTCCTAGGTTCAATTCCCGATCAAACTGCAATGATTTTTTTTTCACCTAAAGCGTTATTCTGTTCTCGGTAACATTTCCTACTGTTTTGAACATTTTCTAACGCATCTTAAAACACTGCATATAATTCATAAGTAATGGGAAAAACTTTTATTAGTTTCCAAGAATTGTTCAAAATTCTTGACGTTAGATGGCAGCACATTATCTGTGAAACTACTTCTACGATATATTTGACATAGCGTAAAGGAAAATGTAAAAAAATTAAAACACACATTTTTTCCGTCTCCCCAATTAGGGAATCTCTATTAATTCTTATCCATATTCATTTCTTACACAATTAATAACCAGTTGATTTGTTTTATTTCTGTTACAAACTGCGCATAATATTGTTCTGACGTCATAATGATGACGAATATGTGACGTATTGTGTATATTGGTTGTATTGTTATATAGCTCTGGCACGTTTATTAGTAAGGAAATTTTACATGATCTCCGATCCGATTGAGGGTCTTTCCACTTTTCAGCGGTTGCCCTTTTACCAGCCGGCTGATGGCCCTTCACATCCACATGTGTCAATCACAGAGGTGATCTACATAAGGCTTATACATTGTATAACTAAACAACTGATGAAAACCTGTATAAGAGATTTTTATTAGTAAAACTGTTAATAGATAACATGTTTGACTACCGCCCTAGTAATTTCTAGAGTTTTAACCTGGATATATCACAGACATTTCTTTTAGAGTTTTAACCTGGATATATCACAGACATTTCTTTTAGAGTTTTAACCTGGATATATCACAGACATTTCTTTTACTATATTTGAAATGGGATACACGAGTCTTTTAATAACCCAATAACTATTACTAAATTACAATTGGAAGTAACATTATGAGGTTCTTCTTAATAAATAAGGTGAGTCTGTTACATCTTACCTCATAAAAAATAAAGTTCTTTTGGGCATGTTTCAATACTTCTGAGTCTCATCTTCAGTTTACCCAGACTATTTTACATTGTCGGCCCTGGATGTTTTGACTCCCACTCCATCTTTTGGTAGACTGAAGAACTTGCAAATCAAATCCCTCTCTCCCGGGAATTTTAAATTTCATAATTCTATCGCTGTTCTTCAGGATGTAGACCTTCTTCCAAATGGTGAGTTCTTTTCTAATTGTTTTAATAATTTGGTGATCACAATGATGTGTTCATTAGAAATGTAAAAAATGGCTAAACAAAACTTAATATTGACTTAGGCTTTCATGTCCAGAGTTATTATTATGATCTTGTAGATTTCCAGGCTGTTGGCTGCAGAGAACACGTCGCGGATAAATGTATAAATAGGGCAGGTAGTCGACAAAATTGCCAGTCTCAAGACAACCCTTGAGGATGCCGGATGCAGTCTCTGGCAAAACATCTGGGAACTACAAGCCTCAAGACCACAGCCAACAGCCTGGAAATCTTCTACAAGATCATCATAATTTTTCTAAATAGTTTATAACTTGTGACCCATTGCAACAAGCATATCAAGCCATTTGCACTAGAATACTCAAAATAATCTTTTTATTATCATGTACGATTTAATAAATTACATACCTCTGTCCCATAATCATGAGCTTGTATTGCACTCGCTTCCATTCTCTTCAAATCATCAATGGCTACTTCAAGAGCATAGAAGTGTAATAAGAGTTTCTTACTAGGGGCCCAGTGAGATACAACATAATCACCTTCCTTAACTGGGTATTTGTGAACATCGAGATGCATTTCTTCCACAAGCTCTCTATTCAAACCCATAATAACATTTTCGCCCTCGTCTATTAATCCTCCGGGGAATCCTAAATATCCATCAAACCTCATCTGCATCTGAAACAAGTTGAAAACAGTATTGTTTTCGAGAAGACTATTCAGATATTAAAGAAATGACAAGAATATCCATTATTCCCTCAAACTCACTAGAACGGTGGCTCTTGCATTATAGAGTCCAAAAATTCTATCGTTAGATCTTGCATATATCATACAATGTCCTGCGTTTGTAACTTCAGAATATTTGGGTAAATTTAAATCTCCTTTCGGAATTTCTATATAAGTTGAACATTCTCTACCAAAATGTTCCGTATCAGCTAGATGACCCCATGATCCATCTCCATTCATGTCAGACATTTTTAATAGTATATATTAATACTAATATTTCGTAAAATTCAAACCGTGATTTTCTTGCTAAAATCATTCAGCAACTTGTCATAAAAATACGAAATTACAAATTAACCTACAAAGTAGCAAGACGACGAATGCCACAAGTCACTAGTGTTACCAATATAAAATAACAAAAGATAGCCTAAGCGGCAGATCGACTGCCTTCTACTGGAAATAAACATTTATAATAATTAGAAATGCGCACATTATATACTGTATGTTCACAGTGAGGTAAAATAAGTTCCTGCATGGTTAGGAATGCTACGGCATTCCAAAAACGTATTTCGTTAATTCGTTCGTTGACAGTGATTTTATCCTCTTGAATCATTATGTATGTAGTATGTGTCGCACAATTTGTGCCATAGAAGATATGCAATTTTCGTCTGGGGAGTGATACCACTATACCAGTATCACGCCAAACGTAAAGCTCTAATACGTCGGACGTTACACGCTATATAATAAAGCAACATTTTTGGTTAAGCTAACGATAATCCGCAGGATAATTTGTATCGGGCATGGATGAGATTTACACAACTTCGCTGCGGAACCCCATAGAGAACGGTCACCACGTGGTCTTCAGTGGCTGCTGCAAACAAAGAAGACGAAGTGCTTGTGGCAGTATATTTAAAGTGTTGTTCAGTGTGCTTACGTGATTACAAATTACGCCCCAAAAGTGTGGGCCCAAAAGGGCCAAGTGAAAAAGACACCGTTCCCGTGTATTCGGTGTTAAATTTTAGCTGGTATACGTACAAATTCAAATCAGTGATAGTGTGCTGTGAAATTACACGCTGGTAAGTCGTGTACTTGCCTATAGTATATAAGTGTCTAAACTAAGTCTTGCAATGGCAAGCAACATTCCAAGCATGAGTAATTTGAATGAGGAAAATATGGATATTGACGAGGGCCGCCAGAAAGTAGATGAAATCTGGGGAGATGTTCTGAGAGATTTTGAATGTTTAATAGACAATAAAGGCTTGCATCCTAAATCAAAATACCTCAAAACAGCCACTGAAATTAGAGGTCTTTAATACTCATTATGAACTTCCTAGACATCTATCCAGATTTTGCTATTTCGCAACTGGCTGAAGATCTTGCCTATCAATGTAGAAACCAAATTGATGAATTAAACGTTGCAACTAGAGATCTAGATTATTATCTAGAAACCGTAGAAAACATAGTGAAGATACGTATCTAGAAATTCAAAATGAATGTATGTCAAAACGACGCAAAAATGTACCTACGAAAATCAAAGAAATTCCAAAACCCACGGCAATTCAAATCAACTCAAATGTCGACAAGGAATTCCCTGAATTAACTAATAATTCCAAACCAAAAAAATCATTAAACGTAAAAATAAAGACTATCCTAAAGACCCCAAAAGTGCCAGGCAAACTTCAGCCAGGTGCTGATACCTCACCGCTTGAGCTGTACAATAAATTCTCTATATTATCAAGCGATGAGGAAATTTCTGGGCCCTCCATGCACATTATACCAAGCGAGGAGAAAAAATACACAAAGAAAACAAATATTGGTGGCTCTAACAACAAAAAGAGAAACCAACCACAGGTAAGGATGTAACACAAGTATCATCAGCTACAGAAACACACGAGGAAAAATGGCCTCTCACATAGAGAGAAACCATCCTCACACACCACAACAACAGATAACACACGTGAAGAGCCACCAAGATCTGAACCTTCTAGTGTAAAAATCAACAATAATATCCCAAAGAAAGAAACCAGGCCACGCCTGTAACACTCATAGGTCACACTGACCTAGTCAAAATTACAGGGCACTAAAAATGTTAGTGAAAAAAGACCTTAAAGTTGTTAGTACACATGAAGGTCTAAGATATTACACTAGCACACAGGAAGACCACAGTGTAGTAATAAAGTACTTTGACTCGATTGGAAGGCAATACTACACCTTCCAATTGAAAAAAGACCTTCCCCTAAGGGTCATGCTCAAACGGCTGCCCTCGAATGTAGATACAGAGGATATAAAAACCGAATTAACTGAATTGGACTTTGAAGTTAAAGGCATCAAGCAAGTGACAAAAAAACTAGAGGAGGGGTCCATATATAAGTACCCATTGTACATTGTTGAACTTGCCAACAATGAAAGATCCAAAGAGATCTATCATCTGGAAAACTTTACTGCACTGTGGTCTCATTGAACCATATAGACCACGCTCTGGCCTGAAGCACATGCTTTAAATGCCAGAGATTTAACCATACCTTTGCAGGGTGCAACCTGACTCCTAGATGCGTTATATGCGCCAAGGAACATAGTCCACAAACAATGCCCAGTTCGTGAGGGAAGCACGAATCGACACTAGCAAACTCAAATGTGCAAATGCGGAGAATCAGGACACCCTGCATCCTTCAGGAAATGCCCTAAATTTGAAGAGGCTCAACAGGCCTACCTCAGAAATAGGGAACCAAAACAAAATAAGACAGTAAACTGCACGCACTTTTACTAGTAAGAAAATCAACCCCCCAAACCTCCTTCAGTGCTGCAGTAAACTCTGGCAAAAATCAAGCCCCGGAAAACCAGCATACAAGAACGCATTGCTTCAGTCAGGCACCAGCGGTCACTCCTAATTTACAAAGCTTGTACAAAGCGTCACACCCATGCTAAGTACTATTAAAAATCCCATGGAACGAATGATGTTCCTCAGCCAAATGTGGTCGATATGTTTTTACGATGTATAGACACGCTCAGGGACAATTTCTTAATGTCATGGCATTTAATGCCAATGGTATTGCCTCACAGGTCCATGAATTGGAAATTGTACTTCATACACACAACATAGACATACCTTTAATCAGCGAGACGCATCTGAAACCAAAGGATAAATTCCGACTCGCTGATTACTACACTTATCGCACAGATCGCCTAAATGCCCCCCTTGTGGCACTGCAATCTGCATCCGAAAATCCATATCCCACAGACACATTTCTGTCCCAGGGCTTCACTTCATAGAAGCCACTGGCATTATACTTCCAATCACACAACACATGAATATATTCATAGCTTCCATATATAAATCTCCACTTAGGCCCCTCACTCGACCAGACATGCGCATTACTTGCATCGATCTCGCCCACGGTACCTACGGCAGGCGATTTCAATGCAAAGCATCGCGGCATGGAACGTAGAGTACCCAATGCTTCAGTGTGGTATTACAACACTTCTGTAATACCCACAACATCGAAATCTCAGCACCAAGGGAACACACCTTCTTTAGAAACACTCAACAAGGCTTATGCTCCGACATTCTAGATATCGCACTTTTGAAAAACATTACCATCTCCCCTCACATAGATACACTGCCTGGTGAGCTAAACTCAGACCACGTCCCTATCATGTTTAAGCTCACTACTAGATTCATACTTCAAGCCCCCGTTCCGATCTCACACAATGAATACAGACTGGAATCGTTATTCAAGACTCCTTTCACAGTGGATTAATCCTCGATTAAGAGTAAACTCCACTGAAGAACTTGAGACTTCTATAAATGACTTCCAGGCTTCTATTCAAACAGCCCTCGACATAACTACAACAAGAAACAACACTACACGTCCAAATCAAACAGATCAAACACTTCTTGACTATCTAGAGCATAAGCGACGAGCCCTCAAACAGTACAGACTCTATGGACACCCACCAAATGAAACAGGAGTACAATTACTATGCTCGACTGGTCAAAGAAAGACGCGAAATCACAAAATTACGCAATGGGAAAATTCCCTATCCAATTTCAATGCTCAAAAAACTCCGCCTTGGGAGATTATAAAAGAATTAATTAAACCGCGGACCTTCTAAACCGACTGCAATTGAGAACAATGGAACTTGGGCTTATCATCCTATGATCAAGCACAAGTTCTCGCGGAAAATTTCGCAAATCGATTCAGACCACAAGAGTTAACGTCGCCAGTTCATGAAGCTGAAGTCAATAATAGAGTAGACACCTTCCTAGCTGCTCCCTACAACAAATGAAAGACCTGACATCCACCTCGCTGACCCTACGCATTCACGTCCAGGCCCTTCGCACTTCAAGTGCACCTGGACATGATCGTATAAGTAACCTAGCCTTAAAGCATCTCCCGCGCAAAGCGCTACTTCGACTCCTTACTATCCTTAAATACTGTATCCAATTTAATCACTTCCCTGCAACTTGGAAGATGGCTAAAGTTATTGTGCTACCGAAACCAGGAAAAAATCCAAGTAATCCAGACAATTTGCGTCCAATAAGCCTTCTACCAGTTCTGGGAAAAATCCTAGAAAAACTACTTTTGGCCAAACTAAAAATTGAAGTCTCAAACAAAGAACTATTACCCAACCATCAATTTGGATTTCGAAATTCACACAGCACACCGCTGCAACTGGCGAGGCTTATAGACCAATAGTCACTGGTTTCAACGCCAAGCGTAGTACAATAGCAGTCTTCCTCGACATTGAGAAAGCTTTTGACACAACTTGGATAAACGGATTGATATATAAGCTGATACAATTCCAAATTAATCCAAATTTAGTCAAAATAATCTCCACTTATCTGAGAAATAGAACCTTCTATGTCTCTGTGAGTGGAAATAAATCTGATACGAAGCCCATACGGGCAGGAGTTCCACAAGGAGCTGTCCTTCTCACCCTTATTGTACTCCCTATATGTCTCTGACCTACCTTCACCTCCATCACTCCAAATAGCTTCCTTTGCTGATGACACTTGTCTATTCATGCAATCCAAACTTAAATCCATTCCTCACAGACTTGCAACATTCCAGCGAGCAATAACCATAATATATGAATGGTTTTGCTCCTGGAACATTAAACTAAATGCTGGGAAAACGCAAGTCGTCCTGTTTTCCAAATCGAACTTTCCATGTCCAATCCAGCTCACTATGGGTGTACAACCTCTGCCAGTAGAGACTTCTGTCAGATATTTAGGCTATATTGGATAAAAGGCTTACATTTAGAGCCCATGTTGATCATATAATAACCAGAGCCCATCAAGGCATAGCGATATTATATCCGTTTTTTCAAGTCGCCGTCACTGTCCCGTAGGATCAAGCTCACATTATATGTGGCTGTGATCCGTAGTATGCTATTGTACGGCTGTGAATCTCTGAGTATCCTGCGAAATGCCACAAGAAGAAACTACAGATACTGCAAAACAAGTGTCTAAAAATCATACTTTCGGCCCCGCGTTACACAAGGATAACAGAGATGCACGAGGCCACGAAGGTGCCATATATTGATACTATCATATCAGAAAGGGTCACCACCATGTTTCAAAACATAAATGATCATGAAAACCCAATAGTACGCAATATAGGACACCTTCCACAATGGCGTACTACACATAGAAACATATTCGACCAAATAAATAATCCATAGTACTTAGCATGTAGCAACCAAGGTCAGAATGATGAGCGCAGAGTGGCGTGGCTCATTCCGGTCCTGAATCGAGCCAAGCTCTTCAGCGACACGGTTTCCGATGCCCCAATCAAGCGAGATCTATTCGCCTTGGCAACAATATCCATATAAATCTCACACTACTCAAACAATAAAATAAATCCCCATAAAATCGCCGTGTAGGCTAGGGTATACCAGCTGAACCCAATACAGAATACACACGCGAATTCGCCGACAAGGGACAAACACAAGTCCCAGGAAAGGCACACTGGACAGCGCCAATAGCTGTCACAAAGTGATGATGATGATGATGAGATTTACTCAATCGCATTAGAAACTCTATCCTGAATCTTCTCTATGATCCTGAAGATCTGGTTTATCGTTCTCTATGTTTTTCTACGACGTAGATCGCAAGCGCACATCATCGTCCTCGGTTCTCCGTGATTGACGTCAGCCATTTTCGTTGTATTCGCTCCCCTTGTTGTTTTTGATCGAACGCTGTATTTGAACATCTTGAATTGCGGACGTACTTCGCTGGCGATTCCAAGTTTATTACTAGATTTGGTAAAAACAAACGAAGATTGACAAAATGCCGACAAAACAGCGCTTATTTTCAAACTTCAGCAAATTTAATAACGAAATGTTGATTAGTTTTGTTGCTAATCATCGTGTTCTATACGATACGAGCATGAAGGATTATAGAAATACACAGAAAAAAGATTTGTTGTGGAATGAACTTAGTGAAGCAATAAACAAGAGCGGTGAGTAAATACTGTATTTGTAGGAAATTGTATGCTATGAGATTGTGTACATAAATTAAAAAAGAAAAACACAAATTATTGTAGTAGTGAGTGATTAAATATATATCTGACAAACATATATATCAACATCTTCCTTGCAGGTGTTAGGCGGTCTTGCCTGTTCCATCATCATATGTTTTTTTCAACAAGCCACGAGAAATGACTTTAAATTTAACGAAAATGTGTGGTACAAATAACCTTAAATCGCTGTAATTGCAATGGAAATAAATATAGGGGTGAGGTACGTTATTTGCCGGTCACAATTCTACACTTACATCCTTATGCCGCTGATGCATTTGTAAACACGTTTTGTACTGCCTTAAACATTTTGCAACGATCTTCAAGCTTTCTTTACAATTTTTTATATTTATATATTTACGTAAAACATGATTGTGGATACATTACTTACTTGCTACTTTCCCATGTTGTTCCAACGTTGCCACCATCAACCACCCAAAAAACTAGTGTACGTAAAATTAGTTTATTAAATAATACACATGTAAATTGTTTTGTTACGTTAGGAAAAGGGAAGTTGGTTTACGTCCATTTTTTTTTAGCCTTTGGGAATAAATAATATGCATGTAAATTGTTTTCTTTGGTTAGGAAATGCCAAGTTAGTTTACGTCCATTTTCTTTAGCATTGGGAAGTTGGTAACACCGACTGCAGAGCCATCTACCAGAGACTACATTAACCATTACAACAACTCGCGCATGCGCACTGCAATTCTGTGGAACTTAGAAGAATTTGTGTCCGCCAAATAACTGACTTTTTCCGAATATAGTAATTAAGGAGCTAAACTGTTCCTCATTTTTCAAGTTGTTCATATATAAATCAATTCAGTGAACAAGGCCAGTTTTTTTTAATACTTCCATCGGCAACTGCTTAATCATTCTTGTTCATTTTAACTGATTCTTGTAGGAAAAAATTAATTATGCTTTTTGGTACTAGATCTCTCTCTTTCTCCTTCTATTCTTCCTTTATCCTATTTTCTATTCAATATCTACCTCAATTCTATTTCTACCATTTGTATACAATTTAAAACTACATTACTACACAATATAATTGACACTGTTACTTACATTGGATATCAGAGCGATTCGTACCTTGAACCTTCAGATCAATAGCATCACACTTTAACGATATTGGCTAACTAGCCAAGTTGAGAAATTAAGATTTTAATAAGCTTTACATGTTATTGTCTGGATTTTGGAAAATTAAAATTGAATTGTAATATTTTCCCCGACATGTAAATTACTTCTTGCATAGAAAATAATGAAATTACATGGTAAGGCTGTTTTGAATTATTGTTAACCTACAGTTAGCTTTTTAATTTCATACCGATATGTAAGCATGAACTAAAACTCAATATTATTCCTTATATGCCTAAATTGAATGTGGAATGACATTTGTTTGAAATCTCAAATTAAATTAATTGTTTAGTAAACAAGGACTTACGCAATATTGTAAGGGTATATATATCGTTCATAAAAAACACAGAAACAGTTCAGTGAAAGAATATCCCTGATTACCAAAAATATATAATAGTAGGAAACGTGCACAAGTGTGCATAAGAGTAGAGTAGGCACTGGAATCAGTGCTCTGTGCTGAGATCCATCACAGTTTTTGTGTTTTTCTTGCATTTCAAAACGTGGTATTTGTCACATTTTAGTCTGCGTAATTTGCATACACATTCCTCAGATACAGCGTGAAAGGTGTTTTATGTTGCATAGCTTGTGATGGAAGCTGTATACTGCGAGTCTGTTGACTGTACTCCTCATCTGTTGGTTCGCCCTTGTCCAATTTCTATGTCATTGCGCTGGTAATGTAGAATTCATCTTCTATGTCGTTTCTTTTTTTGTAGATATTCCATCATGAGACTGCTATGCCTGAGTGGATGGCAATAGCATTGTGAAGCGCACTTCTTCTATTAGGAATGGTTCCTTCATTAGTAAATATGTGAGCCTGGATGGTGTGTACTTTGAGACACCTTAGGACTTTCTTTAGAAATGTTTTGACGTGTTCAAGGGTTTGCAGGTCTCTCTTTTTAAGATGCTCCCATATTATTTGTATTCCGTATGTGAGTATGGGGATTATCTTTGCTCTGAATATTCTCATTGCTGTCTTCAGGGAGAGTGATTGAAGCTGTTTTATTTCATGCATTGCTATAATAGGTGCAATTGCTCTCCATTTGATATGTATATTAAATGTGGTCCCTGATGTTTGTAGTGTGATTCCAAGATATTTGTATTGGTTTACCGTTTTTAACTTTTCTGACCCAAGTTGCAGTGTGTCTTTTCCTGATATTTTCTCTCCTTTCCTGAATATCATATATGCACTTTTGTCGGTGTTTATTTTTAGGACATTTTTATCGGCCCATGCATTACCAAAAAATATGCATTAGTCATTGTTCCAATGGAAAAGCCAACTTACCCTTATGGGACACGAGATTATCCAGTAAACTATAAACTAATCTGGTGTACACTAACTTGCACATTTTTGTGACCTAATAAAATTGAGTACAGAATATTATATAGTACAAGGATTTAGTAATGAGTAAGTAAATATATATGTATAAAAACTGCAATCTAATAGTGAAAACATTTATTATGTTAGCTAACATGATGCTAACGTAATGTGTTTTCCATTGTAACATTCATAGACATGCTCCTTTCATAAAGTAGCCAAGATTATATTTTTTATATATAAAGTAGCTTTTCTTTTTACAATTAAGTATAATGAATGTTCAAAGTTAAAATTGGGAAACACATTATGAGGTCTTAATTAATAAATTAATGAGTCATTTTAACATCTTACCTCATATTTCATGTTTTTCAAACACGGTAACTATAGTTTTCAAATGATCTTGTCATTCATTTTCAACCGCCATTATGACTACCGGATATTCATTGGAATCTCCATCTATAACGTTGCCATCTGGTGTTGATTTGACGAACTTCGAGATATCGTTGCCATCTGGTGTTGATTCGATGAACTTCGAGATGAGGTCACATTCATCCGGAATGTCGAAATTCATAGATTTAAATTTGTTCTTCTGTATAAATATTTTCTCCCAAACTGTCAAATCCAAAGGTTTTTCCAAATGTTTTAGAAGTTTAGCTTCTTTTTCAATTCTATGACCTTCCAACAAACTATGTGCTGCAATAGCTGATTTTTCAATTTCACCATTTTTAATATTTCTAAAGTGTTCCTTTGTGCGAGTGTCCAAATTTCTTTTTGTTTTTCCTATGTATTGCAATAAAGTATACATAGGAAAAACAAAAAGAAATTTGGACACTCGCACAAAGGAACACTTTAGAAATATTAAAAATGGTGAAATTGAAAAATCAGCTATTGCAGCACATAGTTTGTTGGAAGGTCATAGAATTGAAAAAGAAGCTAAACTTCTAAAACATTTGGAAAAACCTATGGATTTGACAGTTTGGGAGAAAATATTTATACAGAAGAACAAATTTAAATCTATGAATTTCGACATTCCGGATGAACGTGACCTCATCTCGAAGTTCATCGAATCAACACCAGATGGCAACGATATCTCGAAGTTCGTCAAATCAACACCAGATGGCAACGTTATAGAGGGAGATTCCAACGAATATCCGGTAGTCATAATGGCGGTTGAAAATGAATGACAAGATCATTTGAAAACTATAGTTACCGTGTTTGAAAAACATGAAATATGAGGTAAGATGTTAAAATGACTCATTAATTTATTAATAATGAATGTTACATGTCACTGCATCCTCCTAGGAAGTCCCTTCACTGAAAAGTAATTTTCAAATGTTTCATGAATATTTAAAGCTTCTGTAACATTGTTGCCTCCTCCTCTGGCTAGAGTCATCATGTTTTGTGTAGGCTAAGACATACTTTCATCTCTGGTGTCATTAGAATTACATCTTAACATGTTACGCAGACAACGGCATGCTGTTATTAATAGATCAGTAATATCAAGTTTTACTGCACTGGGGGTAAGAAATACCCTGACAGTCTGGGTCATAATTCCAAATGCATTTTCAACTATTCTTCATTCATGCCCTATATAAGCGATAATTGAAAGTGGCTTTTGTCCAGTTCCCCTCTATCATGGCTCCCGTAGCATAGAAATCACAGTCAATCTCCCTCTTCTTCAATTTGCTTCGGTGTACGAGTTCTGTGTAGGGGCCGGTAGTTGGCAGAAGGCGTTTCATCCTCAGATCTTCTGCATAAAACGACTATCTTGCAAGTTCATATACAAGTCTCGACGGGGTTGTTTTCCCCACCCTTAGAGCCACTTTAAGGAAACATGCCTTAACCTTCTCTATCCTTTCGAGATCGCTAAGTGACAGTTTCTCCCATATAATGTCTATGCCGTATGTTATGATTGGAGAGCTAGATTTTTATGCTGTAGATTGCTCTTGCGGCTGCTGCTGTTTTCTCTTGTATATGTTGGTTGAATGATTGTAATGTTGTTTGGAGTGTCATGCCTAGGTATGTGAATTTAACTGTCTTTAGTGGTTCGTCATTCAGCATTAGCATATCTTCTAATGTGGCTCTTCCTCCTCTTCTAAATGTTAGTTGGACTGTCTTTTCTGGGTTGATGGTGAGTTTGTTGTGTGAAATTCAATAACCAAATGCTAAAGATCGGAATGATTCCCCACTTGCTATATACCTGAAACAAACACCAAAACGACATCAAGTAAATAATTTTCTTTATTCATTTCAGTCAATGAGTGCAAAACAAGATGGAAGAGTCTCAGGGATACATATCAGAAGAAGAAAAAACTAATGGTAGAAGGCAGAGACTCTTCTGCTGCATTGAACTCAGAGTGGGAGTACTTTGATGCAATGTCGTTTTTGGACTCCTGTGAGAACAAAAGGAGTACAATTACCAATATGATGGTTCCGTTATCATTTTGTGAATCATTGAAAGCAGAGGATGCTGTTGAAATGATTGCCACCGTTGATGATGAAAGTGAAGCCAACACAAATGGAGAATCAGAATCACCTGACCTTCAAGTAAGGGATGGTGGGAAGAAAAGAAATAGTGAAGATAGTTTCTGGGAAAGAGAGAAGAAAAAGAACAAGTTGGTAGAGGATATTGAAACAAGCAATAGCCATCCTGTAAAGACATTTTTCCAAGCTATGGCAGAAACAGTAATTCAATTTCCTCCAGAACTTATAGCAGAGGCCAAGCTGGAAGTATGTAAAATTATAACCAGCCTAGAAATGAAAACAATTCAATTAAACAATGACGAACAAAATATATGAAAAAAAGTATTATTTTCATATTAATGTTTTATTACAAGGGTACGACGAAAAATGTGGACATCCGAATTTCAAGATAATTTTGGTTTTAAAATGAAGCTTAGGAATGTCAAAGATGAAAACATAAAAAAATAGCAGACCATCCAGAAATAAAGCAGGAAAAAAACAATTTATAAAGCACTATTTCCTATATTACCTGAGGAAAGTGGTAGCCATTGTGGTCATGACGTCAGTTTCGATATTCAGATATTAATCTAAGATGGAAACATGGTTAGATTTTTCTTCGATAGAGAGGTGAAATAGAATAAATATTTTATTGTAAAAAAATTGCAGTGCTGTTTCCAAAACTACATAGCAAAGAGAATAAAATTTAAGAAAATTCACAACCACACACTGATGAATCTTAAGAAAAAATTGTTTAACTGAATCAGTTGTTGACAATATTCAATACATCACTGTACGCATTTCTCGAAAATGAACATACAGTACATTCAATAAATAGATGCCACTTATTTGTAACATAATCTTGTGTATTTTAACTTATCCTCATCTAACCTAACAAAATCAGTTACATACTACATTATACTCTACCATAAACTAATCTGGTGTACACTAATTTGTCTCATCTAAATTGAAAAATCATTTATATACTACATTGCACTCTACCATAAACCAATCTCACCGCATTGCTATAATTTTTTTAAAAAACTGAATTTCCTGCATATCTAATTTATCTAAATTCATCCGTAAAAAAAAAAAGTCGCTCAGCATTATATTGTTACGAGGAATTTGATGTAATATGTGGTAAATTAATGGGATATAGGTTGTGTAGTGCTTCATAAAATGTTATTGTTATGCCGTTATTAATAAATCAGCAATATCAGGCTTGGGTCATAATTTCAAATGCAATTTCAACTGTTCTTTGTGCCCTATATAAGCGATAATTGAAAGTGCACTTGCTATTGTTTTGCATACTTCGGGATTCTGGAAAGGGCCTTAAGTTTCTTGAGAAATTAAATATATCTACAATTACTACTTCTTTCTTCCAAGTATTAGGCCAAGGCCTGTTACGATCCTATAGAAAATTTTCCCTCCAGTGTTTCATAGGACGGCCCAGAGATCTTCGTCCTCTTGGTATATAATTATAAACAGCTTTGGGGATTCGATTTGAACTCATTCTTTCAAGATGGTGTTTCCAATTTAGTTGGTACTGTTTAATATATTCCAAAATTGGCATAGTCTTCAATTCTTTTAAGATATCGGTGTTCCTATTCCGATCCCATCTGGTGTAACCTGCTGTTCTGTGCATGAATCTCATTTCACAAGCCATTCTGCTTTCATGTTGTCTTTTTAGTGTCCATGCTTCACTACCTAGGTCAACACTGGTCTAGCCAAAGTGTTATATAAACGTAATCTGGTGTTTTTTGTACAAGGGATGGTTTCATAATAACTTAATTAATAATTCCCAAACTTTTATTATAACTAGTAATTTTTTTCAGGGATATCCTTCATCCCAGATAGAGAGATAATATCCAAGATATTTAAATTGTCTACAATTACATGAGAACAATATTTGTTCTAGGCAATGGGGCATCTTCTGGCATCAATAGTGGTATTGTTTTTTTAATATTTGATTTCTGGTAAATGCCACTAAACCCTTTTTTCCATGATCCAACATTAATAGCATCTTGTATCAATCAATCCCAACAAAACCAAGCATTATTAGTTCTTATAATTGCAATATAAAGATCCACTGTTACTAGGACACACAATGTGGTAGTGTTTTGCCATGTAATGCACCACAACAGCTCGGAAAACTTCACTATTTGTAAAAATCAGTAGCAATGTCCTTTATTTTCTCTTTGGTTGGATTTGGTAGGTAAATTGGAGCAAGCTTCTAACATAATACATAGGACACTAGGAAAGTTTTGCAATACGGGCATACTTTTCACGACCTCTTAAAGTAACATCCACCACACTCAATACACTTCTTCATAAGTCAAAACCAATCACTAAATCATTGCTTCCACTTTTCTTTGGACAGCTCTGTGCACTCGTTGTCCCATGCTGCCAGAAGCACCTTTTCCAAAGGGAAACACTTTCCATTCATCTTCAGTTTAACTTCTGGGAAGAGTCCAATGTCACAAGGAGCAAGATCTGGACTGTAGGGAGGATCTTCAAGCAGTGGAAATTTCTATTTCTTCATGAACTCCATGGTATCACTGGTCTTGTGGGCAGGCGCATTATCATGATGCAGCATCCACGTGTCTAGCCTTGGCCTTGGGCAGAGTTTCTTCAGTGCTGCAATCATCTTTAGCAGGCATTCTTCTGTGTGCCATTTCGCAATGACCGTCATTGTTTTTTGCAGTATAACCCATTCCAAAATCCCCCTTGTGGTGAAGATGGTTTTCATTCTCCTATTAACTAATTTCCTCACTGCCACTGGCGTACCCTCATCTTCAAATAGCCACACCTTGTTCTGGGCTTTCGTTTGGATGCCATAGTAACACAGCCATGTTTCTTCTCCTGTGATGATGCTGTTTACGTTAGGAGAAGCCCCGTTATTAAACTTTTTGAACATAATTTTGTACAATTTGCCATAAGTGCTCTTTTGCTCCTTTGTAAGTGCATGTATACACCCACAGTGAACAAACCTTAACATGAAGATGCTCATGTAAAATTTTATGAATGGCTGGTGCAGGAATGTGGAGGAACTCTTCTATCTGCCAGTAGGTTATTTGCCTCTCTTTCTCCAGCAGTTTCTTCTTGTCGACAACTGACTCGACCAGCCGCCCTGAACAAGGATCATTTTCAAGGCCAAATTTTCCCTTCTTTAGTTCTCTGTACCAGCAGAATATGGTCATGGGATGTGGACAATCATTCCCCAATACAGGAACCATCTCCTCAAATCACTGATCTACAGTCAGACCACGAGAAATGTTGTATTGAATAATGACACTGTACTGAAGTTAGGACTACCCTCACATTATTACAAACTTTTACTTCTGCTGTTAAACTAAAACTGCATCTGTGGAATAATGCTCCCTCAATATATTTGTTTGAACCCTCTTTTTTTCCCCGAGGGGCACCAGCCCTGTCTGGCCTTGGAGTAATGCGTAATGCAAAACTTTTCTAGTGTCCTATGTACTTTCAAAACTTCTATATTTGGCTGATATGATGTTAATTATAAAATTGGTACCTGGTAAGTCAGTCGTCCTCAACTACGGGGTGAATCATAAATATGGCTATACGTTTGATCACATTGTGTGATGAAAATATTACCATTACAGGAAATATGGAATTACCGTTGGAAAGACAATTATTCAAATTACAACAATGGAATAAAACAAAACAGTGTAGAACTTACGTCATTAGTCAAAATGGCATTGAATATGCAACAGCAAATTACAATTGCTGCATGGGCAATAACGTATGCTAATGATCGTGAGGCTGCAAGACGGGCAAGACGTGAGTTTAACGTAGCATTGCAGCCATCGATTGTGGGGAAGTGGAGAAAACGACTGCTGGAAACGGGAAGGATGCAGAAAATCAAACCTCCTGGAAGGCCTCGCATTAGCATGGATGCAGAAACAACAAAGAGAATTGTGGAGGCGTTCGATGCTAGGCCACAAAAATCAACCCGTCAAGCTGCACGTGAGCAGTGATTTGTTTTGTTCTATTGTAATTTGAAGGATTCCCTTTCCAATGATAACATTACATTTCCTTTAATAATAATATTTTCGTCACAAAATGCAATCAAACGTATAGCCATATTTCTGAATCACTCTGTAAATTATTAAACTTCATCAAGTTATTCCAGTATAGAGGCCTTTCAAAAACAATGTTTCATCTTCTGCATATTAACTGGTAGGTGACGGTATTGTATAGGTTGTATAACAGATTTATAACCTATACAACACCATCAGTACCAGTTAAAATGCAGAAGATGAAACATTGTTTTTGAAAGGCCTCCATACTGGAATAACTTGATGAATAATTAAAACATTTTGTCTGTTCATTCTTACCTCTTAGAGTTGTTTTTGTCAAAACAACTCTGAGAGGTAAGAATGAACAGACAAAATGTTTAATTATATTTAAATTAATATTGGGAAGTAAACATTATGAGGTTATATCATTAATAGTGAATGGAGAACTTATTTTTAACAACTCACCTCATATAATTTCAAATTTCTTTGATACCGGCGGTTTCAGACAATATCTTGTCCCTCTTCAGTCATGGCTTCATATGATGTTCAAAAAGTTTAATAATGGGGCTTCTAATGTAAACAGCATCGTCACAGGAGACGAAACATGGCTGTGTTACTATGGCATCCAAACGAAAGCCCAGAACAAGGTGTGGCTATTTGAAGATGAGGGTATGCCAGTGGCAGGTGAAATAGAATAAATATTTCAGTGGAAACCATGACTGAAGAGGGACAAGATATTGTCTGAAACCGCCGGTATCAAAGAAATTTGAAATTATATGAGGTGAGTCGTTAAAAATAAGTTCTCCACTCACTATTAAAAATGTTTAATTATTAAACAAACCTCTTAATGTTACTTCCTACTGTATTTTAAAATAACTTGAAGTTTAATAATTTAGTTGAGGGCGACTGACTTACCAGGTACCAATTTTATAATTAACATCTTATTACATAACCTCAGTCCCGCACCATAGCCAAGTGGTTAAGGCAGGAAGCCTTGGCACAGAGCTACGGGACTTGCGCTGGTTCGAGTCTCCATGGAGGAAGAAATTTTCTCATGGTATTTCGGCCAGTATGGGACCGGTGCCCACCCAGCATCGTGATGCATTTGGATAGCTACAATAAGTAGTGCCTCCAGGTTGAGAAAACCAGCTATAACGGCTGGGGGACTCAACATGCTGACCACATGTCACCCCTACACTAGCTGATTATCATCTACCTCTGTGATTGACACATGTGGATGTGAAGCGAGCAGCCGGATGGTAGGCTAAGGGCCTTGAAGGCCTGTCGTGCCAGGAGGTTTTTTACATAACCTCAATGATGCTTTAATATGAATTTCAAAAGTGTTGATTGGCTGATATTGTGGTATGAAATTCAGTAAGCAATGTTAAATATTGATTCTTTTTTTATTTCACTCACCTCATACTTCATAATTCCTAGCATACCCAGGGTTTCCTATCTACATAACTTAAGCAATGCTAAAGATTGGAATGATTCCCCCAATTGCCATGTACCTGAAACAAACACCAAAATAGCATCAAGTAAATAATTTTCTTTTATTCATTTCAGTCATTGAGTGCAAAACAAGATGGAAGACCCTCAGAGATACATATCAGAGGAAGAAAAAACAAATGGTAGAAGGCAGAGGCTCTTCTGCCTCATTTAACTCAGAGTGGGAGTACTTTGATTCAATGTCGTTCTTGGACTCCTGTGAGAACAAAAGGAGTTCAATTACCAATTATGTCGGTTCCGCGATCATTTGTGAAATTCATTGGAAGGAGAGGATGCTGTTGAAATGATTGACACCGTTGATGATGAAAGTGAAAGCAACACAAATGGAGAATCAGAATCACCTGACCTTCAAGTAAGGGATAGTGGGAAGAAAAGAAAGAGTGAAGATAGTTTCTGGGAAAGAGAGAGGAAAAGGAACAAGTCGGTAGAGGATATTGAAACAAGCAATAGCCATCCTGTAAAGACATTTTTCCAAGCTATGGGAGAAACAGTAATTCAATTTCGTCCAGAACTTATAGCAGAGGCCAAGCTGGAAGTATGTAAAATTATAACCAGCTTAGAAATGAAAGAAATTCAATTAAGAAACGATGAACAAAATGAATGAAAAAATGTATTGTTTTCATATTAATGTTTTACTACAAGGTTACAGTGCAAAAAGTGGACATCTGAATTTTGAGATAAAATTTTGGTTTTAAAATGAAGCTTTGGAACGCTGAAAAAATTTGTGGACCATCCAGAAATAAAGCAGGAAAATAAGAATTTATAAAGCATTATTTTCTATGTTACCAGAAGGATGTGGTAGCAATTGTGGTCGTGATATCAGTTTCGATATTCAGATATTAGTCCAGGATGGAAACATGGTTAGATGTTTTCTTCAATAGAGAGGTGAAATAGAATAAATATTTTATTGTAATAAAATTGCAGTGCTCTTTCCAAAATTACATTGCAAAGAAAATAAATTTAAGAAAATTCACATCCACACACTGACGAATCTCAAGAAAAAAATTGTTTAACTGAATCAGCTGTCGACAGTAATCAATACATCATCATACGCATTTCTCGAAAATGAACATACAGTACATTTCAATAAATAGATGCCACTTATTTGTAACATAATCTTGTGTTTCTTGACTTATCCTCATCTAACCTAACAAAGTCAGTTACCCACAGTATATTTTATTCTACTGTAATCTAATCTGGTGTACACTAACTTGTCCTCATTTAATCTGAAAAAAAAATCACTTATATACTACATTGCACTCTACTGTAAACCAATCTCACTACAATGCTATAATGTAAAAAATTGAATTTCCTATATCTATAATTTATCTAAATTCATCATGTGACTTACATTTAACTTTTATAGGAATTAATCACTATGAGGTTTAATTTATGGTGAAATTAAATGTTTCTTACCTCTCCTCACATAAATCTTCTAAGTAGATCACGATTTCGAGACCATCTCATCTTCAGTACTTCTTTGATGACTGATGTTATGTCGATCGGAAGAAACTCTTCTTCTTCCCTCTGTTGGTGGACTGACGAACCTCTGAAGTTCCCGCAAATTTTGACCTGATCCAGAGGTTCATTGGTCCACCAACAGAGGGAAGAAGAAAAGTTTCTTCCGATCGACATAACATCAGTCGCCAAAGAAGTAAAGATGAGACCATTATGGTCTCGAAATCGCGATCTACTTAGAAGATTTATATGAGGAGAGGTAGGAAACATTTAATTTCACCATAAATCATCATGTCACGTTGTACTGGACTTTATGTATTCATTCACAAAGAAAAAAATGTTTCTCATCATTATATTGTTACGAGGAATTCGATGTAATGTGTGGGATATGGATTGTGTAATACTTCATAAAATGTTATTTTACTGGTTTGTTTCTGGATGCTCTGCAAATTTTTTTTTCCTCGTTTTCAACTTTGGTGTTTTTAAGCTTCATTTTAAAACCAAAATTGTTTCTAAATTTGGATGTCCACGTTTTGCATCTTAACCTTATTTCAAATTAACTTATTGTACATTAGATATGAGTATATAAATTTGATGTATCTACTATATATTGTTTTGCTTTATATAATTTTCCTTTGGTTTAATTCATTATGTATCAGAGTCCATTTTATATTTTGAGTTTAAATTTGCTTGCTTTATATTATTACCTAATGTATTTAATTACTTCTTTAGTTATATAATCATTAATATTTACAGGAAGCGAAATTATGAGGTTTACTTTAATTAATAAATTGAGTTAGATTTTACAACTCACCTAATATTTAAAGGAAGTGAAATTATGAGGTTTATTTTAATTAATAAATTGAGTTAGAGTTTACAACTCACCTCATAATTTTAGATTTCTTGAAGACTAGTTTCGATACCATCTAAGTATCATTCTCAATTCCATCTAACCTCAAAAGTTGTAATTTCTTTAACCTTCCATCGGGCGCAATATTCTGACCTTCGAGTTCGGGCACAATGTGCCTGATCAGAACATGCTTAAAAAAATTTATTTAACACACCGTTTGCCAATCTGAACAATGGGACGTCAAAGAAATTTTATTGTTATTGATAATGCTAAGTATAAAATATTCAAAATTTGCTGCTAGAATACTTTTTTACCTTTGTTAAATTAAACAATTTAAATAAATTGTTGTATTGTTGCTCAGATCAGTTGGAACACAATTCATAATTTGTTAACATGTCTGAAGAAGGTACAGTGTACCGAAACAGCTGTCACTGAATTATATCTTAATAAATATGAAAATCAAATAAAACTAAGCTTTATTTTTATTTAATTAAGAATACTTTTTATTGGACATAATATTGATTAAACAAATTTGTGACAAGCCTTCAAACAACATGATATAAAAGAACAACTTAGTTTCAGTTCAAATATACTTGAAAATAGTTCACATTATCTACATTTAGTCTATGTTTTTAGCAAAATTATTGAAGAATATAACATTGTTTAGTCTAAATAAGTTAAATAAATAATTTTCTTTTTGCAAATATTTTCAAAATACACATCTTCAATAATGTAACGACTTCGGGCGCAATGAGTTTCTCTGAACAAAATATTTATAAATATGAGGTAACGGTCGAGAGCAAATTGAGTGGAGTTGTTGTTTAGAGCAGGTAAAAAGAAACAGCTACTCGGATATTTAATTAATGTTGGGAAGTAAACATTATGAGGTATAATCATAAGCTACTCGGATGCCCAGATGACAGTGGAATGGGATAAAATTGACAACCTGCGCCCGATGGAAGGTTAAGACTAGTTTTGATACCATCTACATATCATTCTCAATTACATCTAACAATTATGAGGTGAGTGGTAAAATCTAACTCGATTTATCTATTATATCATGTTTTGTTTATATCTCTTACATTTAATGTTAAACATTGAAAGGGATAATAAAATACACCCAATATACTGACAAAATTTTATTTCACAAATATCGAAACATGTGAATCTGATATTTATATCAATAATGCCCTTGTTTAATGAATTCAATAATCTTACAAGCTAGTAACACTGTTAGTATGCTTCTCTCGGATCCTAGACCCTTTTTTTTGTTTTTACGGTTTATTAATTAGATGCCATTTCCATGCATCCCACAAGTTATTTAAAATTAGTGAGGAAACCTACACCATTTTCAATATTTGGAAGACGTTAGGTTTTGATCCTTAATTATATACTAGGAACTTGCAAGTTTTGTTTTTAGTATACAGTAATAGCTAAGTACCAACATTTAGTGACATACCCATGAATGGTCTAATGAAGATGTACTTTCTCTCCCTCCAAAAAATCTACACACAACAAATAAAATAACATTTTGGTATAGATCAAAATATTTTAGATGTTTTTATTTTATTTAGCTTAGATCATTAGCATCATACTTTTAATCGGGGATGAAAGGGCCATAAATTTTTATCAGTGGCCTCTTTTTTCAGGCTACAGGTTCTTTTACATGCTGTAAATCTACAATGCAAGGCCTACAGCTTTACTTCCCATTCTCAGTGCTTTCATGCTCTGAAATATTCAGCCACTTCAGTTGGGTTTGAACAAACAACCTTGAAACCAGAAATGAGCATGGGGTAACCATTAGTCCAGATATATTCTAGAAGTGATATAATCTGAAATATCGAAGTCTCGAAAAAACAATGTAATTATTTTTGGGAACAAAAATAACCATTCAAAACTATTTTGTTTTTTTTTTAGTTCTTTAAGATAATAGTATAATTCTTTAAAAATATATGCATAGAGACATATACTTAAATAACACTCTAAATTGATTATCTTTCATCAAACCATTTAAGTGTGCCACTTTCTACATTTTACATAAGTACTATATTAATATAGTTACAATTCAAATAAGTACTGTTAAAAAATACTCCTTTAATTTAATATGTATTCATTTTTTATGTTATATTTAGTTTAACCTGTTCAAATCCTGGAGAAATTAATTTTTTGAAAAGAAAAATTAATGAGTCATTTTTTCACATCTTACCTCATATTTTATGTTTCTTTAATTTCCCATATTTAACGATGATGAAAAATTAATGCCTGAACTGGGAATTGAATCCCGGATTCTGACTCTCTACATTTACATGGTACAAATGCTATGGTTCCACTAATACAATTTGGGTCCAGAAGTTAATTTTTCTTTTCAAAAAATATATTAAATTTGTTTATCATTGTACATGCTAACTTCATGTCAGATTTTTTGAATATAAATAAATTAGTTCTTAATCAACTTAGATTCATACAATCATATAATTAATGCATTCAATAGGATAAGAACCAATCATCTATGTGGAACCTTATATATCTAACTACAGCCTGCTCGATGCTCCTTTATGACCCTGACTTTCTAGAAAGAGATAATATGAATGTTTTAAAATGTATCATTAATCACGCTGATTTGATTCCTTATTATTGAAAATAAAAAAAAATATAATAAAAATTGCCAGTGATCCAAATTTGTGTATTCAATTACTACCCATTGCATTTTTCATGTTCCTTGGGACTAGTCCACCGTGGCCAGCAATGGATTTTTACATAACGTATGAGTAATTCCCCCCCCCTTTTTTTTTTCAAAATTTATGAGTGAAAATTTGAGGATGGAAATTATGCAATGAGTATGAAAATATCAATATGCTTTCAGAATGCATAATACTATCAATTAGACAGTCCACCACTCTGGTCTCGAGGTAGTATGCTGCCTTGTCACGCAGTGGGCCTGGGTGAGGTTTTTTTTTTTTGAGATTTTTCCTCACCTGTAAGACAAATGTCAGGAAGCTTGGGGCACAACAGTGCCTGAAAATCATCCGGCCATCATCATCCTTCACTGGTGTGGAAAGCAACGTGAAGTTACCACACCTATAATTCCCTAGTAAAGCTGCAAAGCATAGCATAAAAATGCTATGACTGAAGTGAAAGACCTGGCCTCGGGCAGAATTACTATGGATGGATGGATCAATTAGACATCTATGGTAACTCCATCATGGTCATTGAATTTTACTCTCAAAGACATTTTGGCAAATTGAAAGAGTAAGTTGTATTGAATGTTTCTCTATTTTTGGATACTCAAACTGTACAAAAGATAATGGTACAACAGATCACAATGAAGGTGAAGGCCAAAACACACTCCTCTATTATTCATAAATGTTAACAAAAGAATACCCTGGGACACGAAACGAACAACATGTCGATTTTGATTATTCTAGTTGTTCTTTTTGAGACCTCCAATACTGCACTAATCTCGGTTCTACATCAAAATTTGTTCCCACATGTTTCACTCTGTTTTCCTTGGCGAAATTTATCACTTGTAACTTAAAATTTGCAGTGTAGCTATTTTACTTTCTTGTCATAGTTGAGTTTAATGACACCGACACTGTGACAGAATAATACTGTTACCTAACTGTATTTAGACTGACAACAACAGATGCGTGGGTGACAGGGACTGTATGTAGCATTAGGTCTTTGTAGAAGGGGATAGATTCAATCTTAGGTTTTCCATGAATTCCTTTGTGCTGTACTTGAAATTTTCATAAGTGTCCAAAGTAAAAAGGTAAAGGTATCCCACTACAGGCCTCAGGAGGCCCTTGGGGTAGTGGGAGGTTAAGGCTCCCACTTTTCTGGACAATCGGCACTTGATGTCAGCCCTGCGTGACGGCCGTCTTTACCCCTAGAACAAGCGTCTGGTACTCATTTCCATTAGAGGCTGTGTCGACCTCAGGGTCATAGTGCCGCCAGAAGATTTGGGTCAGATTAAAAATCCTGACCCCACCGGGACTCAAACACTCGACCTTCCGGCTTGTAGTGCAGTGCCTTAACCACTATGCTACGGCGTGCCCCAAGTGTCCAAAATTCTAACTGTAAATTTTTGGCCTACGTAATGCGCATTGTATCAGAGGTGGATTTAAAAAATGTATATATATGAAAAAGTAGAGGGAAATTACGCAAGGAGGTCAATTATTCGAGTAAATACAGTAAAGTGAAACCCTAATCTATTACTTATTTTAGGAATTCTCACTATGAGGTATATTCATTAAGGTAGAATATGTTTATCACTCACCTCATATTGTTCTTCTTATTTGATTATAAACTAGTTTCGGAACATAGTTTCTGTTCCATCCTCAGTATCATTACGACCGTTGTTCTGTCGTCTTGAAGAGGACAACTCTTCAAGACGACAGAACAACGGTCGTGATGATACTGAGGATGGAACAGAAACTATGTTCCGAAACTAGTTTATAATCAAATAAGAAGAACAATATGAGGTGAGTGATAAACATATTCTACCTTAATTACCTAATCTATTAGTTTGTAGCAGTATTATCTACTATATAATTGGGAAGTATACTACACAATTTTATTTTAGTGAAAAGCACACATCAATGATACTGATTAAGCAGATGTCTGGCTGTCGACACAAAAAAAAAATTGCATCGAATGGGCTGTAGTTATCATTGTTCAGTAGATAGTGTGATGTTAAGAGTAGAATTTTGCAAAGGAGTATTCACATGATAAAACAGAATATTATAAAATCTACTAAAATAAACAATATATTACAGTATTAAGTACCCATTGACTTTCTTATTCACAACATATATAACTAATTAGAAAATTACCTTTAAAATAATCACTAAAATGATAAAAAATATATTTTTGTTATTTCTTTTAAAAAAAATAAATCTGATAAAATAAAATCCTATTCAAGTTATTTATACAACAAGAATGCAAAGGAGTATACATTTTTTAATGATTTCTAAGACAGGTTTTCAAAATTTCGTGAGAGTTAAAAATAACCTTTATATTCTTGTTGTAAACACTTTTTCCACTATCTATATTTTCCAATAAAGGTTCATAAAAAGTTTGGATAATTTCATCAAAACTGAGTCTGTACGATGTGCTTGGTTGCACCATACTTATATGCAATAATTTTTCGTCGAGCACTGAAATAGAAGAGCTAAAATGTCATTTAACATCTCAGAATATGTTTGAAGAAAAGTAGTAAGTAAATTTACAAGTATTCAAGGTTTCATGGACAAAATAGTACCTCTAAATCCCAAAAGATGGCAGAGGAATGATAATTTTTATAAGAGCTTGCTTCCCACAAGTATGTACTTGCAATGCTGCCAGTAAGGAAGAAATTTGTATGTAAGTGCTTGGGCTCCTGGCTTGAAAGGTTAACAGAAAAAAGATTAGCAAATTGGGATGATGTCTTTAAAAGAATATGGATTAAAAATCAAGTAAAAAAAGACAATAGTAATGAAAGTAACAAGAGGACAATATCTTAAACAAGTCAAAGAGTTTATTTTAGGACTGATATTAATCAAGAAGGCAAAATTTAAAAAAAATCAGTAGAAGATATAAAATTGTGTCAAATGCTATAATTTAATTAAAGCCTGTTGTGGAATCAGGAAACACCATCATACAGCGTTGTTACAGCTGACGCCATTTTCTGATTCCTTTTTTGCATGCTCCATGGTCTTGCTATAGTGTAAAAGTTGTAAGTTGGCAGGATTTCTGCTATCCTTGTCTAGAGAATTGTTCTTCCACCCTTCGCTAGATATCTGAGTGACATGTGTACTATAATGGGCTACCCTTGTAAAATTACTTAGGAATGCTAGAAAAACTCCACCCCCACTTTTGCCCAGTCACTTTTGTTCACATAATTTTTGTCAGTGGCAACTGTTTCAGAGTTTGTTTGTGAGATATTATATTAGTGTAAAATTAGTCTTTAGAAGAAGGGAGTGCCACCACTGATCTATGTTCACTGCAGGGAGTACTTCCCCTACCGCTGTCACCGTGAAGAGATATGTGTATGAGTGAGAAAGAAGATGGTGAGTACTCTCTTTCTCTTTCTAAAATATTCTAGACACTTTAGCCCTCACGGACTATAATCATTATTAACTTGTAGGTTTTTTGTCCTGCATGGCTGAATAAACACCATCTATAGATATACCATCGAATAGTAAAAAAAAAAAAAATATAAAACATATTTTTAATTTATATTAATTCCTAGAGCCAAAATGGACAGTGACAAAGAAGGATTTAAGTAGAATTTAAAGAAAAGAGCTGGAGTTTTTAAGAAACATTCTTGGAAAACCAGAAGTGATAAAATATAGGAGGATTCTACATCACCAACATAAAATCATATAAAAAATGGAAAAACACACAATTTATTATTTTTTTAATATCTGGGCAAGGTGCTGATGATGATTATGATATAATCGAAGCGTGTTCAAGAACAAATCAACATTAATATCGAGGAAAGATGAACAGACTAAAAATAATTCAACACAATTTTTTAAATTATTTTTAGTCTGTTCATCTTACCTCAATATTAATGTTGATTTGTTCTTGTACATGTTTCGATTATATCATAATCATCGTCAGCATATTGCCCAGATGTCCTGATTATTGTTGCAATATGTAAATAATTACCTTTTATATATATATATATATATATATATATATATATATATATATATGTGTGTGTGTTTTTTAAAAAAAAATGTTAAAGATGCCCTAAAATAAAGTGAGAAGTTGAGCTCAGTGTAACCTAAAATCAGCAAATTTGTAATGTAAAATGTGTATTAGTCATTGCTCAGACAGTATAGCCAACTTATCAGCAAAACCCGCTAACAAACAAGTGAACGCTAAACTAATCTGGTGTACTAACTTGCCCAATTTCTCTTGGGATAAAATCCCCTTATATGTGAGCAAACATGTTGGCAATTGGCTCAGCAGGAAATGTGTTATCACTAGAGTCCGGATGTTAGGCACTTAAAAAAACCAAAATAGACAGGCAAAAAGGCACTAAAAATCATTAATATAGGCACTAAAAAATTTAAAATACACTCTTACAAAAAATGGACTACAACATAAATTTTTATAGCCTTACGTACAGAATATAGGCTATCAATAGCATACGAAGATATCAGAGATGATTTTGGAACTTGTTTTGCCTTTTTACAAAGAGCATACTTATGTTTTGCAGTGTGTACGTGCTGCGAAATGACACTTCTTCGTGCAATTCACTGAAATTTTACACACTTTGCAAAACAATATTTAACCGTCAGTTGAGAATATTTTCGCACCGAATTCTTTCACGAAATTGGTCAGTTTGTCTTATTGTTTACCGTTGTCCGTTCTTTAGGCATCATAAAACAACTGTTCTAAAAAAAGCCACATACACTTGTCGCACCACTTTTTCTTTGAAGCACTTGTGAACGAGGACTACAGACTGAATTCAATGTTACCAACATCAAAAATAATATTGCCAGTCACTTAAAGTTTTCTATGCAATGATATGTCATGAAGTTTGTCCATTTCAATTAATTTCATTGAAATACTAAGTTAATTTCGAGAAAAAAATGGCAAATAGGCATTGTAAGCTGAAATAGGCATTTATAGGCAAAATGAACTTCATGGAAAACAACTCTAGGGTCGTCGGTATTAACTTATAAGAAGTCACTTTTACAATATCTGTAATAAATAACTGTAGGCATTTTCCTAACATCCGGTCTCTAGTTATCACATTGGCCAACACATTGTTAAAAATCACTTGTTCTCCTATTGAATATTTACTTGGTGGCACAGTGGCATAAAACAGCTGAATACAGAACACCAAAGTAAGAGAATTTTTTAAATTGGTTAAAATACAAGAAGAAATGGAAGATAGTAAAATAAGATTGTGTGGCCTCTTTAAAAGAATGACTACTAGAAAGATACCTGACAAGCAATGGAATTTAGATTAGGAGAAAAGAGACCAAGAGGTCAGGCAAGATTTAGATGGGAACAACAAATTAAGAAGAATGTTGAAATTATGGTAGACGAGACATGAGACTAGATGATCAAGAAGAAGGAATAGAAAAATTATCATTCTATTTTAAAATAAATATTTTCACAAGGCATAGAAAAAAAAACTAGATTAGGGAGTAACTATAATTAATGTTTGAAGAGAAAAATTTTAATAAATAGGGTGAATCTGGTCATCTTATCTCATAATTACTTGATGTTTCATTTAGCATATTTCGGTATGTTATTCATGCGATCAGATATGGACAACAAATGAAACATCAAATATTTATGAGGTAAGATGACCAGGTTCACCTTATTTTTTAAGAAGAACCTCATAATGTTACTTTCTATTGTAATTCATTAAGAAAAAAATTTGTCCAAACTATTTAGTGGAAACAATTTTCTTTTTGTATATTGCCATTAATAATAATATTTAAAAAATATTTTTTTGCACGATGGTGCATTTTGTCATACTTACAGCAATGGCTACCTTGATTGAAAGTTCAACTTCCTATATTTCGGGGTTGCCAAGCTAAATAACTATACTGTAATATTACATCTACACCCACGTGCGGGAAGTAAAACCACTGCCCTCTATGTATACTACATACAATGTACATACAAAAAATATTCAAAAGATAGTGTTAATATACATTATACCAAACAAATCACTGCATTTTAAATGAACTGAACTTTATTCGAAACAATATAAAACAATAAATACGTACTTGCGGCCATGTTATCAATAATTGTTCTCAAGGTCTCCTGTTGTTTCAACTAATAAACATTGCCCACAGTGTTAACGTTAGTCAGTTTTTTATAATGAATGGAAATATTTCTAATAAAGATGTTATTATTTTACTATTATTTATTATTTTGAAAACACCATCGTGCAAAAAATAACGTACAATGCACGTTTGTGAAGTGTTTTACAGAATCTCAGAAATTAAAAACCTTGCCATCACTCAGTTTTTAAACATTTTTCCTCAATTCTGTAAAAACCACTTCCCAACCTCGCATCGTAATATACTGTTATTCATACTGTGTTTAGAGGTAATAAAATTATATACTTTTTACATAGGTAGTGGAAAAAAAATTAAAGCATGGTTGTATTGCTTAAAGCAATATTCTTGAAAGAAGAGATCACCAGGCACCAAGACTGAATAAACCCAAGACATGACTTAGTTGTTAATACTCATCACTTGTCTGTAGGTTATGGACTGTGTTGTAAGTACTCTGGTAAGTTTCTAGCTGCACACCGGAATCCAAGATTACCAGATGACGTATCAGGAGTGTTCTGGCTTCTAGCAGCACAGCGATAACGATAGCAGTAACTCTTGTGGCACATGTATGAACCACCCTTCTTCACACGGTCACTCCCTGAAGATGGCCCTGTCTGAATCAACATAATATCCAAATTCATAAACAAGAACACCTATGGTGTTTTAATGTGTGGCAAATCTGTGTTACAATTTTTCTCTGAGTATAATAGTATAAGAATACAATGAGCTACCTGCTAAGAGGAGAACCTAGACCTTAATGGGACATATGTGGCAGTTAAGTTCCAGTTGTAATACGGGGTGAATCATAAATATGGCTATACGTTTGATCGCGTTGTATGATGAAAATATTACCATTACAGGAAATATGCAATTACTGTTGGAAAGGCAATTAATCAAATTACAACAATGGAATAAAACATAAAGTGTAGAACTTACGTTATTAGTCAAAATGGCGTTGAATATGCAACAGCAAATTACAATTACTTCATGGGCAATAACGTATGCTAATGTTTGTGAGGCCACAAGACGGGCAAGATGTGAGTTTAACGTAGCATTGCAGCCGTCGACTGTGGGGAAGTGGAGGAAACGGGAAGGATGCAGAAAATCAAACCTCCTGGAAGGCATCGCATTAGCACGGATGCAGAAACAATGAAGAGAATTGTGGAGGCGTTCGATGCTAGCCCACAAAAATCAACCCGCCAAGCTGCATGTGAGCAGTGATTTGTTTTGTTCTATTGTTGTAATTTGAAGGATTCCCTTTCCAATGATATCATATTTCCTTTAATAATAATATTTTCATCATAAAATTCGATCAAACATATAGCCATATTTCTGAATCACTCTGTATAAACAAACCAGATGTATGACAGCATTTTCATTGTTCGAAAAACATTTTTATCTTCAAGTGTGTAGAAAAATGTAATTTACTCTCTAACATTCGAAATAAAGGAAATAAAAATACAGTGGACACCGGTTAATTCGACACTCGATAATTCGAATAATTGGGTAATTTGAATACAAGTAAAATCCTCTTAAAACTGTATTTAAAATAACGTTAAAAATCCATGTTTAATTTGACGTTTTGAAGCCAACATTTGGATAATTCGAAGCCACAATTCAATTTATTGATAATGAAAAAAGTAATCAGAATTCTATAAAAGTTTAAATATGGTTGAAAAATTTTAAGAACTCGTCTAGTGCCCGTTAGATGGCAAGCGAACTGGACCGTATTGTCCAGCGCTTTGTTTCGTCGGGTACAGTACATAGACACCCACCCCTCATTCATGGCACAAGAACTGAGAATTACGCATGTACCCTCCCTTACTTTTATGGTACAGGTATATGTACACATACAGTACAGTTAAAAACTTCAATCAATACGAATGTGTTAAGTGACTCAATTCACAATGTTAAAACGCGGAGTGTACACCCGTTTAACATTAGCAAAACAAGTTGAAGTGCTGAGGGAAGTAGAAAAAGAAACAAAGAAGAAGTGTGATATTGCCAAGGAATATGGAATACTGCCGAACACTTTATCCACCAACATAAGGAATAAAAAAAATAACGAAGATTTGGAACCTACAAAGTAGTGGAAGTTGGTTGGTTGGTTGGTATCTAATGTCGAGCACTTGATAATGAAATCATTCTCTCTCTTGCATTCCAATATTTAACAGGAAGGCTGGTCTCTTCTACAATAGCTGGACAAAGGAGAAGATGGTTTCTTTCCGTATCTTCATTTAAATTGCAAAAGTGGTGGAAGTAGGAAATGCATAAGAGGAGGCAAATTTCCTGAAGTTGATGAGTGTGTGTTCAAACAATCGCGTGATCGTAACATACCCTTGAGTGGCCCATTAGTGTGTGCCAAAGCTGAAGAATTTGCAGAAAAGATGGACGTTAAAAATTTTAAAGCAAGAGGAGGTTGGTTCAGTGGTTTTAGAAAAGAAATGACATTTTTTTTAAAAAACGTATGTGGTGAGAGTGCTACTAATTTTATGACAAAATATGGAAATTAAATGATGAGTTACAGGATATGTTAGTTGCAGTATTTGTATGAAATAAATTTATTTCTGGGTACAGTATTATGTAAAATAAAGTGTATTTTGTTAATTCGACGTTTCGATAATACAAATTTTTAACAATTCCCTATTGAGTTTGAATTAAAAAGTGTCCACTGTACATATATTATCTTGCACATGTCTATATAAGTTATATGGGAGAATCTTAAAATATATAATTACAATTTAATAAGCATTGTTGTATTCTTATACATGTACAATGAAGAATACATTGGAATTTCAATTGTTTTAAAAATGGCAAAATTTCTGTAGAATTTATTAAACACTGGAAAGCAAAGCGTTTGAAAAAGGAGATAAACAAATAATTTTTAATATTTTCAAACAGTTTTGTTGAAAAATATCCCACATTAGCCATTGAGACATGGTGAAAAAACAGCAGAATTTACAGGTGAGTCAGCATGAAACATAAATTATGCTGGTAATGAAATTGTAAATAAAGGATATCTACCATCATCATGGAAAAAGCATAAATGTACTTTAGCAATTGGAATATAGACTTGGGGTTTCTCTAAAGCAATAAGATCTTAATGACTATTTAACTCATGCCCCAAATGGGAGTCAATGACCAATCACGTTTCAATGATTTCTGTTTTACAACCAATCAGAGCCGTGTTTCACGAAATATTTATCAGTGTTATAATTACCATATTAAAGAAAGCTCCTCCTTTTTAATATTCTGAACATGTCTGATCATTATTTTGCAGTGACTGAGTCAACAGTAAAGCCGCCATATTTGAATGTTCAAAATGGCAGAAACAAGATTTGGCTGTGCTTCAAATGAAGATATAGACGAAATAATCAAGCAATCTAAGCCCCATAACACTCAACGGTAATAGGAAATATATTTGGAATCAGTTCGAAAAATTTTGTCAACTACGAAATTACGTATTAACAGCAGAACTCCAACCAAACACATTGCCAACATACTGAAAGACTGGAGCATTAATATGAGGAAAATAAATGGAGAAGAGTACAAAGAATACAGCTTGAAAACCATGTGGAATGTTACTGCAAAAATTATACAAGAGAAATATTTTATTGAACATCAACGAGATTTTAATCCGTTCGTCGATCAAGAATTTAATGACGCCAGACAAGCAAGAAACGCAAAAAGAAAAATTCTTCAAAACATGCTAGAGAAAAGAAAGGTGAGTGCAGTGGCTTTTAAGTCTGATGAATATGAAAAAATGATTAATAATTGTCAGGAGAAAACCCCTGAAGGATTACAAATTAAGTTCTACCTTATCGCTTCCCTAGAATTGGCATGGCGTGGGGGAGAAGCTGTAAAATGCCTAATTCACTATTTTCAAGAGGAACTAGATCATAATGGTAAGCCGACAGGAAGGATTGCATATAATCCAGTGTTTTCCAAGACATGTCAAGGAGGTGATCAAAAGCTCTGCGATACAAAATGGCTAATACCAAATCAGGAAAACCCGAGAAGGTGCCCAGTGAGACTCTATAAACTTCTATTGGAAAAACGCACTGACAAAATCAAAACAGACCGTTTTTTCATTACTCCTAACCCATTCTACCAAAAGTCTGGAATTTGTATAAGAATTGTCCAGTAGGGCAAAATCATCTATCGATATGGACAAAAATGTGTGCAAGAAAATCTGGATTGGACATAAACAAGCATAAAGTGAGCAACCATTCAAGTCGTTCAACTGCTGTTTCGAACATGCTTCAAGTTGGAATTCAAGAACAAGAAGTCTTAAAAATTACTGGTCATGTCAACGCAGCATCACTAAAACCATATCTGCAAATAAACGAAGAACACCATTCAGATATCGTCCGCAGATTGAGAAACAACATGCCTACTACGTCGTCATCCACATTAAATATAACAAATAATGAACAGATTCCCTCAAACTACAAATTTGACAATTGTGTGTTTAATAATTGTGTTTTTAAATAATTATATTACCGAGTTCTTTTTGATAATTCTGTGTTCAATAATTGTGTTTTAAATAATGATATTACCGAATTGTTTACTAAAAAAATAAATTAATAACCTATAATTTTGGTTATAATATACAGTTTGATGTGTTTCATTTTTTCTCCACTAGGGTGCATTCTTACAATATTGCGATGATATTTCAAGTTTCCCACGCCAGATGGCAATATATAACATTATATGATCTTGTTGCAGTGGATGGAGAAGCGAAACATAACGTTTCTCATTCGTTTTCAAACATCGCCGTTTACATTAAATAAATAAATATTTTAAAGTAACTATATTTAAATAATGATTTGTGAGTAAATAGCATAATTTTATTCGTTAAATAGTCCTAACAAATGCCACTCTTGATTTCCAAATTCTCTAGATAAATTCACTCCTCACTTCGTGAGTCGTGAATTTATCGATAATTTGGAAATCACTCGTGGCATTACTTATGAAGATACTACATACTGGATCCACTGAGGGTGTAGTGTTGTGTCTGACATTCCACCAGTCAGCTGTCCACTCCCACACGTTGCCCACCATATTATATAAATGGAATGCATTAGAAGGAAATTCAGTAACAGGACTTGTGCCTATGAAGCCATCTTCTCCTGTATTATGCGCAGGAAAATCTCCTTGCCAGATGTTTATCCTGTTAACAAATTCTGACAATTTACTCAACATATAGAAAAATTATACAAGTACAATCATCACTATAATACAGTGTACATAAAAGAATATCATACTTTCAAGTAATAATATTATCACTCAGATGAGTCGTATAAAGTTGTGTGTAGATTGAAATGAAACAGGAAAGAATACAGTTTCAGTTGTGTGAGTGAGCAGATAGCTTTCTTTTGTTTTATTTCTATGGCAACAACGATAACAAAGATAGCCAACTCAACAAAAAACATTTTGTGTTTTGCAGTTTGAGAGTTGTAAGTCAGTTGTGATAGTTCAACGTGCATTTCGTAGGCAGTTTAATCGTCATCTCCCCAATGCCAATAACCTCCGTCGATCGCAAAATCAGTTCGCAATGAATGGTTGTCTGTGTAAAGGCAAAAGTGTGGAACGACCAAGAGTGTCTGAGGAGAATGTTGCTGCTGCAACATTTCAAGCGCAAAGTCAGCATAATCAGGCTTTAGAGTCTGTAACAATTGTAAACAGTAGGGATGCATATGTAAGCGTTTTCGTAAGACCTTCAACAGTGTCATTACTGGATTGGTTGTCATGGTCCAGATGTCAGAGTTAATCTCCAGTGGCCTCCTAGATCACCGGATCTCACCCCATGCAATTTTTTCCTTTGGGATTTTCTAAGGACTGAGTCTACGTGCCTCCATTACCTGCTAACCTGCCCGAGTTGAGAAACAGGATTCGAGAAGCTGTTGCTGCCATCAATCCAGACATGCTTATTAATAACCTACAGGTTGGATGTGTGTCATGTAACCAACGGGGCTCACATTGAACACCTATGAACTTATAATGTAAACTGGAGATGTTACTCTTTCATTTGACATGAATTTTGTTTTTGTTATAGTTAGTTAAAGTATAATTTAACACCATTAAAATCACTATATTCTTTTATGTACACCCTGTACTATTATTAGAATCTGGTGATGAGCTCATCTGCCATTTTTTTTTTCAATTTGTATATAGGATGTCCTATTTATCTTGACCACCCGAAATAACTTTGTACATAAGTATAAAATGAAAAATTGTTTTATACAAAAGTTGTCTAACTGCGAGGGGAAATAATACTGATGGTTAGTGAACTTCGTAGCACTTTTTATTAATAAGATACAAATACTAACTTGCTTTTCTTCAATGGAACTGGGTATTTTTTCTTTAATGTGTTAAAATTAAACATTCCAAGACATTTTAAAATCATTAGGAAGTTACATTATGAGGTTTAATTTAATTTGAGTTTGTATTTTTTAACATTCTTACCTCATATGCTTGTTTAGTTTGTGAAACGCTAAAGATGGGACAATAGCCCTGAAACATATGTCCGATGAAACAAGCATATGAGGTAAGACTGTTAAAAAAATACAAACTCAAATTCCAAGACATGTCCAAAATTGTATCAGAATGTGTCATTCTAATAAGTAAAAATTGATGTTTTTATTATTAATTTTACACTTCTCACTGAAGGATAAATATATTTGAAGAGAAAAAAAATGTTTTTTGCCCAGACTGAGATTCGAACCCAGGACCTTTGGCTTTCTAGGCCAATGCTGTACCATCTGAGCTATGGGGGCGAGTTCTGATCTAGACGCAAATTTTTGGCCAAGACCTTTGGCATTCTAGGCTAATGCTCTACCATTTGAGCTATTGGGGCGAGTTCCGATCTAGATGCAAATTTTTCTCTTCAAAAATTTGAAAAATTTGCGTCTAGATTGGAACTTGCCCTGATAGCTCAGATAGTAGAGCATTGGTCTAGAAAGCCAAAGGTCTTGGGTTCGAGTCTCGGTCTGGGTGAAAAATGTTTCTCTTCAAATATAAATAGAAGCTTGTTAATGGATATAAAGTGGGATTATTACTGCCACGTTACAGTACTACGCACATGAATTATGAATCAATGGAATCAATCTACACAGAATGCAGCTACTGTGTAGTTCTGTCAACCTCTGCAAGCAGTTGTCGACATGGGGACAAAGGCCGAGTCGGCAACTGCTTGAACAATAGAATATCCACATTAAGTGCTCAAACTGGTGACCAGTGACACATGTCCAATAGCTGAATGAATGAGACTGATTTTTCCACTGTTACGGCTGAATGGAATTACAAGCATGCACAATATGGTCCTGCATATTCTCTGTAGTTGTTGGAATATCTCAATAGATAATATCCTTAATAACTTTGAAGAGAAAAAAGTCCAATGGGATAAGGAGATCGAACAGGCCATTGAACTACCCCTCCATTCCCACTTTATGTTTACATTAATAAGATCCTGTTTATTAGAATGGTACATTGTGATACATTTTCAGATTGTGGAGTTATATTTAAATTAATATTGGGAAGTAAACATTCCGATTGAGGGTCTTTCCACTTTTCAGCGGTTGCCCTTTTACCAGCCGGCTGCTGGCCCTTCACATCCACATGTGTCAATCACAGAGGTAGATGATCAACAGCCAGTGTAGGGGTGACATGTGGTTAGCATGTCGAGTCCCCCAGCTGTTATAGCTGGTTCCTCAACCTGGAGCCGCTACTTATTGTAGCTACCCAATTGCCTCACGATGCTGGGTGGGCACCGGTCCCATACTGTCCGAAATACCATGAGAAAATTTCTTCCCCCATGGAGACTCGAACCAGCGCAAGTCCCATAGCTCTGCGCCAAGGCTTCCTACCTTAACCGCTCGGCTACGGCGCGGGACGAAAGTAAACATTATGAGGTTATATCATTAATAGTGAGTGGAGAACATATTTCTATCGACTCACCTCATATATTTTCAAATTTCTTTGATACCGACGGTTTCAGACAATATCATGTACCTCTTCAGTCATGGCTTCCATGAGTATCAAAGAAATTTGAAAATATATTAGGTGAGTCGATAAAAATAAATTCTCCACTCACTATTAAAGATTGTGGAGTGTTTAATTAATGTATCGAAGATAAAATATCTAGTGTCATTGAAGAAAATAAAGTTAGTATTCATATCTACAAAGTTCATACCCATCAGCATTATTTCTTCCTCATAGTTGGATAAATTTTGTATAAAACAATTTTTCACTTTGTGCCGCGGTGAACTAGTGGTTATGCTCCTTGCCTCTGGTCCCAAGGGTCGTGGGTTCAAACCCGGCCAGGGTTGATGGATTTTTTTAGGAAGGAAAAATCCAAGGAGCAAGCCCTCCGGGAGGGACTTTAAGCCGTGGGTCCCAAGTCTGAAGACTTTCAGGCTCGTAAAAGATCCTTAAGCCTGAATGAAAGGCCTAGATATTTAAATTTTTTGGTTTTTTTCTTTTTTATTTTTCTACAGGATTAACGAGATTATTGACCCAATAGATGATACAACATTTCATGCTGTATATGCATCTGGATAAAGAAAATTATTGCTCTTTCTACTCTAAGCCAATTAGGTTTAATAATAAGAATTTTATAAGCAAAATTTACCAAATTTCCCTGTCCTAGTACTACCTTGGTTTCCTATATGTCAGTATGAGGCGGAACGCTGACCACGGACCACTCAAATGACATCTATATGAAAACAAGTGTAACTAAATTAGTATGGTTCAAATTCTCCCTGTAGGGGGAGAGCACCTAAATCTCTGTTAAGGGAAACATGGGCTTACAATACAATAGTTGGATTCTATTTATTACAATTGTACAATGATACATTTTCGAACAGGTAATGGAGTGTTTAATTAATGTATCGAAGAGAAAATACCTAGTGCCATTGAAGAAAACAAAGTTAGTATTCGTATCTACAAAGTTCATACCCATCAGCATTATTTCTTCCTCATAGTTGGATAACTTTTGTATAAAACAATTTTTCATTTTGTACGTACGTACAAAGTTATTTCGGGTGGTCAAGATAATTGGGAAACTCTGTATATCAGCTGGCATCTATTGAATACAGGATGACCAAAACTATTACATGTTCTATATTCATATGCGTTTCTGGTAATGAGTCTCATCTTAAAAATACCAGTTTGCTGTCCTGCACAATGTACTAAGGGTTGGTGTAAGTTTGCATCACCCTGTATACTAATATTCTGGAAATCTAAAATATTTTCTTTGCTCAATTCTAAAATGTGCAATCTTCTTCTTCTAAGCCCATGTTTTCCCTTAACAGAGATTTAGGCGCTCTCCCTCTACAGGGAAGAATTTGAACCATACTAATTTAGTTACACTTGTTTTCGTATAGATGTTATTTGAGTGGCCCATGGTCAGTGTTCTGCCTCATACTGACATCTAGAAAACCAAGGTAGTACTAGGACGGGAAAATTCGGTAAATTTTGCTTAGAGGCCTTTTCATTCAGGCTTAAGGATCTTTTACGAGCCTGAAAATCTTCAGACTCGGGACCCACGGCTTAAAGTCCCTCCTGGAGGACTTGGTCCTTGGATTTTTCCGTCCTAAAAAATCCATCGATCCCGGCTGGGTTTGAACCCGTGACCCTTGGGACCAGAGGCAAGGAGCATAACCACTAGTCCACTGCGGCTGATCTTAAGAAGTTAAAATGAACTATCAGATAACTGTGACTGACCAGTGTTTATTTTTAGGATTTAATTTGTTTCCCCAGGGAAACAGGCGATTGTTGAGCCCTGCTCGACAAGCATATTCCCACTCTGCTTCAGTCGGTAAACGTTTTCCTGACCATTCACAGTATGCAGCTGCATCGTTCCAAGACACATGGATGACTGGATGATCCATACGATCTGTAATTATAAAACGAGATTCCATTTTATATGAGATACCTTTCCAAGAGTTTCGCCTTCAACTCTAATTCTAGCTATTAGGAATTTTGGAAAAATCTTTTAATGATCTATTCTTTTCAGTCAAAAATTAATATCCAAATTTATTTTTGATGTTTCTACATAAATTAACACTTTCCAATCCTGAATAGAATTTTATTTAAGAAAGAAGAATTAATGCTCAAACCGGGACTTGAACCTAGATTCTATGCATCAATGATATCATTGAATTAGTGAACTATTTTAAATACCTGGATTATGAAATCTCCTATTTTTAAAAATTAAGATCTGTTTAACAAACTTAATAAATTTAATTATATATGTGGCACAATTAAAAGAATGGAAACAAAAGTAAAATTTTATAAAGCAGTGGCTGTCCCCTTACTATTGTATGGTAGTGAATTTTGGGTTTTAACTAAAAGAGAAGAGAAGATCATAGAAGCAGCTGAAATGAGATTTCTGAGAAGTGTGGCTAGCTGCAAACTTCTAGATAAAAGAAGAAGTGAAGATATTAGAAATGACCTAATATTTTTAAACTTTTAGATAGAATAAAAAGAATCTAGAAAAAACTAGAAATAACATGTTCAAAGAATGAAAGATGATCGGATTCCAAAAATTATACTTAATTGCAAACCAAGAGAGACAAGAATGTTGGTAGACCGAAAAAGGTTACATTATTTAGCATGATAAGTTATTTATGCACCTAATAGATGAAATTGAAGTTAAATGAGAAGAATTGCAATAGTTACTAACCTGTGATCCAAGCTAACTTGCAGTATTCAGATACCTGTGCTATAATACAACTGTTATTTAATTTACAACTCTCATGCTTAACATCAACCATAGTAAGAATGAAAAATATTAATTTTAATGTCCACTAAAATTAGGCTATATTTCATTAAATGAAATTATGATACCTCACCACCACTTACTTCTGTATGTTGTTTCTAACGAAATTAAATACTGGTTATGTATTAAATTAATATTGAGAAGCTAAAGCTATTACTATCATAGAAATAAGTAAATTAATGAACACAATTAAATTATTGTAAATCAATGGTAAAGAGAAAAATGTTTGCCTGAAACGGGAATCGAATTGTGTATTTGTGAATGATAATTCATGGCAATTGAATGTGGCACCAGTAGAGTAAAGTAAAGGAAGGATTTCTGCTTGGATGGGAATGAAGCCTGGATTAGCTCAGTGGTCTGAGCATTAGCACAGAAAGCTAAAGCTTCAGAGTTTGATTCCCGGTTCAGGCAAAAATTTTTCTCTTTACCATTGATTTACAATAATTTAATTGTGTTCATTAATTTACTTGTTTCTATCATAGTAATAGCTTTAGCTTCTCAATATTAATTTAATAAATTATGCTATAGCTGTGTGGAGTCCCTTCATGTCTTCTTCAGGTAGAAGCCATTCATTGTGTATTTGTGAATGATGATTCATGGCAATTGAATGTGGGACCAGTAGAGTAAGGTAAAGGAAGGATTTCTGCTTGGATGGGAATGAAGCCTGGATTAGCTCAGTGGTCAGAGCATTAGCACGGAAAGCTAAAGGTTCGGGGTTCGATTCCCGGTTCAGGCAAAAAATTTTCTCTTTACCATTGATTTACTGGTTATGTATGTTGACATGAAAATTGTGGCTCGAGTTTAGAATACCTTTACTACGTTCTTGCAGTACTATTGCTCTACATACTTCTTATGTCTTTACTAACACTTTATTTTAAATGTTTTGCAATGATACTTATATTTTTTACAACTATTAAAATTGTATGCAATCATTTCTTGAATCATGTGCATGCACAAATGCTTAAAAGAAACTTTCACTGGTGGAGATATCTGTGAAATCAGAATGATCAATATTCAAAAATATATTTTAAAAAATGGATATTACTCATTTCATTTTGCTAGGTTTCAATGGGACAAGTTAGTGTACATCAGATTAGTTTACACTTCATGAAATAATATACATGTAATTTATTTTGTTAGGTTAAGAAGGGGTAGTTGATGTACATTAATTCCTTATAAACATTTGGGAATTTATTGCAAAAGTTGGTTAACCAATTTCACACATGTAACTGCCATCTAGTAGGAGTTATGGAAAAACTGCACTTAAACTAGCGTGAAATATTTTCAAAGTCCTATAGAATAACAGTGCGCATGCACCAGAGTTTATAGAGCCAGCGATAACCAACAATCGATTATCATCCTCGATTACTATCGTCGCTATGAAATTTAAATGACCAATATTTGCAATAGATCCCGAAATCTATGTTTAAAAAAAATATTAATAATATTAAAATTACCAAAAGTTTATTAAAAATGGGTGTACACTTACTTATCACTCCCTAATGCTGATCCAACCAGCGATAACCCATAACAGCGATAGAAAAATCATAGACTAAGTAATATACTCTGTAGAGAAAATAGTAGTTAGCATTGCAATATATGTCTAACAGTGTCATAATATTGTGATTTGTATATTTAAATAAATACTTCAAAATTGTCTAATAATGTTATAAAAATTGTTTGAAAAAGTTTAAAATATTAAATAATATTAGTAAATACAGAAGAAGAGCTATAGTTTACAACAATATAACTGAAAAATCAAGCGCTAGTAGAAGTGCAGTTGAGCCGGAGTTACTTTAAGCATTTGCACATGCACACTATAATTCTGTAGAACTTAGAAAAAATTCTTGGTAAAGATAAACTACACTTTTTTCCAAAATTGTTAATAAGTACTGATTAAAATACAGCTATCCTTTGTACTGTAGCATACTATGATAGGAGGTTAGGATATCTACATCCATGATACATATGTTAGTGCATGAATTCTAGGAAATTGCCAAATTACCAAGTCATATTCCATATTAAACTTAAAGCTAACACCAATTAATGTATCTTCACAGCTTTACAATTATTCACTACAATGAAGTTAATTAATATTATCAATAGATTTACTTTACATTTAACAGAATTATGTGTGTAGTAATAAATACCTTTAATATCAGAATCTGGTCCTTCTGGATGTTTCCAATCACAGTCTTTCACTTTAAGCCACCAAGGTGCAGCAGCAACAGATTCAGTTACAGAAGCTTTAGTTTTTTCACTTAAAAGAGATTCAAATACAAAAGAATCACCAAATAACTCTGCTTCTGTTTTGTGTCCAGTTGCATTTACGAATAACTCAAATTCTGCATTACTCACTTCATGTATATCCATATAAAAATCTGAAATTTGCACTTCTCTCGAAGGACCCTCACCATCTGCTACAAAAACTGGTTCATCTGTACCCATCATAAATTTACCTCCTTCAATAAAACCCATCTGATTTGTTTGTGGATACTTTCGTACAACATTTGCTGCAGAGGAATATTTTCCATGATCAACATTTATGTTAGAGTCTTCTGTATTTTCTAATAATTCTCCTGATTTTCTGTTCACTGAACTACAACCACAACCTTCTTCAGATTTAGTGCTTTGATTTTCATTAAACTCATTATTAGCTGTAGAATAAATTAAATAATTTGTAAGAACAGCAAATATTATTATAGGTATTTCGAAATTGTTCATTTCTTTCAACACGTTCATACCTATGAAAGTGAAAAGAGGCGTAACTCAAGGACAAGTAAATATAACAAAATAAATACAATAAAATGAATTTACATAATTAGATATAAACTAAAATAACGTTTATAGCTCTTGAACACGTGTTTATTTTAAAATGGCCGGGCATAAATTTGGATAAATACAAATTTTGACAAAACAAAACGATACCACTAATCAGCTGTTAAACACAACACTCGCTACTATAACCTATTCAATATCCAATACCATTTCACGGTTCTCTATGACTGTAACCATTTTACAGACAAATCTGTGTACGTGATCATGCATGAGGTGATCATGGGCATAGATCAAGAAGGTCCCTGATCATTGGTGCGTTATGAAGTAAAATGTTTTATATCAAAGTTCAGGGACTTCAAAATAAGATGTCACTGTTGACATTCCTATTTCCTGCGCTTCAAAGTAAAATGCAATGAGCGAATGTAGAGAAGTAATTACTCCTCTTGCCGATAACTCAGGGTGATTAATACCATTAATACCTTTGACAGTTCAGTGTTTTTTTTTTGTTTTAATTCTGTAGGCAGGTTGTAGGTCTGTGTTGTCATATTAACGCATTCAACTTTGACAACAAGAAATCGTTGCCGGGGGATGACTGCCACGTCTTTGGCTACAGAGCAAGGGGGAAGTGTGCGTTTTCCTCACGTTGAGCATCGGTGGATTATAATAATGATAGGAAGGAGCACTCAGAAGAGCATTAGCCTTTGATCTATGCATTAGCTTCGAAAGTTTTATGGAACATCAATGGATTGAGAAGCGCTTTTGCAACTATTTACATGCTATTTACGTGAACCGATGTAAACTGACAAGAATCAAACATACTGTTTCCTCTATGTAAATACGGAGATTCTCGTGTCGGATTATAATTTTATAAAGAAGTTCACAATAAAATAGTTCACAAATGAGATTCCTCCGATCACTAACTGGAGTAACATTAAGGGATAGAATGAAAAGTGATGAGATAAGGTTGCAGTGGAAATGGTTGAACATATACCAAATTATCAGATTAAATGGTTCCAACACGTCCAGAGAATGTCAAATTCCCGTTTACCAAAGACGATTTACCACCTCAACCCTAAAGGCAAAAGAGACCTCGGAAGACCCTTCAACCGATGGAAAGATCAGTTTTGGTAGTCGCAGAACGGGCATCATCACCCAATACTGCATTCGGAAGAAGAAGAAGATAAAGAAGAATGGACAATCGAAAGAGCATTAGTGTTCTAGTTTATTCTTTCGCATAGTCACTAATTAATTATATTTTTTATATAAAAAAGTATAATTTAGAATACCATGACATAGATCACCTCGACTGTAATGTTCCCAGCGTCATAGATCAAACGAATCCCTGGCCAACGTTTGGTAGGAAAAGTAGAACTCTATGAAGTAGAATGAATTCAGGTAGGAAGCTAATCGTCGTAGTAGAGCTCTTAAACATAGATGGCAGAGCGAGCAGTAATACTCACCAATATAATATTACAGGCAGATTACAATAAACAGATCATGTTATTACTACTAATTTAAAGATTTCTCATGCTTAATGTACTTTTCTAACATGCTAATTTACTACGTTTGAATTTGATACCGCAACATTTAATAAATATTTACTTATAATTATTAATCCAGCAGTTGTACATTGTTGTCATTTATACGCCACACTTAAATTGATTTGTTTCTGCTATTTGGCTCCGATGTACCAAAATGTTTACCAATTTTTCGGTTTGACTTTAGGTACGTGCCTTAAATCGATTAATTAATATGTTACACTAATAGATACCAAAGAGAAATGAATAGAAAGGTGAATGGAAAAGACTACATAACAATGAACAACGTGGTCTTTATAGGAAGCCAGATATAATAAGAACAGTTAAGTCTCGTAGACTGAGATGGGCAGAACATTTTGCCCGTATGGGGAATGAAAGACTTGCATGGAAGCTTCTTGTAGGAAAGCCAGAGGGAAAACGCCCAGTTGGTAGACCAAGAATGAGGTGGGAGAATAACATTAACTATGATTTGAGGGAAGTAGATTATACAGGGAATGATTGGAAAGCATTAGCTCAGGATAGGAATGTATGGAGAGCTTATGACCGATGACCGCGCGGCCATGAACCTACGGGTTCGATAGTGCCAGTGAGTAAGTAAGTTACACTAATAGATTTGACTGAACTGTTTTTGGCTCAATCAAGCGGATGGATCTTTATAGGGAGATTTTACATATATATTTTACCATTTACTGGTTTTCCTCAATCCGGCTTAAACCATAACAAATACACCAATTGATCATCAACTTCATGGATTACTCTGCCTGTTCCGATCTCACATCTATTCAGCCCAGCACCTTCCTGGTCCTGCTATCAATCCTTGTCCTCCAGGATTATACATCAGTGCCATCTTTGGTATTCTATCTTGTCATTCTTTGCAGATGCTCTATCCAATTGTTCCTATGTTCTTCTATTTGTTGAAGAAGTGGTTGTACTTTTAGTTCCTCTCTAATATTCTCATTTCTAATATGTTCTTCTCTTGTACAACCTTTCACAGATCATAGGAATCGCATTTCCGCTGCCTGAATTTTACTTTTAGCTTTTTCCTTTAGGACCCACGCCCCACCTCCATACTTACTCACTGGCACTATCGACCCCGTAGGTTCATGACCATGTGGACATAAGCTCTCCAATCATCCCTGTCCTGAGTTAATGCTTTCCAATCATTCCCTGTATAATCTACTTCCTTCAAATCATAGTTAACGATATTATTCTCCCACCTCATAAGTATAAAGAATTGAATATCTCAAAATAATTCTACAAAAAAGTCCATGACAGCATGTCTATCTTTTACGGATAACTCACAATAACCATATTTGTCTTTCAGTTCATTGATGCCAAGAAGATCAGGATAAGTAGATTCCCGGGCAATGACATGTAATCCACATAGGATATCTAAAAATAATTATCTAAATTACAATTATTTTTCTTTTTACTTATTCAACATAAAAAACACATATAAGTTATTTAAGCATAGCAGCATACATGTAATCAGCAGGGATATCTAAAAAAATAATTACGATATATATTTTTATTTATTTTTCTTTCTACTTATTTAACTAAACATAAAAACACATCTGAGGGGTCTAGTGAGAGAGGCAGCTATGAAACTTTGAGAAGAAATGGAAATAAATTGGGTTTTATGCAGTAAAGCATTATATTACAACCTTATTTGTACAATAAAGGGGTAACTTTTTTCTTAACTTATTGTTATGTAAACTATGCAAAAGGAAAAATATAAATTTTAATATAAATAGCATTGATTATTTCAATTTCTTCCCAAAGTGTCATACCTCCCTCTCTCACTAGACCCCTCATTTATTTAGGCATAGCAGCATATGCTGTGTATTAGCTAGTATATATATATATATATATATATATGTTATATTGCAGATTTTCGCGGATATAAGTATGAATAAGAAAGTTTTCTTGGGTTTTCCGCGTCTTGGATTCAAGTTCGGCCCCTGGCCACTGACTCCGACGTTTCGGCATGATCCCACATGCCATTATCAAGGAATCATCATTCCTTGATAATGGCATGTGGGATCATGCCGAAACGTCGGAGTCAGTGGCCAGGGGCCGAACTTGAATCCAAGACGCGGAAAACCCAAGAAAACTTTCTTATTCATATATATATATACATGGATAGAATACAAAATAAGGGAAATTATGGGTGTACAAGAGGAGCCAGACATCATAGCCATTATAGAAAAGAAGAGATTACAGTGGTATGGCCATGTCAAAAGAATGCCAGAGCAAAGATTGCCAAAAATTGTTATGAAATGGATTCCAATGGAAAGGAGGAAGACCGAAGAAAACTTGGATAGAAGGGGTACAAGCAGCTATGAATATCAGAGGAATGGAGGAAGATCAATGGATGGACAGAGAGGAATGGCATTTGGTTTCCGGAAGATGGCGGCAGCTGCCATGATACCGGATGATGATATATACACATACGTATAAAAACTCAATCATTGCTTGTCCCAAGTTCGAATGAGAAAGGAGAAGGTGGAGGAGTAATACTTCGTTTAAAAACCTAGGTTCAGCTGATGGTACTTTGTAAGGGTCCCATGCCAGGGTTATGGTGAAGACCCCAATGGCGGATGCAGCAGAGGAGAGACATACGGTATGGTACAGACGGCAGACAAGGCAATAAAGGATGGATCAGACTCTTAGCTGCAGTAAAAGTGACTGATTTATGGTGAACTCCAGAAAAAGTCTCTTGTCCTCCACGTTGGGGTTGATGCTATGGGCCAGCTTCTCGTACATTGTAAAAAAATTAATGCTAAAAAACCAAAATATATGGGAAATCAAGACAACATTAAGAAGAGAAATATAACAGAAGCAGACACAGAAGACCGGGAAGTGTGGAAGAAAAAAATTGTATCTTTTGGTTGAGGGTACCTGTGTATATAACAGAAACAATCCTTCAAATCTGCCTTCCTAGGCCTAAATACGCTGCTGATTATGTCTAATTTTACTATTCCTGGGAAGATGGTTATCACATCTGATTTACAAATCCTTTGAAACTATTGCTCCCCCAATATCAATATCCATCACTCCATGTATGAGTGGCAGCATTGCACTTCTTCCCTAGACTCTAGTTGTAGCTGTGCAAAGTCCATTGATCCATTAATTCTGCTATAGAAGGCATAAATATGGTAAATATCCTGCACTGCTTTGAATGAAATCACACACATTTCATGTGGCTTTAGTCTTTACACCATTCTTTAAAATCATGAGAAATCAATTCTATACTATTCATCAGCTACATGATGACTAATTGTTTCCATTCACATCAAGGGATATTAGTTAAAAAAACTGTATAATAATATCACATCTATTAAGATATTAAAATAGAGTGTTTCTAGGTTAATAAGTAAATGGAAATGGACAAGCTAGTGACAAATGAGGGAAGGGATATTTTCGAGGAAGTGGCTGAATTCAAATACCTAGGAAAAATAAAGCCCAATAGGAATGAGATGCACAAAGAACTTAAACATAGGCTCAATTCAGGAAAATGCGTGTTGTGCTATTATGCCTTGCAGAGGACTCTTGTGCTATCCCAACTCTTTTCCAAAAAAGTTTAACTGAAATATATATAAAACTATATATTAAACGAGTATTCTACCAGTTATATTATATAGATGCGAAACATGGACTCTTACTTTAAGGGAAGGAAAGGAGATTACGAGTATTTGAGAATAAAGTTCTTAGGAAAAATTTTGGACTAAAGAGAGATGAACAGACAGGTGAATAGAGAAAATTATATAACTGTGAACTACATGGTCTTTATAGGAAGCCAGATATAATAAGAACAGTTAAGTCTCGTAGACTGCGATGGACAGGACATGTGGCACAAATGGGAGAATGAAAGACATGCATGGAAGCTTCTTGTAGGAAAACCAGAGTGAAAACACCCGGTTGGTAGACCAAGAATGAGGTGAGAGGATAACATTAACTATGATTTGAGAGAAGCAGATTGTACAGGGAATGATTGGAAAACATTAGCTCAGGATAGGGATATATGGAGAGCTTGTCAGTGAGGCCATGAACCTATGGGTATGTTAGTGATAGTGTGTTAGTTATAGATTATATGACTGTATAATTTGAACATTATTATATACTCACTACCTTTTAATTTGATAAAAAAAGTCTGACATTCACTTCACAGGAAATCTGTGATATTGGATTAATATCTGATGACTAGATCTAGGATATTTTAATGCTATTTTCATGATAAAAAAAAAGGGTAGACAAAAAAGCCAAAAAGGTGGTGTTTCTTTTATATAGTAAAACAGTTATTTAAAAAAATGTGAAAGAATATGAAAATAACATCCTAGTATTTGTAAAATATTTTTTTTTAGTCCACCGCTGTCAACTTGTGGTAACACTGTTGCCTCAGAAGAGCAGGCATAGTGATTTCCATGTTATGTAACAGTTTAAACTTTATAGCAACTTTAAAATATTTTTTTAAAATTATCTTTCTTCTTCCTTTCATGTGATAGACCTAGTGGTCTGTTAGTCTCAATTATCTTAAAAAGTATGAATAAAGTTCTTAGGAAAATTTTTGGACCAAAGAGAGATGAACAGACAGGTGAATGGAGAAGACTACATAACAATGAACTACATGGTCTTTATAGGAAGCCAGATATAATAAGAACAGTTAAGTCCCGTAGACTGCGATGGGCAGGACATGTTGCGCGTATGGGGAATGAAAGACGTGCATGGAAACTTCTTGTAGGAAAGCCAGAAGGAAAACGCCCAGTTGGTAGGCCAAGAATGAGGTGGGAGAACAACATTAACTATGATTTGAGGGAAGTAGATTATACAGGGAATGATTGGAAAGCATTAGCTCAGGATAGGGATGTATGGAGAGCTTATGTCCGCGCGGCCATGAACCTACGGGTTCGATAGTGCCAGTGAGTAAGTAAGTAAGTAAGTATTAAAATGGATTTACCAGTTTCCTCCCCCCCAAACCCTTAAATCTACTTCATTCCTTTCAAGATTCTCTATTCCCCCCAAATTTGGAATAAAAATGTACTTATTTACATTGTATTCCTTCATCAAGCATACTGTGGGATGAACACATCATCTTCTATAAAAAGTTTTTGACATGCTCGCCATTGCATAGTTGATTAATTCAATACGCTGTAAGTTGGAATGTCAGGGGTTTGAGTCACAGTGGAGAGGGAGTTTTAAATAGGCCTAAACCTTCTGGTGGAATCATGGCCCAGGGGTTGACTCAGCCTCTATAATCAAAATGAGTTCCAGATGCTTGTTCTGGGCATAAAGGTGGCTGTTGCACAGAACTGACAACCAAGATGACAAGTCATTCCGATTGTCAAAAAAAGGTAGGACCCTTAACATCCTACCACTCCCAAGGGCTTCCTAAGGCCTGTAACGAGATTATTTTATCTTCTTACAATTTTTTTTTCATTCTTATCTCTACAAAAGCTGACCCTAGGTGAAATTCAAATTTTACATCTTTCAGAAATTTGAAATACTTTGTAAATTAATGTTTTATTTTAGGAAGTAATATTTTGAGGTTCATCGAACCTCCACAGAAAGTCGAAGAAATTAAGAAAGCATTCCAAATGGAAAACATGAAAGAAAACATTGCAACAGCCAGAGGGGAAATCATGAGAAAAAATTGATCAGCTATACACAGAAATAAAATATAAAGGCTGCAAGGAAGCAGTAGTAAAATTCAGACTGATGTCAGGACACGACTGCCTGGCTCACCACCTCCACAGAATACACGTTTTCCAATCCGACAGATGTGTCATATGCAAAGACCTGGACCTGATCATGGACAAACACCACCTTCTAGTCTGTCCAGCTTTAAATCCAACTGCACAACACTCTAAGGATCTTGTTCGCTTGTACTGGGAAGCCAGAGAGAAAATGACAAGCATCAAATCTCGCCATTAGAAAACAACAATATTTTGAGGTTCTTTTAATCAAGTTTTATTGAGTCTGTAATATCTTACCTCAATTTAATGTTGATTTGTTTGTCTTTGATTATAGGTATTTTCTATCTACATTCGTATATCAGCCCAATGTTGGGTCTTAGAAGTTACTAGACCAAGTTAATTTAGTTATGCTTCTTTCCCTATGTCGTGAACAGTATGCAGTCAACATACCGACCCAACGAGACATCTAATAGGCAACTACAATATTACTACGATAATGAAGAGTGGTAAATTTTGCTTAGAGGCCTCTTTATTTAAGTTCTTTTACAAGCTTGAAAATCTTCAGACTCAGGACCAATGGTTTAAATTGCCTCCCGGAGGATTTGGATTTTTCCATCCTCAAAAATCCAAGTACAAAAGAACTCACCGTTTGGGAGAAGATCTACATCCAGAAAGACAAAAATAGGATTATGAATTTGAAATTCCCAGAGAAAAGGATGTGATTTGCAAGTTCTTCTGTCAACCAAAAGATGGAGCCTGAGTTGACATCCAGAGCCAACAACATAAAATTCAACAGTCTGGACAAGCTGATGATCAATTTGATTCATTGGACTGAATTTGGGACCAAGAGATTAAGGTAAAAGGAGGATTTATGCTTGGATGGGAATGAAGCCTGAATTAGGTCAGTGGTCAGAGCATCAGCACGGAAAGCTGAAGGTTTAGGGTTCAATTTCCGGTTCAGGCAAAATTTTTTTCACTTTACCATTGAATACAATAATTTGTATTAAATTAATGTTGGGAAGTAAACATTATGAATCCTATGAGGTGAGTTGTTTAAACAATATCTTCTCCGATGAATTTTAACAATAATTTGTGTTAATTAATTTACTTATTTCTATCAGAGTAAATGCTTTAGCTTCTCAATATTAATTTAATAAGACTCACCTTACTTATCAAGAAGAACCTCATAATGCAACTTCTTATTGTAATTTATTAATAATTTTTCCTACTACTTATATACATATATTTTTATTTCTATATTATTCAAATTTGGATAACAATGATTATGGGCCACATGCAAATACATTAGTCTCTACTCAAATTACTTCCAATCACTGGTGAGCTGACTTTCCGTGAGCAAGTGCAAAGATCGAATTAGCTACTCACTAACTGGTCATGCATGAAAGAAGTCGTTTTTGTAATAATGGCAAGAAATTACCCAGAATTCTCAGCGATAAAACCACTTCTGTTATTTTTGTCTGCTAGAGGAACTCATTTACGCTGGCATCCCGCAAATAATACTGTATACTGCATCTGGGAAACTGGATTCATCGTTGGCCGGCTTGGGGAGGGGATACATTTTGGAAAAATGATCCACTTCCACCACATAGTCTAGTCTAGTCTAGAGGGATTATGTGAATTTCAGGATTATTTGAGTCGATCTTCTGGTAACCTTCAATATATATTATTGTAACCAATGACCGTAAAAAGATAGTGTTTATGCTTTCAATTGTTTTCATGTCTTACAGAAGTCTATTATCGAGGTTCCTATGTTTTTATACTGTAACAAGTGATATCCGTTGCAGTGCGACCCACATAGTTTGTACTTGCACTTTTCTTCTGAGTTATGGTGCTTCACTGTTGTGCATATCCGGTGGTGGAAACCATGGACCACGACTCTTGTCACGGTGTGTCTGAGGTCATATCTGGCTGCTGTCCATTCCCTGTAGATCATTGCATCCATTGCTTAGAACTCAGGCCATATCTGTTGTCTCTTCTCGCTGAGTTCCCTCGGTAGTTCTTTGTAGACATCTGTTCTTGACTAGGATGGTTGAGAAAGACTTAATAATAATGAAAGTGAAGAGATGTAGGAAAAAATTAAGTGTAGCTAGAGTTTTGGAATAAGGAAAGGTTTCTAAGTTAATCACAGAAGATGATATTTTTGGAAGACTTGGAATGAGGACTTAAGAAGTCACAAATATATTGCAAACAGTATGTTATTTATTAATTTTCTCAAACAGAAAATAGCATTTCTTATCTTGAATGACCTAACAACATTAATACTGTTGAAGTATTAAAATATGGTCTCATCGTATGGTAAAACTTTTTTACAATTTGATGATCCACAAGAACATGACTTTCTTTTATCCGACTTCAAATTTGTAGAATTATTATCACCACCACCATAATCAAAACTTATTTCTTCATTCGCTCTAATTACTCTTAATGCAAAAATACAAAGCTTTGGGACTAAATTATTTGTTCTCACTGGAATAATTGTGGAATTTGGTTGGCAGGAGTGATTGATGTATCGTCCAATATTACCTATTACAGTTGGATCTACACACGTTTTTAAAACATTCCCTTCTGATAAATATTCATTTAAGATAAGTATATAATTCATTCCATCTGAATTTACTTCACTCCTTTGATAAGCCTTTTCCAAACTAACAATTTCACCAGCATATTCACATATAAATTCACCTTTTGAAATCTCAGACTCTGATTTTAAACCAAAACCTTTTAATTCTCCAGTATCAAATATTATTAAATTCTCTCTTGGACCAAATTGAACTATACGGTTTCCACATCTCCCTTTCTCTGCACAACCACATAAAGAATTACATTCAACAACTGGACCATTAAATTTTGATTCCAGTAACTTACCATCTTCATCATAATTAATATTATATTTTTTAACACAAGGACAAACGTCTATAGTACATTTGGTTTTACAATCACATCCTTTTTTAAATTGAGTGTTAAAATCTTCTAAATTTGCACCGGGACCAGGGATATTAACAGCTGTATACATAATGGCAGGAGAAATATGTTGATAGTTGTCAATCATCAAACAATCATCAAAATCACTCATATCCATGTTTATATTTTCAAACATTTTATGATAAAACTTTGAATTTTAACAATACACAAAAGTTAACGCCAAGTTATAAATCTTTCTCAGTGTTATGTCGATTCTTTGAGGAGATTCGTTTTGCACAATTTGACAAATTTTAGTATTTTCTTGAACAAACCTGCAAGTAATTTAATTAATCACAGTTTATAATCACTTGCTTGTTTACTGTTGTATTATTATTTTATCCAATCACTGAAAATAAAACAAATTATTAGTAATTAAAACATTTTGTCTGTTCATTCCTACCTCTTATAGCATATTGCCATAATCGACTATGCTATGGCATGCCCCAGACTATGTGACTTCAAGGATCTGGATTTGATTTGCAGCTACACTATAAAAATTATTCCAGACATTGAAGAAAAATTCCAACATCTGAATGAAATTCAGACTCCTGAAGCCATACTGTTATACCACAGAGATGATCATTAAAAAAATTGCATTAATCATACAAGATTTTTTAAGTTCTTAAACAGAACTATAATAATAATAATTCCATGGCACGACAAGCCTAGAAGGCCCTTAGCCTACCAGCCGGCCTCACACCCACATGTGTCAATCACAAAATTAGATGATCATCAAGCCAGTGTAGGGGTGACATGTGGTCAGCGTGCCAAGTCCCCCAGCCGTTATAGCTGGTTTTCTCAACCTAGAACCGCTACGTATTGTAGCTACCCAAATGCCTCATGATGCTGGGTGGGCACCAGTCCCATACTGGTTGAAATACCATGAAAAAATTTCTTCCCCCATGGAGACTCGAACCAGTGCAAGTCCCGTAACTCTGTGCCAAGGCTTCCTGCCTTAACCACTCGACTACGGCGCGATAGCCACCTGAAATATGAAATTTTTTTCTATATGGCCTTGGCATTATGGAGTACCAATGTTCCAAAATTTTTCACCTGAGACCACATTGATTTTGTTACCTAACCGTAAGCCACACCAAATAATGTGAGGATGAATTGAATAATGTGGTAAGAGTTTCATATCTACTAATTAATTTTAAAGACTTGAAAGCATAATAATAGTCCCTTCAATTGGTTGCTGGCCAAAGGAAGGCAAGACCAGTGATGGGGCTGCCATCTTATAGCCTCTGGTCAGGCTTTTCTGGAGAAGAAAAGAAAATAAAGAAAAGAAGAAAGGAAAGACTGGATGCCCTAATAGCGTCGGGGTCGAAAAACCAAGAGAGGTTAGATAGTAAAGTTAAAAGAGTCTCGAACCCCGAACCTTCAGCTTTCCATGCTGATGGCTCTTAACCAATGAGCTAATTCAGGCTTCCTTCCCATTCAAGCATAAATCCTTCCTTTACCTTACTGTCTTGGTCCCACATTCAAATGCAATGAATCATCATTCACAAATACACAATGAATGGCTTCTACATTAATAAGACATGAAGGGACTCCACATAGCTAAAGCATTATTTATTAAATTAATATTAAGAAGCTAAAGCTGTTACGTGTATTTGTGAATGATGATTCATTGCATTTGAATGTGGGACCAAGACAGTAAGGTAAAGGAACGATTTGTGCTTGGATGGGAAGGAAGCCTGAATTAGCTCAATGGTTAAGAGCATCAGGGGTGATTTATTTGGGTGAAGATAAATCTAGTAATCAGGCTAGAAATTAAAATAATCAATTTAATTATTTCAAGGAGTAGTTTATTTTAAAAATATAAGTTTTGGAGACTTACGAAGGGGGTGTCTCCTCCTTGAAAGATTATTTTCATTTTATAATTCAATAATTTCTAGAATTAGCTCAATGGTTAAGAGCATCAGCATGGAAAGCTGAAGGATCGGGTTTCGATTCCTGGTTCAGGCATACATTTTTCTCTTTACCATTTGATTACAATAATTTAGTTGTGTACTTTAATATACTTATTTCAATTAAAAGAGTTAAGTTAGTGGAAGAAAGGAAGAAATACCAGATCGGTTAAAGATAAAAGTAAGGAGCAAAACACAAGTAAGTGGAAGCAATGTTTTGCTCAGCTTGGGCACCTTGTGGTTGCCATCCACATATCCCCTAGATGGGGACCCCTGAAAGTCGAAGATCTCTGGGCCATCCTATGAAACGCTGCAGGGAAAATTTTCTATAGGATCGTAACAGACCTTGGCCTAATACTTGGAAGGAAGAAGAAGATTAATTTTAAAATTTGCAAAATTGAACAAACAGCCAGTAGTGTAATATAGTTATAAACCTTTGTTGGTTGAGAATCCAATGCTAAATTTTAATGTGATTATCAACTAAATGATAAGCAGTTATGTGAATGCGAAAGCCATACAGAAACAAGGATTTGTCATCAATTGGGCCATGACAGTACACTGATAGTTCAAGAAGTCACCAGAATATGCTCTTGCATCTATTGTAAAATATAGTAGCAAATATAAAATTTTTCAATACAATCATGAACATTCAATAAATAGAAGAAATAATTTCCAACCGAACATTGAGCTGAAAATGTCAGTAACTTAATAAGTTTATTTACAGTCTGATCATCTTATTTCAATATTAATGTTGATTTGTTCTTGCACATGTTTCAAAACAATTCTATTTTATCGTCAGCTTGTCCAGACTGGTTAGATTTATGTTGCACACCCTGGATGTCGATGTCAGCTCCATCCTGTGGTTGGCCAAAGAACCTCCAAACAAGGTCATGCTCAGTTAGTATTTAAAAATTCATAACTCTGTTTTTGTTCTTCTGAATATAGATTTTTTTCCCAAATAGTCAGCTCTTTTGTATTTTCTAACTGTTTTAATAAAATAAAATTCGGACACTAAATTATTAAAACAGTTAGAAAATACAAAAGAGCTGACTATTTGGGGAAAAATCTATATTCAGAAGAACAAAAACAGAGTTATGAATTTTTAAATACTAACTGAGCATGACCTTGTTTGGAGGTTCTTTGGCCAACCACAGGATGGAGCTGACATCGACACCCAGGGTGTGCAACATAAATCTAACCAGTCTGGACAAGCTGATGATAAAACAGAATTGTTTTGAAACATGTCCAAGAACAAATCAACATTAATATTGAGGTAAGATGATCAGACTGTAAATACACTAATTAAAATAACCTCAAAATATACTTCCTAAAATTAAATATTAATATCAGTAACTTAAATTTATTTTAGGATTAAAATGCTGATATCCTCGGTCTCAGCTCTCCCTTCATATTTAAACAAATTACATGTTGGTCGGTTGACTAATAACATGCACTTTATTCCATTCTATAGAATACTAGCAGACCCGGCAGACATTGTCCTGCCCGAACATTCAATTCTCATGTCATGGCCAGACGATAAAAATAGAAGTTACTTTTTTACTGTAATATCTACTAATTAATAAGTTCGCAAGAAAAATCAAGAAGCTTGCATTATGACGTCACATTGTAGCAATGTGGAATATGTCGGTAATGCAGATGACGACACATTTGATATAAAAAAATTCTTAAAACTCAATCATAGTGTCATCTACCAGCTACAATTGTGAATCTAAACCATCCAGAGACCCAATCAGACACACACACAGAATTTCATCAAAATCGGTCCAGTCATTTAGGCAGTTTTTAATTTTGGATTTCAAGTAAACCTCCACTTCTAATTATCGGATTTTGCTCATTTTTGGATAATACCTACCTTGGTTTATTTTAATAAGACATACTGAGTTTTGTTGTGAAACATAAAAAAATGTGACTGCTAGAGTGATTTTTAAATTTTCATTTCAGGTGAACTCCTACACCTAATGATTTTAGAACATAATAGGTAGAGGCTAAACACTCGTCGCATTTTAAAACCTGTATATACAAATTTTCACAAAGACTGGTTGAACGGTTTAGAAGTCTATAAAGGTCAGACATACATACATTCATTTATGTACATATATATGATATGAAAAGTAAAACGAATGCTTGAGTCAGGATTTGAACCTGAGTCTCTAAACCCTGTACGTTTAGCGCTCTGACGACCTGAGCTACCCAAGTATTCCAATTCATACATACATTTTTCTTATATATGTAGTATTCTCAATTCACACGAGAGGTAGCGGAAATATATATATATACTAGAAGTCCTGGCCACGCGTTGCTGTGGCTAAGGTATATGTTAAAAATTTTAATTAAGTTGCTGTCTTTCAGCCAGATTACTTAAAACTAATACTTACACACAAAATTAATAATAGTGAAAATAAAATAAACACTGAACACACTTAAATTATGAAATAACCAATATTTGTAATTCAATTGAAATTCGCAGTTGCAACAAAAAGACAGCCATCTGCATCTCTCTTTGTTAAATAATAAACCAATTACCTTACACCGCCATCTGTTAGAATCGTATGGAACTCACAGATAATTATAACTCTTTGTTAAATAATAAACAAATAATTTGCAATAAAAAAATAATGTGACTATATATTTAGTTATAAACTACCCTAGGTCTCAAGTTGGATCAAACTGCACACAGTGTGCAAAATTTTATTAAAATCGGTTCAGTAGTTTAGGATTCCATCGCGGACAAACAACGTGACATGAAATTTTTATATATTAAGATATAAAAAGTTGTACTCTAATTTTATATGACATAAAATTTTTCCACACATTAATATGGAATGACTAATAACCAGGACAGAAAAAATAAATATAATAAAAAGACAGAGGAACATAAAATTAATTATGAATACTTACCAGAGATTTAATGCAGCCTTCAATTGTAAAGAATTCATAACCTGCCTTGACCAAAATGAAAAAAATCATGTATGTTAGTTCGGATGGTATCGATGTTAGTTGGTACAAGTTTTGGCACTGGAACAATCCGGGTGACTCCCCATATGACGAGGCCTACCAATGATGCTTTCACAGTAAATTTCACAACTCGACTTGTCATAGTGGGCGGTGGAACTCGCATGATTGGAGGAATATCAGCAGGTGTCACTGTGCCCCAGTTCTGTACAATACCGAGAACATGGCCAATTCCAACTACACCTACTACACGTACTGGTACCAGTCCTGTAACAAAATTACACACACTTTTCTTAGTCCAACTTACCTCAATGTATTTTGGAAATGGAAAAACATTTTAACTATTAATTATAACATTTAAAAACCATTAATTTACTTAACCATAACTCTGGAGCACAATCCAGTAATTGGAAACTGAACACCACCATCTTTCCAAATCCCAAAACTAGTTGGTTGGTTTTGATGTTATATTTAGTTTTACATTTTTTTTTTAAATTTATGTTGAGTTGTTTTTGATTCACCTCATACTTCTAAAGGTACGTACACATATGCACGCCGCGAACACAAACGGCGCATGCGCGGCGCGTGTTATGTTCGTCGAAATTATTAATTTCAACGAACCTCCTGCGACCCATAGGAAACCCACAAACCTTCAGTAGACATTTTGCAGAGCAGGTGTAACCAACCATGTCTATTCCCTTTCCGTTCTCCCGCTTATCCTTCATTCTTTCCCAAAAATAGGGACTTTTTTTAAAATGTCGCGGGATGCGGGACAAATTGTTAAAAATCAGGACGTCTGGTCACGTTTATTACATCTTATAATTTTATTTATACTTTTTCAAATATTATAGCATTAAAGAAATTTAAAAAAATATATGATTTGTATAAATATGTTTAAAATTATTAAGAATCTATCTCACCATAACATGGCCTTAATTTTTAATAAAAATGTACATGATTATTATACTAGAGGTTGTACTTTATTGCACAAAGATACTAGTTTCTCAAAAAAAAAAAAAGGTATAAAAGGGATTCGTTATGCATTAATCAACCATTAAAATAACTACTTACCTATTGAATATCAACATTTCACGAATGTTAAACATTTTTCTAATTGTATTAAAAAATATTTTTTCTCATTGCTTTCTTAGTTAATTTTGTTAATTTTATTATTATTAATATTACCCTGTTTAAATATTGTATTTATATGTGTGTATATATTGTGCATCTATAGTAGTTTGTATTACTTAAACTTATGCCTGAATTTGTTTTCTTGTTTTTATTGTTAATTGTTTTATGGCCATTATTTTTTGTATATTGCCCCTTAACATGAGCAGTCTTGCTCTTTGGAGTCTTTGAAGAAATAAATAAATAATTAGTAATAAATGTGTTTATATATTGTATTATTTTGTGATATTTCATACATAATATTATGAAATGAACGTCTTAAATAAATAATGTTTTCTAATAAATTCTAATGTATTCATACAATTACAGTACACAGGAAAAAAAAAACACATAACATTGAAAAAAAAAACAAAAAACAGGCATCTCCTTTCAATGATTTTTTAAAATGAGGATCCCACAATAATTGCTTGCTTCTATAAATATCAATAAGTTTTAACATGTTTTCCTCTGACCATTCCATACTCAAATAATAGGTGCGCACCGAAAACAACGAACCTCTCAGGTACCCGTCCAAATCTAAACAGCGAACCATCAAAGTGTTCGTGGAAAAAACCGACAATGAGTGGATTGTGGTGCGAGACGCACACGCCGTTCGCACGCACCTTAAAACCCCGTCCAAATCTGATGAACATGGTGCGCGCGCGCGGCACGCAAGTGTGTACATACCTTTAACTCCCTCACAGACTCAAATTTTGTCACTACATTTGTGACATTCTCAATGCTATATCACGATCACAACTGACGTCAAACGGCCTCCTCTCCTGCAGGCCGACCTCTGCGCCCTCTGATGGCTGACCGACAAACCTCCAAATCAATCCCCTCTCCTTTTCACCGGGTATTTCAAAATTCATAGTTACATTTTTATTCTTGCATATGTAAATTTTCTCCCAAATTGTGAGTTCCTTTGGTTTTTCCAACTGTTTAAGTAATTTTGCTTTGGTTTCTATTCTGTGTTTTCCTGACCAAGCATGTGCAGCTATTGCAGCTTTTTCTGTTTCTCCATTTTTAACTCTGCGAGGGAGTTAAGAAGTATGAGGTGAGTCAAAAACAACTCAACATAAATTAAAATAAACCTCATAGTATTATTTCCTACCTACAGAACTTAGTTTTACATATTCCAGTCCTGGTCAAATTAATTTTTTAGAAGAAAAATTAATGCCTGAACCAGGAATTGAACACCAGACCTATGACTCTGTATGTCAGCATGCAGTCCATTATACCATTCTAGACCTGATATAGCTGCTAAATTTTCTTTCCACTTATAAAATTCTCTTACGTCCAAAGGCAGTTAGCTTTCCCTATTAATAATGTCATCAGACGACTTCTATTAGAAGTATTTTTAAATGAGAATTTTACATTATTTTTAAGAGTAATGTAAAATTCTTGTTAAAATACTTTGAATAAAAGTTGCCTGATGACGTTAATAGGATAGCCTTCAAACGTAAAAGAATTGTATAAGTGGATAGAAAATTTAATGTGTCTTGAATAGTGTAATGGGCTGCATACTAATATACGGTGTCATAGGTCCGGGATTTGATTCCTGGTTCAAGCATTAATTTTTCTTTTCATAAAATAAATATAGCTGGTTGAGTAGCTAATGTTGAAAAATTGACCATTCCCTTTCTTGCATTCCAAGTTTTAGAAGGAAGATTTTAAAACATAATGAAGATTCGGCAGAGAAAATAATCCCAGTCCATATTCTCATTAAGATAAAGAGAAGTAAGAGATTCAACTGTAAATTCCATATAGATGCTTATAGAAACAAGCATGTCCTGTAAAGAATCTGAAAGTTACTTCTGCAGATTTACTTGGTAAGATATAATTAATACTAATAAAATTCATATCTAATTCCGTTGAGGTGAATGGTCATGAGATTAAAATTTTTTAAAAATTAAAAATGTACATGTTGGCAGGTGCCGTCGTCCTCTACTGTCTTCAAATACATTATTTTAAGACTGTTGAGGATGATGGCACCTGCCAACAGGTACATTTAAAATTTTTATCTTATAAGGTATAATTAATAAAAGAAAGATATAACTATAAACCAGCAAAATAAAAAAATAAATATCCTCAACTCGTGTCCAACTCAGAGTCGGGTTGAGGAATGAGATGAGATGAAGCTCCCTATTACAGGTCTGTGAATGACAAGGGTGCCGGCCAACCACAACCGATGCACCATCACGGGGGTAGAAGAATGAAATGGATGAGATGAGTATGGAGAAATGGTGGAATGGAATTATGGCAGGGGAAAAATGGGAGAAATGCTGAAAAAAAACCCTGCCCAAGCTCCGTTTCGTCCACCAAGAAACCCACATGGAGTGACCGACTCGATCTTGGTACCTCAGCGGTGAGAGGCAAGCGTCTAACCTCTAAACCGGACTCTATATTTGACTTGATGAGGAATTCATTTAGTTTAAACAGCTCCTATGTGACAGACTTTCTTTCATCATTTAGCTGCTATACCTCTTCTGAATTAAGTTCCAGTTGTAATGCAAACAAACCATATATACATATAACTGCAATTTTGATTGGTTGAATAATGGTTTTACCTTTAAGTGTGTAAAAAAATGTAGTTTGCTCTCAATACTCGAAATAAAGGAAATAAAAATATATATTATCTAGCACACGTCTATATAAGTTATATGGGAGAATCTTAAAATACCTAATTACAATTTTAATACATTAAATAAGCATTGTTTTATTCTTATGCATGCACAATGCAGAATATGTTGGAATTTCAATTGTTTCAAAATGGCAACATTTCTGTAGAATTTTTTAAACACTGGAAAGCAAAGTATTTGAAAAGCGGAGAGAAACAAATTATTTTGAATATTTTTATACAGTGAAAAATATCCCTCGTTAACTATTGAGGACATTGTGGAAATAACAGCAGAATTTATAGGCGAGTCAGCATAGAACATAAATTCAGCACATAATGAAATTGTAGGCCTACCCTAAGTAAAGGTTATCTATTAACCCATTGGCTTACACAGACGGCTGATCAAGTGAAGCCCATTCTTATACAGACGCCTGTGAGCCGGTTGAGGAGCTGTAGCTTTTTCTTAGTGTTTCTTTAGTTTTGTCAATAGGTGGCATTACATGTTATATATCGTTGGAAAGCTGAGAGAACGATCTATTCAATGGTGTACAACATACTCAATTTCTCTCGACAGATCGCGAGTTATAAGCCATTGTTTTTTCGGTTATGCTAATTTTCTTAAAATTAAATGGTAAATATGGGTGCAACTATGGAGGAAATATTAATAAGGCAATGGAAAAAGTGTAAATGTCTAATTAGATAGGCCCATATACAATTTTTTGTCATAAATAAATAAGAAACGGAGAAAATTCCTAATTACTGGTACCATCTTATGTTGTATTCAGTCTTATTTCCAGTAAAATATGATGTTGCCTAAGAACAATTTTTCTATTATACACAATTCAGACATATGGCAGTTAAAAGTAGTACCATGATTTCCCAATAGACAGAGTAATATCTTATGCAACTTTGTTCACAGTACAACTGGAACTTAGCTCTGAATTAGTATATATGGTTACCTGTACTAGTGCGCTGAGGTAATGCAGCCAACTGTAGAGAATGAGTGAGGAATACATCACGTTCGTTAACAAATACAGTGCCCAGAGCAGGAAATTCACCGGCCATCTCGGCCAACATCTCTTCTAACAAGTCTCTTCGTTTGCATCTTTCAACTTCTTCTTTACTGTAATACACAGCAAAAATGTATTATTAATTTGTTTATATTATATTAAAATATCAATTTTATTATATGCATATATAATTAACAATATATGAGAATTAATAATCCTCAAATAATGAATTCTGAAATTCTGCCCAGTATCATCTTAACCACCCCTCAGAGGCCCACCACAGTGAGTATAGGGAGCAGCGACCCCGAGGTACCCAAGCTACCCAGTGCCTGGGGGTATACTGGACCAGGGATAATAAATAAGGAGACCTGATCCTCCAGGTTGGGGGTTGGGGGCAGAGCTAACAATCCTACCCAATAAAAAAACTACCATGTTGAGATGCCCAAAAGTAATAGCCGGACTGATCTAAGGAAACAACTTGGCAATAAGAAAAGGGCTACAGAAGATTGGCATAACAAATTGGAGAAATAAGGTCATTGACCGAAGAGAATGGATGGTTGTTATGAGGGAGGCTAATGTCAAACTAAAAGGACCGTCATGTCAATGACGATCATCATCATCTTAACCAAGACAACCACAAGGTTTTAAAAGACATAATTAGATTAGGATGTTTAGGTGAAATTTTCTTGATAAAAAAAAAAAAGGTGCTAAAATAAACAAAAAAAAACAACATAAAAATGCTCTTTATTTATTGTCCATGACTGTTATTTATTTAAAAAATTGAAAGTTGTACAAAAACAAAATAGTATTATTTGTAAAGTAAAGGAGTTTTATAGTACTACATTGTGGTTTAGTGGTAACTTCATTGCCTCAGACAAAGCAGGCCTAAGTTTGATCCCAAAACAGGATGAGTTTTCTGTGTAAGTTTTTCTCAGGTTTTTTACTCCTCGACTACAAGACAAATGTCAGAAAACATTAAGGCCCTAATAGTATCTGAATACAATCTGATCAGCACTATTATCCATATATTTTTAGTATAAATGTATGAGTGAATGGTGGGTCTTGTCTTAAATGTTCATGTTGTCTAGGAGATGGCTCTGGTAATGAGATGATGATACATTCAGGTGGTCCTTCACCTAAGTTATCAAGATTCTCAAACCTCATAATTAGCACAATTAGAAGATTGTATTTGAGGTGAGGTATAAAGAATTTTAATTTAAATCTTAAATTATACCTCTTAAGAGATTTTTCAGTTCAGCATTATCAAGAGTATAAAATTGTCTCCTGGCAGGTTGTATCCCTGTAAGGCTTAAGTGGCAAAGGGCATGTGAAAGTACCTACAAAGGGAGAAGTTAAGGTAAGGAAAGAAAGAAAGAAAGAAAAACTTTTTTTAAATCAAATATAAAAATATTAAAATTCATAATGTTTACTTCCCAACATTAATTAAATATAAAAATATTACTTCGAAGTAGAAACTTATGGTAGGATACGGTCTTGCTTTTGTTTATAAAATGTGATTCCTGAATCACAAACAGTGCATCATATAATGGTTCCATCCCTTCAATGAAATCATGCTTGAACTTCTGAGAGAACCTTCGGCATGGAGAACATTCAACATTTTATGCAGCAAGCAATTTAGATTCTGCAATTGGAAGTGAACTGGTAAAAAAATTAATTTTTATGCCCTATTACAGTATTTGGAGGCCTTAGGATAGCTCAGGCAGTAGAGCATTAGTGTATAAAGCTACAGCTCCTGGGTTCAAACCACAGTCTTGGCATATATTTTTCTCTTCAAATATACCTAACTAAGATTCTGCATCCATTGATATAAGTGATTTTACTGTGTCTGCTATCAGTTTTGCACTATTAACATTATAATCCCCAGAGAGACAAAATAATAATAAATATCACAACATAAAAAATAACAAAAATAAAATCACCTTTAAAAAAATAATACGAAATAATTAAAATTAATAGTTTTTACAATAACATGAAATTAAAAAAAAAATCACAAATATTAAAAATACTAAGATAAATTAAAATGTTTAATTTCATACCCCTCCTCATAACCAAATTGGTTATGAGGAGAGGTATGAAACATTTTAATTTATCTTAAATTAAACCTCATAGTGATTTATTTCTATAGAAGATCAATTAATAATACTATTTGCTGAACATACCTAATTGGTTCTTTAGACATGAGTAAGTGCCACATAAGACGTAAAGTTTGCCACCATGATAGTGAAGCCAATGCTCTCTGCAGTGTGATGTGTATTGGACGATCACCCAAGTGAATTAGGCACTTTGGCAGTTTACGAGCCTAAAATAAACAAATAATATAATTAAAAGAACCTCAAGATATTACTTCCTAAAATAAAACATTAAATAATATTGTTCATAAATTAATTATGGGAAATACCATATTGGCCCTGAATATAAGCCACCTTTATTTTTCAAGTTTCGTACATGAAAATTAAAGGTGCGGCTTATTTACACAGCCGATACATTTTCACATTTAATAGAAACTTGAAATGTAGTGCACATTGCTAATTTTCTGATTTTGAAATGGAGGAATGTGCTCGTATTTGAAATTGCCAGCAGTCATATGGTATATAACACAACAATGTACCAAAAGATATTTGAGAAGTTTAATATTAAATTAGCACCAAAAAATAACTACAGTTTAAATAAACTAATAAAAACCAACAAAAATGAAAAAAACTGATAAAAATAAAAAGTCAGGAATATATCAAATTGAATGCATGGGTTGTGAAAAGATATATATAGGAAAAACAAAAAGAAATCTAAAAATTAGAACCAAAGAACACATAAGAAATATTAAAAATGGGAAAATAGAAAAATCTGCAGTTGCTGCTAATGTTTGGTCTGAAAAACATAATATAAATTCAGACACTAAATTATTAAAACAGTTAGAAAATACAAAAGAGCTGACTATTTGGGAAAAAATTTTTATTCAAAAGAACAAAAACAGAGTTATGAATTTTGATATACTGATGGAGTGTGACCTTGTTTGGAGGTTCTTTGGCCAACCACAGGATGGAGCCGACATCGACATCCAGATTGTGCAACATAAATAAAACCAGTCTGGAAAAGCTGACGATAAAACAGAATTGTTTTGAAAGATGTTCAAGAACAAATCAACATTAATATTGAGGTATGATGATCAGACTAAAAATAATATAATTAAAATAACCTCAAAATATAACTTCCTAAAATTAAATATTAATGTACCAGTCTTCGTATTATGGTAATCGTGCTATTTTGTATGATAGGACAGATAAAAACAGTTATGGTAGTTCATACCTACTACGGTATAACTGAAGAAAAATGTTAATTAAATAAAAATAAAATAAAAATCAAATAAAACTACGTTTTATTTTTATTTAATTAATGAATATGGATTTTCATCAAGTAAATACCAACTCGATTATGAAGAAAAATGTGTTTAAATAGTGTAAACAGTTTTGTAACTGGATAATGTGACAGGTAAATTTTCCTGCACTCAATTTTTTTTCTCTCCTTTCCCCCCTAAAATTAAGGGTGCAGTTCATACTCGGATATGGCTTATATTTGGGCCAATATGGTAACATTGTGAGATTTTCAATTATGAAATAAAAATTAATACAATAAGTCGTATCTCACCTCATTCTTTGTGTTCTTCAAGCATGGAACTGCAGTTTTCAAGAGGAATCCCTCCCATCTTCAGCCATCATTACGCCTGTCGAGTTCTGGTCTACATTTTCATTTCAAAGTTGCCAGATGGCAAAACTCGAGAGTCATAATGATGGCTGAAGTTGGGAGGGATTCCTCTTGAAAACTGCAGTTTTCATGCTTGAAGAACACTAAGTACAAGGTGAGATAGGCTAATTTTATTAATTATCATTAATTAAATAATATTGTTATAAGAAAATGTGATGACAGGTAGCTCATGTAACTATGATTCCAATTTTACAAATAAGAGTAAAATTCAACTAACAAGTAAGGCTATATAATTAATAATAATTGAGTTAGAATTTAACACCTCACCTAATAATTGTAGCTTCAATTATGAAGTGAAGTGTTAAATTACAATTATCAATTAAAATAAACCTCATAGTGTCACTTCCTTCAAATATTAAGGCTTATATGTACATTCATGGTGAAATTAAATGTTTCTTAAATTTGAAGAGAAAAATTTTCGCCTAGACCGGGACTCGAACCCGGGACCCTTGGCTTTCCGGGCCAAGTGCTCTACCAACTGAGCTACCGAGGCGAGTTACGATCTAGACGCAAATTTTTCTCTTATATACGTTGTAATTCCCTATCGCCAAATGCTTTTGAAACCATTGTTTCTATCTTTGCAAATGGCGGCTTCTTAGTTAAGAAGACATTTATTGGAAATTTAACATTACTTTAAAAGCCAGTAAGGCCTCTAATGATGTTTTTATTATTAATTTAACATTTCTCAATGAAAGATAAATTAAATTTGAAGAGAAAAATTTTCGCCTAGACCGGGACTCGAACCCGGGACCCTTGGCTTTCCGGGCCAAGTGCTCTACCAACTGAGCTACCGAGGCGAGTTACGATCTAGACGCAAATTTTTCTCTTATATACGTTGTAATTCCCTATTGCCAAATGCTTTTGAAACCATTGTTTCTATCTTTGCAAATGGTGGCTTCTTAGTTAAGAAGACATTTATTGGAAATTTAACATTACTTTAAAAGCCAGTAAGGCCTCTAATGATGTTTTTATTATTAATTTAACATTTCTCAATGAAAGATAAATTAAATTTGAAGAGAAAAATTTTCGCCTAGACTGGGACTCGAACCCGGGACCCTTGGCTTTCCGGGCCAAGTGCTCTACCAACTGAGCTACCGAGGCGAGTTTCTTACCTCTCCTCATATAAATTTTCTAAGTAGATCGCGATTTCGAGACGACAATGGTCTCATTAGGTCATTTTGACCTGATCCAGAGGTTCATCGGTCCACCAACAGAGGGAAGAAGAAGAGTTTCTTCCGATCGACATAACATCCGTCGCCAAGAAAGTGCTGACGATGAGACCATTGTGGTCTCGAAATCGCGACCTACTTAGAAAATTTATATGAGGAGAGGTAAGAAACATTTAATTTCACCATAAATTAAACCTCATAGTGATTAATTCCTATAAAAGTTAAAAATGTACATGCATATTAAAAGATAAATATATTTTTTAATAGAAAAATTATTTTTTAATAGAACAGATTGTTTATTTTTTAATATGAATGTACATATAGGTAAAATTAAATGTTTCTTACCTCTCCTCAAACAAATCTTCTAAGTAGATCGCGATTTCGAGACCATAACGGTCTCATCTGCAGAACTATTTTGGCGGCTGATGTTATATCATCGGACGAAACTCTTCTTCTTCCCTCTGTTCAGAAGAGGAAAGAACAAGAGTTTCTTCCGATCGACATAACATCAGTCACCAAAATAGTACTGAAGATGAGATCGTTATGGTCTCGAAATCGCGATCTACTTAGAAGATTCGTATGAGGAGAGGAAAGAAACATTTGATTTTACCACAAATTAAACCTCATAGTGATTAATTCCTGTAAAAGTTAAATAAAAAAAAGTTAGCGTAGTGGTTAAGGCACTGAGCTACAAGCCGGAGGGTCGAGGGTTCAAGTCCCGTTGGGGTCAGGATTTTTAAACTGACCCAAACCCTCTGGCGGCACTATGGCCCTGGGGTCGACTCAGCCTCTAACGGAAATGAGTACCAGACGCCTATTCTGGGGGTAAAGGCGGCCGTCACGCAGGGCTGACAACCCGGCTGACATCAAGTGCCGATTGTCTAGAAAAAGTAGGAGCCTTAACCTCCTACTACCCCAAGGGTCTCCTGAGGCCTGTTGCGGGATCACTTTATATATAAGCCTTAATATTTGAAGGAAGTGACACTACGAGGTTTATTTTAATTAATAATTAAGTTATAAGATAAATTATACCTTATAGTGATTTATTCCTATAAAAGTTCAATTGAGTTATAATTTAACACCTCACCTCATGATTTTTTTAAAACTTTTCATGCATTTTGGTAGATTTAAAAACAGTTGGGAACTAGCATTTAAATAAGACATTTAAAACCGGTACACAACATGTAAAGTTGACCACTCACACATAGTACGAACCCAGCATATCTCAACTATAATTCTGGGCCACTTGCTTAATATTGGTCTTTTATTCTTACATAACTGCAACTTTATTACATTTTTTATATTAAACATAAATGGAAAGTACTTGGATAATAGATCACTGTGCCGTCCTATGAAACGCTGGAGGGAAAATTTTCTATAGGATCATAACAGGCCTTGGCCTAATACTTGGAGGGAAGAAGAAGAAGAAGAAGAAGAAGAAGAAGAAGAAGACTTGGATAATAAAAAGGGGGAACTCTAGAAATATATTACAAGGATTTGGTGAGTAAACTTCTTCTTCTTCTTCTTCCTTCCAAGTATTAGGCCAAGGCCTGTTACGATCCTATAGAAAATGTTCCCTCCAGCGTTTCATAGGATGGACCAGAGATCTTCGTCCTCTTGGTATATAATTATAAACAGCTTTGGGGATCCGATTTGAACTCATTCTTTCAAGATGGTATTTCCAATTTAGTTGGACGTCAGTTGTGAACATGACACAGCATTGAGAATGTCACAAATGTTGTGATGAAACCTAGGTCTGCAAGAAGTATGAAGTATGAGGTGAGTGAAATAATAAAAAAATAAACAATATTAGTTGGTAATGTTTAATATATTCCAAAATTGGTGTAGTCTTCAATTCTTTTAAGATATTGGTGTTCCTTTTCCAATCCCATCTGGTGTAACCCGCTGTTCTGTGCATGAATCTCACTTCACAAGCCGTTATTCTGCTTTCATGTTGTCTTTTTAGTGTCCATGCTTCATTACCATAGGTCAACACTGGTCTGCCAAAGTGTTATATAAATGTAATCTGGTGTTTTTTTGTACAAGGGATGGTTTCATAACTTGATTAATAATTCCCAAATTTTTATTATAACTAGTAATTTTTTCAGGGATGTCCTTTTCATCCCAGATAGAGAGATAATATCCAAGATGAGGATTGGCCCAGAAAGCCAAGGGTCCCGGGTTCGAGTCTCGGTCTAGGCGAAAATTTTTCTCTTCAAATATAATATCCAAGATATTTAAATTGATTAGATCTCTCTAAAATTTTATTCTCAACTATAATTCTGGGCCGCTAGCTTGATATTAGTCTTTTATTCTTACATAATTGCAACTTTATTATATTTTTATATTAATCATAAATGGAAAGTACTTGGATAATAAAAGGAGGAACTCTAGACATATATTTGGTGAGTAAACTTATGGTTCACTAGTTATTTAAATAGTACAGTTTTCAAACTCAGCTGTAGTCAAGGATGTGTGCAATGATGCATGAAACATGTTCTAGCTATAACTATAGATAAGTGAAGTAGAAATATGTACAAACTCACTCAATAATTCCTTGTATATTATCTGTTATTGGATTGCTTAACTGTTTAGTCCCATGGTAAACCAGTGGTATCAGCAACTTACTTACTTACTTACTCACTGGCACTATCGAACCCGTAGGTTCATGGCAGCACGGACATAAGCTCTCCATACATCCCTATCCTGAGCTAATGATTTCCAATCATTCCCTGTACAATCTACTTCCCTCAAATCATAGTTAATGTTATTCTCCCACCTCATTCTTGGTCTACCAACTGGGCGTTTTCCCTCTGGCTTTCCTACAAGAAGCTTCCATGCAAGTCTTTCATTCCCCATACATGCAACATGTCCTGCCCATCGCAGTCTACGAGACTTAACTGTTTTTATTATATCTGGCTTTCTATAAAGACCATGTAGTTCATTGTTATGTAGTCTTCTCCATTCACCTGTCTGTTCATCTTTCTTTGGTCCAAAAATTTTCCTAAGTACTTTATTCTCGAATAATCGTAATCTCCTTTCCTCCCTTAAAGTAAGAGTCCATGTTTCGCACCCATATAAAATAACTGGTAGAATAATAGTTTTATATATTTTCAGTTCAACGTTTTTTGAAAGGAGTTGGGACATCAAGAGTCTCTGCAATGCATAATAGCATGCATTTCCAGAATTGAGCCTATGTTTAATTTCTTTGTGCATCTCATTCCTATTTGTGATTATTGTTCCTAGGTATTTGAATTCAGCCACTTCCTCAAAATTTCCCTTATTTGTCATTAGCTGTCCATTTCCATTATATAATGTATTTCTACGTGTGACCATATATTTAGTTTTATTGATATTTACTTCCAGTCCTAATTTCTTAGTGTTACTCAATAGTGTGTGCGTGTTGTCCTTTAGTATCTCCTCGCTATCGGCCAATAGTACTACATCATCAGCATAAACTAACAGCTTATTAATACTATTGAGTTGTAAGCCTTCCTCATTCTCTAAAGATTTAATGGCATGCTCTAGTACAAAATTAAATAGTAGAGGAGATAGAGCATCTCCTTGCTTCAACCCATTTTGGATTTCAAAAGTGTCCGAAAACTGTAGCAACTTAAGTTTATATATTAAATTTGGGAATTTTTAACATTATGAGGTTCAATTAATAAGAATTAAATAAATCGTGATTTCTTCTTACCTCATACTTCTATGTTTTTTTAAATACAGCACTGCAGTATCGGCGACCCAGTCACCATCCTCAGCTGTTTTCACGACTGTCAATTTTTTCTTTTGCCGGTAATTATCCAAACAATTCAGAAACATAAAGAATGGAGAAACTGAAAAATCAGCTATAGCAGCACATAGTTTATTAGAGCATCATAGGATTGAAAAAGAAGCAAAACTTTTGAAACATCTATCTAAACCTTTGGATTTAACAGTTTGGGAAAAAATATATATTAAAAAAAACCATACTAGAACCATGAACTTCGAGATTCCGTACAAACCGAGCTTGATTACAAAGTTCTTCAAAAATACAACAGATAGCAGTTTAGAAAATGATTCCTTCAAAAGAACACCAGATGGCAGTTTAGAAAATGATTCCTTCAAAAGAACACCAGATGGCAGTTTGGGTAATTACTGGCAAAAGAAAAAATTGACAGTCGTGAAAACAGCTGACGATAGTGACAATGGGTCGCCGATACTGCAATGCTGTGTTTAACCCGTCAGCGCCGACATCCATACGTGGTATAGACCCTCTCTTCTTCACTTATTGCCGACATCTATACGTGGTATAGACCTATGCAGGCGTGTTTTCTTTTTGTTCTGGATCGTACATTTTTGAAGCTACAAATATGTAATTTATTTGTGTTTAACGTAGAAATTATGAGCTTTCAGGACATATGAATAAACATAATATGTGTTTAAAATTTAATTTCATATTATTTTTTTAAAAATCAGATGAGATTGAAGTAATCGTAATTTTCTCTAAATGCGTGCGACCTTTTCATTTGTTTTTTTTTACTGCTGTATATTCTTATATTTGCGTATGAACAATATAATTTTGAAGCCTAAGATCTTAGCTTTCTTTCTAAGTGTATGAATCAGCTGTGATCACATTTTGTGCATGTGGTATTGAGGTTGAAGTAGTTTCTTACTTCAACACTCGATGGCACACAGACCTAGCTTTGTGCTGCTTTCTGCAGGGCTTCTAATAAACTTATACAGAATCTAATTTTTCAGGTCGATAAAATGATATACAAGCTATCGATTGATATATAAATCGACCTGTTTAGGGGAATACCTGATTTATTTTGCCTCTTTCAAATAGATGTTACTTACAAGGAATCAGTCTGAGGCGCGGTGTCGTGCGTTATATACGTAATTATGGCCAGTCGTAACCTAAAAGACACTTCATCAGAAAAATTACCCCTAAAAGTGATAAATTGAAACCTCAAAGGAGGTGTGTTTTTGTACTAAACATGGGAGAAGAAAGACATCTGTTTATTGCTGCCAGGAATGTGATGTAGGTCTGTGTATTGAAGAGTGTTTCGAGCTGTATCACATCAAGCTCAACTACTAAGGTTATGTGATTTTTTATTTCTAAAATTAATAGTACTAAAATAAGAGAAAATTATTTTTATGGTCTGTGTAGTTGTAAATAACTGCTGTAGAATTTTTATACGAATCCAAGCAATAATTCAGATTCTAAGTATAAACATTGCTATCGCTTTGACACAAGATTGAGCTTGAGTTCACTCTTCTAAATATTCATTCTGATTTTGGTTATGTCAGCTGCTTTTGTATATACAAGTTACAGATGAATCAGCACTATGCCACACAATATATTTAGTGTCTCACAGAAAGAAACAGGGATGTCCAATGTGAGCAAATCAAATTATTTAGTAAAAATGTATATCATGAGAGAGAAATTCAGATTTCAATTTTTTTTTAATAGTTTATAAAGGCTACTGAACTCCATACGGTATGTATTAAATTTCTCATTTATTTCTGAGCTAACAAGTAAAAATGTCGTTCAAATCCATCGATATTTAAAAAAGTTATGATCGTTTATACAAATCAGTGTTCTAGGAATACTAAAATGTTAAAATGGCCTCCGTCCATGCAGTAGGAAAGCAAGTAAAAGGGTGCGTCACTGACGGGTTAAAAAAACATAGAAGTATGAGGTAAGAAGAAACCATGACTAAGTTTCACTAACCTCAGCAAATGCTCTCCTGAATTCTCCTCCTGGAGCCATCCCCAACTGTTTGGTGAGGTGAGCAGACATGCTGAGCAACAGGATATACATGAGTCCTTGGAACAATCCATTCTGCTTGATGGTCGAGCGTATTTTCTCTTCATATGGACAATACAAACACAAAATGTTTTAATGTCATTGTCAAATATCATAAGAATTAAATTAATGTTTTTATTACCTCACCTCATATCCTTTTTCTTCTAGACTGCAGTTTCGGAGCTTATCTCCATCATCAGTAGCTCCAAAACTGCAGTCTAGAAGAAAAAGGATATGAGGTGACGTAATAAAAACATTAATTTAATTCTTAAATTAAACCTCATAGTGTTTTTTCCCTGGGAAAGTTAAAAAAAAGTCAAATATCATATTTACTTGCATAATAGATCAACTTTTTTTTCTTCAAATTTTTGTAACAAAAACATAGGGTGTGTCTAATTTGTGAGGAAAAATTGGAAGGAAATACTACTAAAGAAGGACCATTTTAGATGATGAAATAATCATCAGCGTAATTTAAACACAAATTGATGGGAAAAGCATCCACTGCACTTCATGTACTTCGGCTTCCGATCTGGGCAGATAGATGGCATTATTTATGTATCACTGCGGCAGATCACTTTGTGTAGATTATGTATTTTTTATTTTTGTACAGAGAGGAGTACGGAATGAGTGTCTGTTTATGTTTGTGTACTATAAAGTGTTTTGTATGAGGCACGATGATGAAGAGAAAGGAGAAGGCAAAACCCGTTGCTGGCACATAAACTTCTCCTATTGCAAAGCACCAAGGGGGCTCCCAGGCTTAATGTCCTCATCTCATGGACAAATTACTATCAACAGTACCAAATGCCTTCTCAACATAATTGTACTATGGATAGGTTTGCTATTTAATGCTGGAATCTGGTGCACAATCTAGATTTCTTTTAAACTTTTTTCTCTTAAAACATTATTTCTAATTTTCTCTCTCTTCAAAATCCTTCCTGATCATCACCAGAAGTCCACTTCTGTTGAATGTAATCAATCTATTGTTCTTGCTTTCAAATGTCATTTCTCTGAGCCATACTACTGTGTTGTCAATCTAATTTTGTTAGAAGTAAGGTCCAGAAAGTAATTATTTTTATTTTTTAAAGAGAAAAACTGAGTTAAATCATTTATAAAAGTAATATGGTATTTGCTTTAACCCTCAAAGCATATAAAAACCGCAATTTTTTTTTCTTTTATGCAAAGTTATTGAAGTTGATTTTTGTTTGTGATAAATATCAATATTCTTTAGTTGTTTCTTTACCACCTCATACTTCGTAACTCCCAAGCAGACTCGAGTTAAGAAGTATGAGGTGAGTCAAGAAACAACTAAACAATATTAAAATGAAACCTCATAGTGTTATTTCCTACCTACATAACTTAATATCAATATCAAATTTATCTTTAGAGATTTGACACTCTCTTTGGAAACTAGTAGAGACTATATTATCATTTCTCTCCTTTACACAATTCCCATGCCCATGCTATGAACTTTTCGTTATACATGCCATCTAGTGGCTTTTTAATAAGAAGACTTTATCGAGAATTAACACATGTATAGCCAGTGAAGCTTAATTTCAATCTTACATATTAAATTTATCACTTCTCACCAAAAGACAAATTTTATTTAAAGAGAAAAATCATATAAAATTTGTCTTTCAGTAAGAAGTGATAAATGTAATATATAATTCATAAAACTTAAGATGGGAATGTATTATAACATTTAGGGACTAAATATAAATTAGATTATATTTGAAAAGAAAAATATACGCCTAGACTGGGGTTTGAACCCAGGACCTTTGACTCTCTATGTCAATGCTACCTAGGCCTCCAATCTAAACGTGTATTTTTCTCTTATACATAGTTAATTCCCTAACCCCAAAAGCTACGAGCCGTTGCTATGATTTTTGCAAATGGCGGCTTCTTTATTAAGAAGACTTTTTATTAAGAAGACTTTTTATTGGAAATTTAAACATTACTTATAAAGCCAGTAGTGCTTCTTTCAATGTTCATATTATTCATTTTTAAACATCTTAATGATGGACAAATTATATTTGAAAAGAAAAATATACGCCTAGACTGGGGTTTGAACCCAGGACCTTTGACTCTCTATGTCAATGCTACCTAGGCCTCCAATCTAAACGTGTATTTTTCTCTTATACATAGTTAATTCCCTAACCCCAAAAGCTACGAGCCGTTGCTACGATTTTTGCAAATGGCGGCTTCTTTATTAAGAAGACTTTTTATTTGGAATTTAAACATTACTTATAAAGCTAGTAGTACTTCTTTCAATGTTAATATTATTCGTTTTTAAACATCTTAATGATGGACAAATTATATTTGAAAAGAAAAATATACACCTAGACTGGGGTTTGAACCCAGGGCCTTTGACTTCTCTATGTCAGTGCTCTTCCAAGTGAGCCTCATTAAGATGTTTAAAAACGAATAATATTAACATTGAAAGAAGCACTACCAGCTTTATAAGTAATGTTTAAATTCCCAATAAAAAGTGTTCTTAATAAAAAAGCTGCCATTTGCAAAAATTGTAGCAATGGCTCGTAGCATTTGGGGTTAGGGAATTAACTATGTATAAGAGAAAAATACATGTTTAGATTGGAGGCCTAGGTAGCTCACTTGGAAGAGCATTGACATAGAGAGTCAAAGGTCCTGGGTTCAAACCCCAGTCTAGGCGTATATTTTTCTTTTCAAATATAATTTGTCCATCATTAAGATGTTTAAAAACGAATAATATGAACATAAATTTGATCTTTGTGTCTTAGTGATATTATTTAATTTGATAGCTAATATTTCTATTGTACAGTATCTGTACCATAATCATGTAATTCCTTTCTTAAATATAAGTGTTGTAAACATGAACAGGACAAAGCCATAAGATTGAGGTTATTAAGATAATTAAGATAAGTGAAATAATGTTACTAACTGACACAATGATAATGAGAAAAATTAATGAGTAAAATGGAAGGACTAAGTGGATACAGATGATTGACAATTTCTAATAAAATATCACAAGTTAATTTATGACCTGGGAATTTATAAATTTGGTGTTTGATGTAACTTACCAAAATTGATATTCTTTGCCTCTTCCAATATTGTTTTCTCGTCTAGCTGGAGAATGTTCACTCTGGAATTACACAACTCCACAAGGACTATGTGTGGCTGTACAGCCTGAATTATCTGTAATGTAAATATCAACATAGAAACGTAAATATCAACACAGACATATAATTTAACTTTTATAGGAATTAATCACTATGAGGTTTAATTTATTGTGAAATTAAATGTTTTATCTCACCAGTTTAGCACCAAAGAATGAATACAGCCTTAATAGGATAATTAAAACCAATAAAAATGAAAGAATTGAAAATGAAAACAAATCAGGAATTTATCAGATCAAATGCAGGGATTGTGACAAAATTTATATTGGAAAAACGAAAAGAAATTTGAAAACAAGGGTGAAAGAACATCTTAGAAACATCAAAAATGGATAAGTGGAAAAGTCAGCATGCTTGATCCGAAAAACATTTAATTGAATCAAAAGCCAGTCTAATTAAACAAATAGACAAACAAAAGGAACTCACGGTTTGGGAAAAGATTCACATTCAGAAAAACAAAGGAAAACTTATGAACTTCGAAATTCCCGCAAATTTTGACCTGATCCAGAGGTTCATCGGTCCACCAACAAAGGGAAGAAGAAGAGTTTCTTCCGATCGACATAACACCGGTCGCCAACAAAGTTCTGAGGATGAGACAGTTATAGTCTCGAAATCGCGATCAACTTAGAAGATTTATATGAGGAGAGGTAAGAAACATCTAATTTCACCATAGACATATAAATTAAATAAATATTGGTAAATGTAATGAATCTGCCAGTGAATTATTCATTTAATTAATAGATGGGTTAGAATTTAAAACCTCACCTCATAATTGAGGGGTCTAGTGACAGAGGAAGCTATGCCATTTTGAGAAGAAATCAAAATAAATTGGGTTTTATAAAGCATTATATTACAAAATTATTTGTACAATAAAGGGGTAACTTCTTTCTTCTTTAACTTACTGTATATAAATTATGCAAAAGGAAAAATATTAAATTTTAATATAAATATCACTGATTATTTCCATTTCTTCTCAAAGTGGCATAGCTCCGTCTCTCATTAGACTCCTCAATTGTAGATTCCTCGAAGATATGTTTCAATAAGAATTAAATAAATCGTGATTATTTCATACCTCATACTTCTATGTTCCTTTAAACACAGCACTGCAGTATCGGCGACTCCCTGTCACCATCGTCAGCTGTTTTCACGATTGTCAATTTTTTCTTTTGTTGATAATTATCCAAACTGCCATCTGATGTTCTTTTTAAGGAATTATTTCTAAACTGCCATCTGGTGTTCTTTTTAATAAATAATTTTCTAAACTGCCATCTGTTGTATTTTTGAAGAACTTTGTAAACAAGCTCGGTTTGTCTGAAATTTTGAAGTTCATGGTTTTAGTATGTTTTTTTTGAATATATATTTTTTCCCATACTAGAACCATGAAGTACGAAATTCCAGACGAACCGAGCTTGATTACAAAGTTCTTCAAAAATACAACAGATGGCAGTTTAGAAAATGATTCATTAAAAAGAACACCAGATGGCAGTTTAGAAATAATTCCTTAAAAAGAATATCCGATGGCAGTTTGGATAATTATCAACAACAAAAATTGACAATCGTGTAAACAGCTGACGAAGGTGACAAGGAGTTGCCGATACTGCAGTGCTGTGTTTAAAGGAACATAGAAGTATGAGGTAAGAAATAATCACAATTTATTTAATTCTTATGAACTGAACCTCATAAAATTAAAAATTCCCAAATTTAATATATAAAATAAAAAAAAATATGTTTCAATACTTCTGCATATTATCTTCAGTTCTATTACATAAGTTAAGGCTAACTTATTAAGATTATACTATCTTTTTTTTATTTAATATTTAAGGCAAGTAACACTATGAGGTTGATGTCAGGACACGACTGCCTGGCTCACCACCTCCACAGAATAAACGTTTTCCAATCCGACAGATGTGTCATATGCAAAGACCCGGACCTGATCATTGGACAAACACCACCTTCTAGTCTGTCCAGCTTTAAATCCAACTGCACAACACTCTAAGGACCTTGTTCGCTTGTACTGGGAAGCCAGAGAGAAAATGACTTAAGCGTCAAATCTCGCCATTAGAAAACAACAACAACAACACTATGAGGTTTATTTTTATTATTGTGAGTTTTTTATTATTCTTCTTCTTCTTCTTCCTTCCAAGTATTAGGCCAAGGCCTGTTACGATCCTATAGAAAATTTTCCCTCCAGAACCGGGAAATTCTCATATAAGACTTGAAAGCATAATAATAGTCCCTTCGATTGGTTGCTGGCCAAAGGAAGGCAAGACCAGTGATGGGGCTGCCATCATATAGCCTCTGGTCAGGCTTTTCTGGAGAAGAAATGGAAGAAAGGAAAGACTCCCTAGCCCTCGGATGCCCTAATAGTGTCGGGGTCGAAAAAAAACAAGAGTTAACCAAGAGAGGTTAGATAGTAAAGTTAAAAGAGTGCAAAACACAAGTAAGTGGAAGAAATGTTTTGTTCAGCTTGGGTACCTTGTGGTCGCCATCCACTATGATTTTTTAATTTAATCTTCACTACATAAAAGTTCAGATTTAGAATTAAAATTTGCCAACCAAGAAATCTATAAAAATAAAAGAAAAAAACTGGCCTAGAAGGCCTTTAGCCTACCAGCTGGCCTCACATCCTCATGTGTTAATCACATAGGTAGATGATCATCCAGCTAGAGTATGTGTGAAATATTGTCAGCATGTCTAGTTCCCTAGCCATTATAACTGGTTTTCTCAACATGGAGCCACTACTTATTGTAGCCACCCAAACTCCCCATAATACTGGGTGGGCACTTGTCCCATACTGGCCGAAATTTCATGAGAAAATTTCTTCCCCCATGGGGACTATAACCAGTGCAAGTCCCATAGCTCTGCAACATGACACCATCTCTTAAATTGCTCGGATACAGCATAGAACATTTATAAAATTATCAAATATTAGAACAAAAAAGTAATTTAAACAAATGGATAAATATTCAATAAACCAGTTTATATAAATGAATCTGATATTTTTACATCACGCCTCATAAAAATCTGTGATTTTCATTGGACCGGTTTCAGAAGACAACTCTCCCATTGACAGTTAAACTCTGAGTTACAGATGTTTTATGAGGTGAGATATAAAAATATCCAATTCATTTATCATCATCATCCATGCAAGTATTAGGCCGTGTGGTCTGTTATGGTATCAAAGAAGAGTTTTCCATCCAGTGCTTTTTTGGGCATCCCAGCGATCTTTTGCCTTGGGGGCAATAACGAAGCACGGATTTTGGAATTCAATGAGATGGCATTCATTGAAGATGGGCTTTCCAGTTGTTCTGGTAGTTTTGTATATGGTGAAGAATGGGTTCTACATCCTACTCTTCCACAATTTCCTCATTTCTTTTATGGTCCCACTTTTTATAGCCTGCTGTACGGTGCATAAATCACATCTCATTTGCTGTTATTCTGCTTCGTATTGAATTCATTTATATAATCAACATTAATAAGATTCATGATGAAGTTCTGTTGAGGTATTATTCAAAATTAAAATATAAAATTATGAAATATTTACCTAAAAGGTCCGTCTCCTCGACTTTATTAGTTATTTATGTGTAGCGCTTTCGGGACTAATCCCATCATCAGCAGGATTCAAAATATTTAATAAGAATTAAATGAACCTCATAATGTTAAAAATTCCCAAATTTAATATATAAATTCAAAATATTTCATAATTTTATATTTTAATTTATATAAATTGATAATTTACCTCACAGTGCTACCTCCCATAGTAATTTTATTAAACTTCAATAAACTATCAAATAATAATTAGCTCAAAAATCAGGTTATAATACCTAGATAGCTTATCAAACATTCAGAAACTCTGATTTTGCAATAAAACTTTCTCCCATCTTTAAAATATAGGAACCAAAGTTAGATTAGTCCTGCGCCGTAGCCGAGTGGTTAAGGCAGGAAGCCATGGCGCAGAGCTACGGGACTTGCGCTGGTTCGAGTCTCCATGGGGGAAGAAATTTTCTCATGGTATTTCAGCCAGTATGGGACTGGTGCCCACCCAGCATCATGAGGCATTTGAGTAGCTACAATAAGTAGCGGTTCCAGGTTGAGAAAATCAGCTATAATGGCTGGGGGACTCGACATGCTGACCACATGTCACCCCTACACTGGCTGATAATCATGTACCTCTGTGATTGACACATGTGGATGTGAGGCCTGTCGGGCCCGGAGCTTTTTTAAAGTTAGATTAAGAGAACTAAATCTTAATCTGATTCATAGTAAATTGATAAGTAACTTACTTTGGCAACATCATTCTGACTTTCCAAACTGAAGTGCGCAGTTCCCACAAGATAAACTTTACTGCCCTCTGGAGTGGTTAGTAAAGCCACTGTCTCAGGAAGATTTGAGTCGATGGAAGCATCGTAAGTATCCAAAATCCCACTAGATGGGATATTTGCTTTCTCTTCTGTTTTTGATTGCTCTGGACCTAATTCATCATTTTCCACATCCTCATCTAAAAAAATAAATAATAATAATAATAATAAAATATATATAATTTACACATTCTGCTTACTTCTAAGATAGAGATTTATTTGAATCTATTAGTCCCCACGGAAGAGACATGAATAAAGCATTTAGAAGCTGTAACAACTATCTACACAATAAGGATCAATTCACACTATATGTAACATTAACGACTGATGATAAATGCGACAATTTGCATACGTAGATACATATTTAATAATTATAAGTATCGTTGCAAAATGTTTAAAATGTTAGTAAAGACGGAAAAAGTATGTAGAGCAACAATATTACAAGAATGTAGTATGGAAAATCATAGGTTGAGGTATTCTAAAATTGACCTCCAAACCTTATTCAAAGATACTTTAAATACATTTCAGTATTTTCAACATAATTTAGCACATTCACATATCCTGTATATGTTTGCTGCATTCCATGATTCCATACTGTAACCACTAAGCGCCTGCTGGCACATGTGAGGGTGAATGGTTAGGACTTAGAAAAATGTTTCATGTCACATGTTGGAAATCATTTCCTAGTTTTATTTCCCAGTCTTAAAATGAATTTTCTTTGCACATTATTTTACTAACTTAAAACTGACATTCTTCTTGTCACTATATTTACTGGAATCAATGATAAACTCACCTTTATCATCTACTACAATAGTAAAGGTTTCTTTGTCCTCATCATTTTTTTCCTCGATATCTTCACTTTCTTTAGCGCCTGAACTTTCATTTAATATAAAATCTTGTGAAGAAGTATTTGTAAGATCCGCGGCAGACTTTTTATCAACATTCAAACTTGCATCTCCACCTGCTAGGAGCGAATTTTCAAGTATTACTTTCTTATTACTTATACCCAGAAGAGTATCTTCTTTATTGTAATTTACATTTTCTGTAGGATCAGGATTTGCGTGCGGAGTTGTATTTACAACATTCTCACTACCTGACATGCTTGCCATGACCTATCTGTAAAAGAATTTAATTACAATTTAAAACTTTAAATTCATGTAATTGAGTCACATTTCTGTTGTATGTAATACATTAATTTTCAGTCACCGTCACCTGTAATTCTTACTGACAATTTTATAAACAGTACTGCTGACTTTAAAACCTAAAAAAATAGACTTATAACACGCCTTTCCTCAACAATTTATATCACATTCAGGAAATGCTACATTAATATGAAATAGAAATGATGACATACGTTCTCTATGATGACATATGTAAGCATAGAACATAGAGTAAGGAATTTTAAAATAATTCAGGGCGTAATACCCATTTTGGCAACATTACAATATTTAATTTTTTTCTCTTGGCCAGTTTATAAAGTTTAAGTATTGATTAAATATTTAATATATCGGTCAGTTATAATTAGGTGTGTTAATATTCTGCGAAAATGAGTTATTCCAACTTTATTATAATATAATTACTTTAATTAATAGCCGATAACATTCGAAAGTCTACTTGTGCAATTATTACCGTTGACATTGGCACTACTGTTAAAGCAAAGAATTTTAAAGAATAAAAATAACAAAGATAATATATAGCGCGCAACACAAACTTTTTAAACCGGCATTTAAAAATCTATAAATTAAAAACCATGCAACATTTTTATAAGAATTCTTAAATTCTAATTCATTGATCTTCAAATTTGATTCCATTTCCTGGTACGAGTACCTAACATAAAAAAGGTTAGATTCAACCCTTATTTCTCCATCTTCCTTTATATTAGTGTGTCCAAAAGGACTATTAATAAAATATGAGTGTAATAAAATCCATAAGAGATTGTTATTATTTTTCACTATAGTCACATGATAATTTATTTTTCACAGAGATCTCCACATAATAATCACACACCTACTTACAATGACTATTAAAATGTAATTTCAACTGAATTCTCCATTATCCTTATTTGTAGTATAATCCTCAACTGATATGGTAAATTTATGTCACAGCTCTTGTATGGTAAGGGTCATATTGACCCGAACTTTTTTGTCTTGAAATAGGCCTAAATATGAAGTCTCGCAATGTTTTTTATAATTTTATAATAATATACTTTTACATAAAAATTTAGCTTTATTATTATAAAAAATGTACTTTCTCTTTATTTTAGATGGTGGAAGAATCATTAAATCTTTTACATAAAACCATGGAAAAAATTTTAATCAATATGAGATATTTTTTATGGAATACACTACTTAAATATGTAAAATTGTTCTGATATGGATGAAGTAATATGGAAATGAGTTGTTTCCTGCTTCTGCATGCCTTATTTTGGGTCACAGAGCTTGCAGTATTTCAACATACAGTTTTCATATATTGGTCTTTGCACGCTATGCATGCCTCCTTTATCTTTCTATCTATTTTATAAGAACAAATGTAGCAATTTTTATTTTTTCCCAGCTATTATCGGCTCATTATTTCCTCTTGGTGGAACTCCAATAACGTGACTGATGATCTGTAGAATTTGTAGAATCTTAGGAACAACCGGAACCTTTATGAATATTATAATAATTACACATATATTATAGGAACATTTTAAGGGGTTCAAGCACCAGTCATTCGTAGTACGTATGATGAAAGATATTACCTTTAACAAGTGTTTTAGGAAAAGCATACTTTTTCACTTTTCTTGAGATCCATATATGTATGGATTGTGAAACTGTTGACATCTGCTATGTCCAGCATAGCAAGAAAGAGTGCCATTGGCTAATGCCAGGTACACTTTCCTAGAGAATAACAGGCATATCTTGTATCTAAATTGTTCATTTAACCTTTAGTACTGCTATAAAAGTCAATCTTCTCTGGTTTCCCAATGTCATCATTTGTTTCAGCATGAAGGAGAGCAATATTACACATTTATTATGTTTTAGAGGGGAGGGGGTATGCCGTAGCATAGTCGGTTAAGGCAATAAGCCATAAAACTGAAGGTCAAGGCTTTGAGTCCCAGTGGGACAAGATTTTAAAATTGACCCAAATCTTCTGGTGGCACCATAGCCCTGAGGTCAACTCTAAATGAAATGAGTACCATATGCTTGTTCTGGATTAAAGACAGCCATCATGCAGGGCTGACAACCCGTCACAATTATTTAGAAAATGTGGGAGCCTTAACCTCCTATTACCAGGGCCATACGAGACTTTACCTTTTTTACATTTTTGGAACATGTTTCTGTGAAGTCAAGTTTTTGTATATTCATATACAGAAGATTCTAACCAAACATATTTTAATTGCTTGAAACTGTGGTGTGATCTCTTTAATTTTTCTGCAGTGTCCCTATATATGTGAGAACCATTCTCTTTTAAAACCCTGACAAGTTCAACTAATATAAATCATTATCAGCTGTGATGTTCAGGTTAGAGCCATACAGAGGTGCTACAAGTGTTAGAACTGCTTCCGTTGATTTAGAACACTAGTTTATTTCCTCTTTGAGTCCAATTCCATTAGAATTATTTCCAGCATAAATGTAACTATTGTTTTTTTTTTTTTTTTTTTTTCCAAATGCCCCAGGTTTGTCTTTCGACATTCCTGGTTTCTCTCCTGGCATGGCGTACTTGTAACCCACTTCTGAGGTTGCGGCGCCTGGAAGGCGGGGTTACATTGCCCCGATGATATGATGGGTGATGATAATGATAATGGTGCGCCAGGAGAGTCCCTAATCCTAAGCTTACCTAAGATGAATATGAATGATGATGATTGCGATGGCCATATGATTTCAGGGACCGTTTGGGCCTTAAAGTTTTCCTGACATTTGCCTTACAGGTGAGGGAAAAACCCCGATAAAAACCTCACCCAGAAAACTGTCCCAACCGGGGATCGAACCCGGGCCCACTGCGTGACAAGGCAGCATGCTACCCCGAGACCACAGCGGTGGACAATGTAACTATTGTAGAAATAGCTTATTTATGTATCAGCCAGGATCATAACTTCCAAACTATAATTGTTGGCTTTTTTTATAAATAATGATCATTACCATAATTTGTACCTCTGAAAGATCTAATATTTTGGATTTTTAATAATATAATTATATTGGAATTCTAATAATATAATCAATAATTTATTTTAAATCTAAGGTATCCTGATGCCAAGTGTACTTATGAATCTCTCTATGTTAATTAATTCATTCTTCATTACGTGTATCCAGCTGCAGCCGATGACACGAGTCCATTGTATACTTAAGCTATAAGTTGCAATGGGGCTGATTTTAAAATGCAGCTTATGTGGGCATTCAAGATGAGTGTCCACGAGGTTAAAATAAATAGATATAGGAAAGACAGAAGTGAACCCTTTGGCTTCTAATATTATCAGGGTCGATGAAAACAAGAGATCAGGCAAGAGAGACCGGATAGGAAAGTAAAAAAGAGGGATCTGGTACTAGAAAGAAATACCAGATCAGTTAAAGATAAAAGTGAGGAGCAAAACACAAGTAAGTGGAAGCAATGTTTTGTTCAGCTTGGGCACCTTGTGGTCGCCACCCACATATCTCCTAGATGGGAACAATCCATTTACAATTTCTAATCCATTTTGTTCACAGATTTTCCATGAACTGTACTCCACTATCATTTATATGTTCTATTCTTCATCATATTGTTACTCCTTTTTCCAATTTTACTTTTCAGATCATTTCTCTCAAGTATAAGAGATAGTTACCATAATTTTCTTCATTGTTTCTTGAATTTTCTCGTCAGAATCAACATCCAAAACTCTTTACGATATGTAAATTTGTACACACAGGCTGATTGTCTAAATCATTTTTCGAAAAGAAACATTTTGGAATTCTTGGGTTCAAATCCTGATACAGGCAAATATTTTTCTACATTTTTATTATTTATTTTATTTACATACATTTTTCTCTTCAAATAAGATATTTTTCAAAATTATTTAGTCGTTCAGGGGGCACGCCATAGCGTAGTGGTTAAGGCGCTGCGCTACAAGCCGAAAGGTCGAGGGTTCGAGTCCCGGTGGGGGTCAGGATTTTTAAACTGACCCAAACCTTCTGGCGGCACTATGGCCCTGGGGTCGACTCAGCCTCTAACTGAAATGAGTACCAGACGATTGTTCTGGGGTAAAGGCGGCCGTCACGCGCAGGGCTGACAACCCGGCTGACATCAAGTGCCGACTGTCAAGAAAAAGTGGGAGCCTTAACCTCCTACTACCCCAAGGGCCTCCTGAGGCCTGTAGTGGGATCACTTTACTTTTATTTAGTCGTTCAGGCTGAATGTATAAATTTATACTATTATAACAGACTTGTCCACCACTGTGGTCTCGAGGTAGCGTGCTGTCTTGTCATGCAGCAGGCCCAGGTTCGATCCCCAGTTGGGGCAGTTTTTCTGGGTGAGGTTTTTATCGGGGTTTTTCCTCACCTGTAAGACAAATGTCAGGAAAACTAAAGCCCAAATGGTCCCCGAAATCACATGGCCATCATCATCACCCTTATCATTATCATCATCCTTCACCGGTGTGGAAAGCAACGGGAAGCTACCATACCTACAATTCCCTAGTAAAGCTGCAAGCATAGCATGAAAATGCTATGATTGCAGTGAAGGACCTGCCTTCAGGCAGAATTACTATGGATGGATAACAGACTAAAACTTAAATACCTCATTTTATGATCCTGGAGAAGATCCAATCCAGATATTAATACCATAAAATAGCTTTACAGCTTAAGAAAGTTACTAATAATCCCATTGTAAAAATCTTCTTGATGCAGAAGCAACCCAATTGCAAGCTAGAGGGAAGCAGGATTATAAGAGATTAAGAAAGAGAAAAATTTGTATTTGAATAAAGATGCCTGGACAGCAAAATGGTTAATACACCAGTAAGTGAAACTGGAGATTAGTGCAGTGTTCAAATCCCAGTTAAGGAACATTTTTTTCTTTAAAAAATGTTATATATCCAAAACTCAGTTTTCCTCTGTTACTCATCATCATCATCATGCCAGGCATTAGTCCTAGAAGAACTGTTACGGCCTGAGAAAGCAGTTTTCATGCCATCTTTTCATAGGTCGACCAAGTGTCCGTTTCCCATTTGGATAGTAGTTCAATATTCGCTGTTACTCATGTTGTCTGATATATTAGTGATAGTTAGTACAGGTCCAGTTTTACTTCACAAGTCTTATTAGAAGTATGAAATTTATTATAATTGTCACATACTGTACAATGCAGCTAAAAAATGCTGCCAAGACCAGTTCTTTCTTCCCTAACCTCAACGTAATTTAAATGATCGTCCACCTCTATGAGTAACACATGTGGATATGAGGCCATTGTGGAGGAAAGGGAAAAATTACCAAAGTTGATACTCCTAGATTAATGGTATCATATCACAACATCTGGATTTGATGGTCATGTGTTCAAAACTGGCAAGATTTGATGAATTTTTTAGGGCATAAAATCATTACCATGGTTTCATTTGAAAGGAATTACAGATGTGGATCCCATGTTGTAGATTTATGGCACTTAAAAGAATCTCAATCCTGAAATAAGGGGCCTCTGAAGAAATTTTGTTGGCTTTTTTCTACCCAGGTTTGAATTGCGACACAAATAACATCACTGTTAATCATTATTAAATAAAAATACTATATCTTTAAACTCGTTAGGATTTATTAAGATTATATACAATAATTCAATTCTGTTTTTGAGTTCACATAACAATAATTTATATTATTGAACTATAGAATGTATACAATATCTATGATGATCTTGATGAAGATTTTTGGGCTGTAGGCCATGGTCGTGAGGCTTGTAGTTCCCCAACGTTTCGCCAGAGACTGCGTCTGGCATCCTCAAGGGTTGTCTTGAGACTACAAGCCTCACGACCACGGCCTACAGCCCGAAAATCTTCATCAAGATCATCATAGCACTCCGGCCGTGAAAGTCTACGTGAATACATATACAATATCTGTTTTAACTTACTATAGAGTTATGATTGTGTGAAATATTATAATATTAAAACAATGTGATTGGAAGCTAACATTTTTGGTCACATTTAAAAGTTATAGATATATAAATAATTAAAATATAAAAAGATGAAATATCTACCTGAAAGGTCCGTCTCAACTTTATTAGTTATTTATCTTTAGCGCTTTTGGGACTAGTCCCTAATAAAGTTGAGGAGAGAGACCTTTTAGATAAATATTTCATGATTTTATATTTTAATTTTGAATAATACCTCAACGGAACTTCATCATGAATCTTATTAATGTTGAATACTATAGATACTTTTAAGAAATATTTTGCACCGTTGAGGTTATTGTCAAATATTAAAACAATAAAATTTGTACCTATTGTGGCAGTCATCCTCAACAAATTAGATTTGTACAAAATATTCAGCTAGGCCTTTCAGAACCAGTTCCATTTTCAAAGCTGTTCATTGGATACTGGTTGCATTTAACGAATATATTGTATAGTGGGTTGATCTGGTAGGGCATGTTTTAATTCAGCAAGTTATCATTTCTTGTTTGCTTCATAATTTCTACTTCTTCTAAGATGTTTATTTTCCAGTTAACAATTTCTCCATGTATTATTGAGAGGGTGTTTTTTATTGTACAAACACAGGTCATCAGTTCAACACAATAGAAAACACCCTCTCAATAATGCATAGAGAAAATGATAACCAGAAAATAAACATCTTATAAAGCAGAATTTTAATATTATAATAAATATGAAAGTTAAAGTTAATAATTTTGTATAATAAAATTCTTTTAATATTTAAATATAACTTAAATAAATAAAATCATCTAAATAATTCATTGTTGGTTATTGTTGAATAAAAATGTCTCAGTAAAAATTAAAGAAATTGTATTACATAACAGTCTTTGTAAAGAATGCTTTTAAAAATTGTTTTAAGTCATTATTGTCAAAAATATAAAGCCTTTTGTTATAACTGTAATAAGAACACCTGCTTAACTCCATATTCTTAAATTAAATTAAACTAAACTCTGATTGGATGTTAACACAATTAACTTTCTTGTTTAACAAATCAAATTTAAACCTTATATTTAAAGGACTATTAACCAATAGAATTTAAAATTGCCATCATGTGATGTAATAATGTTCTTTAAAATTATAAAAGAATTACACTAGTCATTCTGCATACAACTTTCCACAAGGATAGAAGCAAGAAGAGTTCTCAAGATAAAATGTAATATTTAATACAAGAATAATTGATTCCAGAAAAGAAAAGAATTTATTTTAATTGATAGTGAAGAATAATACCACTTACATTTACTTAATCTGCTGGGAACCTACAAAGTGAATAAATTTGTAATTATTTCTACAAGAAACATTTTTATGATTTTGAAGTGTTTTCCCTATCCAGTGTACCAACTTCCGACCTTGAGAAGAGAATCCGGCTCTACCGAAAATTAAACCCAACCTGAACCAGTAATTCTTTTTGGGACACCAATCCTTCTTCAAAATGTTACTAAAACATTGGGCATGAAGAGAATTACTGCGTCAAAATGTCACCACAACGTGGGACAAAGCAATTACTTCTTCACTTAAAAGAAATAAAATATATGAAACAAACAAGAAATGATGAGAATCAAATGAATTGTGAATTATTCTTACCTCATATATCTATGTTTTTTTAAACATAGCACCGCAGTATCGGAAAAACATCTTCTCCATCATCAGCTGTTTTCACGATTCATTTGATTCTTATTAAGGAAACCTCATAATGTTAAAATTCCCAAATTTATTATATTAAAAGAAATGACCTATTAAATCACATCAACACACTATACAATATATTCGTTAAACACAACCAGTACCCAATGAACAGCTTTGAAAATGGAACCAGTTCCAAAAAGCTAGCACATCTAATTTGTTGAGGATGACTGTCACAGGAGGTACAAATTTTATTGTTTTAAATATTCACCTATAGATAAATATTATTTTTCTCTGGCTCTATAGCAGGGCCGATGAAAGTGCTCACTACGTGTGATAAGACGCCCAGCCTCTCCTATACAATCCTACATCTGGTAGGCTGACAAGGTAAGATACTGCTATTCACTGAGAGTGCATCTGCATGCAGGTAGGAGCGGGGACTGCCTTTTCACACCTAGTGAGTCCTGGTCTATAGAATGAAATCAGATTTCATTTTTAGAGCCCCTGATTATCCTATAATGTTCCCAAATCTTTTAGTCTAACGAAGGCAAAAAGATAACTAGAGGCAATCTTTTTTTCATATTTTTTTTTCAATTTTGTAAAAGCAAATTCTTTTTTTGTGTTTTTTTTGCAAAATATTACTAGTGCTATTGCTTTAATTTTATTTCAGTGTTTCAGGAAGGATGCATTCAAAATTTCCAGTGAAATATGTTCAAGTTGTTAGGAATCCGAATAAATAAATACTATGGTAAAATCAAATGTTCCCTACCTCTCCTCATATAAATCTTCTAAGTAGATTGTGATTTCGAGACCGTAATGGTCTCATCTTCAGTACAATCTTGGCGACTGATGTTATGTCGATTCTGGATCGACATTGTCTCGAAATCGCGATCTACGTAGAAGATTTATATGAGAGGTAGGAAACATTTGATTTTACCATAAATTAAAACTCATAGTGATTAATTCCTGTAAAAGTTAAATAAATACTAATTGTTAAGTTATGTAGATAGGAAATAACACTATGAGGTTCTTTAATATTGTTTATTTTTTATTATTTCACTCACCTCATACTTCATAATTCATAGCAGACCCTGGGTTTCTTCACATAATTTGTGAACGTGACGCAGCATTGACAATGTCACAAATTATGTGAAGAAACCCAGGGTCTGCTATGAATTATGAAGTATGAGGTGAGTGAAATAATAAAAAATAAACAAAATACTAATTGTATTAATTCATTATTAATTTTATCAGTTAAATGATTAATTAATTGAATAAGCACATTTTTATACTTTACCTTGTAAAAGACAGCATGGCACAAGTTATAATAGAACCCTCTTTCATGAACACATCTTCAGTAAACTTCTCAGATTTCCTTGATACTGCCTTTGTCTCTCATTTCAGTCCTCCCTCAAACCCTACATTCTAACCTATTAATTTTATTTTGAGCAGTTTGCTCAACCTCATACACAGATACCTCTACCTCTGCACATTTCTTTTTAATTATTTAACTTAACTTTCTGATTTACAGATTCTCATAAACTAATCATAATCAATTTGAAATAAAGATTCTTTGTATTACTGGTATTCTTCAGTTTTTTAGTAATTATTTACATATCTCAACCAACAATTTCGTTCACTCATTTAAATGAAAATATATATACAGGGTGGACCGCTCGAATGGACCTAATTTCAATTGCTTGTTACTGGCAAACGGTTGAAGATAGAAACTTAAAACAACGTTCATAGTACAGAAAAACTCACCAAGTTTCGAATCCTGTCGGTAGATGGCACAAAGATACGTTTCTCGTTCTTAGATTTAATTGTTTGTGAAAATGGCGACTCCGCAGATGAAAGCGCAAGCTGTTTTGTGGTATGCGGAGTTTAAATCAATCATTAGAGTTCAAAGGGAGTTCCGGCGTGTGTTTAACCGTGATGCTCCAACTGCTAGAAGCATAAAGAAGTGGCGTGATACATTATTAGCTACAGGATCTGTGTTGAAGAAGCATGGTGGTGGTCGCAGAGCATCCGATGAAATGGTAGCAAATGTTCAAGCCGCATTTGAGCGAAGCCCCCGGAAGTCATTAAGAAGAGCTTCGCGGGAACTTCAAATACCAAAATCGACATTACAACGGATTGTCCACAAACGCCTCAAACTGCACGCATATAAAGTGCAGTTAGTGCAACGTCTGGAGCCGAATGACATGCCGAAACGAGTGGAATTCGCCAATACGATGCTGGACCGTCTCGGCGCTGATCCTGACTTCATGACCAAGATTTTCTTCTCGGACGAAGCCACTTTCCATTTGTCAGGCAAGGTAAACCGGCATAATGTGCGGATCTGGGGATCGGAGAATCCTCACGCTATTCAAGAGCATGTTCGTGATAGTCCGAAGATGAATGTTTGGTGCAGTTTGTCACATAATAAGGTCATTGGACCGTTTTTCTTCGCCGAGAAAACTGTTCGTGGTACCACATATCTTGACATGCTGGAGCAGTTCTTCTTTCCACAAATTGAACAACTGCAGCCTAACATCGTTTTCCAGCAAGATGGTGCTCCTCCCCACTGGTCCAATGAAGTTCGTACGACTTTGGACAACATTTCCCCTGGCCGTTGGATTGGTAGGGGAGGACCAATCGCGTGGCCCCCGAGATCTCCCGATTTAACACCACTGGATTTCTTTCTCTGGGGCTATGTCAAAGATAAAGTTTACACCACCCCAGTCAAAGACCTTCGTGATCTTCGTGAGCGCATCATAGAGGCTATTGAGAACATTCCAGAAGACATACTCCAACGTACTTGGCAAGAAATTGTTCATCGCTTTGATATCGTCACAGTGACTGCTGGGGCTCATATAGAGATGTGGTGATCTGGATATCAAAACTTGGTGAGTTTTTCTGTAATATGAACGTTGTTTTAAGTTTCTATCTTCAACCGTTTGCCAGTAACAAGCAATTGAAATTAGGTCCATTCGAGCGGTCCACCCTGTATATATAAGTAACTGAAATTCAATCTAACTAATAATAAATGCTACGACAAATATAAGGTCAGTGAGAGTTATTTTGGTTTGTTAGCTTTTACGTTTTAAGAATGATATATGTAAATGTGAAATAAATTCAAATATAATATTTTTTATTTTAGAAAGAAAAATTACGTTCGAACTGGGAGTCAAACCCTGGACCTCTGACTCTGTACATCAGTGTGGTAACCGTTACGTCATTCAAACTTCTGATAGGAATGTCAAATTTCTTTTTACTTATACAATTAATTTTCCTTTTATCCGAGAATTAATTGTATAAGTAGAAAGAAATTTGACGTTCCTATCGGAAGTTTGAATGACATAACAGTTACTGCACTAATGTACAGAGTCAGAGGTCTGGGGTTCGAACATAATTTTTCTTTCTAAAATAAAAACTATATCCAATTCTGGAACATGTTAATTTAAAATATATCAAATATAATAATTAAAATACTAATACTGACATCAGGAAAGATGATTTTAAAATGGCGTCTAGCATATATTGTTCATTATTATTACTGTATTGCCACGATTACAATAAAATACTTCACCATCAATTGTTCATTGGAATGAAATCCTTGGCTTTCATGACGAGAGTTCGTATTATGACCCTGTAGAAAACCTAGTTGGTTGTGGTCTTGAGGCTTGAAGTTTCCCGACGTTTTACCAGAGACTACGTCCAACATCCTCAAAGGTTGGCCAATGCTTGAGGATGCTGGACATAGTCTCTGGCAAAACATTGGGGAACTTCAAGCCTCAAGACCACAACCAACAGACCGAAAATGTTTTACAAGACCATAATAAGTAAATAATTATTAGTTTTTAAAATTAAATTTATAAACAATACAAGAATACCACGTCAAATCTTAAATTACCAGCCACCAGGCAAGAGATCTTTGGGCAGACCCTTCAAACGTTGGATTGAGACCGTAACAGACCATTAGGTCTATCACATGAAAGGAATAAGAAGAAGAATAATATCCTCAACTCGTGTCCAACTCAGGGCTGGGTCAAGGGATGAGACAAGATGAAGCCCCAATATTTATAGAGGTCTGTGAATGACAAGGGTGTTGGCCACCATGCTTGATGCACTGTCACAGGGGGGAGATAAACAAAATAGAACAGACAAGTTTGGAGAAATGAAATTTATGGAAGGGAAAATAGGAGAAACTCTGAGAAAAAACTGATCAAGCTCTGTTTCATCCACCTCGAAACCCACATAAAGTGACCGAGACTCAATCTCAAGACCCCAGCAGTGAGAGGTGCTAATTAAATTTATACCTATTTAAAATTATTTTAGAATGTTGTACCAAATACAGTAAAACTTAGTAGTTGAATTTGTATTTTTTAAACATTCTTACCTCATATGGTAGTTTTGTCGGACATATGTTTCAAAGCTTCCATCTTACACAAAGTTTGTGTAACTGCTGAAGATGGAGCAACAGCTTTGAAACACTATGTCCGACAAAACTACCATATGAGGTAGAATGTTTAAAAAATATAAACTCAATTATTAAATTAAATCTCATAGTGTTATTTCCTAATGATTTTAAAACTGTAAAACTTGTTTAATTCGGAACATGAATAATGCGGAAATCTGTCCAATGTGAACAAATTTATTGGTCCCAGCAAAATAATAATAATTTTACGTGTATTCATTTTGCATAAAATGGAATCTGTCCAACACAGAAACGGAAGGATATTCTACACAATTCATGAAAAAAATTTTATAAAGCAGAAAGACAGAGAGAGAAATAAATTAATTTCCACTTCACTTAATTCTCATTAGGCCAAAAAAAAAAACAATAATGAATGATTCCTGCTGCCGGATGAAGTATAGATTCTACCTGTACCTGAAATTTTCTTTTGGCCTCACTGCACACCCGTTATGCAAAATATAGATACCTGTCTTGCAAATAACCATTGCACTGTAAAATCTTAAATTAGTTTAAGTTCTGAGACCGATCTTTCACAGGTCTTCTGAATTTACGGAATAAAGATGGCTGAAAGTATGTATCATTCTCATTAAGCAAAAAAAAGTGAAAGTGATTGAAGATAAATCTCCAAATTTCTGGACCGATGCTCCAAAGTCAAGCTCTAGCTCTTGCTAAATCCCTAGGGAACAACGAAAAGGCATTTTCAAGTTGGCTGGACAGTTTTAAGAGACAACACAATGTAGTGTGGAATGAAATTTGCAGGGAATCAAAGGATGTGGATGAAAGTGTAGTGAGTGAGTGAAAACCGAAACTGCATACTTGAAGTTCAAGATACACGCCTAAGAGACATTTTTAACCCTGACGAAATGGGTCTGTTTTTTTGCGCGTTACCGTTGAAGTCGCTCATACATACTATACTTCACTTTTCAACGGCAGCGGAACTACAATTAATCCAAGGTACGTAAAAAAGACATATAGAGTACTCTATAATCTAAGTTTATTAATAAGTTTTAGTTTTTTTATAATGCGGAATTTTGTCCAATGTGGAAAAAAAAATGGTCCCATGCGATTCTGCTTTGAACAAGTTTTACTGTATAACAATCACAACGTTCATTTTGAATTCTGTTAAACATACATTTGAATTTTTCATTTAAATAAATTCCCTCAGGGGTCCTCATCTAGGGGATATGTGGATGACGACCACAAGGTGCCCAAGCTCAGCAAAACATTTCTTCCACTTACTTGTGTTTTGCACTCTTTTAACTTTACTATCTAATCTCTCTTGGTTAATTCTTGTTTTTTTTCGACCCTGACGCTATTAGGGCATCCGAGGGCTAGGGAGTCTTTCCTTTCTTCCATTTCTTCTTTCCTTTATTCTCTTTTCTTCTCCAGAAAAGCTTGACTAGAGGCTATAAGATGGCAGCTGCATCACTGGTCTTGCCTTCCTTTGGCCAGCAACCAATCGAAGGGACTATTATTATGCTTTCAAGTCTTATACGAGAATTTCCCGGAGGGAAAATCTTCTATAGGATCGTAACAGATCTTGGCCTAAAACTTGGAAGGAAGAAGAAGAATAAATTATTTTAATTTTAGAGAATGAAGTACTGTTAGAAATATAAAAACTAAGATTCTTGGGGAAAAAAACCTAAATCACCTCTACAAACCCCACCAGAAATTCAGCCTATTATTTACATTATTTTATCCAGGTACAAGGGATGACTTTAGTATTTCTTGGTACTGCTTTGTCTATATATTTTCTTCACGACCAGCCTCATGGGCTAGTGTCAGCGTTACTGACTACTGTTCATGAGGTGCCGGGTTCGATTCCTGGTCAAACTATAGGATTTTTTCCTTAAAGGGAATTATTCCTGTGGTTATCCATGGTCTGGAATTTAGGTTAAGAACTCTCTTGGCGCTTCACTATCATTTATCACCCATCATACTATCGGGGTAAAGTAACCCCACCTTTCAGGTGCCCCATACTATCGGGGTAACATAACCCCGCCTTTCAGGAGCCCCAACCCAAGAAATAGATTACAATTCTGCCAATGCTAGGGGAGAAAGCCAGAAATGTCATAAAAGACAACCTGGTGGCATTAGGGAAAAAAAAATCTTCAAGCTGGGATTTTCTCTCCACACACAGAAACAGGGAATATATTTTAAAAGTTATTATTTTCTATGAATATCATTGAAATCTTGCACTTTTTGCAAAATTGGTAAATTTAGCTTTAAAATAACCTTTTGCCATAATTCACATAAATAGTATAATTGTTTTACTACCCACAATCATATGTTTCATCAAGATACCTTTAAATCACTTTATTTTCTCTTTTGTCATTTTTATCATTTGTACAAAAAAGACTGCCTCTAAAGATAATAAATCAAATGAAAATAAAACACTGCAAGGAAAAAAACAAATGAATATACATAGATAATTGAATAAGAAAATTATATTGTAAGAAACATTTATAAATCTATATGAACATGAAAATAGAGTTCTCTTAAAGTTGTACGCAATATGATATTTCAACTATTGACTTTTTAGCACCACTAACAATTACAAAGCAATAATACACCATTATACCCATTCTAATTATCACAGCATTCACTCTAAATAATGAAAAAAATATTCTTTATTATAATATAATAATATAAAACCTGCTTGTACTATAACTTCCTGCTAGAAAGAGATCAAGATAAGAACAACTGACACAACAATGCATAAAAATCTGAATGTACAATAGTAAAAACAATCAGATGTTTAATTAATAATAGCTTTTAATTTCACTGAATGAAATCAAACCAGTTTTACATTTATGAGTAACTTTTATATAAATAGATGGGTGATTATTTTTTAACAAATTTTATTCTGTACTGAAGTTCCACTTGATGTATACTCAGAAGTAGATTAATCTACGTGATTCATACACTGTCCACTTTATTTTTAGCACCAGTAAAGTGATTGCATGTAGCAAGTTACAGGGGAATTCACTAAGTTGCTTGAAACATGCTACATAAAACAAGTGCAGATTCAAATATGAATTCCTTCAAGTAAATATAATCAAAATATTTTGTAGTTTTAAGATTGCAAATGCACAGTTTTGCAAAAAAAAATTGTAGAGAAATTTATTTTTAAATTACTCTGTGGGTTGTAAGGGGTAGTGACGTGTGTATAACCTCTCCTACCCAATTCTCATCTTCACCTTCTCGTGGTACAACCCTTTTCACAAACGAGGCTCTGAGGACCGAGTCACGGCGGTATAACCGTTCCATCGGGTACTGAGTAAATGCAGTATCCTAATGTCTGTCCAGAGACTAAAAGGTAGCAGCCCTACCACTGGACTACTTAGCGTCGAGCCAGTAACCTGTCCTAAGGAACTTCAAAACTACTTTCAAGTCTCAACACGAAAAAATCCAGAACCCAAACAAATGTTAAGATATCAACCTGCAGGAAGAAGAAAACCAGGACGTCCACTCAAAAGACTTTTGGATGGTGTTTCTCTTGAGACCGAAACTAGGTCAACAAATGGCCTAAATTCATGAATGTACTATGATGATGATGAAATTACTCTGTCAGTAAGAGTCCCGCTCTGTAGACGAGTTGTTAAGGCAAGAAGCCTTGGCACAGAGCAACGGAACTAGCGCTGGTTCGGGTCTCCATGGGGGAAGAAATTTTTCTCATGGAATTTTGGCCAGTATGGGACCGATGCCCACCCAGCATCGTGAGGCATTTGGGTAGCTACAATAAGTAGCGACTCCAGGTTGAGAATACCAGCTATAACGGCTAGGGACCCGACATGCTGACCACATGTCACTGGCTAGATGATTGTCTACCTCTGTGATTAACACATGTGGACGTGAGGCCAGCAGCTGGATGGTCAGCCAAGGGCCTTCTAGGCCTGTTGTGCTTGGAGTTTTTTTGTCAGTAAGATTTCAAATAAAATTCTTTACACCTCACCTCATATCCAGTCTTCTAATTAAACCGATTTTAAAACCTGGATGATAGAACAATGGTCATGAAATTACTGATGAAAAAACTGCCTGTTTTGAAACCGGTTTAATTAGAAGACTGGATATGAGGTGAGGTGTAAAGAATTTTATTTTAAAATTTAAAACTAAATTTTTAGCACTATTTTAATTTCGTAAGAAAATTATCTGCTCAATTTTACTGCTACCATTACAGTTTAATAATGTCATTGTCAAGATTCTTTATGCCAAAGAGATTTTTCCTGGATTTCCTAATGGTTATAATGTTATATTCAATTTCAGCAAAATATTTTTTTAGGATGGCAAAATCCAAGGAGCAAGTCCTCCAGGAGGGACTTTAAGCCGTGGGTCCATTTTCAGGCTTGTAAAAGATCCTTAAGCCTGAATGAAAGGCCTCTAAGCAAAATTTACCGAATTTTCCCATACTAGTACTACCTTGGTTTCCTAGATGTCAGTATGAGGTGAAACGCTAACCAGGACCACTCAAATGACATCTATACGAAAACAAGTGTAACTAAATTAGCATGGTTCAAATTCCTCCTTGTAGGGGGAGAGCACCTAAAATCTCTGTTAAGGGAAACATGGCTTACAAGAGAGAGAAGATATTATTTCTCCATTGTTGAGTCTGTGATCATATCTGAGTCAGCAACTGTGTACTGTACAGAGTAAAAACATCGACCTCACATCAGGTATGTAGCCTACTACACACAATGTAAAAATATTGACTTTGACCGGGCTTATTTCCTAGTCAGCAAATTTACGATGAGTTACGATTTTTGGATTTCAGATTTCGGAAAAGAAGGTTGTCTTATATTCAGGTAAATACAGTAACTGATTTTCATACAGAACATAAAGAATGTGCAATAAAAAAAACTTCTCTTCTGCTACATTTTGATTGTATGTTAAATTTTATAATAAACATTAAATTAAAGGCAACAAAATGAAATAAATTTTTATTATTAATATTATGCAAGGAAAGTTGATAACTTTGAAATCTGTATATTACAAATTTTATTGAAAAATAATGTCCAATGGACTTACCCCAAAAGTAAATAAATATGAAGATTTTCATGAATCATTCTGCACATAAAATTTATTTAAATTTTTAAAAAATTATACAATTTTATCTGAGTAGTCCAATCTTAAATGAGTTACTCATAAATGCAATAAAATCAGCTTTATACATTTAAAATCAACAGCCATCACTGTATAAGGGTCACATTGGAATTAATATTCTACATTTTTTTATTGGTATAGCTGCAACAAATGTTTTATAGGTTGATAAAAATTTTCAATTTCTGAATAGTGGTAATTTCCTTCAATTTATAACCTTGTATGCTACTTAAAAGTTCATTTTATTGATTATGTATGTTAACATTACATAACATACGTTAAAATACTATTGTTTGAAATGTCACTACTATGGTTAGAGATTAGGTTTAATTAAATTATTGTAAATCAATGGTAAAGAGAAAAATGTTTACCTGAACCGGGAAACGAACCCCGAACCTTTAGCTTTCCGTGCTAATGCTCAGACCACTGAGCTAATCCAGGCTTCATTCCCATCCAAGCAAGAATCTTTCCTTTACCTTTATTCTACTGGCCCCACATTCAATTGCAATGAATCATCGTTCAAAAATACACAATGAATGGCTTCTACCTGAAGAAGACATGAAGGGACTCCACACAGCTATAGCATTATTTATTAAATTAATATTGGGAAGCTAAAGCTGTTACTATGATAGAAATAAGTAAATTAATAAACACAATTAAATTACTTATTTCTATCACAGTAATAGCTTTAGCTTCCCAATATTAATTTAATTAGGTTTAATACTTAAGATTTATAAAAAAACACACTGAGGACTGATGGATTCTAGGAAATTACCTAAAATATCTTCTATTACATAATCACACAATAGTCATGTTAGTAACATATACAATCAATAGTTAAAAATGTATAAATGTAGCTACACAGCACATAGACAGAGTAATCTAAATTTTTGCTAACTTTTTAGTAATTAAAGAATGAGAAAAATGTAATAAAATTTTGTATCCAATTATATTATCTAAAAATTAAAAAGGTTTTATCCTTTAGCTGAGGTGACATATACTGTAGATATCATGTTCTTTATTCTAAAAGACTTTAACATTATTTTCAAATTAGACTTCAACATAGATTCAGAAATTTATAAGAATCAAATGAATCGTGAATTCTTCTTACCTCATACTTCTATGTTTTTTTAAACACAGCACCGCAGTATCGATGGCCATCGTCAACTGTTTTCACGACTGTCAATTTTTTCTTTTGCCAGTAATTATCCAAACTGCCATCTGTTGTATTTTGTTTAGTTTATATACAGGCAGTTTAGAAAATGACGCTGGAGGGAAAATTTTCTATAGGATCGTAACAGGCCTTGGCCTAATACTTGGAAGGAAGAAGAAGAAGAAGAAGAAGTTTAGAAAATGACTCCTTCAAAAGAACACCAGATGGCAGTTTGGGTAATTACCGACAAAAGAAAAAAATTGAGTCATGAAAACAGCTGACGATGGTTGCCGATACTGCAGTGTTGGTTTAAAAAAACATAGAAGTATGAGGTAAGAAGAATTCACGATTCATTTGATTCTTATCAATAAAACCTGAAGAACCTCATAGTGTTATTTCCTATCTACATAACTTAAAAAAACCTGATAATGTTAAAAATTCCCAAATTTATTATATTAAATTATTAGAAATTTATGATTACTAGTTACAGGGCTTTCAACTCTGTTCATTTCGTTTAAAATATAATATAAATTTTTCCATTGGAGGGATTGTTTACATATATTAGTTGCCATTGGAAGGTACCACATGATAAATATTAGGACTGCTACATGTTTAGTTACTCTTAGGAACATGGGAATATCAGCTGGCACAGTTTAAATGTTATGGCACATTCAATGTAGAAAGACCGTTTGAACAATTCACATAAGCAATGAATTTATATAAAAATAAATTGTTTCATATGTAACTTAGTAATTCTTATAAGTGTATGGAGAATTTATTAACATTTTTTTAATGTAGCTCAGAAAATTAAAGCTGTAATTCTATACATTTGTAATGGATCAATGAGGAATATTTCTGCACTCAGGCATCAGTCATTTTTGTACACAACAAAAAAATCAATTAATGGGTTAAATGAAAAAAGAAGCCAACAGCCTTTTCAATAAACAATCTGATAAAACATATCTCCAAATATTTCTTAAAACATGCATAATTTCATGTAATTACATACAGATAGGAATTTGGTTATATGTGATTAATACATCAACATTATCATAAGCGATCCCTATTAGGTTCGTCTTCCGGGCATATAGGCCGTGGTTCAGTCGTTCTTCTACTCGACGTTTCGTCTACTGCTGCGGTAGACATCTTCAGGAGATACTGCGTGCTCTCTGTGAACTCCTCAACAGTCGGCTGCAGTCTCCACGCAGTATCTCCTGAAGATGTCTACCGCAGCAGTAGACGAAACGTCGAGTAGAAGAACGACTGGACCACGGCCTATATGCCCGGAAGACGAACCTAATAGGGATCAAGATGCCGGCCGTGAAAGCCTACAGTTATACATTATCATAAGCCTCTTAAAAAGTTTGTACTGTTAAGGGTTGTCAGGGAACAAACTCACCTCTATTCATTTCCATAATATTCTTCTTCTAACATTTGTGTTTCAATACCAAACATTTTATTTGTATGTCTCTCTTCATATGTTTTTTCCATCTTTAATGTAGTAACATATATATATATATATATATATATATATACACGTCCAACGCTGTGGTCTCGAGGTAGCATGCTGCCTTGTCACGCAGCTGACCTGGGTTCGATTCCCGGTTGGGACAGGCTCTTGGGCGAGGTTTCTATTGGGGTTTTCCCTCACCTGTAAGACAAATGTCAGCAAGCTTAGGGACCAACGGTCCCCAAAAATCATCCGGCCATCGTCATTATCTTTATCGTTATCATCATCATCCTTAACCAGTGAGGAAAGCAACAGGAAGCTACCAAACCTATAATTCCCTAGTAAAACTGCAAAGCATAGCATGAAAATGCTATGATTGCAGTGAAAGACCTGACCTCGGGCAGAATTACTATGGAATGGAATATATATACTATATCTTCTGTAGTGTTCTGCCCTAGAGCAGATCTTTTACTGCAATCATAGTATTTTCTTGCTATGTTTTGCAGCTTTACTAGGGAATTATAGGTGTGGTAGCATCCTGTTGCTTTCCATACTGGCAGATGATGATAATGATGATGGCCAGATGATGTTCGGAGACCATTTGGGCCTCAGAGCTTCCTGACATTTGTTGTACAAGTGAGGAAAAAGCCTGAAAAACCTCACCCAGGAAGCACGTCCTGACAGGGAATCAAACCTGGGCCCACTGTGTGACAAGGCAGCATGCTACCTTGAGACCACAGTGATGGACCATACAGTACCGGTATACATATACACACATACATACAGTACATTTAAGTGGTTGAAATGATTAATTTCAGACTTGGTATTTGATAGAAAAAAATCGTCGCATGTTAAAATATTGCTGAAGGATCAGAGACAAACACATTATAAATTATGAGGAATTAAGCTACATTTTTCTGAGCCACAGTTTTTTTAAATATTAACAAATTTTCACTTGTATTCATATGATAGATAAGTTAACAATTCTTTGCTATGCTCCTTTATAAGAGAATGTCTAAATACAATAACTGAACATTTCTAATATGAAATATAAAGGATACATAAAGCAGGATTAATCAGAAAGATAATTAAATAGGTTTGTTCAAGCAATGAGGTCACAACAGTTGTGTATTGCACAACATGAAATACCTATATAATTAAGTGCTTGTTATTTTATACATTTTAAACATATACTTTATATTTGAGGAGAAAAATATATGCCTAGACTATGATATGAACCCAGGACCTTCAGCTTTATATGCTAATGCTATCCAGGCCTCCAATCTAAATGCACATTTTTCTCTTATACATTTCAATTCCCGATAGCGTCAAAGGCTACGAACCATTGTTCGACACACGAATAGCAGCTTCTTATTAAAGAAGACTTTTAATGGGAATTTAACATTATTTATTTCAATGTTTTTATTATAAATTTAACATTTCTCACTGTAAGACAAATTATATTTGAAGAGAAAAATGTATTCGTAAATTAATAAGTCATTTTTTTACATCTTACCTCATATTTTATGTTTCTTTAAACATGGAAACTAGTTTTCAAGAGAAGGATCTCTCTCATTATCAACTAACATTATGACTACCGGATTTTCTTTGGAACATGCTATAAGTATGCTTTTATGTATGATTAATTATATTATTCGTTCACACCAACAAATAATTACAAAAAGGAAATGGTACAGAGAGGAAAATAGAGGAATGGAAATTATGGGGAAAACCATAAGTATTATTGGATATGGAAATACACGAAAAGCTTTTGCAAAAAAATTATCAGGTTTTAATGCTAAAATATTATGACATATATCATAGCATAATAACGTTGCCATCTGGTGTTGATTTGATGAACTTTGAGATGAGATCATGTTCATCAGGAATCTCAAAACTCATGGACCTAAATTTTTTCTTCTGAATATATATCTTCTCCCAAATTGTCAATTCTAAAGGTTTTTTAGATGGCATGGAGGTCAGTCAGCAGGAGAGGAGGCCGTTGGATGTCAGTTGTGAATGTGATACAGCACTGAGAATGTCACAAATGCAGTGAAGAAACTCGAGTCTGCGAGGGAGTTAAGAAGTATGAGGTGAGTCAAAAACAACTCAATATAAATTAAAAGCTAATTCCAAACATGGAACTTTTTTAGTGATAAAATAATAATTACTTCTTCATCCGTTGGTTAAAGTTTTTAAAAATAGTTTAATTGTAACTGATTCTGAATATAAAGGGTTAAATTCTGAAGGTTATACTGAAACTCTTGAATAACATGAAACATGATCTTTGAGGAAATACCTTTGGTATGCTGTAGATTTTAGAGATATAAAATGCACAAGGTTGATTTGAAACTGTCAACACAAAAGCACATCATCGAGGTACTGACAACACTTTGTGTTTAATCATGCCCCGTCATTTGCTTGAACAAACCTAGTAATCAAGAATTTGATCCCTTAATACAATGGCACATGGCTCAGACTTATGACATTGCAAGATGTACTCAGTGATTCATTGGTTCAAGTTCACTTCCATTTGTGTCTCGTTTGGTTCCAGGTGATTTTCCCCATTCATTCCCATACAGTCTTTTACCTTCACTATCACACAGGAACATTGTGTCTATCACAATCTGTAAAGAAAACACACATACATTGTACTCAAAAAATAATGTGATTTTTTTTATAAAACTTATTATCGTAAATAATATTATGAGGTTTTCAAGTTAATAAATAAAATGAGTCGTAATTATCTCACTTCATACACTCAGTGTTCTTCAAAGCACAGGACCGAGGTAGAATAATCGTTCCTATCTTCAGCCGTATTTCCAACTGTTGAATTTTTAATAATGAATGGAGAACATATTTTAATTGACTCACCTCATACATTTTCAAACTTCTTTGATACCGACGGTTTCAGACAAAATCATGTCCTTCATCAGTCATGGCGTCCATTGATGAAATTCCGTGATTGTTGATTTCTTTAGTGACATCACCTCTTGTGCTGCCATCTTTCGTTGGGATTATAAATTTTGTAATTAAATTTTTATCCACCGGAATATCGAAATTCATAGATCGATATTTATTCTTCTGAATGAATATCAATTCCCAAATTGTCAATTCCAACGGTTTATCCAACTGTTTTAAAAGTTTCGCTTCTTTTTCAATTTTATGATGTTCTAGTAAACTATGTGCAGCAATTGCTGATTTTTCAATTTCACAATTTTTAATATTTCTAAAATGTTCTTTAGTGCGTGTTTCTAAATTCCTTTTTGTTTTTCCTATGTATACTTTGCTACAATCATTACAATTAATTTGATAAATTCCAGATTTCTTACTGTCTGGGATGTTGATTTTTTTATTGGTATTTAAAAGTTTTTCCAGACTAAATTTATTTATTGGTGCCAAAGTAATGTTGTATTTGTCAAAGATTTTTTGAAATTTCCCATGTACTATTGGATGGTAAGTAATTTTCTTGAAATTCTTCTTTTCGTTACTAACCATTTGTAGGGTAGTTGAATTTTTGCCTATACCATCATCTTCTAAACTGCCATCTACTGTTGATTTGATGAACTTTGAGATTAAGGCTCGTATCTATGAACGCATTAGACCGTAAAAGTCGTTCTCAACATGTACTCTGCTGAGAAAGTTGCATCCAAATACTTTTGTATACTCAAGAATCTGTTCATGCGATAATAATTGTCGAAATTCCGTAAGCTACCTGGCGAGGTGACTTTGCAGAGAACGAATCGTGAGCAACCCGATGGGAACCGATATACTTGAAAACTTGCTGCTTTATCCAAGATGTCGGACCTTGAAGAATTCAATCATGTTTTCGGTATATGCAGAGAAGAGGAATTTGATAGAGTCTACGAAAGAATTCAACTGGAAGAACAGGAGAATCGGCGTAATATTTCCCAATGCAGATGTCGTCGTATACAGTTTTATTTGCGAGATGCAAGCATTAATGTGTTCCTCTAGCAGACGAAAATAATGGAAGTGGTTTTATTGCTAAGAATTCTGGGTAATTTCTTGCCAATATTATGAAAAAAACGACTTTCATGCTTGACCAGTGAGCGGGTCGCTAATTCGATCTTTGCATGTTCTCACGGAAAACTCAGCTCACCAGTGATTGGAAGTAATTTGAGTAGAGACTAATGTATTTGCATGCGGCCCTAAATCTTGCTCGCTTAATTTAGTTTAGAGAATCGTAAAATTAAAAAAAAAAGCTAAACTTTTGATATATTTGGCAAAACCCTTGGTAATGAAAGTTTGGTAAATATATAATTCAGAAGATCAAATTTAGATCCATAAGTTTTTATTTCCTGACGAGACAAGATTTAATCTCAAAGTTCATCAAATCAACACTAGATGGCAGTTTAGAAGACAGGAATGACTGTACCAGAAACTATAGTCCTGTGCTTTGAAAAACATGGAATGTATGAGCTGAGATAATTACGACTCATTTTATTTATTAATGTGATTTTTATTTTATTTTACTGGCATTTCGAGATGTTCATCTTATATCATGAGCCCAGTAGCTCTGACAAGATATCTAACTATCATCCCATGTAGAGGGACTGAAATTTTTCTTCATTCATTTACTCTCTAGCTCTGAGTTCCCAATTGAAAGAAAAAAAAACACATTATGGGGATATTGGAAAAACCTGTATTTCATTTCATTTTCTGTATGTGAGTATTATAGTCCAGCCACTGGATCTCTGGCTCTGACATTTTCAAGACTGTGTTGCCGATATGGATATTCAGTGAAAGGGGCCGCTTCATGTATGTGGTTAGCAGAAATACAGCTAACAACATCTCAGCAATTTCAAACCTTACATTTTGGGGAAACGATCATATAAGATCAAAAATCGTAATAGAAAAAAAACCTCTGGAACTAGTAACAAATTATAATTATTTGGGTTGTAATTTTACTATAAACACAAAAACTGAAAGAGACATAAATATGAAACTGTCAAAATTTCAAATGATATGCGGAACTATATATAAAACATTAAAGAATAAAACAAGAAGAGATACTAGATTGAAGTTTTATAAAACATTGGCAGTTCCTGCATTACTTTATGGGAGCAAAACTTGGGTAATGACCAAAAAAATAGCAAAGTAGAATACAAAGCGCAGAAATGAATTTCCTTAGAAGAACAAAAGGCTGCACAAGATTGGATCGGATAAGGAATTAAGATATAAGTACAGAGTTAAATATATATCCATTGGATGAGAAAATCAGAGAATATAGAGAGAAATGGTTTACACATGTGGAAAGAATGAATGTATCAAGATTACTAAGAGCAGCATTCAACTACAAGCCAAGAGGTTCAAGGAATGTAGGAAGGCCAGTGAAAAGATGGACAGAACAACTGTGAGGCAGAACAGGCAATTTGCCTAGCCCGTGAAGTGAAGAAGAAGACTAGCGCACTATAGTGGCATCAAGAGCACTGATTGGTTGTTCACTCACACTTCAACTATTTCCTTATTGGCAGTAGAGGGTGAGTTTCTCCCTTTACCCCTCGTACAACTTAAACGTCAAAGCTGGAGATCCAGTGGCTGGACTTCAGTTACTCTCTTTTAGAAGTAAATTGTCTGGTGATCATAGTTTTTCACTTGTAACACTTACCTCATACAATGAGAGAACAGAATGTGCTATGAAGTATGCGAACACACAAACTATTAATGTTGGCACTGCATAGAAATGTAAGTGTACATTTTGTTTCATAATTAACAACCCTATGGCTCCTGTAGCTGCCGTCACAAAACATTTTGCCAGGAAAAGCATAAAGTCTCCAACACTGTTCAGAGTTGCAAGATCCAATGCATTGTTCACTAATGTGTTAAATGCCTGCAAAAGAAGTTCAGATTATCACACCTTATTCACAAAATACATTGTCCTGTTAATTCATATGGTATATTGCAGAGGTTTCTAAACTTTTCAAACTCATGACTCTTTATGATTTTAATTAAAATTCTTTATTCTTCACTTCGTATCCAGTCTTGTAATTAAACCAGTTTCAAAACCTAGGCGGTTTCATCTTCAGTAATATCTTGTAAAGATAGAAATAAATGATTTACTCACAATTTTGGCTGAAGTACAAAAACTATAACCTTCCATTGCAATAACAGTGTAGGCATTGTGGTTGATAAATCTAATAAAATTCTCTAGACAATATAAACAACAAATACAAGCTTTCATTCCACAAGCTGCACACTGGGATCCTGCATCTTTATGTTTTTTCAACCTGCAACGGACAAATAGAGATTCATAATGATTTTGTCTATCAAGCTGACTCAGTTGTTAGCATGTATGGAATAAGGAGGGATGGCAGTGTATACAGTTTCTAATCACTATTGTGTACCAAATATTTGGATTAAATTCTAAACATCTTCACATTACAATTGGATAGCATTATGTATCAACAGGCTATGTAAAGTAAAGTAAAGTAGTCCCACTACAGGCCTCAGGAGGCCCTTGGCATAGTAGGAGGTTAAGGCTCCCACTTTTTCTGGACAATCGGTACTTGATGTCAGCCGGGTTGGCCGCCTTTACCCCCAGAACAAGCATCTGATACTCATTTCCGTTAGAGGCTAAGTCAACCTCAGGGCCATAGTGCCGCCAGAAGGTGTGGGTCAGTTTAAAAATCCTGACCTCACCGGGACTTGAACCCTTGACCTTCCGGTTTGTAGTAAAGTGCCTTAACCACTAAGCTATGGCGTGCCCCCTAAACAACAGGCTATGTGCAATTATTAAGTTTTGAAAAAAATTGCAAGTTATTTTCCTTGTTTCACAGTTAAGCATTAACAGGGAATATTTGGCGCTTAGCTGCATAATGCAAAATTTAGATTAGCATTTATGAAGATCTGGTTTCATAGCCGTTTGTTGCTAAATATAGAATCTCTGATAGGACTGATGGCATTTACATTTTTCTTTTATAATAAGGCTATTTAAATATTTGCCACTAAAAGTGTGCGTACACTTACTTCATGAGCCAATGCAACAGATGACATCAAAATCCCAATTTTTTAAAAAATGGCACTTAGCCGGTTGATACATAACATTGTCCAATTGAATGGTGAGATGCAAATGAAAAAATTCAACTTTTTGGTCATTATAAAGTGAGATAGCCATTTTATACATTAGCATAATCTACATCTAACGATAAAAAAAAAAGGAAAACATTCCTTAATTTTAACTCTGTTAAAATTACATGTAAAATTTTCAGTGACATGCAAAAGGAAAAGATTCTTTTAGTTTGGATTTAAATCAAGATATTACAATATATCCCAAATAAACACAAGGTATTCTTACATTTTATTGCTGTGGTTTGCTGATACAGCTCCTGAAGAACTGGACTGAACATGTTTTGTGAGTGATCAGAAAGAAAAATGGACAATTAAATTTGATTTATTTTAAAATCATTAGGAAGTTACATTATGAGGTTTTAATTTAATATTTGAGTTTGTATTCTTTAACATTCTTAACATTTATTCTGTTGGACGATCGTTTCAAAGCTATCTCCATCTTCAAAGTTTGTGAACAAGCTGAAGATGGAGCAATAGCTTTGAAACGATCGTCCAACAGAATAAACATATGAGGTAAGAATGTTAAAGAATACAAACTCAAATATTAAATTAAATTTGAGTTGTTTTTTGACTCACCTCATATTTCTTGATTTTTATGCAGATTCGAATTTCGTCACTGAATTCGTGACATTGTCAATGCATCACAACTGCCATTTTGCGGTTGTTCCTCCTGCAAATTGACAACTGCAAGACAGCAGTTGTGATGCATCGACAATGTCACAAATTCAGTGACGAAACTCAATTCTGCATAAAAATCAAGAAATATGAGGTGAGTCAAAAACAACTCAAATTTAATTAAAATAAACCTCATAGTGTTATTTCCTACCTACATATATTAAAAAATGGACAATTTTATTCAACCTATATTAACACTCAATCTATCCTTTCAAGTAAATTGATGTTTAAAATATTACGTTGACACTTAATTTAAATACTTGATTGTAATTAATACTTATTTTTTTTAAATATGTCATATATTGTCCTGGTAAGATGTAAAAGGAACACATTCTACAAATTAATAAATTAATGAGTCATTTTAACATCTTACCTCATATTTCATGTTTTTCAAACACGGTAACTATAGTTTTCAAATGATCTTGTCATTCATTTTCAACCGCCATTATGATTACCGGATATTCGTTGGAATCTCCCTCTATAACGTTGCCATCTGGTGTTGATTTGACGAACTTCGAGATATCGTTGCCATCTGGTGTTGATTCGATGAACTTCGAGATGAGGTCACGTTCATCCGGAATGTCGAAATTCATAGATTTAAATTTGTTCTTCTGTATAAATATTTTCTCCCAAACTGTCAAATCCAAGGTTTTTCCAAATGTTTTAGAAGTTTAGCTTCTTTTTCAATTCTATGACCTTCCAACAAACTATGTGCTGCAATAGCTGATTTTTCAATTTCACCATTTTTAATATTTCTAAAGTGTTCCTTTGTGCGAGTGTCCAAATTTCTTTTTGTTTTTCCTATGTATACTTTATTGCAATCTCGACAATCAATTTGATAAATTCCAAATTTTTTACTATCTGGGGTGTTCATTTTCTTATTGGTTATTAATAAGTTACCAAGGCTAAATTTATTTATCGGTGCCAATGTAATATTGAATTTCTTGAACATTTTTTGAAATTTGTTATGTATTCCAGGATGATAAGTGATTTTCTTAAATTGTTTTCCTTTCTTTGAATCAGATTACAGGGTAGTGTATTCTTTTAATCTTTTTTGTTGTCTGAATTTCTTCAATTTAGTTATAATTATTTCCTTTCCAAAACCATTTAAATTAGCTATGTCCAAAATGTGATTGTATTCTTTCTTAAAATCCTCTTCAACGTTATAGAGGGAGATTCCAACGAATATCCGGTAGTCATAATGGCGGTTGAAAATGAATGACAAGATCATTTGAAAACTATAGTTACCGTGTTTGAAAAACATGAAATATGAGGTAAGATGTTAAAATGACTCATTAATTTATTAATTAAGAACCTCATAATGTGTTTCCCAATTTTAACTTTGAACATTCTACAAACTTTGGACATTTATTATGAAATAGCAAGAAACATTATGTTTTTGTGAACAAGTGGTAGATATTACCCTCAACTAGTTCTACAAGTCACCAATAGTAACTTCTTCTCTAAAGTGTACCAATTTTTCAATAGAATTATTTTTTTGTTTTACTCAAAACTATGTTGTATGGAATGTTTTCTTTTTGTATCTCACTAATTCAGTTGTTGACAAGGTGACACTTAAAACTAATTTTATATTTTAAAGGTAACTTACTTTCTGTCAATGTAGGTGAGGATCAGTCTTGGAAGTTTGAAGATTGTTATTAACATGGAGCCTTTGGCAACAGAGCCCAAGTGATAGCAAATCAACTTGCCCATCGAGAATAAAACAGAACCACTACGATCACCTCTGTGACTGTAACAAACATCATCACAACAGTTGTTATGGAGAATAGTTCAAAGCTAGATTTAGTTTTGTTACAAATCATAAACAAAAACAGGGATATTAGCAATTATGAACAATGCCATTATTAAAAAATAAATAAAAAACACAACTTGAATGTTACAAAAATGTTAATATTACCTCAAGAATATATATATATATATATTTCCTACATATATTTAATTAATTTACTTATTTCAATTATAATAATAGCTTTAGATTCTTAATACTAATTTAATAAAAATAGCTATAGTTGTGTGGAATCCCATTACGTCTTCTTAATGTAGAAGTCATTCAATGTGTATTTGTGAATAATGATTCATTGCATTGAATATGGAATCAAGAGCATAAGGATTTATGCTTGGATGGGAAGGAAGCCTGAATTAGATCAGTGATCAGAGTGTCAGCACGGAAAGCTGAAGGTTTGGGGTTAGATTCCCGGTTCAGGCAAAAATTTTTCTCTTTTCCATTGATTACACTAGTTTAGAAGAATTACTTACTTTGAAAATACCCATTGTGATACGGTACCGGCAATTACCATTTGTTGGCATGATAATATGAACTCAGCTGTCCAAACCAGACCAATCAGGTAAAACCACCACATGTATCTTACCCAGCTTGGCTCCACATATTCCAAAAATGTGAATCCTAGAACAAAAGAGAAACAATCACAATCAAAATTATGCAGCTCCTATGTCTGGAAATTTTCTCACAGATTGGGTTTTCATTCCTGAGAGAACTTTAATGGGCCACATTTCTTTATGAGATAAGATGGACACTTTTAATTTTCTATCTAAAATAAGTTATATCCTATAATTTTTCTTATCTGAAAAACCTTAAAATGTCCTAATATAGGACAAATTATTTATTTCATACTATGTCTCATTTCAGACAGTCTTAAATTGGCCAACAAATGGAACATTATAGTGCCACATACCATAATATTACAAAAGGATTGCCATTATCATCAATATACTTTATATGAATAAACTATGGAAAATCTAATGTTTTATTTTAGGAAGTAATATTTTGAGGTTCTTTTAATTAAATTATTTTGAGTCTATCCAAGATGCTGAGGATGATTAGAAGCTAATCAAAACATGTTCAAGAACAAATCAACATTAACAATTTGGGAAAAGATATATATTCAGAAGAACAAATTTAGATCCATGAATTTCGAGATTCCTGATGAACGTGACCCCATCTCAAAGTTCATCAAATCAACGCCAGATGGCAACGTTATTGATGGAGATTCCAACAAAAATCTGGTAGTCATAATGTCGGTTGTAAATGAGAGAGATCCTTCTCTCAAAAACTAGTTCCACTGTTTCAAGAAACATAAAATATGAGGTAAGATGTTAAAAATGACTCATTAATTTACGAATTAATATTGAGGTAAGATACAACAAACTCAAAATAATTTAATATGGAAAACCTAACTAGTAAAATTACCACAAGAAAACAAATGAAAATATTCAAGAGAAACTTTATTTATTGTTTACGTGTCTGAAAATAAAATTTCATAAATACAGTATAAGTCTATGGATCCACTATAAATTTTTAAACTTATACCCTATGCCAAAGGAATATTTATAAAAAATTGAAATTTTTAATCATAAATCTATTATTTAAGGATTTAACAATACAACCTTAGTACCTTCTAAAGAAAACATCATCATCATCATGAACAAATTCGTTTTAGGCCATATGGACTGTGCGGTAAACCTAGCGAAGATAGTCTTGATCTTTCCACCGATGTTTTGGTCTTCCTTGGTCCCTATGTCCAGTTGGGGTATATTGGAATGCCAATTTTGGAAGTCTATTTCTTGCCATTCTCCTCAGATGATTTTTCCATTCTTGTTGGTATCTTTGTATATCTTCATTTAAACTTGTTACTCCAAGTTTTCCTCTGATAATAGTGTTCCTTTGGTGATCCAGTCTATTAACTCCTAACAATGATTGTAAGAAGCGCATTTGGCTTACTTAAAGTTATGAGAGTTTCTTTTATTTAAAATCCAAATTTCACTTCAGTATTTTAGAGCAGCTTTTGATGTGATGTTATGTAATCTTAGTTTTGTCTCTGTCCTCATCTGTTTACCAAAATGTTTTCGTATTACTCCATTCATTTTATTATATTTTTGTAATTTTGAATCAATGTCACTCTTATACTCTGCAAATACACTTCCTAAGTAAGAGAAATCTGACACTTGTTCTATAATTTTTCCATCAATCTCAATTTTCACCCGTTGTATGTTTTTTCCACACATTGCCATTGTTTTGGATTTTGAAGTGGAAATTTTCATATTATATTTGCTGGCAATTTTGAATAATTGATACGCTGCCTAAAGAAAACAAACAATAATAAATCACTGATAGAAGATGAATTAGATAATAAACTTTTTAAATTTCTTGTGAATCACTCCAATGGATTTCCTTCAGCTCCTAAATGGGATTTGGTAAGGAGAAGACACACCTGAATGTTGGAATCAATCAACATTTATAACTTACCTATTTTCAAGAAAGGAGACAGAGAGGACTGTGGAAACTAATGAGGAATCAGTTTATTAAACTCATGTTACAAATTTAAAGTTAAAATTGGGAAACACATTATGAGGTTCTTAATTAATAAATTAATGAGTCATTTTAACATCTTACCTCATATTTCATGTTTTATCAAACACGGTAACTATAGTTTTCAAATGATCTTGTCATTCATTTTCAACTGCCATTATGACAGTCATAATGGCGGTTGAAAATGAATGACAAGATCATTTGAAAACTATAGTTACCGTGTTTGATAAAACATGAAATATGAGGTAAGATGTTAAAATGACTCATTAATTTATTCATGTTACAAAATTTACAAAATATATTATCAGCTGTGGAGGATTAGTGGCTATGCACCTTGCCTTTGGTTCCGAGGTTCGTGGGTTCAAATTCAGCAGGGGGTTGATGGATTTTTTTAGGATGGAAAAATCCAAGGAGCAAGTCCTCCGGGAGGTACTTAAGAGCCATGGGTCCCAAGACTAAAGATTTTCAGGCTTGTAAATGATCCTTAAGCCTGAATAAAAAGGCCTCTAAGCAAAATTTACCAAATTTTTCCATCCTAGTACTACCTTGGTTTCCTAGATGTCACTATGAGGTGGAGCGCTGACCCCAGGCACTCAATGACATCTATTCAACAACAAGTGTAACTAAATTAGTATGGCTGAAATTCTCTGCTGTAGGGGGAGAGCACCTAAATCTCGTTGAGAGAAACAAAGGGCTTACAAGAACAAGACTTTATTAAAAGGAAATTATATAAACATTATGAAAATATTTTGGGTGAGAAACAATATGGATTCAGAAAAGGAAGATCTTGCTGTAATGGCTATTTTACTATGAAAATACTTATTGAGAAACAATGTGAATTTAATATTTCAACTCATACAGCATCTATTGATTTTGATGAAGATTTTGACCGAATAAATCATAACATCTTATTAGATTTTTATTTTAGAAAGAAGAATCAACTCTTGAACCCCGGATTTCTGGCTATATGTACCAGCATGATAACCGTTACACCATTCGAGCCATTGTATGAACATCAACAATTCTTTCCTTTTTATAAATCTATATTGTCCAAAGGCCGATAGCTGGCACTATCAACAACACCCTCTGATAACTTCTATACATAAGTATTTTTATAGAGAATTTATACATTACTTTTAAGTGGAAAGTTTAATATTTTTCCAAAGGCCAATAGCTGGCCTATCAACAACACCCTCTGATAACTTCTATACAGAAGTATTTTTATAGAGAATTTATATATTACTTTTAAGTGGAAAGTTTAATATTTTGATAACATAACATTTCCAATGAAAACTGGAATGCCTGGTAGCTTAGTGGATAAGTTGCTGGTGTACAAAACCAGAGATATCGTATTCAAATCCTGATTCCGGCATATATTTTTCTTATTTGAAGAGAAAAATTATACGCTCAGACTGGGACTCGAACCCAGGACCTTTGGCTTTCTAGGCCAATGCTCTAGCGACTGAGGCATCTGGGCAAGTTCCAATCTAAATGCAAATTTTTCTCTTATATACGTTGTCAATTCCTTTGCACCAAATGCTATGAAACCTTTGCTTCTATCTTTGCAAATTTTCCTCTTCAAATAAAAAAAAAATGTATGCTGCAAAAAATTGAAAGTGTTTTACAAACTTGTTTCAGATAAGCTTTGACCACAGACATTTCAATTAATTAATAAAACCTAACTTTTATCCATGTAATATAAATATCATATCGACGATTTTATTATTAATTTAACACTTCTCATAGAAGGATAGAAAATTTTTCTCTTCAAATATAAATAGGATAAATTATATTTGAAGAGAAAAATTTTCGCCTAGACCGGGACTCGAACCCGTGACCCTTGGCTTTCCGGGCCAAGTGCTCTACCAACTGAGCTACCAAGGCGAGTTACGATCTAGACGCAAATTTTTCTCTTATGTACGTTGTAATTCCCTCGTGCCAAATGCTTGAAACCATAGCTTCTATCTTTGCAAATGGCGGCTTCTTCGTTAAGAAGACATTTATTGGGAATTTAACACTACTTTATAGCCAGTAGGGCTTCTATTGACGATTTTATTATTAATTTAACACTTCTCATAGAAGGATAAAAAAAAAATTTTTTTCTCTTCAAATATAATTTATCCTTAAAAAAAAAATTTTTCTCTTCAAATATAATTTATCCTTCTATGAGAAGTGTTAAATTAATAATAAAATCGTCAATAGAAGCCCTACTGGCTATAAAGTAGTGTTAAATTCCCAATAAATGTCTTCTTAACGAAGAAGCCGCCATTTGCAAAGATAGAAGCTATGGTTTCAAGCATTTGGCGCGAGGGAATTACAACGTACATAAGAGAAAAATTTGCGTCTAGATCTTAACTCGCCTCGGTAGCTCAGTTGGTAGAGCACTTGGCCCGGAAAGCCAAGGGTCCCGGGTTCGAGTCCCGGTCTAGGCGAAAATTTTTCTCTTCAAAAAAAAAAATGTTTCTCTTCAAATATAAATATCATATCACCTATTCACAAATAGATGTTTTATTCAAATTATTAAATAAGAATATGTATGACAGGAATAAACTTACTTTTTGAGTCCTTCTAACGATATGTTTTTTAATGGAATTATGTTGAATCCTGAAGACAATTTTGGTGCAGGTGCAGTTTCTGGACTTACAATTGAGCCAAGGAATGGATGAAAAGATTCAGCACCAGGATAAGCTGCAAAATAATGCATTAACAAATTAATAATTAAAACATTTTGTATGTGACTGCCTGGCTCACCACCTCCACAGAATAAACGTTTTCCAATCCGAAAGATGTGTCATATGCAAAGACCCGAACCTGATCATGGACAAACACCACCTTCTAGTCTGTCCAGCTTTAAATCCAACTGCACAACACTCTAAGGACCTTGTTCGCTTGTACTGGGAAGCCAGAGATAAAATGACTTAAGCGTCAAATCTCGCCATTAGAAAACAACAACAACATTTTGTCTCGATGTTTTTATTATTAATTTCATACATCTCAATGATGGATAAATCATATTTTGTCTGTTCATTCTTACCTCTTATAGTTGTTTTTGTCGAACATATGTTTCAGGGCTTCTTAGAACCATCATCAGCGATTACAGATTTGTAATTGAGTCCATAATTGCTGATGATGGGGCTGAAACATATGTTCGACAAAAAACAACTATAAGAGGTAAGAATGAACAGACAAAATGTTTTAATTATTAATCAAACCTCTTAATGTTACTTCCTATTGTATTTAAAAAAAAATAATAATATAATTACTCCAACATTACATGAATCCCATGAGATTTCACACAGCCTATATATTTGTAGGGCAAAGCCAGCTGGTCATGGCCAACCAAATTTCAATATTTAGACACATTTCTGATAATACAATCTCCTAACACTAATTTATTCTAAGTTCTGATATTGTCTTCCAACACTAATTCTAAGTATTACAGATGCCAAAAGAGCATTATTACAAATTATATGAGTTGTAATGTAAAAATTACACAAAAATCACAATTTTATAACGTAAATTTGTCCACCGCTGTGGTCTCATGGTAGTGTCGCTGCCTCGTAAGCAACAGAATTTACAAAAAAAAAAAAAATAGATCAATGAATTTTGATATCCCTAACGAAATTACATTGATTTCGAAGTTCATAAATTCAACCATAGATGGCAGCACTGAAGATGGCGACAATAGAATAGTTGACGGCCGAAGAATTTCATCAGTCGGAGTTATGGCTGACGATGAACATGATTATGTTTGAAATCGCGATATCATGGAAGCATGAATCCTATGAGGTGAGTTGTTTAAACAATATGTTCTCCGATGAATTTTTAACAGAATTTACATTTGAGTCAGCATGGAGCATAAATTCTGCTCATAATGAATTGTACCGGTAAAAAAAGGACATCTATTGACATCATAAAAAAGCATAAACATCTGATTAGGTAGCCCGATATTTAATTTTTTTGTCATAAATAAATAAGAAATGGAGGAATATTTTAATTATTGGTTAACATCTTAACTTGTATTCAGTCTTATTTCCTGTAAAATATGATGTTGCCTAAGAAAACTTTTTCCATCATTTGACAGTTCCGTATACAATTCAGTCATATGGTCGTTCAAAGTAGTACTACGGTTCCCCTAATAGACAAAGATGCTGCCATCTTATACCTTATGCAAGTTTGTTTACAGTATGGGACTTCATTTGGAATTAGTGTAGAAAATTGGATAATAGTGGAAACATTTTATTCTTACACATAGAGATCAAAGGAAAGCTGATTAATTTAAAGCTGGATTCCATAGTAATTCTGCCCGTGGGCAGGTCTTTCACTGCAATCATAGCATTTTCATGCTATGTTTTGCAGCTTTACTAGGGAATTATAGCTGTGATAGCTTCCCACTGCTTTCCACACCGGTGAAGGATGATGATAATGATAAAAATGATGATGATTATGGCCATATGATTTTCGGGGACCGTAGAACCCTAAGCTTCCTGACATTTGTCTTACAGGTGATGAAAAACCCCAAAAAAACCTCACCCAGCAACCATTCCGGACCAGGAATCGAATGCGGGCCGCTGCGTGACTAAGGCAGCATGCTACCTCGAGACCACAGCAGTGGACTTATGAACATAAATTCAGAGAGAAATTTTTACTTTACATATCTTGTTTAGGAAAAATGTTTGACTCACTTGAAGTTGCGAGGCAGACAATAACGGAAATCCAGAATATGAAGAAAAACATGAGCGCTATAAAAGTTACAAATGGAAGCAGGAACAGCGATGGAATGTCAGCTAAACACTCTGCAGAGTCTTCAAACAGCTGAGTCATCCTGCCAACACTCTTACACACTGCGACCACCAACAGCAAGATTATCACCTGCACAATACATGCAATTAAAATAATTAATTATCTGTAACTTATATCTGACTATAGTCAACAAGTGAATTTTGGATGTTCTATATAACTACATTTTCTACAGTTATTCACTCCATGTGCTTTTTTAATAATAACTAGAAATTAAATGAATCATGATTTCTTCTTACCTCATACTTCTATGTTTTTTTAAATGTCCACTGCTGTGGTCTCGAGGTAGCGTGCAGCCTTGTCACGCAGTGGGCCCGGGTTCGATCCCCGGTCAGGACAGTTTTTCTGGATGAGGTTTTTATCGGGGTTTTTCTTCACCTATAAGACAAATGTCAGGAAAACTTTAAGGCCCAAACAGTCCCCGAAATCATACGGCCATCGCAATCATAGTCATTCATATTCATCTTAGATTAAGCTTAGGATTAGGGACTGTCCTGGCACACCACTATCATCATCATTACCCATCATGTCATCAGGGCAACGTGACCCCGCCTTTCAGGCGCCCCAACCTCAAAAGTGGGTTACAAGTATGCCATGCCAGGAGAGAAACCAGGAGTGTCGAAAGACAACCTGGGGCATTCGCAAAAAAAAAAAAACATAGAAGTATGAGGTAAGAAGAAATCACGATTCATTTAATTCTTATGAATTAAACCTCATAATGTTAAAAATTCCCAAATTTATTATATAAATAGAAATCATATCTTGTTGTCGCTATTAATCTCAAATTTTCATTGCTCCAGTGCTATGTACGGGGTGCGGTAGAAACAATGACCTATTTTAAACATGTTATTTAAGCATGAAGAAATACAACTATACATTATTAGTGTACGCTGTTCACACATGTCACGTTTTGTAAATTATGTCCTGCAATCTTCTGCACTAACATGAATATTCTCCATAACCTTAGCCTTGATTTCAGCGTGAATATTTTTTTCAAGTCTTCAAGAGTTGTTGGCTTGTTAGCATACACTTTGGATTTTAGGAATCCCCACAGGAAAAAAAATCACATGCCGATAAATTGGGCGAACAGGGTGGCCAGTTGACATTGCCAAAATGGGAAACAAGATGCTTTGGAAACATTCTGCATAAGGTTCTCATGGATATTCTGGCCGTGTGAGCGATTGCTCCATTCTGTTGGAACCACAACGACTGCATATGGATATTCTTATGGTGTATTTCCAGCATTACGAACTGTTGCAACATAATTAAATAATTAAATTAATGTTTTTATTACCTCACCTCATATCCTTTTTCTTCTATACTGCAGTTTCGGAGCTTATCTCCATCGTCAGTAGCCTCTGGTCGACCGGTGTTATGTCGTTTCTTGGCGGTTTCCTTCTTACTTCTATCGGTGGACCGATGAACCTCTGGATCAGGTCAAAATTTGCGGGAGTTTCAAAATCCATGAGTTTGTCTTTTTTGGATATGGATTTTTTCCCAGACTGTGAGTTCCTTTAGTTTATCTGTTTGTTTGATTAGGCTAGCTTCTGTATCAATTAAATGTTTTTCAAACCAAGCATGGGCTGCTACTGCTGACTTGTCCACTTCACCCTTTTTTACATTTCTAAGGTAATGTAAAAAAGGGTGAAGTGGACAAGTCAGCAGTAGCAGCCCATGCTTGGTCTGAAAAACATTTAATTGATACAGAAGCTAGCCTAATCAAACAAACAGATAAACTAAAGGAACTCACAGTCTGGGAAAAAATCCATATCTAAAAAAACAAAAAAGACAAACTCATGAATTTTGAAACTCCCGCAAATTTTGACCTGATCCAGAGGTTCATCGGTCCACCGATAGAAGTAAGAAGGAAACCGCCAAGAAACGACATAACACCGGTCGACCAGAGGCTACTGACGATGGAGATAAACTCCGAAACTGCAGTATAGAAGAAAAAGGATATGAGGTGAGGTAATAAAAACATTAATTTAATTATTAAATTAAACCTCATAGTGTTCTTTCCCTGTGAAAGTTAAAAAAATGTTGCAACATAACAACATATTGATCTAATGATATGGAACTTGATCATTCCGACCAATGTCAAAATGTTGCCAGAACAAATGCTGTGTCTGTACAACACTGTCAGTACATTTGAAAAATGTTTCTATTGCAAAACATATGGTGTTCACTATGATGATCTTGTAAAAGATTTCCGGGCTGTTGGCCATGGTTTTGAGGCTTGTAGTTCCCCGACGTTTTGCCAGAGACTGCGTCTGGCATCCTAAAGGGTTGTCTTGAGACTGGCAATTTTGTCGACTACCTGCCCTATTTATACATTTATCCGCGACGTGTTCTCTGCGCGGTGCATTACTTCGTAAATTGCATCTGCCTTCTGGTTGGTTAGCTTTAGGGTCTTCCATTGCAATGGACCTCAAGCGGTCCGTTACTTCGTAAATTGTATCTGCCTTCTGGTTGGTTAGCATTAGGGTCTTCCATTGCAATGGACCTCAAGTGGTCCATTACTTCGTAAATTGTATCTGCCTTCTGGTTGGTTAGCATTAGGGTCTTCCATTGCAATGGACCTCAAGACCACGGCCAACAGCCCGGAAATCATCTACAAGATCATCATAGTAACTCCGGCCGTGAAAGCCTAAGTCAGTACGGTGTTCATTTGACCAATGCTCCATACTGACTGGCAATGCTTTGAACTGCACTACGCACTGGTACCACTATCAACTCTGTAGGAAGCCATGTCCAATAATGATGGGCAATATAAAATGAGTCATTTGTTTCTGCCGCACCCTGTAAGAGAATGAAAAACTATTCCTCCTGCAAAGTGTGTGACATTGCAATTCATACTACCCGGAACCAGTGGATATATTCAGCCTCCAGATGTTTGCATTTTCCATGCCTGTAAAATAAATTGTCACACCATCTGCAGCTATGCCTTACAGGATAGCTAGTTTCACAATAAATTCCATGACAGACTGTTTTGCATTTGGTTACATGTCATCACATTCCATCAATTCTTGTCTCACATTATATCAATATGATTGAGTGCCTCAGTACCATAGGTGCCTAACCCACAATTAAAAAAATTATGCTTTTTCCTGTAATTGCACTGGAAATAATCATCTCTGTCAGAGCCACATCTGCCTATAATATTATGGATGAGTTAAAATTAACACAAAAATGTTATAGGCAGATGTGGCTCTGACAGAGATGATTATTTCTAGTGCAATTACAGGGAAAAGCACAATTTTTGAAATTGTGGGTTAGGCACTCAATTATGCATTATTTAAGAGTGCATACTAACTGAATGTCCTGAATGGTTTAAACACCAAAGACGTTTGCCTTTGATATTAACCCATCAGCGTGCGAGGATTTAAATCCCCTGATGGTTCTCAGCTGCAGGAGGATTCCTCGGAATGGCATTTAAATTTGTAAGTTAGAAAGTTAGAAAACAAAATTACACAATTTGAAAATGATTTACATTATTAATAAAAGAGTGTCCCGCGCCGTAGCCGAGCGGTTAAGGTAGGAAGCCTTGGCGCAGAGCTACGGGACTTGCGCTGGTTCGAGTCTCCATGGGGGAAGAAATTTTCTCATGGTATTTCGGCCAGTATGGGACCAGTGCCCACCCAGCATCGTGAGGCAATTGGGTAGCTACAAAAAGTAGCGGCTCCAGGTTGAGGAACCAGCTATAACGGCTGGGGGACTCGACATGCTAACCACATGTCACCCCTACACTGGCTGTTGATCATCTACCTCTGTGATTGACACATGTGGATGTGAAGGGCCAGCAGCCGGCTGGTAAAAGGGCAACCGCTGAAAAGTGGAAAGACCCTCAATCAGAAATAAAAGAGTAATCTTTCCTCTACAAAATTATATTATTTAATCATTTGTTTAGTAAACCTTTTCCGAAAAATAAGAAGTAGTTCCAGTAAAGAAATCATGCAGGTAGTGCACATCACTCCTTGCTGATGGGTTAATGGTGCAAACTTGAATGATCATTGTGGCATGTCATTTTACATTAGGTGTTCATGGTGCAAGTTAATGATTTGTTTTGAACATTTCTTGAATGTCAACAAGGCCTATTTTAAGAACTGTAACAAATATATCACAAAAAAGTTTGTTGATCTCTGCATCTCCTGGACACTCAATTTTTGTCGCCTTCAATGCACACATGAGTCATTAGCAGATAATATTTTTCCTGTCATAATTGTTAACACAACACTTTGAAATGAGCCTTAATAGAGATTGAACTCTGGGAAAGCTGAAGATAAAACAGAGAATTGTTTTGAAACATGTCCAAGAACAAATCAACATTAATATTGAGGTAAGATGTCCAGACCAAAAATAATATAATTAAAATAACCTCAAAATATAACTTCCTAAAATTAAATATTGAACTTGTGACCTTGTACACAAGGGATTCCTTGTAAGATAGGTTCTAAAAACGAAGAAGAGAGGAAGGAGACTAAGATAAGTGGAAAGAACAGGATAAAAGTAACAGAAAGAAGGGAATTTAAATAGATAGAAGTGGAAAAGCATGAAATGTAGATGGACAGATACAAATGTACAGTTGACAGCTAGGTCCAAAATACAACCCTCTAATGAAGAATGCAAGGACAGAAAAATATAGATTGATTATTGAAAAACTGATTTAAGTTAAGACTGATATAAATCTATGCTAATAAATATATTTACCGTTATGACTGTTGCAACAATTGAGTAAATTAGAAAGGCACTTTCATTATTTACAGATTCTTGAAGCATTTGATTTTCAGGTGTATTGTCCAATTGATGTTTCAAATCTGCATATGTCCACCATAATACTCCTGTCCCAGCTGAAAATTATAAAATACAATGAGTTGATATGGATTTAAACGATAAAGGGAGCGTGACCTTTGTAACTTACCGTATATCTCGGCAAATAAGACGATAGTTGAACCATCTCTACATCTGTGGGTTTCTTTTTTCCTTTACAATTAGGGTATAATTCATTAAAATCTTTCGATGGAGGTTGGGAAAAAAAAAAACCCAAAATCCAGGGTCGTCTTATAGGACAGATACAAAAAAATTAGATTGAAATTTATATAAATTAATAAAAATTACTTGAACACACGACACACAAATAACAATGCAACCATGATTGCGACTGACGTAATGATGCACGGTGACAAACCGATCAGTTGACATGTGGGGGGGAAACTGTTAGAGATTTAGTGAATCCCCGTGAGTACAGCTACTATCAAACCAGTCCTGAAAACATCTGGTTATTCAATTCTTTTGCAGTTTGTTTTGTGTAGTAAATAAACATGGACATTATTGCTTATATTGCGCTGTTTCTTTTAATTATTAATATAGTGTTATTATTACTATGCATGATGCAAAGGACACTGTATAACATTTAAATATGCAGATGACTTATATCTCTGGGTTTGATAGTAGCATAACAAGAGATTTCTCATGTGGCAAGTCTTCCTTCCTTATCATAACAATCTCCTTTCCCCTCTTCCGCCTTCCATGCAACAGGTCTCGTCTCTCGTGCTAGTACAACTTATTGAAAGTGTAGCAGTGTTACCGACTGAATGAAAATAAAATGTAATTATTTATCATAATGAGGGGTTAAATATTAACAATATACTCTGTATAACATAAAATTTAATTTGAAAAATTACGAATACGATAATTTTGTATACACTATACAATAAGCTAGTAATGATTGCTGATCTAAACTAAATTCATAGGCCATTGATAGTTTGGGGGTCATCTTATAGGACAGATATATGCTAAAACTACAAAACTTTGACAAAAATGTATGCCTTGTCTTATCTGCCGAGATATACGGTAGCTGCCCTAACATATCATTCAAGTACAACTAAGTTCTAATATTGTTTATTTTTTATTATTTCACTCACCTCATACTTCATAATTCCTAGCAGACCCAGGGTTTCTTCACATCATTTGTGACATTCTCAATGCTGTGTCACGTTCACAACTGACGTCCAACGGCCTTCTATCCTGCAGACTGACCTCCGTGCCATCTGGTGGCCGGCCGACGAATTTCCAAATCAGTCCTCTCTCCTTATAACCGGGTATTTCAAGATTCATAGTTGTACTTTCATTCTTGCATATGTAAATTTTTTCCCAAATTGTGAGTTCCTTCGGTTTTTCCAATTGTTTAAGTAATTTTGTTTTGGTTTCTATTCTATGTTTTTCTGACCAGGCATGTGCAGCTATTGCAGATTTTTCGGTTTCTCCATTTTTAACATTTCTGAGGTGTTCTTTTAATCTTGTATTTAGATTCCTTTTTTGTTTTTCCTATGTATATCTTTTCACAATCTTTACAATTCATTTGATAAATTCCCAATTTTTTGCAGTTTTCAATCTTTTCATTTTTGTTGGTTTTTATTAAATTACCTAAGCTGTAATCATTTTTCGGTGCTAATTTAATGTTGAATTTGTTGAAAATTTTTTGAAACTTGTCAAATACTAAAGGATGGTATGTGAATTTCTTGAATTTTTTGCCTATATTTTTATCTGTCCGAAGAGTACTTTCATTAATGATTTTTTGTTCTTTGAATTTATTTATTTTCTTGTGTATCACCTTCTCTTGAAAACCATTATCCTTCGCAATTTTTATGATGTGTTCTTTCTCTTTATTGCAATTTTCTTTGCTCATGGGGACATTCACAAGTCTGTGTGTTCTTCTTCTTCTTCCTTCCAAGTATTAGGCCAAGGCCTGTTACGATCCTATAGAAAATTGATCCTTCTGGAAAATTCTCGTATAAGACTTGAAAGCATAATAATAGTCCCTTCGATTGGTTGCTGGCCAAAGGAAGGCAAGACCAGTGATGGGGCTGCCATCTTATAGCCTCTGGTCAGGCTTTTCTGGAGAAGAAAAGAAAATAAAGGAAAGAAGAAATACAAGAAAGGAAAGACTCCCTAGCACTCGGATGCCCTAATAGCGTCGGGGTCGAAAAAACAAGTGTTAACCGAGAGAGGTTAGATAGTAAAGTTAAAAGAGTGCAAAACACAAGTAAGTGGAAGAAATGTTTTGCTCAGCTTGGGCACCTTGTGGTCGCCATTCACATATCCCCTAGATGAGGACCCCTGAGGGAAAGTCTGTGTGTTAAACTATTAAATACTATATTTGAAGAGAAAAATTTTCGCCTAGACCGGGACTCGAACCCGGGACCCTGGCTTTCCGGGCCAAGTGCTCTACCAACTGAGCTACCGAGGCGAGTTACGATCTAGACGCAAATTTTTCTCTTATATACGTTGTAATTCCCTATCGCCAAATGCTTTTGAAACCATTGCTTCTATCTTTGCAAATGGCGGCTTCTTAGTTAAGAAGACATTTATTGGGAATTTAACATTACTTTATAAAGCTAGTAAGGCTTCTAATGATTTAATAAATATTAAATGCTGCCTGTTTGTGTGAAAAATGGTTAAATCCAGTAGCTTTTATATAATTGTCGAGGCGAGTTTCTTTTCTGTAAATTCCAAATTCTATTTTCTTTTTTTCTCATTCCTAATCAATTTAAGGTCTAAAAATGGTATTTCATGATTATTTTCTATTTCCATTGTAAATTTGATTGTTTTATTTTGAATATTTAACAGTTTAATGGCATCTTCTAATTGTTTCTGTTTTACTATTGCTATGATATCATCTACATATCTTCTCCAAAATTTAAACATCATATGTCATGTAACCAAAGCACATCCTTTGATGATATAATATAACTGGTAGAATAATAGTTTCATATATTTTTAGTTTAACGTTTTATGAAAGGAGTTAGACATCAAGAGACTCTGTAATGCAAAATAGCACACATTTCCAGAATTGAGCCTATGTTTAATTTCTTTGTGCATCTCATTCCTGTTTGTGATTATTGTTCCTAGGTATTTGAATTTAGCCACTTCCTCAAAATTTTCTTCATTTTTCATTAGCTGTCCATTTCCATTATATAATGTATTTCTATGTGTGACCACATATTTAGTTTTAATGATATTTACTTCCAGTCCCAATTTCTTAGTGTTATGAAAGATGATCATGCCAAATTTAATGCAGCAACAAAAAATATTTCTCACCTATCAATGTTAATACTTGACATATAAAAATTAATTATGAGAAAAATCAAAGTAATTTCAAATATTTTCTTATACTGGTAATTATGTCCAAAATAATTTCATACATGGCCATAGTTCTATTATTTTAAAATTATTACTAATTTATGATATTAAGGACTTACCAATCGATGCGATCACTACTATCACCATGAAAATATATGCAACGAAGGAAGCGAGAAGATGGAGAATAGCAATCATTAACAATGATAAAACTGAAAAAAAATTAATGAATTAGAATCTAAATATAAAAACATGTATAGAATCTGATTTAAGAAAGAAAAATTGATGTTTGATCCGGGATTTGAACCCTGGACTCCTAGTTCTGCGTACTAGTGTGCTGTCCATTACACCATTCAAACGATGATACAAACATTAACATTTCTTTCAACTTATACAATTCAAAAGAAATGTTAATGTTTAGCATTTGTGCATCGACCGATATAGAAGAAATGTTAATGTTTGTATCATCATTTGAATGGTGTAATGGACAGCACACTAGTATGTAGAACCAGAGGTCCAGGGTTCAAATCCCGGTTCAAACATTCATTTTTCATTCTTAAATTAGATTCTATCCAGGATTGGAAGATATTAATTCAAATAAAAACATTGAAAATAAAAACATGTAACACAAATTCCATTCAAAGAAACTGGTAACTTTTTATGTATATTAACCAACCACTGTTCTTACACATCCATTATTTTTTCCACTTAAATCCCTTTTTCTTACCTCTTTTTTAACTGCTTCTCCTCAAGTATTTCTAAATCCAAAACTATTATAGTAAATATCATTATGTGGCATAATTTAAAATTTAACACAAATTCTATTCACATCACCTCATATCCTGTCTTCTAATTAGACCGGTTTCAAAATCTAGGCAGTTTCATCATCAGTAATTTCACGACCTATGTTCTGTCATATAGGAGCACTGCTTCTTACTCCATCTGTTGGTGGACTGATGAATCTCCAAAACAAATCAAATTCCTGGGAATTTCAAAATTCATATTTTTAAATGTGGAAATAGAAAAACCAAAAACAAAATAAAAATCAAAATCCAAAAGAGCTCACAGTTTGGAAAAATATCCACATTAAAAAAATAAAAGAAAAGAAAGAAAAATTAATGCAATTTGAAATTCCCAAGGAAGTTGATTTGATTAAGATGTTTATTGCTCCACCAACAGATGGAATAAGAAGCAGTGCTCCTGGACGACAAAACATCGGTCATAAAATTACTGATGATGAAACTGCTAAGGTTTTAAAAACTAGTCTAATTAGAAGATGGAATATGAGGTAAGATGAGGTGAACACAATTTATTTTCAATCTCTAAATCTATTTTTTTTATCTTCTTCCTGTTGTCAACTTTTATGTCTTCTTCTTCAGCTATCTTCTTGTACTTCATTAGAAAAACAAGGTTTAAACAGCCATTTTCATCTATCTTTATCTTCAACATTTCTTGCTCTTCCACCTCAGTTCATTTAAATCCACTTTATATTATTTTTGGTCTGGACATCTTACCTCAATATTAATGTTGATTTGTTCTTGGACATGTTTCAAAACAATTCTCTGTTTTATCTTCAGCTTTCCCAGAGTCTGGGGAAAGCTGAAGATAAAACAGAGAATTGTTTTGAAACATGTCCAAGAACAAATCAACATTAATATTGAGGTAAGATGTCCAGACCAAAAATAATATAATTAAAATAACCTCAAAATATAACTTCCTAAAATTAAATATTAAATCCACTTTATTTGTTCTCTTTCTCTTTTAACCTACTCTTCCCATCTATTACTTAGTCTCCTTCATGTCTTCTTACATATCTCATTTACCTGACTTTCCACATTAGCAATTTTTTTACCAACATGCTTAAGTTAATTGAAATCCATAAAATAAGTATTCTCAACATGTGTTCAACTCAGGGCCAGATCAAGGGATAAGATAATATAAAGCCCCTATGTTTTAAGGGGTCTGTGAATGACAAGGGTGCAGGCCGACCATGTCTAATGCACCTGAATGAAATTGATGAGATGAGTGTGGAGAAATGTAATTTGTGGCAGGAGAAAATGGGAGAAACCCCAAGAAAAACCTGCCCAAGCTCCATTTTGTTCAGCATAAAACCCACATGGAGTGACCGAGACTCCAGCAGTAACAGACGAGCATCTAACCACTTCTACCACAGAGTTGTCTTGAAATCCACATGTTAGCCTAATTAAAAAACAAGGTTAAAGTAATAATCTTTTTAAGAGAAAAATTTTCACCCAAACTGGGATTTGAATCCAGGATCTCTAGTACTACATACTAGCACATTGACCACTATGCTATCTGGGCATCATACTTTAGATAGAAATTTTCTCTTAATCCCATGCGCAGGCAGCAATGAACTTCCATCCACACAACGCCACCTGGCTATTTCTTATTCAAGAAGATTTTAATAGAAATTAACACTACTATAATATTTTTAAATCATTAGGAAGTAACATTACGAGGTTTAATTTAATAATTGAGTTTGTATTTGAAGAGAAAAATTTTTGCCTAGACCGAGACTCGAACCCGAGACCTTTGGCTTGCCGGGCCAAATGCTCTACCAACTGAGCTATTGAGGCGAGTTACGATATAGACGCAAATTTTTCTCTTATATATGTTGTAATTCCCTCTCGCCAAATGCTTTTGAAACCATTGCTTCTATCTTTGCAAATGGCAGCTTCTTAGTTAAGAAGACATTTATTGGGAATTTAACATTACTTTATAAAGCTAGTAAGGCTTCTAATGATGTTTTTATTATTGATTAACATTTCTCAATGAAAGATAAATTATATTTGAAGAGAAAAATTTTCGCCTAGACCGAGACTCGAACCCGAGACCTTTGGCTTACTGGGCCAAATGCTCTACCAACTGAGCTATCGAGGCAAGTTATGATATAGACACAAATTTTTCTCTTATATACGTTGTAATTCCCTCTCGCCAAATGCTTTTGAAACCATTGCTTCTATCTTTGCAAATGGCGGCTTCTTAGTTAACAATTGAGTTTGTATTTTTTAAACATTCTTACCTCATATGGTAGTTTTGTCAGACATATGATTCAAGGTTTGTAAACCGCTGACGACGGAGCAACAGCCTTGAAATATATCTCCGACAAAACTACCATATGAGGTAAGAATGTTAAAAAAATACAAACTCAATTACTACTATAATAGTTAAATTAATACTACTATTATATCTGTAATGATAATATGGCATGTTTTTACAGTATAGTGGTCAATGAACTAATACACGGAACTAGAGATACTGGGTTCAAATTCCAGTTTGGAAAAAAAAAAATTTGGAAATCAAGAGTGGCATTTGTTAGTACTATTTAACAAATAAAATTAAGCTGTTTACTCACAAATCATTATTTAAATATAGTTATTTTAAAATATTTATATATTTAATGTAAATGACGACGTTTGAAAACAAATGAGAAATGATTGGTAAGTTTCATTTGTTCATCACTGCAACCACATCATATTATTTATTGCCAAATGAACGCAATATTGTAAGAATGCACTCAGTGGAGAAAAAATTAAACACATTAAACTATATATTAATTAATTTCTGATGTCCCATGATGTAAATATGACAATTATATTTTTCTGGAATGTTATTACCTGGGGAAAAATACATTTAAGAAAGTGCAAACAGTGGTTTCTTTTTTTTGGTAGTATAATCAATTGCTACAAATGTGTTTATATTAACTCCCACATGCGCTATGTGTTGACATTCATGCACTATATATACAATGTGGTAGCCATATTTCTTAGAGAGTCAGTCACTGCAAAATAATGCTATGATCTATTCAGAATGTTAAAAAGGAGGTGCTTTCTTTATTATAATAAACTTTAGTTGGTAAATTCTAGGCGAAACACGACTGTGATTTGTTGTAAATAAAAAATCATTGAAATGTGATTGGTCATTGACTACCATTTGGGGCATGAGTTAAATAGTCTTAAAAAATGAATTTATAGTTCAGCATGAGTGTATAATTTTATACAAAAACATTGCAAGATTAAAACAGTTAAGTAAATTCACAATAGTTTGTGATGATACTTACCAAATGCTAATACTGTAAGGCCTACAATTTCTTTCCAGGTCATATATAAGTCTCCAAGCACCTGCTCTACAGTATCCCAACTATTTAATACTGAATATATATTGTATATTTGATCAACTGATTCTTTCACTGGACGAGGGACGCAACGATTTAACACTGAAACACTGCAAACACATATACATTGATTAAGCAAATCATTTTCAATTTCTGTATATGTGTAGGATATGATTCATTTCACTTCAAACCAAACAGGGTTAAAATCAAGTGCTTTCAAAAAATTTCAAAATTTTTTGTATGTATTCCAGGGATAACAAAAGAAACCCTCTGTTATATTTTATTTCAGTTAGAAATTGTTTTCTGAAAAATAAGTCAAGATTGAGAAAATGAAAATGTGTATGCTTCATTAGCAATAAAGTCTTAGTTTATAATTCTCACCTTAGGCTCATTAATTTTAGATTATTAACATCGTTATATGGTGAAAATAAATGTAAATATTATCTAATATGTTATTAATTTTTTTAAATTTTTCACCAGGTTTTACAATTATAGTTGAAATTCCATAAGTAGAGCTCTGATAATTTTAATTTTTCTATACATCAAGGTAATTTTAATTTTCCGGTGGTATCATATATATTTTACATGTATTTTTTCCCCATGACTTGAAGTTCTATTACTTGATTTTTTATATGTCAAAGGATATTTTATGTACTTGAAACATATTTGTCTAACACGAATTTAGGGTGACAATAGCATTTTTTTAACATTTTCCAATACTGTTATTTTAACACAGTTCCAATAATGGATCATATTATAATGATACTGTATTGTAAAAAGAAAAATTAATGTCTGAACTAGGAAACAAACCGTGGACCTCTTGTTCTCCGTACGAGTGTACAGCCCACTACACCATTCTATATATAATATGTTCAATAATGAACAGAATTAAGGGGTTGAAGTACATTAGATCTGAACTACATGTGAATAACAAATTCTTACTATTACCTTCTCCATTAAACTCCATGGAGTGATTGATGGACATGAAAGGTCCTTGGCCTACTAGCCAGCTGCTGGCCTCACATCCACATGTGTTAATCACAAAAGTGGACAATCATCTAGTCAGTATAGGGGTGACAAGTCGTCAGGATATCTGGCCCCCAGCCATTATAGCTGTTTTTCTGAACTTGGAGCCGCTACTTATTGTAGTTACCCAAATGCCAAATTCCTCATGATGCTACGTAGCAACTGTTCCCATATCAGCTGAAATTTCATGAGAAAATTTCTTCTCCCATGGAGACTAGAACCAGCGCACGTCAACTTAGCTCTGCACCAAGGCATCATGCTTTAAACCCCTTGGCTATGGTGCGGAACATTAATTGCTCTTATACATATATCATCCATCCATAGTAATTCTGTTTGAGGGCAGATCTTTCACTGCAATCATAGTATTTTCATACTATGCAGCTTTACTAGGAATTATAGGCGTGGTAGCTTCCCGTTGCTTTCCACACCGGTGAAGGATGATGATGATGGCCGGATGATTTTTGGGGACCGTTGGGCCCTAAGCTTTCTGACATATGTCTTACAGGTGAGGAAAAACCCCGAAAAAACCTCACCCAGGAGCCTGTCCCGATCAGGAATTGAACCTGGGCCTGCTGCATGACAAGACAGCACGCTACCTCGCCACCACAGTGGTGGACATATACATATACCATTTCATCTATACTAATGTTAGAGATATGTGCACAGATCCATGATAATCAACTCATTTGTTGGCAGGGACCAGCTCATGCAAACACATCCTTTCACATTCTAATTTGAATTGTGACTGAGATGTTTAAGAGTTTCATTAAATAAAATACTCACTAACTATATAATATATTCAAGAGTTCTTTCAAAAAATCTTTGTAACATAGGATCGAGAACATTTAATTTCTTCTTATGTCCTCAACTGAGAAATTCAAATAAATAATTATTTTAAAATCATTAGGAAGTAACATTATGAGGTTTAATTTGATATTTGAGTTTATATTTTTTTAACATTCTTATGTCATATGATTGTTTTGTCAACATAAGTTTCAAAGCTGTTGTTCCATCGTCAGCGGTTACACAAACTGATTTCTTCTTTTCTTCAAGTTGTCGGCCATGGATCTGTGTTCCTCAGCCCTGGAAAGAAACACAGACCCAGAGCCGACAACTTGAAAAAAAGAAGAAATCAGTTTGTGTAACTGCTGACGATGGATCAACAGCTTTGAAACATATGTCCGACAAAACAATCATACGAGGTAAGAATGTTAAAAAAATACAAACTCAAATATCAAATCAAGAAACTTGGTTCTGAAAGCAGAACTGTTAACCACATACTATCAATAAGCAAAGATGTAAAATATATATATATATATATATATATATAATTTAAAGAAGATACATAGTAACATATTTTACCTCTCATACACAGGAAGAGGCGGGCATGGACCCATGCTCGATTGGATGAGATTGCTAGCATCTTTATTTAACAATTCTTCACTATACAAATTAAAACCATACCTGGAAGATGTAAAAATGGTTGTTTCAAATATTCAAAACCAATAAAAATGTATTATAATTTACATGGCTAAATAGATTTTTGAAAGTAAAATAGATATTTACAAACAAGTAATACTATTAATGAATGAGTTGGAGAAAATGCTTTAACATCTCCCCTCACAAAGTTGCATGTCTTCACGATACTGGTTTCAAAAGTTCAGTATTACTTCCATCTTCAGAACTGCCATCTGGTGTAGATTTTATGAACTTGGAGATTAAATGTTCAGAAGAGGATGTTAACGACAAAATTTCAACAGTTGGAATTTTACTGAAGATGGAAGTAATACTATACTATACTTTTGAAACGGTATTGTGACGACATGCAACTTTGTGAGGTGAGATGTTAAAGCATTTTCTCCAACTCCAACTTAATGTAAATTTTCCTCCCACTGTAATTTTAATAAAAAAGTAATACCATTTTAATAAAAATTACAGTGGGAAGTAACACTACGAGGTAATTTACAATTTATAAATTGTGTCGGTTAAATGTTTTTTCATCTCAACTCATAAAGTTCCATGTTTTCATGATATCGATTTCTAAGGATTTTGCCTCCATTGTCAGTCAAAACTCCAACTGTTGAAATTTTGCCTTTTACCACCATCTTTCGAACTGTCATCTAGTGCCGATTTTATGAACTTGGAGATTAAATTTAGCTTGCCAGGAATTTCAAAATTCATTTCATGAATAATATTGTTCTGGACTAAAAATTCTAACCAATAAATGTGGGAAAAAAAATGTATCAAGGAATGATTAATGCAGGAAAATATCAATAAATAAGTCAAAAGTAATGACATTTATTGGTAAATATGGAACTAGATCAAAAATTGTACTGGATAACAAAATAATAGAACAAATATCACATTTCCAATATTTAGATACGAGAATTTCCCGGAAGGATCAAAACGCTGGAGGGAAAATTTTCTATAGGATCGTAACAGGCCTTGGCCTAATACTTGGAAGGAAGAAGAAGAAGAAGAAGGATGTGATGTAACTTATAGAGAAAATAAAGTAAATAAATTCCAGGCTATTTGTGGAACCATAAAAAGAACCTTAGGTCGGAAAACAAGGAAAGATACGAAACTTAAATTATATAAAACAATGGCTGTTCCTTTGTTGTTGTAAGGAAGTGAAAATTGGATAATGAAATCAAGGGATAAAAGCAGGATACAGACTGCAGAAATGCTGTTTTTACGTAATGTGAAAGGATGCACTAGAGCAGATAGAATAAGGAATGAAACTATACGAGAAGAATTAAATATATATAAAATTGAAGATAAAATCAGCGAAAATAATAAGAAATGGACAGAACACTTAATGAGAATGAACAACGAAAGAATACCAAAAAGAACCTTCCTGTATAATCCCAGAGGAACAAGAGATGTTGGCCGACCACGTAGAAGATGGACTCCACTTTTAACTTCGCCGGAACAGGCTGCATAGCCTAAACCTTGTAGTAGAAGAAGAGAAGATGATTAATGCAGGGTTTTTCCCTCATGGTTAAATATGATTAGTGCAGTAGAAATTCAATTATGAATCCGGGAAAACAATAAAACTGAGAATGATAAATTGAGTTTTCACTGTATGTAATATATGTTTCTAGAAGACAATAAATGTTACGCCCACACTAGGGCCTAACTGCCATAATAATAAAATTCTATAAAAACAGATGAAGCATATACACAAGATAACTTTTATTATACCAAAAAAATAGGGAATAAATAATCACCCTTTAAATGTGGATTGAAGTCTCAATCAAAATATACACAAGTATTTTATAGATAAAAAACTAAGGTAAAAATTATAATAAAATAACTATTTCACATCAATATATTTTTCAATCTATGAGGACACACTTACGAAATCTTATATAATATCAAAAACAACTTTGTTAGTTTCAACCTAATGGGACACTCTTACGAAAACTTATATAACCCAAACACATTAGGATAAGTAGTTAAAAACATCTTATATAACATGACCATGAGGGAACTAGGAATATTACAAGCAAGAAAATAGGGCTTCCATTAGTTTTAGGGAATGGTGAAAGGTAGAGATGATAATATAAAAAGCCGGGGTTTTGAATAGAAAAGAGAGAACGGTGGAGGGGACCAAACGGTTCGGTCCCCCCTGGGGGACAGGAGTGCAGCTCTACATGGGTAATATGAATATTTTATCTTTTATTATCATTCTTTTAATGGTCATTTTACATACATTAATTTAATTAAAGGACCAAATGGTCCAAAGAACTTAGAATAATGACCAAAGTTGATTCTTTTAAATGATTGTTTTCTCTCTCTGAATTTTATCAGTTTTAGTATTTTTGACGCTGGTCAATATGGCGATTTTAGCTGATTTTAATAAGTGTTTTATATGTTGTTGATCTAATATTTCTTTATGTTTTGATTTTTCAAATAAATATGTCATTTTATTGTTTACTGTGTTTGTAACATGTTTAAATGTGGAATTCATCCTCCAAAACCAAGGCCAACCGCTCGGGCCAAAGACCATTTAAACTATAGAGATCTTTCACGCTACATTAAAGCGGGGCTTAACTGTCCCCGCGTAACAATAAATATCACAAATATTAAGCTAAACTTCAGAATACAGTACAGTCAATTATGCCACCTTGCTCTAAGATGATTATGTCTAGGAATCTAAGTTGTTTCATAAATTTAAAAAATGTAAAAAATTATGTAGGTAAATAGGCCGACAATGCAGTATTTACAAATTATTCCTAAAATTACAACAATAGGTTGCCATATGCACTAGGGTGTCCCAAAAAAAATCAAAGTCTTTTATTTTTAACACATGCCCTTTTAATTTATTTGTATAATATTAAAACAATTGTAAGTACAATTTGGTGTACGTAGGCCCACATCAACCTGTGCTGACTTGCTTCGAAACATGTCAGTAGTTGCAAACTTTGAAAAGAAAATTTGAACAATTCTTTTATTGTAAAATAGTAAACAGTTATATGTTTTAGGCATATTGATGTTTTATTTACTAAATAAACTTTTAGTTCTAGAACCCTTCTATACTAACCCAGTACAAATTTTCACGTCTTATGTTTGGCATGAAGTTGGCACGGGTTGTCATGGTCCCATCACAATAATATTTGTTATTTGAGTTATTAAGGTCATACAGAAAAAAATAGAGGGTATGCATATTTGATTTTGCGGAAAAAAAAGCTCCTTTATGTCTTGGGACATCCTAATGTGCATTAGAAAATATAATTTTTCAGCAAAGACACATTTGTGTTCTAATTTAAAATTCATATTTAATATAGCAACATGTAAATTCTTAAAGAAATAGACTCACGTGCAAAGTAAAGATCCAGTCCGTTTATAAAACTCTTTGATATCTGCAAATTGTCTGAGGGTTTCATCTGGACATTTTTTTACACATAGTTTCAGAGATATCCGAATGTGCCTCATATCTAAATAAAACACATGGCTGAAAAATATAACATTTCAAATGTAATATGCTACCTTTTATATAGTAAGCATAATGATCACAAAAATAGAATACATAATGATCTAGAGAGGCAAAAGTCTCAAGAAAAATTGATGGATACAATGAAAATGGTTATTGTTACAGCATGACAAACTTCAAGCTTTTTTTTATTCAATGCTCCATGTTCTCATTTTGACATTCCTAGTATTTTCTCCTGAGATAGGTAGGCATAACTGTAACCCAATTCTGATGTTGGGGTGCCTGGAAGGCAGGGTTATGCTGCCTTGATGATATGATGGGTGATGATGACAAGTGGTGCGCCAGGAGACCCATTAATCCTAAACTTAATCATGAAGATGATTATGATGGTCACATGATGTTTGGGGACCTTTTAGGCCTTAAAGTCTCCTGACATTTGTCTTACAGGTGAGGAAACACTCCAAAAAAACCTCACCCAGGAAACTTGTCCCGACCGACACTTGAACTTAGGCCCACTGCGTGACAAGGCAGCACACTACCTCGAGACCATAGAGGTCAAGTAAAAATCTTACAAAATATGTGAACTGATGATATTCTCTCTTTTTCACTTCACGAGGCACCATGAGGGAGCGTGTAACATTCACTGCCAATAGAACAAACCCCGACACAGTATTGCCATAAGAACGGTTTCTTCACTTCTTCCTTGAATGCATTCACAGAGGTTCCATATTAACAGCATTGCAGGGGACTTGTCAACCATAATTTTTTTTTAATACAATAGGAAGTAACATTAAGAGGTTTATTTAATAATTAAGATATTTGGTCTGTGTATTCTTATCTCTTATGGTTGTTTTTGTTGAACATATGTTTCAAGGCTTCTGAGCCCCATCATCAGCAATTACAGACTGTAACATATGTTACAGGACGTTTGGCTTTCCAGGCCAATGCTCTACCGACTGAGCTATCCGGGCAAGTTCTGATCTAAACGCACAAGTAGAAAGAATGAATGTAACAAGATTGCCAAGAGCAGCATTAAACTACAAGTCAAGAGGTTCAAGGAATATAGGAAGGCCAGTGAAAAGATGGACAGAACAACTGTGAGGCAGAACAATTTTTGCCTAGCCCGTGAAGTGAAGAAGAAGAACATATGTTCAACAAAAAAAAACATAAGAGGTAAGAATGCACAGACCAAATATCTTAATTATCATCTATTTTTTATTTTTATTAGGTTTGACAAACTGTCAGTAAAATTCCTTGTAAAAATGTAAGGAAAATCTATGTCCCTGAAATTATTCGAGTTCACTCAGCAGCTGTCTGTGAGTATTACATGTGTCAGTAACAGTATTGTTTATCATCATCATATTTCATACCGATGGAACGGCAACTGGTAAAAATAAAGTTGTGATCAGCAAAAAAAGAAATATTTGAAGAGAAAAATTTTACGCTCAGACTCAAGATCTTTAGCTTTCCGGGCCAATCCTCTACCGACTGAGCTATATGAGCGAGTTCTGATCTAAACACAAATTTTTCTTATATACGTTGTTAATTCCCGCGCACCAAATGCTATGAAACCATCGTTTCTATGTTTGCAAAAGGCGGTGCATGGGAATTAACAATGTACATAAGAGAAAAATTTGCATTTAGATTGGAACTCACTCGGATAGCTCAGTCGGTAGAGCATTGGCCCGGAAAGCCAAAGGGCCTGGGTTCGAGCTCCGGTCTGAGAGTAAAATTTTTCTCTTTAAATATGATTTATCCATCATTGAGATGTATGAAATGAATAATAAAAACATCAAAAGAAGCCATACTGGTGTTATAATGTAATATAAAAATTCCCAAATAGCATTTGGGGTGCAGGAATTAACAATGTAGGCCTATATAAGAGAAAAATTTGCATTTAGATCAGAACTCACTCGGATAGCTCAGTCGCTAGAGCATTGGCCCGGAAAGCCGAAGGTCTTGGGTTCAAGCCCTGGTCTGAGCGTAAAATTTTTCTCTTCAAAAATAATTTATCTATCATTGAGATGTATGAAATGAATAATAAAAACATTGAAAGAAATATTGTTTGCAAAGTAACTGAGTTCTTCGATACTAAGAAAAAATTAAATTCTATAAATCTATCAATTGGCCAAGTAACTAAGCAAGCTGCAGTAGCTATAGGGAAGTCTGAATCCTTCATTAAGAGAATCAGAAAAGAAAAATTGATACAAGACTCAGTTATCCACTGGGTAAAAATAGAAAAAAATTTAGAGTCAGTATAAACAATAAATAATACATTTAACAATAAATCAGCCCTGAAAAATGATTATAGCCTGAATATTTTAATATAATAAATTTGGGAATTTTTAACATTATGAGGTTTTATTGATAAGAATCAAATTAATCGTGAATTCTTCTTACCTCAAACTTCTATGTTTTTTTTTTAAACACAGCACCGCAGTATCGACGACCATCATCAGCTGTTTTCATGACTGTCAATTTTTTCTTTTGCCATAATTATCCAAACTGCCATCTGGTGTTTTTTGAAGGAGTCATTTTCTAAACTGCCATCTGGTGTACTTTTGAAGAACTTTGTAATCAAGCTTGATTTGTCCGGAATCTCGAAATTCATGGTTATACTATGGTTTTTTTAATAGAATCATAGAATTGAAAAAGAAACAAAACTTTTGAAACATCTATCTAAACCGTTGGATTTAACAGTTTGGGAAAAGATATATATTCAAAAAAACCATACTAGAACCATGAACTTCGAGATTCCGGACAAACCAAGCTTGATTACAAAGTTCTTCAAAAATACACCAGATGGCAATTTAAAAAATATCTCCTTCAAAAGAACATCAGATGGCAGTTTGGAGAATTACCGGCAAAAGAAAAAAACTGATAGTCGTGAAAACAGCTGACAATGATGACGATAGTCGCCAATACTGTGGTGCTGTGTTTAAAAAAACATAGAAGTATGAGGTAAGAAGAATTCACGATTCATTTGATTCTTATAGCCTGAATAGCTTAATTAAAACCAACAAAAATGAAAAGATTGATGAAGGCAACAAATCAAGGATTTATCAAATTGACTGCAAAGATTGTGAAAAAAATATACATATGAAAAACAAAAGGGAACTTGAATATAAGATTGAAAGAGTACCTTAGAAATCTTAAAAATCTGTAATAGCTGCATATTCATGGTCCAAAAATTTCATGCACAATGGGACAGTTTTTGTTAGCATCTGCATGACCATCACATGGGTAATATAATATTGAAATATGGTGAAAAAAAGAAAAAAAATCTTACGGATTGCCACTGGTATTGAGTCCAGATAATTCCATTTTCCCAACCTTCTCGTTGTAAGATACTCCACAAGTATTACCAAAACTATCGTAGCCATTGATGAGTCTGAGAGGATTTCCATACACGTATGCAAATGCAGCAATAAATATCTGAAACACAGTTACTTAATAACATGCATGGAGTCCATTATTAAAAATAAGTAGGATTTAATAAGAAGATATTTCAGGAAGAAAAGTCAATTTTTTTTATAAAATCAAAATTAAAATGGGAGTTAACTATGAGGAGTTAACGGCAAAAATTCAATAATTGAAGACTGACTGAAGATGAAGGTAATATCCATCCATCTATAGTAATTCTGCCCGAGGGCAGGTCTTTCACTGCAATCATAGCATTTTCATGCTATGCTTTGCAGCTTTACTAGGGAATTGTAGGTGTGGTAGCTTCCCGTTGCTTTCCACACCAGTGAAGGATGATGATGATGGACATATGATTTCAGGGACCGTTTGGGCCTTAAAGTTTTCCTGACATTTGTCTTACAGGTGAGGAAAAACCCCGATAAAAACCTCACCCAGAAAAACTGTCCTGACTGGGGATCGAACCCAGACCCACTGCGTGACAAGCAGCACGCTACCTTGAGACCACAGCGGTGGACTACGGTAAAATGATCTTTGAAACTGGTATCACGAAAACTTGGGAACTTTATGAGGTGAAATATTAAAACATTTTCTCCAACTCATTTATAAAAACAAATATTTTTTATTTATTTTGATTATCTGTAGTACATTTACAGGAACTTACTAAATTGTTGCTTCGTAAATTAATGAGTCATTTTTTCACATCTTACCTCATACTTTATGTTTCTTTAAACACGGGAACTAGTTTTCAAGAGAAGGATCTCTCTTATTTTCAACTGACATTATGACATACTCATACACTTGTAATTTCTGATATATGTGCACTTCTGTTTTGCGACCCTCTAGAACAAGCATGGGGAGCTTGAGCTCCGAGAGTTTACAACAAATTCTCCCCGCCGATACTCATTCCACTCATTTGTACTTGCACTGGAGACGCAGGTACACACTGATTGACAGTACACAGTGAGAGTTAGTGGCGTTCAATCCAGTGTGAGCATGGCAAATTCTAAACACCGATATCATTTTAATACGGACTGGCAAAATGATTATTTTTGCATTCAGAATGGCACGAAAGTTTGTTTATTGTGTTCTACGCGGTTCCGTCATGTGAAACACTGTAATATCCAATGGCATTTCAGATCTTCACATGCAAATCAATACGGACAGGCACAGGCACAATTAGAAATATATAACTATATTTTCACAGGGACATATTAATGATATATACTTTTAAAGTACATTAGGTAACATGCATGGAGTTCAAATTCATAAATTAAATATATTAGACATAGGGGACATTGTATGTTTTGTTTACACAGGGGATGACAGGATGGGATTTTTAAATAATCTAAAGCAGCAGACACTCCAAAACGATAGCAGACAACCACATTCAGAGAATTCAGCACGTGCTAGTTACCGGATTTCAAAATTGATTGCTGAGAAATCATACCAAATCTAAAATACGCTCCAGATTAAACAATGACACACTTGTCTCAATATTACATCTCTCTACGGGTCGAATGTTTGAACGCATTAGACAATAAAAGGCGTTCTCTGCTGATAAAGTTTATTCAAACACATTTTTCTTACTCAGAAATCTATTCACGCGGTAATAATTGTAAGCTACCTGACAAGGTACCTTAAGATCGTAGCTCAAGATATAAACTTATGTGAAAATCCCGAAGGGAACCGATGTAGTTTGAAACTTATCCAAGATGTCGGACCTTGAAGACTTCGATCATGTTTTCGGTATATGCGGAGAAGAGGAATTTGATAGAGTCTACCAAAGAATTCAACTGGAAGAACAGGAGAATCGGCGTAATATTGCGCGTCGCAGACGTGTTTGTATACGGTATTATTTGCAGGATGCAAGCATAAATGCATTCCTCTATAGCAGACGAAAATAACGGAAGTGGTTTTATCGCTGAGAATTCTGGGTAATTCGTTGCCAATATTACGAAAACTTCAACATTCATGCATGACCGGTTAAGGCGGCCGTTAATTCGATCTCAGCTCACCAGTGATTGGAAGTAATTTGAGTAGAGAGTAATGTATTTGCATACGACCCTACGAGTACTATCCAGCCCGACATAGATAAATTAGTATCAGTGGTCCACTACGCGCCCTTGAAACATTTGCACAGATACACGTAAAGTACGTATGAATGGAAGGGATTAGTGCATATGTTTCAGGTTGTAAGGTTGTGCCGTCACTGATACTGCATGGTATGTCGAGATGACAATAACAACAGTATTGAGTTCAATGAAAGGTGGAATGAGGAAGATGTCATACTACCCCTCATTCGGCAGCTCCCCATGCCTGCTCTAGAAAGGAATCTATGTGACTCATTCTGTGCTATCAGTTTGAACAGTAGCTCATTAGCAGTGCAGTTTCTGATGTCCTGTTCTGGAGTGATAGCACCTCATTTTACTTTAATTTACACTATCATAAGGCTGAACACCAATGCTGCTAAATATGCAAGTCAGCCGAGTGGGAGATGACAAGCTTTTTATCTACCCACTTTAAGAGTACCTAATTGTAAGAAATATTAATAAAACACTATATTAAACGTATTTACCTAAGAGATGTAATTATTTTACTCGTAAATATGAAAATAAAGTGGGACTATTTCGTGTCATGACCACAAAGGTTACAACAGTTCTTACTTCTAACCAGCGATAAACCACCGATTATCAAACTTTTAACCAGCGATACACCACCGATGACCAGCGATACACTACCGATGACCACAATGTGTAAACCACAAATGAGCACAATGTGTACATTTAATCATGGGGTTCATATCTGTGTACCATATCTATGGTTTCAACAAATTAGGCCTTTTACTTATTTAACTGCATAAAATAATAAAAAGGACGTTCCCTGGAATTTACCTAGGTTAGAGTAATTGATTTATGTTTCAGTAATTGAATTAGGTTTGGTTAGCTTTTAGGTTCTTTGCATTTTAAATGTGATTTGATACGTAAAATAAATTACCTCTTCATATCAGTTATTCTATGAAAAATTCAACATGTCTGATGGTTACAACATAAAATCATATTTCCACTAGTTCATTTCATGATACGTTTACATATTTTGACGATGGTTAAATTTCACAGATAGATGGTATCATTAACACTTTATAATACTTTAAATTACATCAAAAATGGCATAAGTAAAAAGCTTGTCTTGTACAACTCCACCTGCAAGGCTTAAATGACTACACCCATTTTTAATCGTTAGGAAGTTATTAGCTTCCTTGAAGCTGGATCTGGCACCAGATTCAGCACAGTGGATAATGCTATTCATCATGTCACCCCTCAGTAGTTAATAATGTCTAACCTTGATTATTATCAAGAAGGTACTTTATCTGAAATATTTATTTATGTACAAATGCAGGGACTTGACAGAAGTCATTGACCATAATTATGAGTAAAAAAACTGATAAAATATCATAGCAAAACAAAGTTTGTCTCTTGCTTCCCAGTATCTATCCTTCAGTGTAGCACAGTGAAGTGCTTGACACTGTAGTAGGTGGTTTCTACCCATGTTAGTGGGCAATGAGGACTTCTGTAATTCCAATTTGATGAAGACTTAGAAAAATACATGGTGAGGCATAAAATATGGTTTCTCCTTACACTGCATTATTGGATACTAGAAGTGGAATATGCAATTGGGCTCAACTGCACTTTTACTAGTGCTTAATTTTCAGTTATATTGTTGTAAACTATAGCTCTTCTTCTGTATTTACTAACATTATTTAATATTTTAAACTTTTTCAAACAATTTTTATAACATTATTAGACAATTTTGAAGTATTTATTTATATATGCAAATCACAATATTATGACACTGTTAGACAATATTGTGATGCTAACTGCTATTTTCTCCAAAGAGTATATTAATTATATTATTTTTGGTCTGGACATCTTACCTCAATATTAATGTTGATTTGTTCTTCGACATGTTTCAAAACAATTCTCTGTTTTATCTTCAGCTTTCCCAGACTGGTTTTATTTATGTTGCATTATGTTGCACCACCTGGATGTCGATGTCAGCTCCATCCTGTGGTTGGCCAAAGAACCTCCAAACAAGGTCACCCTCCATCGGAATATCAAAATTCATAACTCTGTTTCTGTTCTTCTGAATATAAATTTTTTCCCAAATAGTCAGCTCGTTTGTATTTTCTAACTGTTTTAATAATTTAGTGTCTGAATTTATATTATGTTTTTCAGACCAAACATGAGCAGCAACTGCAGATTTTTCAATTTCTCACAAAAAAAAAAAACATAATATAAATTCAGACACTAAATTATTAAAACAGTTAGAAAATACAAACGAGCTGACTATTTGGGAAAAAATTTATATTCAGAAGAACAGAAACAGAGTTATGAATTTTGATATTCCGATGGAGGGTGACCTTGTTTGGAGGTTCTTTGGCCAACCACAGGATGGAGCTGACATCGACATCCAGGTGGTGCAACATAATGCAACATAAATAAAACCAGTCTGGGAAAGCTGAAGATAAAACAGAGAATTGTTTTGAAACATGTCGAAGAACAAATCAACATTAATATTGAGGTAAGATGTCCAGACCAAAAATAATATAATTAAAATAACCTCAAAATATAACTTCCTAAAATTAAATATTAAAGAGTATATTACTTAGTCTATGATTTTTCTATTGCTATTTTGGGTTATCGCTGGTTGGATCAGCGTTAGGGAGTGATAAGTAAGTGTACACCCATTTTTAACAAACGTCTGGTAATTTTAATATTATTAATATATTTTTTTAACATAGATTTGTGGATTTATTGCAAATATTGTTCATTTAAATTTCATAGCGACAAATAATAATCGAGGATAATCGATATGTGGTTCGATTGTGGGTTATCGCTGGCTCTATAAACTCTGGCGCATGCCCACTGTTCTACAGGACTTGGAAAATATTTCACGCTAGTTTAAGTGCAGTTTTCCCATGCAATTGTTCTTACCATAACAAACCAAAACAAGATAAACAAACACAGCCATAAGATATCAGTGCATGTCCGTGAGTGACTGTGGTTATCTTGTGGCGCAGAATCCTCCCCATTACAACAGCAACTCATCTTTCAACCATCAAACTAGGAAAGATAGAATGACAAGATGATATAAAATATAAATTTTATCTAAAATTTACCCTTTGATTTAGAAACATGCAGGGAGAGAGGGGATAAATAGAGGGTAATTATGATGAAGGGAACATACCTCTCTTATAATTAATAGAAATAACATGAATTTTTATTTTAATGAGTCTAAATTAAAGATTTTGGCCTATTCTAATATTTACTTGCTATAAGTTCATCTGCAAATACATCAACATTGAGTAAAATAAGACAAGTTATACCTACGTCATGAAGCACCATTCCAGGCTAAAAATACCGACAGATCCAATCGCGATACCTTCTATTATATAATATAACTTATAAAAATGGAATTCATTTATATTTTTATTAGGTTAAGTACACTTCAATACCACATATTAAAACCAGAAACATCATCATTGATTATAAAACACTGTAGAAATACCATGTACGAAATCTCTATATTAAAACAGAATGTGCACAATAAACATTCATACAAAGTTTATCATTAATAAAGAGAGAAGTTGCGGCTGAATAGGCATTAGGAATATTTCAGCTTTTTGATCATGCTGAGTTCGGAGATAGATTTTTCTCTTTTTCTACACTTCAGAATGTGGTATCTTCCACACTGTTTCTTGCAACTTTCACAAGGCTTGTGGTATTTTTTTTGTTTTCGCACAATTCGTGATGGAAACCATGGGTCGCTAATTTTATGGTAATACTAGCTAATACCCGGCGTGCGCTGCTACGCCTAAATAAATAATAATGCATTTTTATGTTTAGTTGAATAAGTAAAAGGAAAATAATTATAAATTTATATTGTTATTATTTTTAGATATCCGTGCTGATTACCCGACATTGCCCGGGAATCTACTTATCCCGATGTACTTGACCAGGGATTAGTACTCCTGGTACTTGACATAAATGAACTGAGAGACAAAATGCGTTATTTTGAGTTATCCGTAGAACAATAGCCGGCATGCGCTGCTACGCTTGCCCGGAAATCTATTTATCCCAATCTTCTTGGCATCAATGAAAGACAAAAATGATTATTGTGAGTTATCCGTAAAAGATAAACATATGCTGTCGACGACTTTTTTGTAGAGTTTTTTTTTAGATATTCAATTCTGTGTACATTAATTTTGTGTATTTGTTATGGTTTAGGCAGTGTAAGCCATTTAAGCATTAAAAAAGTAACTTTTTTTTCACACTTTTTCAAAGGGTGATTTTTTATGGGTGAAGGGATTGATAATTACAACTCTCTTAAATTCTATGTTCATCTCGGGAATCTCCTGAACATTTTGCAAAAAGTCCGGTCACAATCGGATGAACGGTATGGCAGCGCATAAAATATAAACAAACATTAATTTTTATATATTAGACTAGCTAATATCCGGCGTGCGCTGCTACTCCTAAATAAATGTTAATGTATTTTTACCACCAGCCGTGCGCTGTTATACGAGCCCGGGAATCTGCTTATCCCGATCTTCTTGTCATCAATGAAAGACAAAAATGACTATTGTGAGTTACCCGTAAAAGATAAACATATGCTCTCGCAGACTTTTTTGTAAAGTTTTTTGAGATATTCAATTTGTGTACATTAATTTGGCTATTTGTTATGGTTTAGGCAGCGTTAGCCATTAAAGCATCAAAATAAGGACTTTATTTCACGTTCTTCACTACAAAGGGTGATTTTTAGGGGTGAAGAGGTTGAATATCACAACTCTCTTGTAACCTATGTTCATCCCGGGAATATCCTGAACATTTTGCAAAAAAAAAAAAAAAAAAAAAAAAAAAAACATCGAAATCGGATCAACGGTATGGCCGCGCATAGAATACGAACAAACAAACAAACATTGATTTTTATATATTAGATGTCTTTGGGATTGGTTTTCCTTGGTCCAGGATCTGTCCAGTAGTAGTGATTGGAAGGGCAGGGTCCCCCTTATGCAGAGGAAGTCCTTCACTTCCTACCTGTTTTAGGGTCTTATAATGCCTTCGTCACCCCTGGACACTTCTAATTCGAGGATTATATTTATTTTCGTAGTATTTCTAATGCCCCAGAGCGAGTATCCCAGCAAGATGACAGTCCACGATCGCCGACATCGGTCCAGACAAAGGATGCCTGCTACCAATGCTCCCGCCCGCCATCCTAGAACGCCAAGAGGAAACCGCGACCGCCACGGACGCCGCCAACGCTCCGAGGAGGCGAGGGTGCACCCCCCCGCCCCGGAAGCCCGACACCGCAAACCCAACCAGAAGCGACCCTCTTCAGGTTAAGCTGATTGTTTACGAAATTTTGAAAATAAAATTTGGGAATTTATAATTTAGTGGTGGAAATTAGGGGACAACTCCGACATTTGTCTTTGCGCTGAGGAAAACCACTGAACATTTTAGCAGACTGATTATGGATTTAATAAAATAAAGTTTAAAATTAAAATAATAAAATTAGAAAATAAAATTTCAAATAATAAATTTATACAGGATTTATGTTGAAATGATTAGAGTCTTCGGCTCTAAAGCGAACAGCCGGCAGAATCCCTGTTAGTAAGCACGTTGGCTTAGATCCTTTCATTATCATCGAGTTTAGATACGCAGTTTACAAAGAAGGGGCGTTCTATGTGGTCCAACTCAGTAGTAACGACTATTGAACTGCGTTCGGATTTTAGTTCATGATTTACTTGTCCGTGATTCCATTGATGATTTGTGAATTTTAATCTTCTTGTTTTTGGTTGATTTCGCTTCCATAGCAGTCTGAGTGCTAGCGGGAGCGTATTTGGTTTCATGTATGGACTCGATCACACACACAGGTCCTCGGTTAGCGAGGCCTTTGCTTCCCGGGTCTTCCTTGGCCCGGCACATTTCTTCTTATTTTCGGTGCTTTTGACGGAAACTGATTTGGGATTCCCATCCAGGAATCTCAGTCCGAAGGGCAACTGGCTCTATCGGGCCTGAGCTGTTAAGGGAGGCAGCAGGAGCAAGCTCTATTGTGACTGCCTGTTTATTAGTAGTAGGAGTGTCCTCAACTACCTTTTTTGGGCGCGCAGCGGTGTTTGGGGCTTTTTTCAAGCGGAGATAGGGTTCGACCTTCACCTTATAATGGCAAAGTCGTCCTATTTTTACGGCTTCGCAGACATTGGAGCCTTCCGCCAGGACTGCCACGAACATTCGCAGAGGATTCTTAGTTCTTCCGGAGGTCATATTGACCACATTCAGCACTTCGAACCCATGACCGTTAAGGTCGTCCTGGATCTCGGTCGGATTCACGCTGGAGTCGATGCCCTTGATTACGAACTTACGCGTAGCGGTCCGTTTTTTCTTATCACCCTCGCAATAGGGGATGCTACGCTGCAGCAGCAGCAGCAGCAGCAGCAGCTGTCGATACTTGTGATAGGCTGACATTGAAGTCAGCCTGACCCTTGTAACCTCGCAAGTGAATCGAGAGGCTCAGTATTTGCGAAAACCTTATTCGTGGCTGCCAATGCGACGGTATACTTCCGACGTACCAGCAGGGAAGGAGGTTTCGATTGAATGGGTTGCGAGCCGTTCGACTTCGAGCCTCCAGACGCCCCTCCATTAGTGCATGGGTGAGGTTTCTGGGATCAGTCCAGCATCGCGCTTGAGCTATAAAAATTCTCATGGATCTCCCTCCTCTTTGTCATCCTTTCTTCTATCAGTTCATTGTATGGGTCGGTGAATGGAAGCAGAGATTGCAGTTTGGTGTCTTCCAAGAAGATGGTCTCGTCTCTTTGGCGAGTTCATAAACTAAACCGGGTATTGGTGTTTGTCTCTATGCCCAGAGCTTTCTTGAGATATCTTCCTTTTACTTGTTTTAGCCTATGAGGTCGTCTTTGTTCAGTCTCTCCCAATTCTATTCCATATATTGCGATTGGTACTATTTTCGTTTGAAATAGAGTCATTGCTGTATCAAGTGCTAGTAGTTGTAAGTTCTTTGTCATATATGGCTTTGATAGCAATAGCTACCCTGTCTTGTATGTGTATCCTGAATGATGAGATTGTCGGTTGTAATATAACTCCCAGATATTTGAAGTTGTTTACTGTTGTTAATGGAGTTCCATTTAGCGTTAGGCCGTCATTTTGTGTCAATCTGCTTCCTTTGCGGAAAACCATCTGCACAGTTTTTTGTTTCGTTTGACGTCAAATTTGTTGTCATCTGCCCATTTTTCCAGTCTTTTGAGTACTACCTGTAATTCTTCCTTGTCCGGAGATCCCAATACCATGTCGACCGCGTACATAATCATATTTGTTTGTAGTAGATCCATTACTATTTCAGTTATATCTGTGGTGGTGATCTTGACTAGTAGGAAGCTGATAGGAATCCCTGTAATACCCCATTTGTCTTCCTTATGTACGCCGATGAAGTTATTCCGTCTTCAATTTGGACCAGGTTGTATGAAAGAATGTTTGCGATTACTCCGTTAATCTGGGTATTTTTGGTGTTTGCGTTTTCAAGTTTTTCTATTAATATTTGCCTATTTATCATGTCAAAAGCTTTCCTGTAGTCTATGAAGACTGCGTAGTATTTACCTTTCTGTGTTTGCATAGTGGCTTCGATACGCTAGTTTATAATTGACACAAAGATTGAAGAGTTTTTACTAGAGTGCCTCTGCATATAAGAGTCAGAGTGAGGACATGACAAAAAACGCCGCTCCTTCAAAATTAGCGAGACTAAAAGAGTCAGCCTAGGAACCCGCGGGTGTATTAATAAAATGTATTAATCACCCAAAGGGGAAGTCGTAGCCGCACCGACTTGGGCGGCATTCGATCATAGGAAATATGAGGTCATTCGACCTCCTCTATGATAGATACAAACGCCATTTTGTTTTCAAAGTTATGTTTTGTTGTTCATAGTAAGGGAATTAAGTTTGTGGCCGCCCGGACATAAGCTCTCATTACACCCCTATCATGAGCTAATGTTTTCCAGTCGTTTATTATGTATTTCACATCCTCAAATCATGGTCAATGTTATTTTCCTTCCTCATTCTTGGCTTATCTAATGGGTATTTTTCTTCCGGTTTTCCTACAAGATTCCGGGCCCCTCTTTCAATCATAGTTAATGTTATTCTCCTACCTCTTTCTCGGCTTATCTAACGGCGACTTCCTTTTGATTTTATACATTTTCACTCCCAATTCATGCAACATTTCCTGCTCATCAAAGTCTATGAGCCATACTGTTCTTACTATATCTGGTTTTCCATAAAGGTCAGTGCTTACGGTTATATAGCTTTCTTCATCCACCTGTCTGTTCATCTCTTTTTGTTCCAAAAATTTTCTTAAATACTTTATTCTTACACATGATAATGTGATGGGACATAATGACGCCGGCGGCGAAAGGACCAGATGTATTTGGGGAAAGTATGCGCGACATACTGGCGCCGGTATCTTCTTGAAGTTTCTAGGCAGTTGTGGGGGCGCGTAGGCCGCGGCTAAACTTTTGATTTAAGTCTGAGATATGGGTACTCGAGAACCAGTTGGTTATCGCAGCGAGCTTCTCGACGTGCCTCAGGTGACCTTTTTCGAGGGACGGCATCCTCAGCGCGCCTTCCAGTAACGTCTGTGTGGAATGTCTAGGAAATTCAGATTCGCATATTTGGAGATCTGGGGAATATTCTACCGCACCCTCACTAGATATACAAATGGAACAGGCGACCGCAGGAATTAGTGTTTGTGATTCGTAACTCTGTGAGTTGTTATAGTGAAGTTGAATTGCAGAGTGAATTTGAGACTGGCATGCAGAAGAGTTGTAGTTGTAAATGAGTTAAAATTGTGAGTGGGAAGAATTACAGTGGCTTTAAGGAGCAGCTTTTGAAGTGCTATTGAGAACTGAAGTATTTCAATGAACAATAGACATTATTAAAGCGTAAAGAACTTATAGAATATGACTTGTAAAGAATAGTTACTTAAAATTAAATCAAGGAAGTTTATAACACTTTAAGTGAAACTAGTGAACATTATTTAAGAGTTTTAATTAAGGCGTTCAATAAATAATTCACATAAATATAGTTCTTGACTGCCTTTCATTGAAAATGAACGAAACTTTACAGAATATGTCTTCAATCCTTCCTTTATAACATCATGAAGTTTCATTGTTTTCCGACAGATGGCTGTGATGTACTTTAGTTTTAAAATGGTGGTGCTCATGAAACATTTATAAAGCAGAGAATTGTGATTGAATTTTTTTCTGCGGAGCAGGAGAATATATCAAACTTTCACAGATGCTTATAAAATGTTTATGAGGATCTAGCAGTGGATAGTACTGTCAGTCATTGGATTAGTAGAGTGTCAATGGGAGAATGAGATAAAACAAGATTGTCAGATCTCATGTGCCCGGGAAGGCCACACGATGCTGTGACATTGGAGACAGTTCAACATGCCAGTAGGCTTATTCAGGATGACAGATGAGTAACAACCAAACAACTTGCTGCTCAACAAGGCATCTCTATGAGTAGATGCAACACAATTATCCACTGTCTATTCAAAGGTTTGTGCCAAGTGGATACATAAGATCCTAACTGTCCATAGGAATAAAAAAGGACCATTTGTGCAGAGTTGCTTGGACATTAGAAGATGATGCAGATTTTTTATCCAAGATTGTCACAAGGGATGAGAGATGGATTCACCATTTTGAACTTGAGATAAAACGACAATCCACTGAGTGGATTCATAAAAATTCCACTAGGAAGGAAAAAGTTCAAATCAGGACTTTCAGCCAGAAAGATTATTGTCACATTCTTTTGGGATACTGAAGGAGTTACTCTGATTGATACATTCCTGGCTGGAGAAAAAATAAACTCAGAGGTTTATGTAAAGACTATGAAGAAGTTGAAGAGACGATTTAGGCATTTTTGTCTCCATAAAATGTTAACCAAATCTTCCATGAACACAATAATTCGAGGACATAAACTACCTGCATATCCATTGAGAAATCACAAAAGCTTGGGTGGATTATCCTTCCTCACCCACCCTACAGCCTGGATTTTGGCCCTTCTGACTTTAATTTGTTTGGGCCCCTGAAAGTGATATGACAACAATGTGCTAGCCAAAGGAGATGTCAGGACATGGCTGAGAGCAAGACCAACTGAATGGTACTAAACTGACATCTAGATGGAATAAGGCCATAGATTTGAATGGAGATTATGTGGAATAAAAGTATCTATAGCCAATTAATTGGGGAATAATGTGCACCGTGTCCCATTCAAACCTCCCACATTTTAATTAATCATAACTCTCAAAGTATGCAGAATTATGAAATGAGGTTGGTATTAAAAGAAAGAGAAACTCAAAGAATGTTTGTTTTCATTATTGCAGTTAATTCATCTATCACATGTTGGACAATAATGACATAAAACAAAATGGTGAGCACAAACTGTTTTTTGGTATGCAGAGACGAAGTCAATAATTACAGTACAAAGAAATTACCGGAGAGAATATGGAGGAAATGCATCTGATAGGAAGACCATTAAGGCATGACTTGAGAAGTTTCTGGAGACTGGAAGAGTTAAAAAAGAATCAGGAGGTGCTTGTACACATGTTTCGGAAGAAAAGATTGAAGAAATGGTGCACATATATACGTGTTTTAATGTGTGGCAATGAAAATTCTTTGAGTTTCTGTTTCATATAATACCGGCCTCATTTCATAATTCCGCATACTTTGTTAGTTATGAGTTTTGAATAGGACACTCTGTAGTATAACTGGAGTTACAATACTAAAAGAAACCTTCAACAAGAAAAAAAAAAGTGCATTACTTATTGAATGACATAATATAAGATCATCCCCCCTACAAGTTACAATACTTTTTCTTCTTGTGAAGTAAGAGACCAAGATTTGCATTCATAATATTAGAAGAATCACTATTTTATATACTGTATTATTAATTTAAGTTGGCTCTGGTGGTCGAGTGGTTATGTTCTTTGCCTCTAGTCCTGAGGGTCGTGGGTTCAAACTTGACCAGAGTCAATGGATTTTTAGAATGGAAAAATCCAAGGGACAAGTTCTCCAGGAGGGCCTTAAAGCATTGGGTCCTGACTCTGAAGATTTTCAGTCTCATAAAAGAACTACAAGCCTGAATAAAAAGGCTTCTGTCCAAAATTTAGCTATCATATCTAATCTGTTAACAGGATGCTGGTATTATTAATAATAATAATAATAATAATAATAATAATAATAATAATAATAACAATAATAATATTAAGTGATTCTACTACAGGCCGTGAGAGGTCCTTAAGGTAGCAAGAAGTTAATCCCTACCTTTGCAGACAAACAGCATAAGATGTCAGCCCTACATGACAGTCATTTTTATCCCAAAAACACGTGTCTTGTTCTCATTTCTGTTAAAGGTTGAGTCAAGCTCAGGACCATGATGCTGACAGGAGGTTGAGACCAATTTAAAAATCCTGATCCCCTCAGGAATTAAGCCCAAACCTTTTGACTTGTAGCATACTGTCTTAATCAACAACAGATTCCCAAGAAGTATACCAGAATGGGTGCCATTTGGTAGAACAAAAAGAGGGCAGCCAAAAATAACATGGTTTGATGATGTTTTGAGCAGCATGATTGGACAATGGAGATTGGAATGACAGTAGATTAATTGAGCACTGGAAGACGATGTGAAAACTGCTAAATCTAATATATAAAAATTAATGTTTGTTTGTTCGTACTTTATGCGCGGCCATATCGTTGATCCGATTGTGATGGACTTTTTTGCAAAATGTTCAGGAGATTCTCAGGATGAACATAGGCTATAAGAGAGTTGAGATACTCAACTCATGGCTTACGCTGCCTAAACCATACCAAATACACTAAATTAATGTACACAGAATTGAATATCTCGAAAAACTACAAAAAAGTCCGTGACAGCATATGTTTATATTTTACAGGTAACACACAATAGCCATTTTTGTCTATCATTGATGCCAAGGAGATCGGGATAAGTAGATTCCCGGGCAAGCATGTGCTGCCATACCATTCATCTGATAGTCATGGGGCTCTTTGCAAAATGTTCAGGATTTTCCCATGAAGGTTATAGGTTATAAGAGAGTTTTAATGCTCAAGCCCTTCACCCTTAAAAATCACCTTTTGTAGTGAAAAACCGTGAAAAAATGTCACTTTTTGTAAACTTAAATGGCTTATGCTGCTTAACCCTCTGCATCCCACTGGTAAAATCTTGTGTCAGAGATTTAAATCGCACCCGCCGATGTGATCGGCTTTGCAAGTAGTTTAAGTATATCGTCTGGCAGGTAATGGACAGGAGCACCAGAGCTGATCTAATCGGCTTATGACACCTAAAGGGTTAAACCATAACAAATACACAAAATTATTGTACACAGAATTGAATATCTCAAAAAACTCTACAGGAAAGTCTGAGACAGCATACGTTTATCTTTTAAGGATAACACAAAATAACCATTTTTGTCTTTCATTGATGCCAAGAAGATCGGGATAAGTAGATTCCAGGGCAAGCATAGCAATGCACAGCGGGTATTCTTTTATAGATAACTCAAAATAACACATTTTGTCTTTCAGGTCATTTATGCCAAGTACATCGGGATGCGTAGATTTTTGGGCAATGCCGGGTAATCAGCACGGGGTATCTAAAAATAATAAGGATATAAATTTATTAATAAATATGGATTTTCATAAAGTAAACACCAACTCAATTGATTTATAAATTTATATTTATTTTTCTTTTCACTTATTCAACTAAATTCAAAAACACATTATCATTTATTTAGGTGTAGCAGCACACACCATTATTAGCTAGTAAATAAATAAATAAATAATAGTAATAATTGAGAAGATTTCACAACAGTGAACTATATATGATCTTTATAGGAAGCCAGATATAATAGCCAGATATAATAAGAACAGTTAACATTAATAAAATTAATGATAAAGTTCCATTATGGTATAATTCAAAATTAAAATTTTAATCAAGAACAGAAAATTAAGTCTCATAGACTGCGATGGACAGGACATGTGGCATAAATGGGAAACAAAAGAGGGGCTTGGAAGCTTCTTGTAAGAAAACCGGATGGAAAATGCCCAGTTGGGAGACCAAGAATGAGGTGGGAGAATAACATTAACATTGATTTGAGAAGTAGATTATACAGGGGATGATTGAAAACATTAGCTCAGTATAGTGGTGTATGGAGAACTTATATCCATATGGCCATGAACCTACGGGTTCAATAGAGCCAGTGAGTTAGTTATTAATAGAAGTAAACATTGATGACTATGATGATGGTATGTTCATATAGCAAGAGCTATTTGAATTATATGATGTGTTTCTGAGAACACTTTCAATGCATAGCCTTGGCATAACTCTAGTACTTCTGTTATTCAAGATTTAAATTGAACATATTAACATTTCATATGTACCCATTTATAATAGAATAATATTTTAAAATTATGATTATAATTTATTTGATTAAATTTATAATACTTGAAAAATACAATGATTTTTACAATAAAATTAATATATATTCTTTTTTTTCAGCAAAAAAAGTAACAATGCATATTATAGGCTATAATTTTTCATTTGTTTAAGATTTCATTTTTTAAAATGGCTACTGGTGCTAAATTTTAGTTTTAAACTGATACTCTTTTGCAATCTAATGTTTTATCACAAAATTTGATATGGCTGATGAAGAGGAAACACAGGGAAATGAGGAAGCACAAGGAAATGAGGAAGAACAGGAAAATAAGGAAACAGCTCATGAAGAAGAAGAAGATTCTTGTAACAGCAGCCTACCAGTTTTACTTCAACTTACAGGATTTTTTGTAATGTGTGCAATCATAAGGATAGGTATATTTGTTTCTCTTTCAAAGGGATTATCTTTATTTTTAAATATATGTTACCTCCAATTTTACAAATATAAGTCTGAAGATAGTTTGATCTCATTCTTCTTCTTCATCACGGTTTATGCTTATTTACTAGCTTGTTCCGGCTCCAAATTGCTGCTGTTTCCATCCTGTCTTTGGTCTTCCCAAACTTCTTCTTCCTCATGGTGAATAGTTGTATACTGCTTTTGGTATTCTATTCTCAGTCATCTTTGTGTTCTTTTCAGTTTGTTCTGTATTTCACTATTGTTGTGTTTAATTCCTCTACTTTTTATTGTTATCTTATTTCTGTGTAAAGTTTTTTGTCAGTTCTTTGATATCCTGCTATTGGTCTGAGGAATTTCATTTCAGCAGCTTGTATTCTGGCAGATTGTTGTGTTGTCACTGTCCATGTTTCAGATCCATAAGTAATAATAGGCACTGCCATTGTCTTGTATAATTTCATTATAGAGTCTTTCCTGGCTTTATTTTTCAAAGTTCTTTTTAGTGTTCCTGTTATATAATTAAACTTCCCAAACATTTATTAGATATGGGTGTACACTAACTTCCCCCTTCCTACCTAACATGCATATCATTTAATGAAATATACACTAATCTGATGTACACTAACTTGTCTCATCGGAACCTAACAAAATTAAGTTAATTTCTTGAAATATGGTGTGTAAATCCAAATGTTGGTAACACTGTTTTCACTGATATCTTGTGGAAGTTACATGAAGCATTTGCGCATGTGCACTGCGGTTCTGTAGAACTTTGAAGAAATCATCGTATACATAGATAATATTTAATAATTTATAAATAAATTATAAGTATCATTATAAAACTTTTAAAATAGTATGAAATGTTTGTAAAAACAGAAGTGCGTAGAGCAACAGAATTACAAGAATACAGTAAGGAAAATCAAGGGGAAATTAATCTAAAGTTGAGTCAAAATTTTAAATTAAGAAATTAGATTTAATATTATAATTTATTCATTATTTAAATGCCTAAAACATCATCATCATCATCATCCATGCAAGTATTAGGTCATGTGGCCTGTTACGGTCTCAAACAGGAATTTTCCATCCAGCACTTTTTTGGATGTCCCAGCAATCTTTTGCCTTGGCAGTAATGAAGCATGGCTTTTAGAATTCTATGAGATGGCATTCATTGAAGATGAGCTTTTCAGTTGTTCTGGTAGTTTTGTATATGGTGGAGAATGGGTTCTACATCCAACTCTTCCATAATTTCCTCATTTCTTTTATGGTCTCACATTGTATAGCCTGCTGTACGGTGCATAAATCACATCTCATTTTCTGTTATTCAGCTTTCATCTCTTCTTCATATTGCCGATGCTTCAGCTGCCTTTGGGTTTTAAGAGCTGTTTTGCAAAATATTTATTTTATTAACAAAATTCTTAGATAATTATAGCAATTTATTATAATTAATTTATGTAGTGTCCACCGATGTGGTCACGAGGTAGCGTGTTGTCTTGTCATGCAGCAGGCCCGGGTTCGATCCCCGGTCAGGACAGTTTTTCTGTAAGACAACTGTCAGGAAAACTTTAAGGCCCAAACGGTCCCCGAAATCATATGGCCATCATCATCATCATCATCAACCTTCATCGGTGTGGAAAGCAACGGGAAGCTACCACACCTACAATTCCCTAGTAAAGCTGCAAAGCATAGCATGAAAATGCTATGATTGCAGTGAAAGACCTGCCCTTGGGCAGAATTACTATGGATGGATGGATGGATGGAATTTATGTAGTAAGAAAAAGACTCTGGACAAGCTGACAATAAAACAGAATTGTTTTGAAACATGTTCAAGAACAAATCAACATTAATATAGAGGTAAGATGATCAGACTAAAAATAATATAATTAAAATAACCTCAAAATATCACTTCGTAAAATTAAATTTTAATATACATATGGTTTGTTTACATTACAACTGTAACCTAGCTCGGAATAGGTACAGTCCCATACATTAGTCAAAAGTTCATGAAATAATTTCTTTCCCATGGAGATTTTAACTGGTGTACACCCCCTAACTCTGCACTACGGCAGAATAAAATAAATATTAGTAAAGTTGGTGAAATCAAATGTTTCTTACCTTTCCTCACACAAATCTTCTAAGTAGATCGCAGTTTCAAGACCATAATGGTCTCATCTTCAGTACTATTTTGGCGACTGATGTTATGTTGATCGGAAGAAACTCTTCTTCTTCCCTCTGTTGGTGGACCGATGAACCTATGGATCAGGTCTAAATTTGTGGGAATTTCGAAGTTCATAAATTTTTGACCTGATCCAGAGGTTCATTGGTCCACCAACAGAGGGAAGAAGAAGAGTTTCTTCCGATCGACAATAACATCAGTCACCAAAATAGTACTGAAGATGAGACTGTTATGGTCCCGAAATTGCGATCTACTTAGAAGATTTGTGTGAGGAGAGGTGAGAAATGTTTGATTTCACCATAAATTAAACCTCATAGTGATTAATTCCTGTAAAAGTTTAGTAAAGTTATTAAGTTATTTGTTTTCATGTGTTACAGCTTCTTTGTATATGACTCTGGACTCTCCCACACCAAAATGCCCGTGAAAATTCTACAAGAACAATTTCCTATTTACATGAAATTTATACAATTTTTATAATTTTTTTATAAAATAATGTACTTTATATCACCTGAACAAATGAAATAAATTTACTGTTGTAATAAATTTGACTCATCTACTTTACATCATTGTTATTTAGAGATACTTCAATATAGATCATGTCTATAAGTTTTGGATAAGAGTAAAAATAAAAAGAGCATCAAGAGTGAGCAAAGGATCCAATAATACAAATACACCATACAGATTGGTCATGATCATCATCATCATCATCAACAATCATGGATTAAGCCCATGTGGCTTGTTCCGATCTCATAGATTCTCATTCAAAAGTTGGATCCATCTCTTCTTTGATCTACCAACATTCCTGTGTCCTTTTGGTTTGTATTTAAGTATAATTTTGGGAATGCGATCATCTTCCATTCTTTGTACATGTTCTTTCCATTTTTTCCTAGATTCTTTTATTCTATCTAAGAGTTTAAAGATATTTAGCTCATTTCTAATATCTTCACTTCTTGTCTTATCTAGAAGTTTGCAACCGGCCACACTTCTCAGAAATCTCACTTCAGCTGCTTCTATGATCTTCTCTTCTCTTTTAGTTAAAACCCAAAATTCACTACCATACAATAGTAAGGGGACTGCCACTACTTTATAAAATTTTAGTTTTGTTTCTTTTCTTGTGCTTTTAAATATCCTTTTGATTGTTCCACATATATAATTGAATTTATTAAGTTTGTTAAATAGATCTTCATTTTTAAAATAGGAGATTTCATAACCCAGGTATTTAAAATGGTTCACTTGTTCAATGGGTTTCCCCTCCAGAATTATTTTAGCTCTTACGGTATCTGATCCCTTAAAAGCTAGGATTTTCGTTTTACTTATTGATTGGTCATGATATAAAAGAAAATTGAATGATGATATATTTCACAAACTGTAAAAAAAAAACAAAGAAAAATTATTGATAATTGTTAAAATACAATAAATACTGTAAAATATGCAGTGAATTATTTTTAGCGCTTTAATCAAAATGGCTTAGGTTTCATATTCTAGTATGTCAAGGTTTTTAAGTATAGAAAAAAAAGACACGACATTAGAGTTCTTAAGTCCAAAGAAGGACTGAATTGTTTGCTGTTACTTGAAAGCAGAAGACAATACAGGGAATCACGTAGTTAGCAGGATGCAATACTTAAATTTTAATTTCAGTTTTCTTAACTGCATTTAAATTACTTTTTTTTAGGAATTAACACTATGAGGTATTATTTGTTTAAGTAATTTGTATGAGGAGAGGTATGAAACATTTGATTTTACCAAAAATTTTATCACCTCACCTCATAATGAAATCCGATATCCTTCAAGAACTCGACGTAGACCTGGTCCTTGATCATATGCATAACTATCAAGAAAATTGGAAATAACATGTTAATAGAATGCCCAGAAGAAGAATCCCCAAAGCAATCCTAAACTATATCCCACATGGGAAGAGATCATTGGGACGACTCATGAAGATGTGGAAGGAAAACTTCAGTAGATAGTAACAGTCCTCTGAGGACTATGACCTGTCAGGATGGTGATGACTAGTTTCGGAACTTTCTTCTTCAGTTCCATTCTCAGAATTTTTCATGGCCATTATTTTTGTTTTTCTTTTTGGATATAATAATGGTTTTGAAAATACTGCGGATGGAACTGAAGAAGAAAGTTCTGAAACTAGGCTAAGAAGAAGTAGAAGATTATGAGGTGAGGTGATAAAATTTACTTACATAAATTTCTTAACTATTTTTCTACTTCTCAATTCAAGTAGCTACTTAGGTGTTCTAATAGTATTGACTGAACCCCAATCAGACTTACACATAAAGAAAAATTTCTAAGGTTTAGATGGGAATTGAACCTAGGGCCTTTTTGGATGGTAGTTAGACATCATAGAAGTGGGTCTCTTCGAAAATATTAATTAATTTTAATATGGATCCCAACCACCAAGAAATAATACATAAACTTTCCATATTTTTCAAAGACACCAGTACTAATTTTTTCACTTAGAAAGACCAGTACTATATTGTATGTGTCATGTGATTAGAAGGCCTAAGGTGTGGTATTGGTATGTATTTATTGAAATTCATATATAGTATGCTATGAATCATGTTAATTTCTTAGTATCGCCATGGCAACATCAGAAATGATGTATTTGTTGTCATGGCAACAGGAAGATAAACAACATTAATGCTGGTATGCTAGAAATTATATGGAAGTAGAATAGAAAAAAGTTTTATTACTTAAAACAAAATGCCATCTTGTGAGAGCTCTCCTCCACTACAAAATTCGGCTACTGCCTATGGAGGTTATATGGAGGTAAGATTTTTAATAAAATAAATGCCCTTAATTAAATATTACATATTTACAGTATTTTACTGGTAAAGTTAGACATTTCCAAGCAAATAACCAAGCTAATTAAAAGCCGAGGTATCAAATTCAGAATATGTCAACAATAATATTTTTATGTTTCTATTTTAAATTTAACATTTCTCACTGAATGACAAATTATATTTGAAGAGAAAAATTTACACCTAGACTGGGGTTTGAACCCAAGGTCTCTAGTTCTCTACATTAGTACTTTTGCTAAGTCAGCTACCTAGGTCACCAATGTAAATGTAAATGCAAATTTTTCTCATATTTATACAAATCCCAAGAATGCCAAAGGCTATGAACCAGTGTTCAACATCTCATCTGGCAGCTTCTTATTTAAGAATACTTTTAATGCAATTTAACATTACTATATAAAGACAGTAGAGTTTCTTTTGATGTTTTTATTTTAAGTTTAACATTTCTCACTGAATGACAAATATTTGAAGAGAAAAAGTTCCTAAAGTTGCATAAATATGAGAAAAATTTGCATTTATTTTGGAAGCCTAGGTAGCTCAGTTTGAAAAAGAATGTGTATAGAACTAGAAACCTTGGTTCATACTTCAGTCTAGGTATAAATATTTTTTTCTCTTCAAAATTAATTTATCATTCAGTGAGAAATGTTAAATTTAAAATTAAAACATCAAAAGAAGCTCTGATGGCTTTATATTGTAATGTTAAATTCCCATTAAAAGTCTTCTTAAATATGAAGTTGCCAGATGGCATGTTAAACAACAGTTCATAGCCTTTGGCACTTGGGAATTGTATAATTAGAGAACAATTTGTATTTAGATTGGAGGCCTAGATAGCTCAGTTGGAAAGTACACTAGTGGACAAAAGTAGAGATTAGGGTTTGATCCCCAGACTACGCGTAAATTTTCTCTTCAAAATTAGGATGGATGTATGTGTATGTTTTGTGTAGTGTAAATTGAAAATAGATCACATTAACACCATCTATCCACCCAGTGCAGAAACTGAAGAATGTAAAGGGCAGTGGGAGCATTAAAATACACACGCACACACAAATACTTTAATAACACTGAGCAACAAAAAATTAACTTTTTTTTTGTCTCAGAAATAAAAATATGTGATTCTGATAGTATTCTTTCTCCTGAATTCAAATATGATATCAGTTTTTCTCCATCATGCAAGGTTTCCGAGAGACAGGAATTTATAATTTCAAACACTTTAATATTTTCTACATTCGTAACTACACAATATTTGAACATTCGGACTCACCTACAAAGTAAGAAATGATGATTTTTTGCTATATTTCACCTGTGGAGCATCCCTCTTGATGGTCCAACAATAATTGGCAAGCATATTAGGATTCCATTTGCCTTGAGTTAGCTCATTTGGTTTTATTTTACAATGGACAAAAAAAGTTTATTAAAAAATAATTATTTAAATCCATTAATTGAAATTGAAATAAAAAAACTGTGGGTGATGGAGAAATTCCAAATACATATGAAAACACAATAAAAAACTGTATTAAGTACAAATATTGGTACTCATGAGACAAAAATCATGTTGACCAGTGTGATCATCATTGCCTTCTTCGAAAACTAAAAACATCAATTGAAAAATGAGTTAGAATTTAAGATTTAAATTAAAATGCTTTATACCTCACCTCATATCCAGTCTTCTAATTATAATATTATAATTATAGAAAACTGGATATCAGATGACGTATAAAGCATTTTAATTTAAATCTTAAATCATATTTAAAGAGAATAATTATACACTCAGACTGGGACTTGAACCCGGGACCCTTGGTTCTCTAGACCAAGTGCTCTACCATCTGAGCTACCTGAGCAAGAGTAAACAGAAGTACTTGTTCAGGTAGCTCAGATGGTAGAGCACTTGGTCTAGAGAACTAAGGGTCCCGGGTTCAAGTCCTGGTCTGAGCATATATTTTTTCTCTTCAAATATGATTTGTTCATAGTTTCACTTCCTTTAAATATTAATTTAATAGATATATTTCACATAACAGTTATTCTAACACCAATCAAGTTTCTGAAGCAGACAATGAGGACTGGTTTATATGACTTTTCTCTTTTTCTAAAGAAATTATAAATGTTGTCATTGTTATTTTGAGTCAAGGTGTATTTCATTGCATTTATCATAAACTGTCCACAGGTCACTGAACCTCGTCAAATTCCAGACCGTCCATGTCATGTTCCTTCTCCACATCAACTTTCCTGTCCACCTCCGCAACCACTGTGCTACACACAACCTGGACAAAGCAACTGTCCTCCTGAAATGCGATTTGCTAACTCTAACATGCAGGATAATAAGAATCCAAATTTTAATGAAACTATAAACTGCCACTGCTCACCAAAACCCCAGTCTGGTATAAGCAATGCTCTCATGCCATCTAAATGTGAATGTCCTGAAAATCTTCTCCCAAAACCACCCTCACCTCCAAAGGTGAGTAATTACAAAGGCATGCCAACCTATTGCAGCTATTTAGAAAATCAAAATACAACTCAAGCTGAAGAACCAATAAGAGAGCGTGAAATTTTACGTACAAGTCATTTAAATGTAGAAAAGTACTGTCCTAAAAAAACATGTTTATGTATCCAACCTCTAGAAGATAAAAGCAGTAAAGTAAATGAAGCAATGACATCACAACAGAAGGGTTCTTGCAATAATAAAAGCCAATACTATTTTCCTGAACAAGAGAAATCTCTTAAAAGAGGGATATATAATGATCCACAAACAAAAACATCTTGTAGTCCTTATCAAGGATCAGAAGAATGGGGCCCCAATGCTTTTAAAAGACCAGATTTTATGAAAATTGAAGATCAAGCAAAAAAATTTTATGGGAATAATACAACTTGTCTTCAACAATGTCCTGGAAATTCATCACCTCTAAATTATGAAGAAATTTCAAAATTTAAAGTAGATGATCATCCAAATAACACCTCTTTATGTTCTGCATATAAACCAGTACAATATCAATCAGAAGTTTGTGATGAAGCTTCAAGATTAGAGGATGAAAGAATGAGGAAAATATATAAAGAGTATCCTCAACACGAGAACTGTAGAGTGCTAAGTCGTGAACTGCCTGAGAAATATCCTCAAGTTCTATGTAATTGTCCACTTCAAAAACATAAGAATGTAGAGAAGATATGTTCCAACAACAATCCAGGATGTACTTGTCGTAATTTTACACCAGGACTTCATGCAATTAAAGACACTAACAGGGCAAAACACTGTCCACATGGAAAACCAGACTGTACTTGTACTCCATCTCAATTTCAGGTTGGTATAAAGATGTATTAATAAAAACTATCTTCAACTTGTGTACAACTCAGGATCGGGTTGAGGAATGAGATGAGATGAAGACTATATTTATAGAGATCTGTGAACGACAAGGGTGCTGACCAACCAATCCTGATGCACCATCACAGGGGCAGATGAATGAAATAAAACAAAATGGATGAGATGAGTATGGAGAAAGTGATGGAATGAAATTTGTGGCAGGGGAAAATGGGAGAAACCCTGAGAAAAACTTGCCCAAGCTCCATTTCATTCACATGGAGTGACCGAGACTTGATCTTGGGACCCCAGCAGTGAGTAGCAAACATTTAACTGCTTGCACCATGGAGCTGCCTTATAAAGATATAATAATATGCTTCCTAAATCATAGTAAAACTTCTAATTAATTAGAAGACTGGATATGATGTGAGGTGTAAAGATTTTTAATTTAATGTGTCACATTCAGTACCGTAAACCAGTTAAGGCGTTTAAAGAGACTATCGTATATGCAGCCGTCGGTCAGTTAACTCGTTTTAGAGCAGGCGCGAACAAACCTCATTTATATTCGGCGCCTAAATATTGTGTTGGCTTATTATGTCTTGGAGATCATAGATGGCATGTAAATGTACATTTTCTATTCCCGTTTGACACGTTTAACCTTGGTGAATCCCCTTTTATTTTTAAAACAAACAACACATGGGATTTGTTCACCCAAACTTGACTCCAGGCTCCAATGCAGTCGTATATGTTTCTCGTTATCGCGCTGTTGTTTGTGCATGAGTGATACCATGGCAAAAGAAAAATATCTCACTGAGAAGAATTAGTGAATATTTTGTATAATGATGATTCAGGTGATGAACTGATTCCTGAATTAGAAGATTCACAAAGTGAAAGTGAAGATGAACTTCCACTTCCTGTGATGTCAATCACCCAAGTTATTTCACCATCTAATTCTACTAGGATATCTCCTTTAGGTATGTACAAAATTTGAATTTTCTAGGACTAATATTTTGAGAATAATGGTCCATTTTCTGAAGTGCCACGAAAAGGGTAGCTGGGGTATTTAAATGGCTGGCCTGTGGGTTTAAATGCCCTGCTCAGTGCCTGGTACTGAATGTGTTAATAAAAAATATCCTCAACTCGTGTCTAACTCAGGGTTGGGTTGAGGAATGAGATGAGAAGAAGCCTCTATATTTATAGAGATCTGTGAACGACAAGGATGCCGACCAACCAATCCTGATGCACCATCACAGAGGCAGATGAATGAAATAAAACAAAATGGATGAGATGAGTATGAAGAAAATGGTGGAATGAAATTTGTGGCAGGGGAAAACAGGAGAAATCCTGAGAAAAACCTGCCGAAGCTCCGTTTCATTCACATGGAGTGACTGAGACTCGATCTTGGGACCCCAGCTGTGAGAGGCGAGCATCTAACCGCTTGCACCATGGAGCCGCCTTATAAAGATATAATAATATGCTTCCTAAATCATAGTAAATCTTCTAATTAATTAGAAGACTGGATATGAGATGAGGTGTAAAGAATTTTAATTTAAATCTTAAATTAAACCTCAAAGTGTTTTTTCCTATAAAAGATTAGTTCAATTTTAGTTCAAAGTAAAACTTCTATCAAAAGATCATCAACAGTTTTTAAAAAAATGTTCTTTAAAAGAGATGGTCATTTAGTAAGGGAAAATAATATTGTACCGTATAAACTTTTGAAATTGTATGCATTGTAAAGTAAATTGCCACTTAAAACATTGTGTCAACATTATTACTACAACGTATATAAGAGAAAAGTTTGCATCTAGATCGTAACTCGCCTCGGTAGCTCAGTTGGTAGAGCATTTGGCCCGGCAAGCCAAAGGTCCCGGGTTCGAGTCTCGGTCTAGGCGAAAATTTTTCTCTTCAAATATAATTTATCTTTCATTGAGAAATGTTAAATCAATAATAAAAAAAAAATTATTACATCTTTATTATATATATATATATATATATATATATATATATGTTATATTGAAGATTTTCGCGGACATAAGTATGAATATGAAAGTTTTCTTGGGTTTTCCGTGTCTTGGATTCAAGTTCGGCCTCTGGCCACTGATTCTGACGTTGTGGGATCATGCCGAAACATCGGAATCAGTGGCCAGAGGCTGAACTTGAATCCAAGATGCAGAAAACCCAAGAAAACTTTCATATATATATATATATATATATAGGTGTTAAAAAATAATGTTTACGATATTTCAAGAATAATAGAGGAGGTAAGAACAAACACTTTTTTATCTGAAAAAACTTTGGTATATGCACCGTTTTGCCTTTAGATGGTCTTACCTGTAGATGGCTTGACTTCCATCAGAACATGCACCAATTAGTTCTGTTTGTGTTGCTGTGTCTGCAAAAAGTTGAAAGTGTCATCACAGTATCAATGAAGACCTCTGATTGAGGGTCTTTCCACTTTTCAGCGGTTGCCCTTTTACCAGCCGGCTGCTGGCCCTTCACATCCACATGTGTCAATCACAGAGGTAGATGATCAACAGCCAGTGTAGGGGTGACATTTGGTTAGCATGTCGAGTCCCCCAGCCGTTATAGCTGGTTCCTCAACCTGGAGCCGCTACTTATTGTAGCTACCCAATTGCCTCACGATGCTGGGTGGGCACCGGTCCCATACTGACCGAAATACCATGAGAAAATTTCTTCCCCCATAGATACTCGAACCAGCGCAAGTCCCGTAGCTCTGCGCCAAGGCTTCCTACCTTAACCGCTCGGCTACGGCGCGGGACTAATGAAGACCTGCTACAATAAATATGTAAGTACGTTTGAGTTTACTATCCATTCTCATGCCTCAGCATACCTGCAATGTTGAAACGTGTATACGTTTGTACTACATGGCAGTTTCCATTTGTTGCAGTGAACTGTACACAATTGATACATCACAGATGGCTGAGCACACTCTAAACGAGCTTACAGATATGCATCTTCTGTATGGGGAAACACGTGCAGCATGGTGCTTTTACGCAGGAAGGTTTCCGATGAGGAGATTACCATCTCCCAAGCTCCTCGTCTGGTTGGTTCCACGTGTTCAGTTTCACGCATACGGGCATCAATTTGTTGAAACAGAACCCGAGATGGTAATCTCCTCATCGGAAACCTTTCAGCGTAAAGGTGCCGTGCTACACGTGCCTCTCCATACAGAAGATGCATGTCCATAAGCTTGTTTACAATGTACTCAGCCATCTGTGATGTATCAGTTGTGTACAGTGCACTATAACAAATGGAAACCGCCATGTAATACAAATGTAAACACGTTTCAACATTGCAGGTATGCTGAGGCACAAGAACGGATAGTAATAGCAAATGTACTTACTGTACTTGTCGTATCAAGTCTTCGTGGACACCGTGATGACCCTTTCAACTTGTTGCAGACACAGCAGCACAAACAGAACTAATCAGTGCATGTTGTGACGGAAGTCAAGCCATCTACACATAAGACCATCTAGCGGCAAAATGGTGCATATGCCAAAGTTTTGTCAGATAAAAGAAGTGTTTGTTTTTACCTCCTCTATCATCTCTGAAACGTTGTAAACATTATTTTTTCACTCTGTATATATAAATTCAGCCTGTGCATGTTTGTGACTTACAGACTTCTAAATCAATCTTCATGAAAATTTGTATATACAGGTTTTCAAGTATGGTGAGTGTTTATCTGCTATCCATTATGCTTTAAAACCATTAGGTGTAGGAGTTCATCTGAAATGAAAATTATAAAATTGCTCTAGGGATTGCAATTTTTTATGATTCATAACGAAACTCAATATATTCTATTGAAGTAGATCCATGTAAGAAGTATCCAAAACTCAGCTAAATCCGATCTTTAGAAGTGGGGGTTTACTTGAAATCCAAAAATAAGAATTGACTCTAGCAAATCATATCCGGTAAGTGAGAGCAGTTTTGGTATCAGTTTTGAATCCTGTACAATTATCCTCCAGTTTATTATCAACTGTGTTATTAATTATTGTTATTTTATTATATCCAACTATAATGAAAATTTCTGTTAATTTAGGATATAGATCCATGCACTGGAAATGCAAGGCAAATGGATGCAGCAGTAAAAAACATTTCTGCTGGACCTGGTGGTGATGGAAAAAGCTGTCACCTTCCTGAGACCAATCCACTGGCACCAAGAGGTCCTATGGTACAACCTCATCAAGATGTCACTTGTTATTGTCCAGGGGTAACTTCAGAGTTCTTTTATTTTTAAAGAATGGAAACTTTGTGATGAGTATCAAAACTAATAACTAGCTAACTAACTGGCACCATCAAACATGGAGATTCATGACCTCATGGACATAAGCTCTCCATTATCCCTATCTTGAATTAATATTTTTCCAATCATCCTTGTATAATTCATCCCCCTCAAATCATGGCTAATGTTATTCTCCCACCTCATTCTTGTTATCTACTGGGAGCTTTCCCTCTAGTTTTCCTGCAGAAGTTTCTATGCTCCTTTTTCATTCCCCATTCACACCACATGTTCTGCCCATCACAATTAACTGTTCTAATTATATCTGGTTTGCCATAAATATAGGTGAGATGTAAAAATAATTTCTGATTAATTTATATAAAATGCACTTTAAAGTAGTTAATTTTTCTTTTCAAATAATTATTTGTTCAGTAATTAAAACATTTTGTCTGTTCATTCTTACCTTTTATAGTTGTTTTTGTCGAACATATGTTTCAGGGCTTCTTAGCCCCATCGTCAGCTATTACAGACTGAATTTTCTCATATTGTCGGCCCTGATTCTTTACCTCTGGTCCAATGAATTTACTAATGAGGTTCCTTTCTGCGGGAATTTCAAAGTTCATAATTCTTTCCTTGTTCTGTATACAGATTTTTCCCATATGGTGAGTTCATTTTTGTTTTCTAACTGTTTTAATAATTTTGTTTTTACATCTATTTTGTGTTTTTCTAAAAAAAAATTGTGCATCATTACAAAAGTTAAATTAAAATTATAACATCAAAAAATTTTTTAGGAATGAGTTGGTATCTTTACCAAAAATGCTATAATTATTCTCAAATAAAAAAATAAAGTTAAATTACCTGTAGATTTCATTAGAAATGTTTTTTATATTTCACCTCATAAAGTTGCATGTTTTCATGATACTGGTTTCAAATATCATTTTACTTTCATCTTCAGTCAAACTCCAACTTGAAACCAATATCCTGAAAACATGCAACTTTATGAGGTGAGATATAAAAAACATTTTCTCCAACTCATTCATAAATTGAAAATACCTCATAGTTTTACTTCCCTCTTTAATTTTGATGAAAATAGAAAATAAAAGTTGATTTTGTTTTGACAGGAATCTCCTCATGCTCAAAGTCCAAGATACACCTCAACCTGAGAACAGGACAGTGGATACACAAGCTGCCTGCCAACCTGCTCCTTGTGTCTGTGACACTCCCCCATGTCAGCAACAACCACAGGTTAGACAATTTTAAAACAACAAATCTCCTATATGCATACTACAGTCCAATTAATGTAACTTTAGCTCTTAATGAATAATACTGACATATTTCCAACATTGAGTTAATTTTTTATTTGTAGTAATTTTTTAATCCATTAGGTTGCATTTGGTATTGAAAAACATACCACCATTTTAATAATTTATAAATATGACATAATCTAGTTAGTTTTTTTTTTTTTTAAGTTAGGTAAGCAAAATTCCAGTGCATGAAATCTTCTCCGAAATTAGCCAAAAGTTTGATTAAATTTAGGCATTTTCATGCCTTGGATTTCTTCATTTATTCAGCTTATTATTGGATGTAATATTATATAAGAGGGTTACAGTGGTTATGTTTCTTTCTTCTGGTCCCGAGTGTCATGGCTTTAAATCTAGCTGGGGTCAATGGATTTTTTTTAGGATGGAAAAATCCAAGGAGCAAGTTCTCTAGGAGGGACTTTAAGCCGTGGGTCTAAATATTTTCAAGCTCATAAAATATCCTTAAGCCTGAATAAAGAGTCCTCTAAGCAAAATTTATCCAACTTTTTGATCCTAGTAATACCTTAGTTGCTTACTAGATGTCTCATTGATTTGGTATGCTGACTGCATACCATTCATGACATCTTTGGGAAATAAGCATAACTAAATTAACTTGATCTAGTAAGTAATAACAAAGGAGAGGCTTGTAATCATCTTCAGTCTGTTATGCCATTGTAGATATATATTGTTATATATAGCTTGACCATTTACAAAAAGCAGTTATGGCGGAAAACTTACTTCATTTCTTTCTCCCACACTGGCTGTGCTTTCTCCTCTATGCATTCCCCTCCGTCGATCACCAATCAGAGTCATTCTCTGAACTCTCGTCGGAACACTAGAACTATTACTATTTTCATTCTCATTGGATAAGTAGATGATGATTATATTTGAAGAGAAAAATTTTCACCTAGACCGAGACTCGAACCCGGGACCCTTGGCTTTCCGGGCCAAGTGCTCTACCAACTGAGCTACCGAGGCGAGTTATGATCTAGACGCAAATTTTTCTCTTATATACGTTGTAATTCCCTATCGCCAAATGCCTTTGAAACCATTGCTTCTATCTTTGGAAATGGCGGCTTCTTAGTTAAGAAGACATTTATTGGGAATTTAACATTACTTTATAAAGCTAGTAAGGCTTCTAATGATGTTTTTATTATTGATTTAACATTTTTCACTGAAAGATAAATTATATTTGAAGAGAAAAATTTTCGCCTAGACCGAGACTCGTACCCGGGACCCTTGGCTTTCCGGGCCAAGTGCTCTACCAACTGAGCTACCGAGGCAAGATGATGATTATGTTCACTTTTGCATCCACTGTACACTTCCAATCACAATAACTGTCTTCTTTTAAAAAACTGATGCACATTGTAGATGATTTCATGGGTTTAGCCTCTAAGTGGCCTATCAGACTTAGATGATGAAGACTTGCTATTGTAACTGCAAGTATGCACTGTAACTACTATCATTAGACTATTCTAAAGCTTACTATATATTAGGCACATGCTTACACACTTGGGCATGGCTGTACTCACATTTAATGCCGAAACTTACCTTGAAATTTCTCCTAGACAATCATTGTGATGTGCCAAGGGCATATGCAAAAATTATCTGCTGCTTTTAACTGCAAGTCACTAAAATACAGTGCCAAATCTCTTATTTAAACTACAGGGGTAATAAAACACCTGATTCGGTGGAATGGATAATAATATGCCGTCTGCACCATGCCCTACTGCACCTCATTCTGTGCTCTATTCAAATGGGACATACATCTGCTTTGCACAGTGGTTTGCCGTTGCTGGATTCTTGCTTTGATTTCTGTGCCTTGCAGTTAAAAGCAGCAGATAATTTTTTTGACATGACCTTGATATTTCACAACACTTCTCTGGGAGAAATTTGGAGGTAGGTTTCAGCATGCAATGGTTGACAGTTCCCTTGTCAGTACAAACTTAAGCAGTGACCACATGTTTGCTGTGGTCAGGGGATGAGGGAGGGGAGACTATTGCATGCATAGTTAGAACTGCATTTTGTCAGTGGTTGGGTTTTAATAAAGTAAGCCTATATTTGGTAACATGTAATATACCGTATATGTTTAATACACAAAACAATTTAATTTAATTATTTTGAGTCTGTGATATCTTCTTCCTTCCAAGTATTAGGCCAAGGCCTGTTACGATCCTATAGAAAATTTTCCCTCCAGCGCTTCCCGGGAAATTCTCATATAAGACTTGAAAGCATAATAATAGTCCCTTCGATTGGTTGCTGGCCAAAGGAAGGCAAGACCAGTGATGGGGCTGCCATCTTATAGCCTCTGGTCAGGCTTTTCTGGAGAAGAAAAGAAAATAAAGGAAAGAAGAAATGGAAGAAAGGAAAGACTCCCTAGCCCTCGGATGCCCTAATAGCGTCGGGGTCAAAAAAACAAGAGTTAACCAAGAGAGGTTAGATAGTAAAGTTAAAAGAGTGCAAAACACAAGTAAGTGGAAGAAATGTTTTGCTCAGCTTGGGCACCTTGTGGTCGCCATCCACATATCCCCTAGGTGAGGACCCCTCTTACCTCAATATTAATGTTGATTTGGTCTTGAACATGATTTGATTAGTCTTCTAATCAAAACATGTTCAAGAACAAATCAACATTAATATTGAGACTCATAGATATCATAGACTCAAAATAATTTAATTAAAAGAACCTCAAAATATTACTTCCTAAAATAAAATATTACTTACAATTTAATTCATACATAATCCCCCAAAATAAAATAAATTTAATATATTTTCACACTCTAGATGTAGTTAATCATGTAGCCTTACCAATAAATACATATAGTTACATTGTTGCGTGAGATTTCAATGAAATCATTACTTTATAGGACTGAAAGTTAAGCTGATGGGGCTTCATTTCACTTTAAAACAATATATGGCTTTTTTAACATCCTATATAATAACCTGAAGTACAAAAAGTGCAGTGAATGAGAATGGAACAAAAACATACATATGTATAATTTCCAGGCAGAAAATGGTCCACCTTGCTACTTGCCACAATTGAAAGACATGTTTCCACAACCTGAAACTGTGACAGCTGAGGGTCAAGATTCTCAGAAGATGGGAGTGATTGGACCCTGGGCAACAGGCCGAGTGGATTGGGGACCTTTGTCTGGTCTCACAGGGACGCGGCCTGTAGTGGATAAGTACTCAATATCTCGCTACAGTGAAGGAGAGTGGCGCAAACATAATGCAGATGTACTGGGAGGAGCGGACAAAGAGACACATCATGCCAATGTGTAAGTCATTTATACAGAGTATTCCAAAATTACACAACAAAATTAATTTTTATGAAGATCATGGATTAATTTTAAAATTAATAATATTATTCTCAAAATTGATAAGGAAGTAAACTATAAGGTGATTTATCAAGTTTAAATTGGTAACATACACTTCACTTCATGTTTTGTTCTCACACCTGAAACATTGAGAAACTTCTACTAAATACATCTGGAAACTTTGCCTATTGGTGTCACTATATCTCATCACAATATTTTATTTAACAATTCTATTTAACTTCTCAAGTCATTAGCATTGTGACAAACTCTGCATAGAAGCCTTGGGCTAAATGGCTGTGCTCTGGTTTTCTTAACATTCAACATGTTGTCTACTACTGCAGTAGACATCCTCAGGAGATTCTGCATGCTCTAAGACCTCCTAACTCTTCAACTGTCTACAGCCAGTCTGCAGCCAACAGTTCAAGAGTTAGGAGGTCATAGAGCACACAGAATCTTCTGAGGATGTCTACCGCATTAGTAGAACAAACGTTGAGTGTTAAGAAAACCAAACCACAGCCATTTAGCCCAAAAGACATGAATCAAGACACCTGCTGTGTAAGTATACAATTTTACATCTGCATAGAAGCTTTCTGTTTTAGGCTTCTATTGCTTTTGTTGTTGAAAATCTAGTCATGGGATACGTGGCTTTACTTTTTTTCAAAAGGAAAGGGAAACTGTCAACCATTGCATGTCAAAACCTACCGTGAAATTTCTTTCATTGAAGCATTGTGATATACCAAGGCTGTGTCCAAAAAAAAATATCTGCTGGTTTTAACTGCAAGACACTAAAATCCAGCACCAAATCTCTCATTTAAACTACAGGAAAGTAATACAACTCCTGACTTCTTCTTCTTCCAATGGCATTACAGCCCAAACTGGGCCCGAGCCTTCTTGATGCGAGATCTCCAATCTTCTCTATCCAGTGCTCTCTCTGTTGCCAGTTCCTACAGTTCAATATTTGATACTCCTGACTTGATGAATTGTATAACCCTGACAACCTGCCCCTGCACTGATCCTACCACACACCACTAAGGTCAACTCACACAGGGACATCCACCAATTTTGCACAGTGGGTTTCCATGCTAGATTCTGGCTGTGATTTCTGTGCCTTGCAGTTAAAAGCAGCAGATCGTTTTTTGGACACAGCCTTGGTACATTACACACTTCTTTGAGAGATATTTCAAGGTAGGTTTCAGCACATAATGATTGACAGTTCCCTTGTTAGGACTTTTAAGCTTTAAAAAAACGTGAATCAAATCAGGTTTGTACCTACACACCTTGGATTAAAAATGAGCATTGTAATCAATCATTATAGGGCCTACCAGTGAAACTAACTTAAAAACAATTATTGATAACTAACATTTTCTGCAATCTTTGAACTCTAGAGATCAAAGTGACTACTATATGATGAGTAATATTTTGTTCAAATTATGCTATAAAACATATCATGCAGGGTGAATTTCAATGGACGACAGTGTGCGGCATACACAGCAGCCGATACGGACAAGAAACAAAGTGATAACACAAAACGACTGTCACAGCGTGCCCATGATGTGCATCGGTCTAAAGTTGACTTGGAACGTGCTGTCATATCCATGGCAGATGAAATAAACTTAATGGAACTGCAAAGACAACGTCTCAAGACAGCAATGGGTGTTCTGCGCATGCCTGAGTCCATAGCAGGTGAATGTTTGGATCGCAGAACAGGCAGACTCGAACCTGATCTTGTCAGGGATAAAGCTGAAGAGGAACTCGTTAAGGTAAATCAATTCCACAAAACATAGTTAAATTTCTTATTATTATTCTTCTCCCTTTCATATTTTAGTCCGAATAGACTGTTCATTCCTCATTCCATCTCTGTCTTGGTTGCCCAGCATCTTATCATACTCTTGGTTTATAAGACAGAATTATTTACAGAATTCTCCTATCATCCATTCTTTCGAAATGTTCTTTCCATTTATGTCTATATTTAGCTATTTTTTTACTAATTGCAATTATATTTAATTTATATATATTTTAATTATCATTTAATTTTCTTGCAGACCATGGTTTCTTCACATCTGTGTGACATTGTCAATGCTATATTTAAATTAATATTGGGAAGTAAATTTGCATTTAGATTGGAACTTGCTCAGGTAGCTCACTCAGTTAGAGCATTCACCTAGAGTGCAAAATGTCCTGGGTTCAAGCCCCAGTCTGAGCATATAATTTTTCTCTTCAAATTAGATATGTGTATGTATTTTTCAGGAGGTGGCTATGATAGGTGAGATACGGGATTTGATGGGGAGAATGCTGAAACAAATGGAAGAGCAACTGAAACATGACAAGGCAATCAAACAACGCACAGAGATGGATTGGAGTGATAAGAAAGAAGTATATGATATAGAAGCAACAAATGTAGGCCTGCGCAATACAAGCACCACACTGTTATTCAAACCAGGAGCCACAAGATTTCCTGAAGGGTGAGCTGCTGACAAATGCAATATTCACATCTTTTAAGGAACACTATTAATTTACAAAGTTAGCCAAAAGTTTCTAGGCAAACTCTACTTCAAGTTATAAAAGTGTGTCAAGGCCCATCTCCTGTTAACGGGTAGCAAGATATATTTAGGGGCCGAGGACAATAAATGAGACGGACTTAACATTAAATCAAGATCGGGAATTAGATAACCCTGCACAGGATAGCAAAAAACTAAGGAATTAAAGGAAGCTACATAAATAAAATATATCTAAAAACTAAAATATATAAATTAAATTTGAAGAGAAAAATTTTCGCCTAGACCGGGACTCGAACCCGGGACCCTTGGCTTTCCGGGCCAAGTGCTCTACCAACTGAGCTACCGAGGCGAGTTACGATCTAGACGCAAATTTTTCTCTTATATACGTTTTAATTCCCTATCGCCAAATGCTTTTGAAACCATTGTTTCTATCTTTGCAAATGGCGGCTTTTTAGTTAAGAAGACATTTATTGGGAATTTAACATTACTTTATAAAGCTAGTAAGGCTTCTAATGAAGTTTTTATTATTGATTTAACATTTCTCAATGAAAGATAAATTAACTAAAAAGCCGCCATTTGCAAAGATAGAAACAATGGTTTCAAAAGCATTTGGCGATAGGGAATTAAAACGTATATAAGAGAAAAATTTGCGTCTAGATCGTAACTCGCCTCGGTAGCTCAGTTGGTAGAGCACTTGGCCCGGAAAGCCAAGGGTCCCGGGTTCGAGTCCCGGTCTAGGCGAAAATTTTTCTCTTCAAATTTAATTTATCTTTCATTGAGAAATGTTAAATCAATAATAAAAACTAAAATATATATTTAAAATAATGTGAATGAGTTTATAAAAGAAAAACAAGTTGAAATATTCTGAAATATACAAGACCTAAAAATGAGCCTGAACAAAAATATATTAACTAAGACTTTAATAAGCCTAATAATTAAAACATTTTGTCTGTTCATTCTACTAAAAAGCTCTGAAATGTATGTTCGACAAAAACAACTCTAAGAGGTAAGAATGAACAGACAAAATGTTTTAATTATTAAACAAACCTTTTAATAGCTCAGTTGCTAGAGCACTTGGCCCGGAAAGCCAAGGGTCCCAGGTTCGAGTCTCGGTCTAGGCAAAAAAAATGTTCTTCTTATAACCCTAGATTTATAGGCTATAAAAAATCATTACTATTTATTTGGTCCTTAATTAATATTGTGATAACCAAGCGAATATAGGTGTAAAAAGGACGTTCATTATCATCATCATCCAGGGATTAAGCCTGTTGGCTCATTCCGGTTTCATGAAAGCTAGAATTGTTAAAATTATTCAGACCATCTTCTGTGTGGGCGTCCAACATTTCTCCTTCCATGCGGTTTATAATTTAGCAATAATTTTGTAAATCTTCACTCTGGCATTCTATCAATATGTTCTTTCAAGTAATTATACAGTCTGTAATTATTCGGTCTGTAAGTTCGAAACAGTTGGTAGAGCACTTGGCCCGGAAAGGTTCGAGTCTCGGTCTAGGCAAACATTTTTTTCTTCAAATATAAACCTCTTAATGTTACTTCCTATTGTATTTTAAAATTTAATAAGCCACTTAGGCTGGATATCTTAATGCTTGAGTTTTTAGTCTTAACGAATATTAAACTGAACAACACATATTCTATGTAAAGTACAAAGATCTGAAGTAAACTTACGTGCGACCATTATAGACGACCTTGGAGTCAAAGGCCGGTTTCTGTGTTGAGCTACATGGGTGTACAGCCATCTCTCCAACACCAGACGAGATCATTTAGGGGTTGAAACCTCGAGTTTATATATATTTCTAAGTGGGTCGCTTTCACCTGACATGGAAGCATTAAGAATAACTTTTCGTGCCGATACGTGATTGGTACACGTCAACCAGATATGCATTTATATTAAATAAACTAAGAAGCCGTAATAATAATTATAATAACCAAATATTTATAGGGGGATAATTAATTTTTAATAATACCCTTTTGATAATTATAATTTCTGGCTATCACACTCAATTATGAGTCCAATAAACAAGGAGTTTATAAAGCCTATAAATTTTGGGTCATAACAAAGCGTGATTCAAAAAGTTCTGCAAACTAAAAGATGGAGTTGTAAAGAATACTTTATATTACAAAATATTTTACAAGTTTTCAATATAACAGCATTTCACCAATTCTGTATTCCAGATTGGACACCTTCACAGTTTTTATTTGAACTAACATTTTCCAATCCTGGATGGAATCAAATTTAAGAAAGAAAAATTCATGTTTGAACCGGGATTTGAACCCTGAACCTGTATGTAGAACAAAGGGTCCAGGGTTCAAATCCCGGTTCAAACATTAATTTTTCTTTCTTAAATTTGATACCTTCACAGTTGAGGGGCTTAGTGGAATAAGGGCCCATCCCAACCAATGGTTGATCTTTAGTTATTTGCAGATTATGTATCCTGTGGCCATCTTCTGTTAATCTTTAGAAGATCATAATTCTAACTTTGCTCAAAAGAGGGTAAATGAGACTTTATGTGTAAGAAAAATTTCTAACTTCTTCACGCGCGCGGGAAATAAATGCCCATCCCAACTGCTGACACGTGACCGTATATTGTCCTCTACACAGAGCACCCGAACACAGAGCACAGTCCTCTGTGGTCCGGTTACAATACTGACTAGCATTGCCGGCAAATATCAGTAAATGCAGAATGGCTGATGCGGCAGGTTGTTGTGCAAATGGAAATAGTGTAATAAAACCTACGAAAATAAAAAGAAATGTACAAGAGTGGAATAAAAACGAAGCAGAAAATTTTACGAAACAGTGGAAAGAAATATATATAAATATATATCGGCCTGAATCAGTTGCTTCAAGAGGTGCAGATGAAATTGCCAGGTGTTTATTAAAAGCTGTGCCACTGATTGAAAAAGGTGCTAATATAAAGAAACTTAAAGTGTATATAGTGATTCATGTGTTGGTTAAAAGAAGAATTTTACAATAATGGGACTTAGGCTGTACATTATTGATTGTGGTTGATTTGAAGAAATTTATAAAGAAGGCATCATGACATTTGTACCACCTGTACACAGCAGCCTTAAATCAGATAATGATGATACATATGCTGCAAACGTTGAATACATAGATTAATGCAATATTCAAGTTAAAAAATGTTATTTAATTTGTTTATTTATGTTGTATTTTTTATATTCTCAATTTTCTTTTTCTTTGATTAGACATATGAAACAACATAGTGATCTATACATTTGCAGGCAGAAAGCTTATTTTATGTACAAGACATGTACCAAATATTATCAATATGTGCTCTATATATTTTACTCAATATAGAATTTAATAAAATGCAATTTTTCTCCAAACTTAGTGCAGTTGGGATGGGCCCTTATTCCACTGACCCCCTCAGTTGTCTGATGATTTGAGACATCTCATTGGTAACATCGCCAATGATACCAAAATGTTTTTCACAGAGTAGTTTCCTTCAGTTGGGGAACAAATCAGAGACTGGTGGTCTGAAATTAGGGTTGTGTGGCAAGTGGGGAAGTCCTTTCCAAACATATATATTGAAAGTTTCTCTCACTGTTACGGAAATATGATGCCTTACTGATGTTAGTTATTTCAAATTGTAACATGGTATATATTTTTAAGGTCTTTCATTTATTATTTTAGGATAATTTTGGATTTGGCAAAAAATATATATGATTATTCCCACAGGGCCCACCGTTGTGGTCTCAAGGTAGCATGCTGCCTTGTCACGCAGCGGGCCCGTGTTCGATCCCCGGTCGGGGCAGTTTTTCTGGGTGAGGTTTTTATCGGGGTTTTTCCTCACCTGTAAGACAAATGTCAGGAAAACTTTAAGGCCCAAACGGTCCCCAAAATCATATGGCCATCATCTTCATCATCATCATCCTTATCATTATCATCATCACCATCATCCTTCACCAGTGTGGAAAGCAACGGGAAGCTACCACACCTACACAATTCCCTAGTAAAGCTGCGAGCATAGCATGAAAATGCTATGATTGCAGTGAAGGACCTGCCTTCAGGCAGAATTACTATGGATGGATTCCCACAGGTTATATTTTTGTAACAGCTTTTTTACATTTTATAAAATGTGATTGATATGTATTAGGCAAGTTTTGGAAATGCATTCCTCGATCAATTATTACTTGATTACAAATAGGCAATTCAATCCAGAAAATATATTTTTGATCATGGATTTTCCAATACTTGTATGGTTGGTAATGATGATGATAGCAGTGATTCTTAGTGATGATCCATCCATAGTAATTTTGCCCGAGGGCAGGTCTTTCACTGCAATCATAGCATTTTCATGCTATGCTTTGCAGCTTTACTAGAGAATTATACGTGTGGTAGCTTCCCGTAGCTTTCCACACCATGAAGGATAATGATGATGATAATGATAAGGATGATGGAGATGGCCGGATGATTTTCAGGGACCGTTGGGCCCTAAGCTTCCTGACATTTGTCTTACAGGTGGCGAAAAACCCAAAAAAAAACCTTTAGTGATGATAATGAATGCAAATCCTGCTGATGGCTAAGATATGCTTCTCTAACTCTTAGGAAATATAATTTTACAGACAGTCAACACCAGAGAGCTGGGAACATTACACTAAAGAGAACTTAGGATTATTACAAGCAGAACTTGACCGATCCATTGAACTTCGTCATTTCTTAGAGAGTTTCTTGGCTGATATGGCCAGAGATCTAAGAATGCAGGCAGATCGAGTGGATGCAGCACTTGCTATGAGAATTGCCGAGACGAATGAAGTCAGGCAAAGATTGGAAAATGAACTCATCAAGGTAAGAATTATTTTTCCATTTTAAAATGACAAAAATAAAGAGCAAAATAATGATTTCCTGATAAAAACAGGTTTGGATTTTTGACAAATCTAAGCAATTGAATGAGCTGGCTCAGGAGTAGTGTTTGAGACAGCTCATATTCAAGAGGGTCTTGAGATTAAACCTCAGAACTAGAGTCCAGATTGATGACCTATAAATGTTTAAAAAAAATATCTATAAAATAGGGAGAACCCTATAAAATTACCTGAAAAAAATGTGGTTACTAATGAGAATTTATACAATCTGACGAGGAAACCGTCAACCATTGCATGCCAAAGTGTACACTGAAATGATGATCTTGAAAAAGATTTCCAAGCTGTAGGCCGTGGTCTTGAGGCTTGAAGTTCCCCGACGTTTTGCCAGAGACTGCGTCTGGCATCCTCAAGGGTTGTCTTGAGACTGGCAATTTTGTCCACTGTCTGTCCTATTTATACCGTTCACTGCGATGTGTTTGTAGGTTATATCTGCCTTCTGATTGGTCAGCAGTAGGGACTTCCATGCTCTAATGAGGTTGCTGTTTGATGGTCTCATAGACTATTCTTGTAGAGGTTTGCATTCTGCATTTTTTAGAACCGGTATCCATATCTTGTTGACTTTTAATGATTCTTCTTTTCTATTGAAACTGTTTTTATGTTTGAATATTTCAATGGCTTCTCATTGTAGACAGCTAAAATAGTGTGTGCAGTTAGATATTATTTTAGCCGTCTACAACGAGAAGCCATCGAAATATTCAAACATAAGAACAGTTTCAATAGAAAAGATAAATCATTAAAAGTCAACAAAATATGGATACCGGTTCTAAAAAACGCAGAATGCAAACCTCTACAAGAACAGTCTACTAGACCATCAAACAGCAACCTCATTGGAGCAATGGAAGTCCCTACCCCTGACCAATCAGAAGGCAGATATAACCTACGAACACATCGCGGTGAACGGTATAAATAGGACAGACAGTGGACAAAATTGCCAGTCTCAAGACAACCCTTGAGGATGCCAGATGCAGTCTTTGGCAAAATGTTGGGGAACTTCAAGCCTCGAGACCATGGCCTACAGCGTGGAAATCTTCTTCAAGATCATCATAGCGACTGCAGCTGTGAAAGCCTAAGTCAACACATTATACACTGAAATTTTTCCCTGAGAAGCATTGTGATGTACCAAGACTCTGTGCAAAAAAATTATCTGCTATTTTTAAATTCAAAGGATAGAAATTGAACCCAACAATGTCAACCCACGTATGGAGCAGATGGACTCCCTGCATTAGTAAGAGCAGAGTAAAATGAAGCAGGACGCAGCACAGATAGCAGGTAGTGAGGGTTATTCAATCTACTAATTCAGGTGTTGTATTACTTCTCTATAGTTTAAATGAGAAATTTGGTAAATTAATGAGTCATTTTTTACATCTTACCTCATATTTTATGTTTCTTTAAACATGGGAACTATTTTCAAGAGAAAGATCTCTTATTTTCAACCGACATTATGACTACTGGATTTTTGTTGGAATCTCCATCAATAACGTTGCCATCTGGTGTTGATTTGATGAACTTTGAGATGAGGTCACGTTCATCAAGAATCTCGAAATTCATGGCTCTAAATATTCTGAATATATATCTTCTCCCAAATTGTCAATTCTAAAGGTTTTTCCAAATTTTTTTTTTCAATTTTATGATTAACCAATAAACTCACACTCGCACACTCACTCACTGGCACTATCGAACCCGTAGGTTCATGGCCGCGCGGACATAAGCTCTCCATACATCCCTATCCTGAGCTAATGCTTTCCAATCATTCCCTGTATAATCTACTTCCCTCAAACTATGTGCTGCAATAGCTGATTTTTCAATTTCACCATTTTTAATATTTCTAAAGTGTTCCTTAGTGCGAGTGTCCAAATTCCTTTTGGTGAATGTATGTGAAAAATCAGCTATCGCAGCACATAGTTTATTGGAGAATCATAAAATTGAAAAAAGAAGCCCAACTTTTACAACATTTGGAAAAACCTTTAGAATTAACAATTTGGGAGAAGATATATATTCAGAAGAACAAATTTAGATCCATGAATATTGAGATTCCTGATGAACGTGACTCATCTCAAAGTTCATCAAATCAACACCAGATGGCAACGTTACTGATGGAGATTCGAACGAAAATCCGGTGGTCATAATGTCAGTTGAAAATGAGAGAGATCTATATCTTGAAAACTATTTCCCATGTTCAAAGAAACATAAAATATGAGGTAAGATGTAAAAAATGACTCATTAATTTACAAATTAAGAACCTCATAATGTTATTTCTCATTATTTATATAAATTAATGTTATTATCCCATTATATAATGTTATTTCCCATTTGGTACTGGATTTTAATACCTTGGAATTAAAAATGGCAGATAATTTTTTTAGACACAGTCTTTGTATAGCACAATGTTTCTCTGGAAGAAATTTCAAGGTAGGTTTTGGCATGCAATGTTTGACAGTTCCCCTTGTGAGGGCTATGATCATAATTTATGTTGAAGTTAGCAATGTCTTAGATGTCTCAATTAAATGATGACATGTCATCAAAATATGGGGCCTGATCAGAACCAACCAACCTGATTAAGGTCTTTCCTTGATTTTTCTCAATCTTCAAGAAAATGCTTGGTTTTAACCCATTGAAGACACGTTTAAAGCGCCTGGTACGTTCACTGGAAACCCATTTAAATCACCCCAGCGCTGCACTGGGTTTTAAATCAGAATACCCAGACCATGCGTTCTGCATCCCAGAACTTATGAATTTCAGATAGTTTGTTTACCCCTGTTTTTTCTTGTAGTATTTTGTACTTTTAAGAATTGCAAAGGAATGTGGCCTGCTTACAACCCTCTTTTGTGTAATTTAACCGTTATTTATTGTTAGTTTGAAGGCTGTGAAAGTTGACAAACCTTTCAAAAACCGTCCTTTACTAACATTCCTTGGTCATTAAATTTGAAGTAAACATGAATAATATTAAGTTATGTAGATAGCAAATAACACTATGAGGTTCTTTAATATTGTTTATTTTTTATTATTTCACTCACCTCATACTTCATAAATCATAGCAGACCCTGGGTTTCTTCACGTAATTTACAGTGGAAATAGAAAATAATCATGAAATACCATTTTTAGACCTTAAATTGATTAGGAATGAAGAAAAAAAGAAAATAGAATTTGGAATCTACAGAAAAGAAACTCACATCGACAATTATATAAAAGCTACTGGATTTAACCATTTTTCACACAAACAGGCAGTATTTAATAGTTTAACACACAGACTTGTGAATGTCCCCATGAGCAAAGAAAATTACAATAAAGAGAAAGAACACATCATACAAATTGCTAAGGATAATGGTTTTCACAAGAAAATGATACACAAGAAAATAAATAAATTCAAAGAACAAAAAGTCATTAATGAAAGTACTCTTCAGACAGATAAAAATATAGGCAAAAAATTCAAGAAGTTCACATACCATCCTTTCGTATTTGACAAGTTTCAAAAAATTTTCAACAAATTCAACATTAAATTAGCACCGAAAAGAAAAATGATTACAGCTTAGGTAATTTAATAAAAACCAACAAAAATGAAAAAATTGAAGACTGCAAAAAATCGGGAATTTATCAAATTAATTGTAAAGATTGTGAAAAGATATACATAGGAAAAACAAAAAGGAATCTAAATACAAGATTAAAAGAACACCTCAGAAATGTTAAAAATGGAGAAAACCGAAAAATCTGCAATAGCTGCACATGCCTGGTCAAAAAAACATAGAATAGAAACCAAAACAAAATTACTTAAACAATTGGAAAAACCGAAGGAACTCACAATTTGGGAAAAAATTTACATATACAAGAATGAAAATACAACTATGAATTTTGAAATACCCGGTTATAAAGAAAGAGGACTGATTTGGAAATTCTTCAGTCGGCCACCAGATGGCGCGGAGGTCAGTCTGCAGGATAGAAGGCCGTTGGACGTCAGTTGTGAACGTGACGCAGCATTGACAATGTCACAAATTACGTGAAGAAACCCAGGGTCTGCTATGATTTATGAAGTATGAGGTGAGTGAAATAATAAAAAATAAACAATATGAATAATATGTTCTAACAGGAACTGTAAAAATAAAAACAATATACAATACAGTATATTATAAAAATAAATGAAATTAAATATATAAAAGCATAGACCTATACATTATCAAATCATAGAAAGTTCTTCTCAAATTATCGATAATGTAAAAAAGCAATTTTTCTGTATTGTATTCTAGAATACATTTAGCCTTTGTGAATTTTTCTTCTTGTTATCGGCCTTTATTCTTCCATTGCTTCTTACTGGTGACAGTGATGTCGGCATTTTCGTGTTTGGATGATAATAATAAACGTATTTCCTATCTTTCCACTTCAATACAGGAAGTCTACGACTAGATAATGTTACCTCCCTTTTTTTTTTTTTTTAATTTGATGTTTACTAAATCCATAGGTATGTTTCTTCTGTTAGATTTTACTGTCCCTAATATGTGTCTCGTCTATTGAGCTCTAAAAATAAATTAGGAGAACACAAGTTGTCTAATTGTAATGTGTAACCTTTGTCTACGAACGGATTTGCTAATTCTAGGACTACACTCTAATTTACAGTAAAATCTGAATTTTCTGGTGCATCTCATTCAGTGTTCATTTGGATCATATCCCGAAGAGATCTCGCACAATTTCTAATATTTTATTCCAAATCGTGCCGTTTTATTCCGATTAGAGATTTTGAACTGGTCGTAAGCCAATATACTTCGTAATTTCGTAAGAGATTTTTCAAGTGAAATGTCTTCACTTTGAACATACAAGGACAGAAATGTTGTATTCAAATACTCTACAGCAGGTCTAATTTTTAAATTCTGTCATCTCTAATTACGGATTCATTGTCTTTGAAGTGAAGAAACATCGAAATTAGGAATAAACTTTTGAAAGGCACAGTTTTGCTGTAAATGGGCATTTATAAAATTGGTCTATTGTTCCAGAACCGTTTTATGTTAGGTTTTATATCTTGACTTATAGTGTAAAATAGGCCTTCACTTCATCAAGGGTGTTTCTAAAAAAGTTATATTACCAGCCATGATATTCGAAAAAAAACATTGAAACTACATATATATATTACCGTAATAAGTATCTAAAAAGTAAATTATTCTATAAATTATTTCTATAGAATATTCTACAATATACTAGTCCTACATATATGCTTTATATAAACCTGCAAAACATTTTACAGACGGCGAACAGAAAACTTTAATCACTAAAGAGAGAGCCATCTTCTTATAGTGGTGGGATTTAACACAATAACGAGTGTAGGTCGTTGTTGAGCTGTTTGGCCTTTCTACCTGCTCACGAGGGAGACTCGTTAAAAGTCTCCAATGGGTTAATTTCATTACTAAGGCTTTTTCATAATACATAAAATTTTTAATCAGTGAATTTCTACAGGAAAAATTTGATTCTGCACTCAACCGCAGAAACACACACCTGTTTGATGCAATGAAAGATTCTAGACACAATAAGTTGATTATAAAAATAAAGTCTAAATGACAACCATGGTTCTTCAGTTTTTATATTGATAGGAAAACTATTTAAAAAATTGAAAAACTGCAGTTGTGGTTTAGACTTTGCTTCTGGAATCCACTAAACATGATATTTGATGTCAAAATACATACAAATAACAAAGAGGGGTCCTCATCTAGGGGATATATGGATGGCGACCACAAGGTGCCCAAGCGAAGCAAAACATTTCTTCCACTTACTTGTGTTTTGCACTCTTTTAACTTTACTATCTAACCTCTCTTTGTTAACTCTTGTTTTTTTCGACCATGACACTATTAAGGCATCCGAGGACTAGGGAGTCTTTCCTTTCTTGCATTTCTTCTTTCATTTTCTTTTCTTCTCCAGAAAAGCCTGACCAGAGGCTATAAGATGGCAGCCCCATCACTGGTCTTGCCTTCCTTTGGCCAGCAACCAATCGGAGGGACTATTATTATGTTTTCAAGTCTTATACGAGAATTTCCCGTAAAATTTTCTATAGGATCGTAACAGGCCTTGGCCTAATACTTGGAAGGAAGGAAGAAAGAAAGATTGATTATGAAATAATGATAAAAAGGGACTGTGGTAATGATAATCCATTTTAGTGTTTGTCTCGATTATTGAGGAAATTCTGGTCAGCAGAGGAACAGATATTTTTTCTTCATCCATTCATGTGAAGACTGGCACTAGGATTTCTGTTTTCTGTTAAATGGAACCAGGAATTTGGAACATTGAGAAAGTCACTCACTGTATCTCTTTTTATACTGTCAGCTAAGTATTTTGAAAGTGTGTTCATGCCCCCATTTTGCCTTCATAGTCCATTAATGATGAGTCTCTAGCTTCAGTATAGAAATATACAAAAAAAAACCCTATCAGAATTGAACCACAATTGATTTTGGTTGAAAAATAATTTAGTAACAAAATTATAACTCTGTGTGCAGACACTGCGCCGGATTGCTGATACAGAGAAGTTAGTAGCTGACATGAAACAGGCTATTAGAAACCAAGATGCAGCAATGAAGAAGGCACAGACAAGACTAGACAATCGTATGCTGCGACCGAGGCAGGAGAGCTGCAGAGATGTTCCTCAATATGGGTAATGTCAATTATTAAATATTACAGTTAAACATAGGCTCAATTCTGGAAATGCGTGCTATTATGCATTGCAAAGACTCTTGATGTCCCAACTCCTTTCAAAAAACGTTAAGCTGAAAATATATAAAACTATTATTCTACCAGTTATATTATATGGGTGCGAAACATGGACTCTTACTTTAAGGGAGGAAAGGAAATTACGAGTATTTGAGAATAAAGTTCTTAGGAAGATTTTTGGACCAAAGAGAGATGAACAGACAGGTGAATGGAGAAGACTACATTACAAAGAACTACACGGTCTTTATAGGAAGCCAGATATAATAAGAACAATTAAGTCCCATAGACTGCGATGGGCAGGACACGTTGCGCGTATGGGGAATGAAAGACGTGCATGGAAACTTCTTGTAGGAAAGCCAGAAGGAAAACGCCCAGTTGGTAGACCAAGAATGAGGTGGGAGAACAACATTAACTATGATTTGAGGGAAGTAGAATATACAGTGAATGATTGGAAAGTATTGGCTCAGGATAGGGATGTATGGAGAGCTTATGTCCATGCGGCCATGAACCTACGGGTTCGATAGTGCCAGTGAGTAAGTAAGTAAGTAAGTAACAGTTAAATTCATGCAAGCCAGAAGTATGTATTTTTTTTTAATTTACTGTATTTTTATTTTTTTTATTTATCTAATGGCATTCGAACATTGAGATAACATCATTTGTTCATCTGATTCATAATCATAGTTCTGGCTTCCCAATATTTTCCCGTCTCAGATGTACTGCGAAGAGCCGGGCAGCGCATTAAGTGTTCCCTGTCCATATCTTCATCCAGATTACAGAGATTGCAGGTGGGCGCTTGAAGTATTCCAAAGCGAGACAGATGTTTGGCAAGAATATCGCGTCCAGTTTGGAGGCGGAACTTCGCAACAGCATCTTGGCCGGTCAGGTATGTTATATATGGAGGTCTTTCACGGCTTTGTTACATTGTTTGTTTCTAACTTCATGAGATATTGTTGCTTCATCTGCTTCTTTATGCAGAGTTTAGAGGAATGGTATGATGTCTCTGATTTGAACCAGTTGGGTAGCATGGCAGCTTTCTTTGCTAATGAATCTGCTTGTTCATTGCCGAAAATCTGACAATGCCCTGGGATCCATTGCAATACAACTTTCTTTTTTGCTAATTTCAGTTTGTTCAGGGTCTTACGGCAGTCATGTATCTCCAGTGATGCAACAGGTTCAATTGCAACAATTGATTCTATGGCGGATCTTGAGTCACTCAGAATAACAATCTTCGAAATTTTTTCAAGATGCAATAGAAGTTGGTTTAGTGAAGTTCTTATGGCTTCAATTTCTGCATCGTATGCTGTTTTGTTTGACCCGATGGGTTTATAAAAGGAGAAGATGGAGCTGTATATTCCTGCTCCTGCATTTGTGTAACCATGTATTTGTGAGCCATCTGTGCATATCCTTAGTCATTCAGGCTCCGGATATTTGATATTGATTGTCTCCAATGCCAGCAGTTTTAAAGATACAGAGTCAACGTCTTTTTTAAACACACATTGGTTTAGGTCTATACAGCAGTCATAGCATTCTATTGTAGTTGGGTTCTGTGCCTGTGTTATGGGTTGGGGTTCATTTGACATGATTGTCCTCATATAGGGGATATGTGGATGGCGACCACAAGGTGCCCAAGCTGTGCAAAACATTTCTTCCACTTACTTGTGTTTTGCACTCTTTTAACTTTACTATCTAACCTCTCTTGGTTAACTCTTGTTTTTTCGACCCGGACGCTATTAGGGCATCCGAGGGCTAGGGAGTCTTTCCTTTCTTCCATTTCTTCTTTCCTTTATTTTCTTTTCTTCTCCAGAAAAGCCTGACCAGAGGCTATAAGATGGCAGGCCCATCACTGGTCTTGCCTTCCTTTGGCCAGCAACCAATCGAAGGGACTATTATTATGCTTTCAAGTCTTATACGGGAATTTTCCGGAAGAAGCTGGAGCGAAAATTTTCTATAGGATCGTAACAGGCCTTGGGCTAATACTTGGAAGGAAGAAGAAGAAGAATATTGTTGTTTTAGTTTAAATATTTTTTGTACAAATCCATGTTGAGTTTTGAGGTTTCTTTCCCTATTTGCATATTTGTATCAGTATTGATCATCTGACAGTCTGATTAGTTTTTTGTATAATAGCATGGATCTTTCTTCTACCAGTGCCTGTATTGGTCTGAGGCCTGTCAGTGTCAACATGGCATCCACTGGAGTTGTTTTTACAGCACCCGTTACAAGTCTGAGAGCTTGATTGTGTATTTTCTCAAGTTTAAATAGAGTTTTGTTTATTAAATTTCATCGGAGAACAAATTGTTTAAACAACTCACCTCATAGGATTCATGCTTCCATGAAATCGCGATTTCAAACATAATCATGTTCATCGTCAGCCATAACTCCGACGATGAACATGATTATGTTTGAAATCGCGATTTCATGGAAGCATGAATCCTATGAGGTGAGTTGTTTAAACAATTTGTTCTCCGATGAAATTTAATGATTATACCTCATAATGTTTACTTCCCAACATTAATTAAATATAGAGTTTTGTTTGTTGAAGAGATTAGTGTTTCACAGCAGTATAACATTCCAGGAGGCACGTACTGAAGTGTTATTGGAAAGTCGAGAATGTTGTTGAAGTGCAACAACATTGGATGGTAGAATTTGGGTCACCGCCACCAACAATAACAAGATTTAGCTTGCCTTGATGCATGACAGAATAGTACTCTCATTATCAATCAAACGTCTCTTTCTTCCGCACCGACCTTTCAACACATCTTGCACCATTTCATCATCTTCAAACTTGTCTCGGATTCTTGTCATTGTTACCCTTGTTGGTAGTGGTGTCCCAAATTCAACCATCCAACGTCGTTGCACTTCAACAACATTCTCCACTTTCCAATAACACTTCAGTATCCACTTACCGGATGATGATAATGATGATGAATGATAATCTCGCCGCCATTGTTGTTTATAAAGACATGAAGATCGATGAACGTGTTGCTATGCTTTTCCAGTGCCTTGTCGATCATACACAACAAAAATTGTATTTCTGTCTCATTTCGTTGCTGAGAAATAACGTTTCAAAGAGTGTATACATCAATTTGGGACACTCTGTATTTATCTATATACACAATGATTTCTTTAAAGTTCTGCAGAACTGTTGTGCCGTATGCACGAACACTTTAAAGAAACTTCTGCTAGATGTCAGAGATATCTGTGAAATCAGAATGACCAACATTCAAAAATATATTTAAAAAAAATGGATGTTCACTCACTTCATTTTGTTAGGTTATGATGAAACAAGTTTGTGTACATCAGATTAGTGTACACTTCATTATATAATGTGCATGTCATTTATTTTGTTAGGTTATGAAGGGGGAAGTTGGTGTACATCCATTACAAATAAATGTTTGGGAATTTATTGCAAAGTTAGGTCATACTGATTTCACAGCTACATGGTTCCATCTAGCAACAGTTCTATAAACTTTTGCGCATCCGCACTTTTATTCTGTAGGACTTTACAGATATATAGTTCCATCTAGTGACAACTCTATAAACTTTTGCACATGCGCACTGTTATTCTGTAGGACTCAGAAAATTTATTAGGGAAGGTAAATTAAACTATTTCCAAATTCTCAGTCAGGTTAGTTAGTACTAAGGTTTGAACCCGGGTCTCCTGAAAACAAGTCTCAAAAGTTTCTGCTTGAGCCCAATTTTCTCGGTAATTTGAGTTAAATTTGAAAAGTTAACCTCAACCAAACTTCTTTTTACCTCAGTTCTATCTTGAAACAACTGAATAGCTTCAGTTACATTGTGTCTAGAATCTGTGCATTTCTATTATCTGTGTTTGTGCATCTTGTACAATTGCAACTTATTTATTACTCCGTAATTCAAGTGAAGATATTGATGAAATAGAACAAGGTATAGTCCTTAAGGTAGAATATTTTTATCACTCACCTCATATTGTTCTTCTTATTTGATTATAAACTAGTTTCGGAATATAGTTTCTGTTCCATCCTCAGTATCGTCACGACCGTTGTTCTGTCGTCTTGAAGAGCTGTCCTTCTCTCCTTCTATTGGCATTAAGGTATAGTCCATTTGCTCAATGAAGAGAATCTTCCTGCGCAAATATTTGAAGGGATTAGGGGCGGGTGGTGAATTCTCTGTCTACCTGAAGACCAGCGTCAAGTATAGGAAGTTTTATAAGATTCATGATGTGTTCCGTTGAGGTATTATTCAAAATTAAAATATTCCATAATTTTATATTTTAATTTTTAAGTATAGGAAGGGTCAGAAATTCTTTGTTTCAAAGGTATTGTACACTTTTGTATTGCATTTAGTGGTGAGTTGGCATATGAATTGTGCTACATGAAGTATTTTTTTCAACGATGAGTGTTAACATATTTTAGAAACTTCGGCTAGTTGCTCCCACTCTCTGACTGGTCGTGCAGCAACCATTTGAAAATATACGTGGGAAGATTCTCTTAATTGAGCAAACAGACTATAATGACATTTAAACACAGCATTTTTGACTTGACAACTGAAGAAAAGCTTGGTCAGCACAGGGGTTTCAACTCAGGATCATTAAATATGACTCTCAAAATGCTACTATTTAAGATAATTTGCTTGATGACACTAATTTTGTTCATGAATTGGCAAGTTTGATACATTACCTATGTAATTATGTTTCAGGTTGGTGAGTGAAGTCAAATCAATAGGAGAAAGTGTATCAGCACTCAAAGCACAGCTTCAGCAGGCAGAAGAATCCCTCCAAGGACTTCTCACAACGCGAGGAGATTTAGAAAGAGAGATAATCGTCAAGAGGAAATCACTCTATATCGACCGAGATCGATGCCAGGAAATTCGTTCACATTATCCATCAACAGTTGCCCTTACCGGAAATTAAGGTGAACATTAATTTTATAAGATATATTATTCATGTCCACTGCTGTGGTCTCAAGGTAGCATGCTGCCTTGTCACGCAGCAGGCCTAGGTTCGATCCCCAGTCGGGGCAGTTTTTCTGGGTGAGGTTTTTCCTCATCTGTAAGACAAATGTCAGGAAAACTTTAAGGTTCAAATGGTCCCCGAAATCATATGGCCATCATCATCATCCTTATCATTATCATCATCATCCTTCACCAGTGTGGAAAGTAACGGGAAGCTACCACACCTACAATTCCCTAGTAAAGCTGCAAAGCATAGCATGAAAATGCTATGATTGCAGTGATGGACTTGCCTTTGGGCAGAATTACTATGGATGGATATTATTCATGAATTAATTATGGGAAATAACATTATGAGGTTTTCAATTAATAAAAATTAATTAAATGAGTTGTATCTCACCTCATACTTCGTGTTCTTCAAGCACAAAAACTACAGTTTTCCAGAGGAATCCCTCCCATCTTCAGCCAACATCATGATTGTCGAATTTTGGTCTGTATCTTCATCTTCAAAGTTGCCATCTGGTTTTGATTTGATGAACCTTGAGTGAGTGGGACTTGATCTCAAGGTTCATCAAATCAACACCAGATGGCAACTTTGAAGATGAAGATAGGGACCAACATTTGACAGTTGGATGAAGATGGGAGGGATTCCTCTTGAAATCTGCAGTTTCCGTGCTTGAAGAACACAAAGAATAAGGGGAGATACAACTCATTTCATTAATTTTTATTAAGGTATATTATTCTTAGTTCTTTGTTATTATGTTGCTAAGGTTTTTAAAAATCTATAACACAATTTTTTAAAGTGTTTTTTTTTTCTTGTTTCAGATTGTAATTTATTTATCCAAGCACTACTTACGGAAATGTTTAAAACATAAAATTCTCATCGCTGAATGTATGCAAACTGAATAAAATTTTCTTTATTTAATCATTGTATTATTATATTTTCACAATTGGAAATTAGTATTAGTTAGTTCTAGGAAGGAAATTCTGGAATAGACAAACATTGTAAATAGTGTGTTATGTATTTGAAAGATAAATGGAAAATAATTGTATAAACAATTTTATTTTGAAATATTTACATGAGACCTGATATTTTATAAAATGTCAGAAAGTCATGATGATCTTGAAGAAGATTTTCGGGCTGTTGGCTGTGGTCGTGAGGCTTGTAGTTCCCCGACATTTCACCAGAGACTGCATCTGGCATCATCAAGGGTTCTCTTGAGACTGGCAATTCTGTTCACTCCCAATCATCCCAGATGATACAACAGTAACAGCAGCAAGGAATCAGAGGAAAAAACTTCAACCAGGGCATTTTTACCGTTCATTAAGAATGTAACGGACCGCATTGGAAAACTACTAAAAAAGAAGACATAAAGACAATATACAGGCCTACCAAGAAAATCAAGAACCTTCTCAGACCTATAAAGGATCAGCTCCATCCCCATCAGACAGCAGGGATATACAGGATATCATGCAGTTGTGGAAAAGTGTATATAGGCACCACCAAACGCAGCATCGCAACCAGACTTAAGGAGCATGAAAGATACAGTCATCTTAAACAAATGGATAAGTCAGCAGTAGCAGAACACTCTTTACTTGATGGCCACAGAGTACAATACCAGAATACAGACATATTATCTAACTGCACACACTATTTTACCCGTCTACAACGAGAAGACATAAACATATTCAAACATAAAAACAGTTTCAATAGAAAAGAAGAATCATTAAAAGTCAACAAAGTATGGATACCGGTTCTAAAAAATGCAGAATGTAAACCTCTACAAGTACAGTCGACTAGACCATCAAACAGCAATCTCATTGGAGCAATGGAAGTCCCTACCGCTGACCAATCAGAAGGCAGATATAACATACAGTCGACTAGACCATCAAACAGCAATCTCATTGGAGCAATGGAAGTCCCTACCGCTGACCAATCAGAAGGCAGATATAACGTACAGTCGACTAGACCATCAAACAGCAATCTCATTGGAGCAATGGAAGTCCCTACCGCTGACCATTCAGAAGGCAGATATAACGTACAGTTGACTAGACCATCAAACAGCAATCTCATTGGAGCAATGGAAGTCCCTACCGCTGACCAATCAGAAGGCAGATATAACGTACAGTCGACTAGACCATCAAAGAGCAATCTCATTGGAGCAATGGAAGTCCCTACCGCTGACCAATCAGAAGGCAGATATAACGTACAGTCGACTAGACCATCAAACAGCAATCTCATTGGAGCAATGGAAGTCCCTACTGCTGACCAATCAGAAGGTAGATATAACGTACAGTCGACTAGACCATCAAACAGCAATCTCATTGGAGCAATGGAAGTCCCTCATGCTGACCAATAAGAAGGCAGATATAACTTACGAACACATCGCGGTGAACATATAAATAGGACAGACAGTGGACAGAATTGCCAGTCTCGAGACAACCCTTGAGGATGCCAGACGCAGTCTCTGGCGAAACGTCGGGGAACTACAAGCCTCACGACCATGGCCTACAGCCCAAAAATCTTCTTCAAGATCATCATAGCAACTCCAGCCGTGAAAGTCTACGTGAATACAAATGTCAGAAAGTCACTTTTATAATTATATATTTGTGTGGAAATAAAATAAATATATCATGACACTATTATATTTGACAGTTTCAATACTTACTCATTTATCTAGAATAGTAAAGTGATTTCATTACAGACTTGGAGATCCTTGGGGTGGTATGAAAAAGTCTCCACCTTTTTCAAGACAATTGGTATGAGATATCAGCCCAATATGGTGGTTGCTTTTACCCCTAGAACATACATCTGGCACTCATTTCTCTTAGTGGTAAAGTCGACCCTAGAACCATGGTTCTGCCAGAAGGTTAGGTTAGGTTAAAAATTCTATCCCATTGGGTATAGAACCCGAAACCTTCCAGCTTGTACTATATTGCCTTAATAAAAGTGCTATAGCATGTCCCATTTATTACACATCCAAGTTTACTGTTCATGGGCGGAGGGGAAGAGTGTTAGCGTAAGTGTTGCCAATCTACTGAATCTGTGGAAGGGATGTGGGAGAAAACTGTACATCTGATCACGTATTGAAATTTTTCAACTTAAAATGTGGGGGGAGAATATCTAAACACGTGTGAAAGATCTTAACATGGTTGTCAAATTAGTTATTTAAGCATGGAATGCTCAAGCGGTTGGATCATTTAAAAATCACAGTATTTGTCATCTCTCTGTTACCAGCCTCACAATAAATCACAAGTGGCAACATGTAATGAGAAGGGCAAGGAACAGACAGCCCATTCCTAGACGTAATCCCAAAAGCAAGGAACAGACAGCCCATTCCTAGACGTAATCCCAAAAGTAACAGGGTTGTCAAGTTAGTCAATCTGCCACTGACCGCGCAGAACGACAGATCATTAAAATACATAGTATTTGTCAGCTCTCTACCTGCCAATCAAACAACATAATACAAAAGACAGGAAGTGGCAACATAGTAAGGAAGACAAAGAGAAAGACAGTTTGTTAGTTAACATATTTTCCACCTGCACAAAACACTTGGATGGGTAATAGTATTACATAGCAGTAATAATAATAATAATAGAAAGTAAAGTGATACCATTATAGGCCTTAGAAGGTCGTTAGGGTGGTAGAAGGTAAGGCTCCCACTTTTCATGACAATTGGCATTTGATGTCAGCCAGGTTGTCAGCCACGTGTGACTTTGTTATATCAGAGCATCCCTCAATTAAGGCAAAATACATTAGAGATTGTAATTCTGCGAATTTTCTGCTCACAAGTTGGAAAATTACTTAAATAATATGGAAATGCTTTACAGCATATGATGCGGAACATTTTTCTAAGTTCCAATCATACACTATGTGCTTGCCAACAGTGGTTTACACTATGAAATCACGGGGTGAAGCAAACATATACACAATATTTGAATTCACTTTGCCAACAAACCTGAAAGCTATCCTAATACAATTTAAGTACTGTGAAAGAATGAACACTAATTTTATTTAGTGTAAGTTAATTAGTACAGACTCTATGTTGGCTGCACTGGAACACAGAATATTCATTAAAATCAATATGACTGCCATGTCGTCATATACGGTCCAGTTCTGGTAACTATAACCATCTTGGTGTGTGGCAGGAGGAAACATTGCAGAGTTGGGGAGGGAACTAGTAGCCAAACAAAAAACATTTTCTTATTAATTCTTCTTCGGCTTTCCCCCATTTATAGGTTTGCCGTCTTCAGTTTCCACTTATCTCTATCATTCCAATCTCCATCTTCCAAATTCCTATCATCCATTACAGTTCTGACATAGGTTTTCCATTTCCATCTTGGTCTGCAACATTTATTTCTTCCAGGGGGTGACCATTGGTATATATTTTTTGGCCATCTTTCATTTTCCATTCTTTGTACATGGCAATACCATTTAAGCCTTTGATTTTCAATCCTCTTAACAACCGATGTGGTGACATTCATTTCTCTCAAAAGGAATTCATTTCTTATTTTATCCTGTCTTGTTTTTTGGAGGCTTCTTCTAAAATAATCAAATTCAACTGTTCTAATTATATTTTTTTGTACTTCCATCAAAGACCAAGTTTCACTTCCATATGACAAAATATTCTGTATTATGCTCTTATAAATTTTAATTTTAGTTTCCTTTGTGATATTTTTGTTCCAAATTATTCCATGTAATGCTTTAGTTACATTTTTTCCACTGCAATTTTAGTCTGTACATTTCTCTCACAGGTACCTAAAATTAAATATTAATATTACCTAAACTTGTAATTATTGACCCAAGATATTTAAAAATTTCTCATTTTTTTATTTTCCTTGTTTCGAGTATGAGGTCATCCACATCCTTTCGCAAACACATATATTCTGTTTTCTGTAAATTTATATTCAGTCCCCATTTTTTATATTCTTCCATTGGTTTATTATCATATATTTCATATCATCTTCATCCCCTGCAAAAATTATTTGATTATCTGCAAACAACAATGAATGCAGTACTTTTCCTCCTGTAGGAATACCCATTTCAGAACATTTTTTATACCATAAGTTAAGAGCCTGGTCTAAATAAATGTTAAAAAGAATTGGTGACAAACTGCATCCCTGCTTAAGGCCTTTATTCACTGTGAATTCCTCTGTTAAATTATTCTGTATTTTTACTTTAGCTTTTGTATTACTATAGATCCTCCTAACAATATTAATCCATTTATCACTTATATTCATATTTCTTATTATTATTATTATTATTAATAATAATAATAATAAAATAAATTGTTATAAAAACAGCACTAACCTATAATGAACACTCTAAACATACTAGACAACAAAACTATTCACTAGCACAGAACTAGTAAGTAAGAAAACTCAATGTATAGTAACTATTATGTTTTCTAAACTGAAGATAGTTACTGCAGTACCTGCAACTCGCCCCCTCCTTTAACCGCACCAAACACCATAGACCCCTCAAAAGTGGCTAAAGAAGCCAGAACTGCACTGTAGTTCTATATCGTGAAAAAGTATATTTAAATAATCATTAGAAAACATGTAAAAATCATTGTAATTGATGGGAAATAATTTGAAAAATGAAACCCTAAGAATAAAATTTGACAGAGGTTTATGAAGGAATTAAAAAAGTCACGTCACTGGTCGTAAAGTTTAGCCAACAATATAAACACAAAAAGAAAAATACTAATACAAATTTTCATATCAATATTATTTTTGTGTTCTTAGCTAAATGCTCTACTGCCTCCTCTACAAATGCAGATGGGATAGTGAATGTGGAATTGTATATGCTAGAACTTACCGAGACTGGATGCCAGGTCTCGCCCAAACCAAACCATAATTAATTAATTGCTAAAAAATTATAGAGTTGGATGCTCCATGTTTAAAGGTGGTATGAATGCTAGGACTGTTTGATTTTATACTAGTTTCATTAGAATCCATTGGTTGTTTTTGAGAGCCTCTCTATGTACGTATATCACAGTTTTTTTTATAAATATACAGGTGTCAGATTTTTCACCACATAAAGTTTAGAATTTTGTAACTGACATATTACATGAAAATATATGTGAATAATTTTTAGAATGTTCAGTTTTATACAAATATATGAATATTTTGACTGATGTAATCATCAAATTTTAACTGACACATTATACCGAAATATATGTAAATAATTAATAAAATATTAATTTTTATAAAAAGTGTTGAAGCTTTAATAATGGCAATACTGTTACAGAGACATTATGCGACGGAACTTGATGCTGCTGATAGCATAAGTCAGTTACATACCTACCTTATCTCAGAACATATGGATTCACTTCCCACATCAAGAACATGTGAACTAGTGAGAAGAATGGAATCTCGTGTTAGCTGTCAGTTTAATGTAGTGTTCAACTTTTATAAGATTCATGATGTGTTCCGTTGAGGTATTATTCAAAATTAAAATATAAAATTATGGAATATTCACCTGCAAGATCCATCTCCTCAACTTAATTAATTATTTAACTATAGCGCTTTCGGGACTTGTCCCATCATCGGCAGGATTCAATAATTTTATATTTTAATTTTTAATGTAGTGTTGTCACCAAAGTTTTCAAAACAGGAAAAATGGAGTTGGATATAGATTGAATGTGCCAGAGGTCATACAGCACAGCAGTGTTATCAAGATCTTCAAGAGGCTTGTGGGAAATCTGCATTGCCTTACAGAACAGTGGCACGGTGGGTAAAAATCTTCCACATGTTACTGTTCTGTAAGGCAATGCAGATTCCCCGCAATGATCTTGGAGACCTTCATGGCACTGCCTTGCTGTACAATCTTTATCTAACTCCATTGTTCCTATTCTGAAAACATTGTGACAACACTAAATTAGACCGCTAGCTAACACGAGGCTCTGTTTCTCTCACCAGTACGCATACATGTCATGTGGGAAGGGAGAGTCTATATGTTCTGAGGTAAGGTAGGTATGTAACTGGTATGTTCTGAGGTAAGGTAGGTATGTAACTGGCATGTACTATTAAATTTCCAACCCTTGTTCAATATATGAATATTTTGACTGATGTAATCTTCTAGTTTTAATTTTTTTTTCCTTTTAATGAAGCTGTTGTATTTTATACTTAAAGAAAAATAAATAAATCACTCATTCAATATCTTAGATCATAATTTTTTTCTACGGACTACACTTGATGAAAATGAATTATAGGAAGAATGCAGCCATGAAAAAAAAAAACAGTACAAAGCAATCAAGAGATTTTGGTCTTTCCTCTCTGCTTTAAAAGATATTTAAGTTCTTGTGTTGAACATTTTAACATAGCGTATGTTGGAAATTTTGAAGACACTGAAATCCACAGCCCTATTGGTTCTCTGCCTGATGAAATAGAAGGCCATGAAACCCAGTGTGATGCTGAGCAATGCAATAATACTGACACTTAACAATGACAAGTACACTCTTGTGAAGTGATGTTTACCATGAGTTCTCAGTCCACTGTCACATAACAAGTGAACATTATCCGGATCTCGGAAAGCCAAGATACTCATACCACTAAGCTGCAATGGCTCTGAACAACTGAAAGTCAATAAATAATTGTTATATAATGCCATAAGACATTCAGAGATTACACAAAAATGTATTACAGGTAGACAACTGAAAGTAGAATCCTTCCTATACTACTTCATGTAAACAAAGTAGATGCATGTCTGCATTTTCACTAGTTAAATAAAGATTTTTTACCTTTTGAGTGTGTAAGGAAACACTCGAAACAGAGAAAATAAAGATAATAAAATATGTATTATCTAGCATATGTCATATAGGAGAATCTTAAAATATATAATTACAATTATAATAGATTAAATAAGTATTGTTTTATTCTTACACGTCCCGCGTCATAGCCGAGTGGTTAAGGCAGAAAGCCTTGGCGCAGAGCTACAGGACTTGCGCTAGTTCGAGTTTCCATGGGAGAAAAAAATTTTTCTCATGATATTTCGGCCAGTATGGGACCGGTGCCCACCCATCATTGTGAGGCATTTTGGTAGCTACAATAAGTAGCGGTTCCAGGTTGAGAAAACCAGGTATAACGGCTGGAGGACTCGTCATGCTAACTGCATGTCACCCCTACACTGGCTAGATGATCATCTACCTCTGTGATTGATACATGTGGATGTGAGGCAAGCAGCCGGATGGTAGGTTAAGGGCCTTCTAGGCCTGTCGCGTCATGGAATGTATTTATTTATTTATTCTTACACATGCACAATGTTGAATTTGTTGGAATTTCAGTTGTTTTTAAAATTACTGCTTCTGCATAATTATAAGGCAATGCAAAGGTATGCATCTGAAAAGCAGAGTGAAACAAATTATTTTGAATGTTTTCAAACAGTTTAGTAAAAAATATCCTACATTAGCCATTAAGGATTGATGAAAATAACAGCAGAATTTACAAGTGAGTAAGCATGGATCTTAAATTCTGCTCGTAATGAAATTGTAAATAAAGGATATTTATCGAGATCATAGAAAAATCATAAACATCTGATTAGGTGGTCCATATATATATATAATTTTTTGTAATAAATAAGAAATGGAGGAAGTTCCTAATTATATTGGTACCATCTGCCTTGTATTCAGTCTTATTTTCTGCAAAATATGATGTTGCCTAAGAACAATGTTTCTATCAATGACAGTTCCACACACAGTTCAGTCATATGCCAGGTAAGTAGAACAATGGCTGCCCCAATATATGAAGTCAGTGACATGATACTTTATGTAAATTTGTTACAATACGAACTTATAATATTATAATGATATTGTGAAAAGAAAACTTAATGTCTGAACCAGGAATCGAACCGTGAACCTCTAGTTCTCCAGACTAGTGTGCAGTCCAGACTTGGCTCAAACATTAACAATTCTTTCCACATATACAAATCAATAATTCTCATTTCGTCCGCTGTCAGGTAGGTGTCACAACCATCGCCAATGGCCGGCTTCATTTAGAAGTATCTATATTTGAGAATTTTACACCACCAATTTTATAAGCAGTAAACAATGTTATTTAACATTTTCCAATACTGTTATTTTAACACAATTCCAGGTGACAGCAGACGAAACGAGAATTATAGATTTGTATATGTGGAAAGAATTGTTAATGCTTGTGCCAGGTCTGGAATGGTGTAATGGGCTGCACACTAGTCTGGAGAACTAGAGGTCCATGGTTCGATTCCTGGTTCAGACATTAATTTTTCTTTTCACAATATCATGCATGTTATTATGCATTACAGAGACTCTTGACTTCCCAACTCCTTTCAAAAAACGTTAAACTGAAAATATATAAAACTATTATTCTACCAGTTATATTATATGCATGCAAAACATGGACTCTTACTTTAAGGGAGGAAAGGAGATTACAAGTATTTGAGAATAAAGTTCTTAGGAAAATTTTTGGACCAAAGAAAGATGAACAGACAGGTTAATGGAGAAGACTGCATAACAGTGAATTACATGGTCTTTATAGGAAGCCAGATATAATGAGAACAGTTAAGTCTCGTAGACTGTGATGGGCAGGACATGTGGCACAAATGGGGAATGAACGACGTGCATGGAAGCTTCTTGTAGGAAAACCAGAGGGAAAACGCCCAGTTGGTAGAACAAGAATGAGGTGGGAGAATAACATTAACTATGATTTGAGGGAAGTAGATTATACAGGGATGATTAGAAAACATTAACTCAGGATAGGGATATATGGAGAGCTTATGTCTGTGCAGCCATGAACCTACGGCTTCAATAGTGTCAGTGAGTTAGTTAATATCATTATAATATTATAATATGATCCATTATTGGAACTGTGCTAAAATAACAGTATTGGAAAATGTTAAATAATACAAACTTAGTTCAAAATTGGTATAGAGTAACTTGAACAAAAAATCAGGAAATTGAGATGAGAGTTAGTTAGAATATACTTACTGTATCTGTGTCAGAAAGTCTGGGGATGAATTCTCAAGTATCGGTGCAAGTTTTGTGACAAACCATTCTAAGTTGCAGTCGCATCGCCATGGATTGTTTTGCACATCAATAACTGTCATACTTTCCCAGGGAACCAAGTTCTCTGACAGGTAGTGAAGATTGTTGCTCATTATGTGCAGCTGTAAATAAAATAAATAATGGAACTGACACACCACTATCATATAAAGGAAATAAACAATAAATATGTAAACAAATTTTATAATTACAAAGAAATAAACGTTATCTCAGTCAAAACATAAATTTATTGTGTCGATGTTTCAATCTCCATATGTGAGATCATTTTCAACACATGGTTGTTTATAAATTTATTGTAGATAGTTCCCATCACCAAGACAATTATTTTTTTTATAAATATATGTATACAAATTCAAATGAATAAATTTAAAATCCCAATTTGTAATTAAAAATATTTTAGCAAGGAATCATATGTTCCACACCATTCATTTAAATCTTTTTGTTTATTTAATGCTTTATTTTTTTTATATATATGCCATTTCTGCTATTAATCTTTTTTGGTAATTATTTTCTTTGTGTAAAATTGTTGTGTCATTCCATTTTATTTTATGATTTTGATTAATTATATGTTCACTGATTACTGAAAGTTCTGCACCTGGTGTACTGATATTCTTTTTATGTTCGTCAATTCTTTTTCTTATAAATCTTCTTGTTTGGCCTACATAAGACTTTTCACAATCACCACATTGGATTTTGTATACAACATCTGTCAATTTACTAGTATCTCAGTGAAAAATAATTTTAAACAAATTTTATTTGAAGAGAAAAATTTTCACCTAGACCTAGACTCGAACCCGGGATCTTTGGCTTTCCAGGTCAAATGCTCTACCAACTGAGCTACTGAGGAGAGTTGCAATGTAGGCGCAAATTTTCCTCTTATATACATTGTAATTCCCTCTTGCCAAATGCTATGAAGCCTTTGCTTCTATCTTTGCAAATGGCGGCTTCTTAGTTAAGAAGACATTTTTATTTGGGAATTTAAACACTACTTTATAAAGGGCTTCTATTGATGTTTTTATTATTAATTTAACACTTCTCACTGAAGGATAAATTTTATTTGAAGAGAAAAATTTCCGCCTAAACCTAGACCATAAACAAATATTGAGATGTTAAGGAAATAAATAAATAAACAAGCTGAACTCATAAATAAAGGGATGTATAAATCCACAAATGAGTGAATTATTGTCTGTAGGACTGAACAAATAAATGGATTCATAAAAATTTACAAATTAATGACTGATTGGAAAATAAATGAATACATAAAATAAATTGATATTGTGACACATCATAATAGTGGCATTTGAATTTCATGGTTGAAGACAAGAATAGTCCTCTTGCATTGGTAGAAATAGATTTTTGAGTTGCCAACTTGTGAACCAAAAGACTTGCACAGATTACACTGGTCAACATGATTTTTGTCTCATGAGTACCAATTTGTACTTAATGCAGTTTTTATCGTGTTTTCAAATATATATTCGGAATTTCTCCATCACCCACAATTTTTTTTATTTCAATTTCAATTAATAGATTTAAATAATAATAATTTTTTCATCCATTTGTCCATTGTAAAATAAAACCAAATGAGCTAACTCAGGAGATTTCAGCTATGGAAAAGAGATATCAAGCCAAATGAAGTCAATACTAGTAAAATTCATATTAAATTCCGTTGAGGTGAATAGTTATATGATGAAAGTTAAAAATTAAAATGTACCTGTTGGCAGGTGCTTTTATCCTCAACTTTGTTAAGTTAACAAAGCTGAGGACGACGGTACCTGCCAACAGGTACATTTTAATTTTTAACTTTAATCATAAGGCAAATGGAATCCTAATATGTGGCCGATTATTGTTGGACCATGCTCTATAGGCGAAATATAGCAGAAAATCGTCATTTCTTACTTTCTAGGTGAGAACGAATGTTAGAATATTGTGTAGTTATGAATGTAGAAAATATTTAAGTATTTGAAATTATAAATTCCTGTCTCTCGGAAACCTTGCGTGATGGAGAAAAACCGATATCATATTTGAATTCAGGAGAAAAAATACTATCAGAATCACATATTTTTCTTTCTGAGACAAAAAAAGTTTCTTTTTTGTTGCTCAGTGTTATCAATGTATTTGGAACTTCTTTTCCGAAGGTTTATCCAAATTTCTACCTTCCCTGTTGGGAAGGTTCAATGCCAGAAATTTCCATATTGGAGAGGTAATGATCAGGAGCTGAGAAAGTTCATGTGAACGTGATACAGCATTGAGAATGTCACAAATTAAGTGACGAAACTCGGGTCTGCGAGGAGTATGAAGTATGAGGTAAGTGAAGGAAAAAAATAAACAATACATAAATATATACTCATCCTTTGCTCCTCTCTGTACACAATGCAAGAATACATCATACATGTAAAGTGATCTGCTGAAGTGGTACATAAATTAAAAATAGATTACATTAATGCCATATATCTGCCCAGTGCAAAATCCAAAGCATGAAAAGTGCAGCAGATGCCATTAGAACACATACACATATGGATAAATGAATGAATGAACAAATGACTGAGTGAATGATTAATCATCATCACATTTTTTTCGTTCAATACCACCATGTTGTCATTTCGACATTCTGGTATCCTCTCCTCGTATGGCGTTATTGTAACCCACTTCTGAGGTTGGGGCACTTGGAAGGCGAAGTTACACTGCCCCGATGATGTATGATAGGTGGTGGTGATGATGTTAATGATACGCCAGGAGAGGCCTTAATCCTAAACTTAATGATGATCAGGGGCCATTTGGGCCTTAAAGTTTCCTGACATTTGTCATACAGGTGAAGAAAAACCCCATAAAACATCACCAAGGAAGTTATGTAAGTAGGAAGTAACACCATGAGGTTTATTTTAATTTATGTCGAGTTGTATTTTTTTCAACAAATTCAACATTAAATTAGCATCGAAAAATGATTACAGTTTGGGTAATTTAATAAAAACCAACAAAAATGAAAAGATTGAAGACTGCAACAAATCAGGAATTTATCAAATTGATTGTAAAGATTGTAAAAGGATATACATAGGAAAAACAAAAAGGAATTTAAATACAAGATTAAAAGAACACCTTAGAAATGTCAAAAATGGAAAAACAGAAAAATCTGCAATAGCTGCACATGCTTAGTCAGAAAAACACAGAATAGAAACCAAAGCAAAATTACTTAAACAGTTGGAAAAACCGAAGGAACTCGCAATTTGGGAGAAAATTTATATATGCAAGAATAAAAACGTAACTATGAATTTTGAAATACCCGGTGAGGGGGAAAGGATATTGATTCGGAGGTTCATCAGTTGGCTGTCAGAGGGCGTGGAGGTCAACCTACAGGAGGGGAAGCTGTTGGACGTCAGTTGTAAACGAGATGTAGCATTGAGAATGTCACAGATACAGTGATGAAACTTAAGTCTACGAGGGAGTTAAGAAGTATGAGGTGAGTCAGAATACAACTCAACATAAATCACCAAGGAAACTTGTCCTGACCAGGGATCAAACCCAGATCCGCTGTGTGACAAGGTAGGACTCTACCTCAAGACCACAGCGGTGGACATATCATCACATTAGAACTATATCCCTGGATGGGTCGTTGCTTCCCTTAGAATCTTCGTTCACGCTTCCTCTTATCAATTTAATAAATAAATTTAATGCATAATTCAACAAATTAATGAATAAGTGACTCGTTGAATGAATTCTAAATAAATGAACTATTAAAATTAATGAAAAACAGAATGAATGAACAAACGAATGACTAAACGAATGAATTAACAAACAAATTAATAAAATAATAAATTAAAGAATAATCAACAAAAATTGTGACTAAGGGTCGTATGCAAATACATTAGTCCCTACTCAAATTACTTCCAATCACTAGTGAGCTGATTCACCGTGAGCAAGTGCAAAGATCAAATTAGCTACCCACAAACTGGTCATGCATAAAAGTCGTCGTTTTCGTAATATTGACAAGAAATTACCCAGAATTCTCAGCGATAAAACCATTTCCGTTATTTTCGTCTGCTATAGAGGAATGCATTTATGCTTGTGTCCTGCAAATAATACCGTATACAACTACGTCTGCATCATGCAATATTATGCCGATTCTCCTGTTCTTCCAGTTGAATTCTTTGGTAGACTCTTATCAAATTCCTCTTCTTTGCGTATACCGAAAACATGATCGAAGTCTTCAACGTCCGACATCTTGGATAAAGCGGCAAGGTTTGAAACTACATCGGTTTCCTTCGGGATTCTCACGATAAGTTTCTATCTTAAGTTATGATCTTAAGTTACCTCGTCAGGTAGCTTACGAATTTCAACAATTATTATCTCATGAATAGATTTCTGAGTAAGCAAAATCGTATTAGGATAAAACTTTCTCAGCAGAGAACGCCTTTTACAATCTAATGCGTTCAAAGATTCGACCCTAAATGGACCTAGATGTTAATTATATAATTTTTACCTGGTAAGTCAGTCGTCCTCAACTAAGTTATTAAACTTCTTCAAGTCATTCTAATGTGGAGGCCTTTCGAAAACAATGTTTCATCTTCTGCGTTTTAACTGGAACTGATGGCTGATGGTGTTGTATAGGTTGAAGATGAAACATTGTTTTCGAAAGGCCTCCACATTAGAATAACTTGAAGAGGTTTAATAACTTAGTTGAGGACGACTGACTTACCAGGTAAAAAAATATATAATTAACATCTTATTACATAACCTCAATGGTGCTTTAACATTAATTTCAAAAGTGTTGATAGAGTAAATAAATGACTAATAAACATGTAATTGTGCTTAATAAATTAATTGAAAAACCTCATTATGTAATTTCCTATAATTAATTTATGAATTCAATTGTGCTATTGATCCTCACCTGTTTAAGGGGAATCTGACCACCTTGTTGATATGTAAATGCCTCTTCATCAATCTCAGAGAGCTTGGTGTTGTAAGAACATTGTAAAATCTCCAAGTTCTTCAGATGTGAGAATGTCGATGGTCCGATTCTTTGAAGTTGTGACATGGCACTTATGTTAACTTCCCTGAGCATCAACAGTCCCCGGAATGAGTCCTCATGTAGCTCTTGTATTGGATTGTCATTCAGGTTTAACTTCTCCAGAGAATCTCCTTTACATGTTAACAGAAAACATTGTAACCTTGTATTACTTCAAGTGATGCCTGACAAATGTAACTATGTAACGTCCACACAGGACTTATTCTAAAATTTCACTTCATTGATTGAATAATGTAAATTTCAAGATCTTCCTCCTCCTTGGCGCAACAGGACTAGAAGACCAGTGGCTTACCAGCTGACTGCTGGCTTCATACCCACAGGGAATTTCAAAATCAATTTACTATTTTATTAATTTTCTTAATATTTAAAGGAAGTGATACTAATAATTTTATTTCAATTAATACTAAGAATTTTAATGACTCACATCATAATTGTAGATTCTTAAATCTTAGTTAGAAGGAACTGATAACACTGAGAAACAAAAAATATTTTTTTTTTTTGTCTCAGAAAGAAAAACATGTGATACTGATAGTATTTTTTCTCCTGAATTCAAATATGATATTGGTTTTTCTCCATCATGCAAGGTTTCTGAGAGACAGAAATTTATAATTTCAAACACTTCAATATTTTCTACATTCGTAACTACACAATATTCAAACATTCAGACTCACCTAGAAAGTAAGAAATGATGATTTTCTGCTATATTTTGCCTGTGGAGCATCCCTCTTGATGGTCCAACAATAATCAGCCAGCATATTAGCAGCCCATGTGCCGTGATATCTCTTTTCCATAGCTGAAATCATTTGAGTTAGCTCATTTGGTTTTATTTTACAATGGACAAATGGATGAAAAAAATGTTTATTAAAAATAATTATTTAAATCCATTAATTGAAAATGAAATAAAAAAAAACTGTGGGTGATGGAGAAATTCCGAATACATATTTGAAAACACGATAAAAAACTGCATTAAGTACAACTATTGGTACTCATGAGACAAAAATCATGTTGACCAGTGTAATGATACATAGCATATCGAAACTATAGTCTTCAATAAATCTATAATTATAAGGTGAGTCATTAAAATTCCAACTTTGTATTAATGACAACTTTATATTAATTCTGAGCTAAGTTCCAGATGTAATGTAAACAAACTTACGTAAGGTATTACTTCACCGACTCCTTCTATTAGGGTGCAGTGCTACTTTTACCTGCCATATGATTGAATTGTATTCTTATATTGTATACAGAGATGTCAATGTTGTCTTAGGCAACATCTTATTTCCCATGAAATAAGATACAAGATAAGATGGTAACAATAATTAGGAACTTCCTCCAATTCTTAATTATTTATGACAAAGGAAAAAGTTATGACAAAAAAAATATATGGGTCTACCTAATCAGACATTTACTTTTTTCCTGGTGTTGACAGATATCTTTTATTTCATTATAAGCAAAATGTATGTCCATGCAGCAGACTAACCTGTAAATTTTGCTGTTATTTTCACATCCTGAATGGCTAATGATGGATAATTTTCATTAAACTGTTTAAAACATTTAAAAATAATTTGTTTCTCTCTGCTTTTCAAAGGTTTTTCTTTCCACTAAACAAAATAAACCAGAAGAACAAAGGCCATGGGCAATTATTAAAGTATAAGATCCACAGTACCCTCTATAAGAAAATATATATAATGTGTAAGCTGCTCTAAAAAATGATAAAAAAACTAATATAAATATAAGAAGAAAATTCCAACCTACTATTCTATTTAATAATCTAATTTCCCCATGTTTTAGAATTTCTACAGAAATGGCCATTTTGAAACATTTGAAATTCCAATGCATTCTGCATATGTAAGAATAAAACAATGCATTCTATTAAAAATTGTAATTATATATTTTAAGATTCTTCTATTATAACTTATATAGATATGTGCTAGATAATATTTTTTTTTATTTTCTTTATTTCAAGTGTGAGAATGAACTACATTTTCTTACATGCTCAAAGGTAAAAACTGTTATTTGACCAATGAAATGCAGTCATACATGTTTTGTATATAGTACAACTAGAACTTAGCTTGGAATTACTATTATTATCAGCCATGCAAGTATTAGGCCGTGTGGCCTGTTACGGTCTCAAAGAGGAATTAGTATAACTTTAACCCTTAAATTTGTAATGTATCCTTTTGGATACATCAGTTTGTTTAATAAATGTAATATTTTAAATAAATCAGAAGAAAACTAACAAAAAGAAACCACTTAAATGTATGCGTAATTATACACTATACCTAATAATAACAGTTACATAAGATTCCGTTTTCACTGTGGTCCGCAACATTTAAATAACTAACAGAAGAAATTTGTGTTTTGCCAATTTAAGGGTTAAAAATGTCTAATCTAGACCTTTCCCTGGAAGCATGGATATTTACATTCTTGAGCCGTAGCCGAGCGGTTAAGGTAGGAAGCCTTGGCGCAGAGCTACGGGACTTGCGCTGGTTCGAGTCTCCATGGGGGAAGAAATTTTCTCATGGTATTTCGGCCAGTATGGGACTGGTGCCCACCCAGCATCGTGAGGCAATTGGGTAGCTACAATAAGTAGCGGCTCCAGGTTGAGGAATCAGCTATAACGGCTGGGGGACTCGACATGCTAACCACATGTCACCCCTACACTGGCTGTTGATCATCTACCTCTGTGATTGACACATGTGGATGTGAAGGGCCAGCAGCCGGCTGGTAAAAGGGCAACCGCTGAAAAGTGGAAAGACCCTCAATCGGAGTAGCCTGAAAGGCAATTTAACACAGATAAAGATTCACCAGCAAATTTTTTGTCTAAAGTGAACAGGGGTTACCAAAACATAGGTGTGTGACAAGGCATGAAACTGTTGGATATGTCTAGGCATGGTATAGTGCAGACACCAGGGAAAGGATTAGTATACATTAAAAATACAAATTATTTCCACAAGCTCAAATTAAAAAGTAATATCAATTTTAAGTAAAATATAACAAATAGCTACAAAAACAGTAATGGAGACAGATTTTATCATTAGTATTGCACTATCCCTGTATATTATGGATGAATGGAATGAAGTCTACTCTACAATATTATGTGAGTAGTCCACCGCTGTGGTCTCGGGGTAGCGTGCTGCCTTGTCACACAGCGGGCCCGGGTTCGATCCCCGGTCGGGACAGTTTTTCTGGGTGAGGTTTTTATCGGGGTTTTTCCTCACCTGTAAGACAAATGTCAGGAAAACTTTAAGGCCCAAAAATGGTCCCCGAAATCATATGGCCATCGCAATCATCATCATTCATATTCATCTTAGGTTAAGTTTAGGATTAGGGACTCTCCTGGCGCACCATTATCAACATCATCACCCATCATATCATCGGGGCAACGTAACCCAGCCTTCCAGGCACCCCAACCTCAGAAGTGGGTTACAAATACGCCATGCCAGGAGAGAAACCAGGAATGTCGAAAGACAAACCTGGGGCATTTGGAAAAAAAAAAAAAAAACGTTATGTGAGTTGTAGGTCATCTTCCGGGTCCAGCACACCAGGTTCTTCTCTCATAAACCCTACTGATTTTTTTTGGGTTTGGCCCATGGCTGCAAGGAGGGACTACAACTCTTCCATTGGTCCTTTCTGCCATATTTTACTGTTCAGGCTCAGAGTCATGAGCCAGCACCTGGTGGCCCCCAATTAGACTCCTCCAATCATATATTTTCAACACCTGTGGTTGCCAACCAAACTATTTTTCCTAAAATGAAATGAGGTAAAAAAGTGATATGAAATTAATGAGAAATGAAATGACATATAGGGAGGGAAGGGAAGATTGGAGAGCAGCGATAGGATGAAATTTGGGAAACGGTAGAACCCTGAGAAAACTCCAAAAAATCTTGGTATACTCCAGATGGCCCAATTTCAGCATAATAAGTTTTTATATTTGAAGAGAAAAATTTTTTCGCCTAGACCGGGACTCGAACCCGGGACCCTTGGCTTTCCGGGCCAAGGGTCCCGGGTTCGAGTCCCGGTCTAGGCGAAAAAATTTTTCTCTTCAAATATAATTTATCCTTCAATGAGAAGTGTTAAATTAATAATAAAATCGTCATAATAAGTTTTTGTTTATTACCTAGTGCTGCGAGAGTCTGAGGTACTTCGGTGAACTTGTTTCCATTAAGATAAAGTTGCTTCAGTTTGTGTCGTATTGAAGGGAGGTCAACAAAACCTTGTGGAATATCAGATATGCCAGTATAAGCCAAATCCAGAATCTGTAACATCATAATGATTCAGACTTTTTAAGAGTATGTGTACAATTTACGAAATTTTAGTTGCGGACAGAGGTATAGAAATCTACTGAATAGTTCAAGTGAATCCAAAACTATTCTGAGCTCTAAATAGTTAAAACAAATTATATCCTGACTTTTATATAATAAATTTGGGAATTTTTAACATTATGAGGTTTAATTCATAAGAATTAAATGAATCGTGATTTCTTCTTACCCCATACTTCTATGTTTTTTTTAAAAACAGCACTGAAGTATCAGCGACCATCGTCACCATCCTCAGCTGTTTTCACGACTGTCAATTGTCGTGAAAACAGCTGAGGATGGTGACGATGGTCGCTGATACTGCAGTGCTGTGTTTAAAAAAAATAGAAGTATAAGGTAAGAAGAAATCACGATTCATTTAATTCTTATATCCTGACTTTTTCTAAATGACTGTTTAGTATCTAATGTCAGACAGTTGGTGATAATGCTGTTTGCTCTCCTGCACTCCAATGATTAGAAAGCAGACTTGGAAATGAAGAATAATGGACAGAGAAGATGATGATATTGACCCAATCATCATTAAGATTAGAGAAAGGACAAGCAGGAGACTCACAAGGGAACTGTCAACCATTGCATGCCAAAACCTATCTTGAAGTTTCACCCAAAGAAGTGTTGTGATGTACCAAGGCCGTGTCCAAAAAAAATTTGCCATTTTTAACTGCAAGGCACTAAAATCCAGGGCCAAATCTCTCATTTTAATTTAGAAAAAGTGATCCCACAACAGGCCCGGAGGCCCTTGGGGTAGTAGGAGGTTAAGGCTCCCACTTTTTCTAGACAATCGACACTTTATGTCAGCCGGGTTGTTAGCCCTGCATGACGGCCGCCTTTACCCCAGAACAAGCGTCTGGTACTCATTTCCGTTAGAGGCTGAGTCGACCCCAGGGCCATAGTGCCACCAGAGGATTTGGGTCAGTTTAAAAATCCTGACCCCAACGGGACTTGAACCCTCGACCCTCCAGCTTGTAGCTCAGTGCCTTAACCACTACGCTACGGCGTGCCCACTCATTTTAGTTACTCAGAAGTAATATTTCCTCACTTGATGGATTGGATAACCCTCAGTACCTGCTGTCCATGCCGCACCCGCCTCACTCCACTCCGCTCTAAGTCAAGCAGAGAGTCCATCTGCTATTCACAGTGGTTTGCCATTGCTAGATTCTGGCTTCAATTTCTATGTCTTGCAGTTAAAAAGGCAGATAATTTTTTGGACATAGCCTTGGTACATCACAATACTTTTCTGGGGAGGTTTCGGCAAGCAAAGTTTGACAGTTCCTTTGCCTGCTATGAGCTTACCAAGAATTATGTTAGAATTTTCATGACTCACCTCAAATTTGATGAACGGATTTATCAAATTGATTGCAAAAATTGTGAAAAAATATACATAGAAAAAACAAAAAGGAATTTAAATACAAGATTGAAAGAACACCTTAGAAATGTTAAAAATGGGGAAACAGAAAAATCTGCAAAAACCGGCATGCATGGTCAGAAAAACACAGAATCGAAACATAGGCCAAATTACTGAAACAGATAAATGTAAGGAACTCACAATTTGGGAGAAAATTCACATTCACAAAAATAAAAAGTAAATCATGAATTTTGAAATTCCTGGGGAAAAATATTTGATTTGGAAGTTCATCGGTCAGCCAACAGAGGGAGCAGAAATCAACCTACAGGATCACTAACCGCTGATTCAACAGTTAGAAGGAATTGATAATGATACATAACATATCGAAACTAGTCTCTACAAATATGAGGTGAATCATGAAAATTCTAACTCTCTGTTAATTAAAATAAACCTCTTAGGGCCGCATGCAAATACATTAGTCTCTGGTGAGTTGAGTTTTCCGTGAGAATGTGCAAAGTTAGAATTAGCGAGTCGCCGACTGGTCATGCATGAAAGTAGTTTTTTCGTAATATTGGCAAGAAATTACCCAGAATTCTCAGCGATAAAACCACTGCTAGAGGAACGCATTTACGTTTGCGTCCTGCAAATAATACCGTATACGACGTCTGCATCGCGTGATATTACACTGATTCTCCTGTTCTTCCCGTTGAATTCTTTGGTAGACTCTATCAAATTCCTCTTCTCCACGTATACCAAAAACATGATCAGAGTCTTCAAGGTCCAACATCTTGGATAAAGCAGCAAGGTTTCAAAGTACATCGGTTGCCATCGGGCTGCTCACGATTCATTCTCTTCAAAGTCACCTCGCTAGGTAACTTAGGAATTTCGACAATTATTATCGCATGAAAATATTTTTGAGTATGCAAAAATGTCTTTGGATGCAACTATCTCAGCAGAGAACGACTTTTACAGTCTAATGCATTCATAGATACGACCCATAGTGTCACTTCTTTATATATTAAGAAAATTAATAAAAAACTCTTAAAATTCTGTTCTATATAGCAAAATATCATATATAAGCTGATTGGCCAGCTGAGACGGACATATCATTTCACAAACACATAGCAATGTAACAATATAGAATTACCTCTAAACTAACAGGTGACTCCAAAGCTGTCAATATTGTAGAATCAATTACAGACAGGGGATTGTAATCCAACCTCAGTTCCTTCAAGTTAGGCAGGTGTTCAAATGAATGAGCAGTCAGTGAATGTATGTTGTTATTGCCGAGGTTCAATATAACAATACCAAGTGGTTCATAATGCTCCGATGAATATCGACCTCTGAACACATCTGCCTGTATTCCTTCCACTGTTACAAAATAAATGTATCCAATTAATAACACTGAGCAACAAAAAAGTAACTTTATTTTTGTCTTAGAAAGAAAATATGCGATTCTGATAGTATTTTTTCTCCTGATTTCAAATATATCATCATTCTGGCAAAGTCTATAATTTTGATTAATAAATTACAATAGAAAGTAACAATATGAGGTACTTCTTAAAAATAAGGTTGATCAGGTACTTACCTCAAATATATTTGTGTTTCATTTGACATGTTTTGATATTTTAAAATACAATAGGAAGTAACATTTTTCTCTTCAAATTTAATTAAGAGGTTTATTTAATATTTAAGATATTTTGTCTATACATTCTTACCTCTTATGATTGTTTTTGTTGAACATATGTTTCAAGGCTTGTGAGCTCAATCATCAGCAATTACAGACTCTGTAATATCAAATATAGTAGTAGTAGTAGTAGTATTCAAATGTTCTGAAGCTCTTGATTTGTCATCATTCGCTTGCGGGCTTCCCAATAATATTCAGCAATTTGGAATGGTGTTCCAACTATTTTCTGAAGATCAGCGCAAAACATCAAGTGATCCTTGTTCGTTATCGTATTTGTGTCCTTGCAAATTATGCAGTGTGGAGAATCTAGTAGCTTAATTCTATGTAGATGTGCTGCCAAGCAATCATGACCAGTTTGAAGACGAAATGACGCAACTGCAATTGATCGGGGGGCTGTTTGGTATTGTATCTGGTTCTAGTAATGTCTTCCATATCTTAGTTTCACATTGGATTTTGTTTTATTCGGCTATATGGGATTTTATTTTCATTTTGGTGTAGAGTTGTACTGATTTGTAAGATAGGTAATTGATCTTACTCTGTTGGATGAGTGTACCTTTTTTTTGCAAGCATATCAGCCTTTCCATTACCTTCCACGCCACAATGTGTTGGAATCCATTGTAGAACAACATTTCTGTTTAGATTTTTCAACATCCTGATGCAATTTTTATATAGATCAATGAACTTTTATATTCCTAAAGAACAAAATTTAAATTTTAAAGTTTATAAATTCAACCTTAGATGGCAGCACAGCAGATGTTGGCAATATAATAGTGGATGGCTGAAACATTTCATCACTCGGAGTCATGATTGATGATGGACAAGATGTCATCTGAAACCACGGTATCGCAAAAAGCACAAAATTTATGAGGTGAATTTTCAAAAAAATTTCTCCGATGAATTTAAATGATTATTAGCTCATAATGTTTACTTCCCATTTTAACATTATTTAATCATACTGTAAATTTGAAATAATTTTTACCTGTGAGTTCATTGTAACTAAGATCCAATGCCTTCAAATTGACAAGATCCATGAAGGCGCCCTCTTCAAGACTAGTCATGTGATTATATCGTAGTGATAGACTTACTATGCCAGGAATGCTTGGGAATTTATTTAAATGTTTTATCATGTTCCAGTCAAAGTTGACAGCCATACGAGTGTCAGACTCAAATGAATAATCAGGCCAGTGACCAGGATCAGGGAAAGCATAGTGAAGATTCTCATTAACACAATTAACAGTGTACAGTGATTGTATCAGAGCTTTCTTGTAACAATTACATCTTGTGCATACTTCACTGTCCTCTGTACATACAGATGATATGTATATCATAACCAGCAAAGCTGCTCGTATCTGTAACCAAGATAATAAAATTGTTAAATCTGAAAATATATAAAACTGTTATTCCCTCAGTTACATTATATGTATGCGAAACATGACTCTTACTTTAAGAGAGAAGAAAAGATCATGAATATTTGAGAACAAAGTTCTTAGGAAAATTTTTTGGACTAAAGAGAGATGTCCAGACAGGCAAATGGAGAAGATTACATAACAGTGAGCTGCGTGATCTTTATAGGAAACTAGATATAATAAGAACATTTAATTCTCTTACACTGCAATGGGCAGGACATGTGGCATGAATGGTGAATGAAAGAGGGGCATGGAAGTTTCTAGTAGGAAAATCAGAGGGAAAATGCCCAGTTGGTAGGTCAATATGAGGTGAGAGAATAACATTAATCATGATTTGAGGGAAGTAGATTAAACAGGGGATAATTGGAAAACATTAGTTCAGGATTGGGATGTGTGGAGAGCTTATGTCTGCATGGCCATGAACCTACAGGTTCAATAGTGCCAGTGATTTAGTAGTAACATTGTAGGCTCTCTGCAGGAGATCCAGATTAATTCTTAGTTGAGGTTTTTCAGGATTTTTTCAAATGCAATTAAAATGTCACGGAATTGGGTCATAACTTCCCTGAAAATCACAAATTTCATAATATTATCAACAATCTTTTAATATAAAATTTAGTGATGATAGCAGAGCCATGTGTCCCACGCGTAACCAAGTGGTTAAGGCAGGAAGCATTGGCATAGAGCTATGTGACTTGTGCTGGTTCGAGTCTCCATGGGGGAAGAAATTTTCTCATGGTATTTCGGCCAGTATAGGACTGGTGTGCACCCAGCATTGTGAGGCATTTGCGTAACTATAATAAGTAGCGGTTCCAGGTTGAGAAAACCAGCTATAACGGCTGGGGGACTCGACATGCTGACCACATGTCACCCCTACACTGGTTAGATGAACATCTGCCTTTGACACATGTGGATGTGAGGCCAGCAGCCGGATGTTAGGCCAAGGGCCTTCTAGGCCTGTCGTGCCATGGTAAAAAAAAAGCAGAGCCATGTAGGTCATAAATATTTAACGAAATAATTTTAATTCTGTAAAAACTAAGTTCAAAGAATAAATAAAAGCATGTGATGAATACGTATATTTAGGGACAAAAATTAGTGCAGATAGAAGTCATGATGCTGAAATTCCATCCATCCATAATAATTCTGCCCAAAGGCAGGTCTTTCACTGCAATCATAGCATTTTCATGCTATGCTTTGCAGCTTTACTAGGGAATTGTAGGTGTGGTAGTTTCCTGTTGCTTTCCACATCAGTGAAGGATGATGATGGTGATGATAATGATAAGGATGATGATGATGGCCAGATGATTTTTGGAGACCATTGGGCCCTAAGCTTTGTGACATTTGTCTTACAGATGAAGAAAAATCCTGAAAAAAACCTCACCCAGAAGCCTGTCCCGACCGGGAATCGAACCCAGGCCCGCTGCATGACAAGGCAGCACGCTACCTCTAGACCACAGCGGTGGACCGTTGATTATATAAGGATCCGAAAGTAGATGAGTCTTGTCTTGTTGTTCCATAAGTCAACCTGGGTGAATCCAGCTACTATTTTACTTAACCTTTAAACGCCCAGGAGCCCATATGCTGGGTTTTAAAATGTACGTCCAATCTGCCCGCAGACCCAGCGTATGGGTTCTGAGCAGGCTGACTTGTTTGGTTGCTTGAAATTATACTGGATAATACTACTATTCTAACATACCTTTTTTCAGGGTTATCAGATGCTTGGCAACGTGATGTGAAGATAGCATTCGTTTATTAAATGTTTGTTTTTGTGTGATAAGCCTCGAAACAATCACCAATTCACAAACCGACATCATACTTTTTACACTTCACTTACACACGTTTTCTGATTCCCTGCGCCGAACACACAACAAATTAGTATTTGTAAAGCTACCGACCAATGTTGTCTAAAGTTAGCTTCAAGTCACAAAATGTCTGTACTCAATATACTATGTCTACCGACTAGGGAGTCATCTACAGGGTGTTCTACCAACCTGTTCCGAAAAGTCTGTGACAAGTCTAAGTCGAAAGTCTGTATGTGTTGTTTTGGCCCAATGTTGACTTAAAGTTGACTTCAAATCACGAAATGTCTGTACTCAATATACTAGGTCTATCCAGGGAGTCGTCTACAGGGTGTTCTATCAGCCTGTTGCAATACGTCTCTGACAAGCCTAAGTCAGAAGTCACTATATATTGTTTTGGCACCAATTAAGTCAGAAGAAAGAAAACTGTATAGAATGGTTTAAGTCTAACAAATGAAAAAATGTTTTTTTTTGGTTGAGTAAACAAGCTATAACGGCTGGGGGACTCGACATGCTGAGCACATGTCACCCATGCACTGGCTCGATGATCATCTACCTTTGTGATTGACACATATGAGTGTGAGGCCAGAAGCTGGATGGTAGGCTCTAAGGGCCTTCTAGGCCTGTCGCACCATGGAATTAATATTATTATTATTTTTAGATTATTAGGCATCCCTTTTCTCTTATGTCTTACTATCCCACAACTCGTCATTTCACATTAGAATAATTACGCCAAGAAAAAGGTACATTTCTGATTCTGTCATGTCAGGGGGAAGAGTACATTTTTCAACGCTGTCAATTCTAGTTTCACGAACCCAAGACCTGACAAACGTCAGGTGTCTCACAGCTATAAGTGTCAGTTGATTGTAGCTTGTCATTGATATCGTTTTGTCATTGTCACAATCCGAGAATGTCTTGTATTTCAGCGGAACGTAGTGATTTTGTACTAGACATATCGTAAACTTCACTCTGAGTCACAAAACTGTGAATGAATAAGGGCTGTGGTTGGAATGTGACCTGTTTTTTTTTCTTCAAAACTTTCCTGCTTTGGGGGAAAAACTGACCGGATGCAACATAATAAACAAAAGAATGAACGAGGGTGAGAATATACCTAAATCTATGTATAGTTTTTCACTTCTAACCTGATTCACAACACTCTAAAATCCCGAAAGTTATTTGCTAACTATCGTGAATTTAAAAATTATCTCTATGATATAAAATATCACTACGGGTTTTTGCCGTGAATACCACTGATTTTACAATAATATTTAACACTTTAAACCTTGTTTCATGTTTGTGACCCCCACAGATTTTAAAATATGAGTTAATAAAATCAGCAAAGTTATAGTCAAAAGCCAAGGAGTTTAAAACCTAGGTGGACATTTAAACCCGGGTAGCCTGCCGCTACCTGGCCATTTAAACTTGGGCGCTTAAAGGTTGATCTATTTTATTGGTTTTAGAAATTTATCAAAGTACTTGTGTTTATGTGTTCTGTAATTTCTCCATCTGGTAATTTAATTTTGATGTGTATTTGCAGAGTATAAGAGTGACATTGATTCAAAATTACAAAAATATAATAAAATGAATGGGGTAATACGAAGACATTTTGGTAAACAGATGAGGACAGAGACAAAACTAAGATTACATAACGTCACATCAAAAGCTGCTCTAAAATACGGAAGTGAAATTTGGATTTTAAATAAAAGAAAACTCTCATAAACTTCAAGTAAGCCAAATGCGCTTCTTACGATCATTGTTAGGAGTTAATAGACTGGATCACCAAAGGAACACTACTATCAGAGGAAAACTTGGAGTAGCAAGTTTAAATGAAGATATCCAAAAATACCAACAAGAATGGAAAAATCATCTGAGAAGAATGGCAAGAAATAGACTTCCAAAATTGGCATTCCAATATACCCCAACTGGACATAGGGACCAAGGAAGACCAAAACATCGGTGGAAAGATCAAGACCATCTTTGCTAGGTTTACCGTACAGGCCACATGGCCTAAAACGAATTTGTTCATGATGATGATGATGATCAAAGTACTTTGTTAGAATAATGCTAACATTTAGAGGAATAAACAATAAGGTTTTCAATTTAAATAAAATTGAATCATGGGAATTATTAGAGTAATATTAGACCTCAAGACCACAGCGGTGGACATGCTGATATTAATGAGAGGATAAATCTGCAATATCAAAATTAAATGGTGTTTTATGGTAGCACAGAACATACTTGTAAGTCATCATTCATCATCATCTTCACGGCTGAAATACTCCATCACTTTCTTAAATAAAAGTTCTAAACAAAACAAACATTTTTAATACAATAATATGGAGTACAATGACACAAGGTGCAGAAACATGGGACTTAAAATCTAGAACAATACGTAAATTAAATTCTGCAGAAATGGATTTTTCGAGATATTCAGCTGGAATTCGTAGAAGGGATAAAATAAGAAACAGTGTAATTATGCAAAAGATGAATGTTCAAACTTTAATTGCGGATTTTATAAAAAAATATACAATACGTAAATTAAATTCTGCAGAAATGGATTTTTCAAGGCATTCAGCTGGAATTCGTAGAAGGGATAAAATAAGAAACAGTGTAATTATGCAAAAGATGAATGTTCAAACTTTAATTGCGGATTTTATAAAAAAATATACAATACGTAAATTAAATTCTGCAGAAATGGATTTTTCAAGGCATTCAGCTGGAATTCGTAGAAGGGATAAAATAAGAAACAGTGTAATTATGCAAAAGATGAATGTTCAAACTTTAATTGCGGATTTTATAAAAAAATATACAATACGTAAATTAAATTCTGCAGAAATGGATTTTTCAAGGCATTCAGCTGGAATTCGTAGAAGGGATAAAATAAGAAACAGTGTAATTATGCAAAAGATGAATGTTCAAACTTTAATTGCGGATTTTATAAAAAAATATACAATACGTAAATTAAATTCTGCAGAAATGGATTTTTCAAGGCATTCAGCTGGAATTCGTAGAAGGGATAAAATAAGAAACAGTGTAATTATGCAAAAGATGAATGTTCAAACTTTAATTGCGGATTTTATAAAAAAATATACAATACGTAAATTAAATTCTGCAGAAATGGATTTTTCAAGGCATTCAGCTGGAATTCGTAGAAGGGATAAAATAAGAAACAGTGTAATTATGCAAAAGATGAATGTTCAAACTTTAATTGCGGATTTTATAAAAAATATACAATACGTAAATTAAATTCTGCAGAAATGGATTTTTCAAGGCATTCAGCTGGAATTCGTAGAAGGGATAAAATAAGAAACAGTGTAATTATGCAAAAGATGAATGTTCAAACTTTAATTGCGGATTTTATAAAAAAATATACAATACGTAAATTAAATTCTGCAGAAATGGATTTTTCAAGGCATTCAGCTGGAATCGTAGAAGGGATAAAATAAGAAACAGTGTAATTATGCAAAAGATGAATGTTCAAACTTTAATTGCGGATTTTATAAAAAAATATACAATACGTAAATTAAATTCTGCAGAAATGGATTTTTCAAGGCATTCAGCTGGAATTCGTAGAAGGGATAAAATAAGAAACAGTGTAATTATGCAAAAGATGAATGTTCAAACTTTAATTGCGGATTTTATAAAAAAATATACAATACGTAAATTAAATTCTGCAGAAATGGATTTTTCAAGGCATTCAGCTGGAATTCGTAGAAGGGATAAAATAAGAAACAGTGTATAATTATGCAAAAGATGAATGTTCAAACTTTAATTGCGGATTTTATAAAAAAATATACAATACGTAAATTAAATTCTGCAGAAATGGATTTTTCAAGGCATTCAGCTGGAATTCGTAGAAGGGATAAAATAAGAAACAGTGTAATTATGCAAAAGATGAATGTTCAAAATTTAATTGCGGATTTTATAAAAAAATATACAATACGTAAATTAAATTCTGCAGAAATGGATTTTTCGAGACATTCAGCTGGAATTCGTAGAAGGGATAAAATAAGAAACAGTGTAATTATGCAAAAGATGAATGTTCAAACTTTAATTGCGGATTTTATAAAAAAATATACAATACGTAAATTAAATTCTGCAGAAATGGATTTTTCAAGGCATTCAGCTGGAATTCGTAGAATTCGTAGAAGGGATAAAATAAGAAACAGTGTAATTATGCAAAAGATGAATGTTCAAACTTTAATTGCGGATTTTATAAAAAAATATACAATACGTAAATTAAATTCTGCAGAAATGGATTTTTCAAGGCATTCAGCTGGAATTCGTAGAAGGGATAAAATAAGAAACAGTGTAATTATGCAAAAGATGAATGTTCAAACTTTAATTGCGGATTTTATAAAAAAATATACAATACGTAAATTAAATTCTGCAGAAATGGATTTTTCAAGGCATTCAGCTGGAATTCGTAGAAAGGGATAAAATAAGAAACAGTGTAATTATGCAAAAGATGAATGTTCAAACTTTAATTGCGGATTTTATAAAAAAATATACAATACGTAAATTAAATTCTGCAGAAATGGATTTTTCAAGGCATTCAGCTGGAATTCGTAGAAGGGATAAAATAAGAAACAGTGTAATTATGCAAAAGATGAATGTTCAAACTTTAATTGCGGATTTTATAAAAAAATATACAATACGTAAATTAAATTCTGCAGAAATGGATTTTTCAAGGCATTCAGCTGGAATTCGTAGAAGGGATAAAATAAGAAACAGTGTAATTATGCAAAAGATGAATGTTCAAACTTTAATTGCGGATTTTATAAAAAAATATACAATACGTAAATTAAATTCTGCAGAAATGGATTTTTCAAGGCATTCAGCTGGAATTCGTAGAAGGGATAAAATAAGAAACAGTGTAATTATGCAAAAGATGAATGTTCAAACTTTAATTGCGGATTTTATAAAAAAATATACAATACGTAAATTAAATTCTGCAGAAATGGATTTTTCAAGGCATTCAGCTGGAATTCGTAGAAGGGATATAAAATAAGAAACAGTGTAATTATGCAAAAGATGAATGTTCAAACTTTAATTGCGGATTTTATAAAAAAATATACAATACGTAAATTAAATTCTGCAGAAATGGATTTTTCAAGGCATTCAGCTGGAATTCGTAGAAGGGATAAAATAAGAAACAGTGTAATTATGCAAAAGATGAATGTTCAAACTTTATTGCGGATTTTATAAAAAAAATAACAATACGTAAATTAAATTCTGCAGAAATGGATTTTTCGAGACATTCAGCTGGAATTCGTAGAAGGGATAAAATAAGAAACAGTGTAATTATGCAAAAGATGAATGTTCAAACTTTAATTGCGGATTTTATAAAAAAATATACAATACGTAAATTAAATTCTGCAGAAATGGATTTTTCAAGGCATTCAGCTGGAATTCGTAGAAGGGATAAAATAAGAAACAGTGTAATTATGCAAAGATGAATGTTCAAACTTTAATTGCGGATTTTATAAAAAAATATACAATACGTAAATTAAATTATGCAGAAATGGATTTTTCAAGGCATTCAGCTGGAATTCGTAGAAGGGATAAAATAAGAAACAGTGTAATTATGCAAAAGATGAATGTTCAAACTTTAATTGCGGATTTTATAAAAAAATATACAATACGTAAATTAAATTCTGCAGAAATGGATTTTTCAAGGCATTCAGCTGGAATTCGTAGAAGGGATAAAATAAGAAACAGTGTAATTATGCAAAAGATGAATGTTCAAACTTTAATTGCGGATTTTATAAAAAAATATACAATACGTAAATTAAATTCTGCAGAAATGGATTTTTCAAGGCATTCAGCTGGAATTCGTAGAAGGGATAAAATAAGAAACAGTGTAATTATGCAAAAGATGAATGTTCAAACTTTAATTGCGGATTTTATAAAAAAATATACAATACGTAAATTAAATTCTGCAGAAATGGATTTTTCAAGGCATTCAGCTGGAATTCGTAGAAGGGATAAAATAAGAAACAGTGTAATTATGCAAAAGATGAATGTTCAAACTTTAATTGCGGATTTTATAAAAAAATATACAATACGTAAATTAAATTCTGCAGAAATGGATTTTTCAAGGCATTCAGCTGGAATTCGTAGAAGGGATAAAATAAGAAACAGTGTAATTATGCAAAAGATGAATGTTCAAACTTTAATTGCGGATTTTATAAAAAAATATACAATACGTAAATTAAATTCTGCAGAAATGGATTTTTCAAGGCATTCAGCTGGAATTCGTAGAGAGGGATAAAATAAGAAACAGTGTAATTATGCAAAAGATGAATGTTCAAACTTTAATTGCGGATTTTATAAAAAATATACAATACGTAAATTAAATTCTGCAGAAATGGATTTTTCAAGGCATTCAGCTGGAATTCGTAGAAGGGATAAAATAAGAAACAGTGTAATTATGCAAAAGATGAATGTTCAAACTTTAATTGCGGATTTTATAAAAAAATATACAATACGTAAATTAAATTCTGCAGAAATGGATTTTTCAAGGCATTCAGCTGGAATTCGTAGAAGGGATAAAATAAGAAACAGTGTAATTATGCAAAAGATGAATGTTCAAACTTTAATTGCGGATTTTATAAAAAAATATACAATACGTAAATTAAATTCTGCAGAAATGGATTTTTCAAGGCATTCAGCTGGAATTCGTAGAAGGGATAAAATAAGAAACAGTGTAATTATGCAAAAGATGAATGTTCAAACTTTAATTGCGGATTTTATAAAAAAATATACAATACGTAAATTAAATTCTGCAGAAATGGATTTTTCAGGCATTCAGCTGGAATTCGTAGAAGGGATAAAATAAGAAACAGTGTAATTATGCAAAAGATGAATGTTCAAACTTTAATTGCGGATTTTATAAAAAAATATACAATACGTAAATTAAATTCTGCAGAAATGGATTTTTCAAGGCATTCAGCTGGAATTCGTAGAAGGGATAAAATAAGAAACAGTGTAATTATGCAAAAGATGAATGTTCAAACTTTAATTGCGGATTTTATAAAAAAATATACAATACGTAAATTAAATTCTGCAGAAATGGATTTTTCAAGGCATTCAGCTGGAATTCGTAGAAGGGATAAAATAAGAAACAGTGTAATTATGCAAAAGATGAATGTTCAAACTTTAATTGCGGATTTTATAAAAAAATATACAATACGTAAATTAAATTCTGCAGAAATGGATTTTTCAAGGCATTCAGCTGGAATTCGTAGAAGGGATAAAATAAGAAACAGTTGTAATATGCAAAAGATTATGTTCAAACTTTAATTGCGGATTTTATAAAAAAATATACAATACGTAAATTAAATTCTGCAGAAATGGATTTTTCAAGGCATTCAGCTGGAATTCGTAGAAGGGATAAAATAAGAAACAGTGTAATTATGCAAAAGATGAATGTTCAAACTTTAATTGCGGATTTTATAAAAAAATATACAATACGTAAATTAAATTCTGCAGAAATGGATTTTTCAAGGCATTCAGCTGGAATTCGTAGAAGGGATAAAATAAGAAACAGTGTAATTATGCAAAAGATGAATGTTCAAACTTTAATTGCGGATTTTATAAAAAAATATACAATACGTAAATTAAATTCTGCAGAAATGGATTTTTCAAGGCATTCAGCTGGAATTCGTAGAAGGGATAAAATAAGAAACAGTGTAATTATGCAAAAGATGAATGTTCAAACTTTAATTGCGGATTTTATAAAAAAATATACAATACGTAAATTAAATTCTGCAGAAATGGATTTTTCAAGGCATTCAGCTGGAATTCGTAGAAGGGATAAAATAAGAAACAGTGTAATTATGCAAAAGATGAATGTTCAAACTTTAATTGCGGATTTATATAAAAAAATATACAATACGTAAATTAAATTCTGCAGAAATGGATTTTTCAAGGCATTCAGCTGGAATTCGTAGAAGGGATAAAATAAGAAACAGTGTAATTATGCAAAAGATGAATGTTCAAACTTTAATTGCGGATTTTATAAAAAAATATACAATACGTAAATTAAATTCTGCAGAAATGGATTTTTCAAGGCATTCAGCTGGAATTCGTAGAAGGGATAAAATAAGAAACAGTGTAATTATGCAAAAGATGAATGTTCAAACTTTAATTGCGGATTTTATAAAAAAATATACAATACGTAAATTAAATTCTGCAGAAATGGATTTTTCAAGGCATTCAGCTGGAATTCGTAGAAGAGATAAAATAAGAAACTCAGACATGATGTTTACATTCATGTCTATTAGCTGAAACTACAAGGCCAGTTTCTAGAAAATGTACATTTTACACATAAGAAAAAATAGAATTATAAATTAGTTATCAAGTTGAACCAAGACCATGTCCAAAAATTATCTGCTATTTTTAATGCAAAGTACACAAATTGAAGCTAGAATCTAGCAATGGCAATCCACTTTATGGAGCAGATGGCATCCATGCATGAGTAAGAGCAGAGTGGAATGCGGTGGGATGTGGTGTGGACAGCAGGTAGTGAGGATGGGTATAATATACCAATTCAGATGTTTGTGTTACTTCCCTATAGCTTATTAAATGACAGATTTGGTTTGATTTTAGTGCCTTGTGTTAATAATGGCAGATGTTTTTTTTTGGATACAGCCTTTATACAATACAATGTTTCTATAGAAGAAATTTCAAGTAGGTTTCAACATGCAATGGTTTACAGTTCCCTTGTAATTTAACAAATTAAAAAAAAAGTTATCAATAGTAATCTAACAAGAGATTTTGTCTAATGAAAAACTCAACCTCGCGTTGGATTTGGAGTGAATATTTAGTGAATAATACATCTATCTATCTATCTTCGGGTTTTTACAGCTGCTGCCGTCTTCCCGTGCCAAACCTCCAAAGCCTACGGTCTTGGGCATCTTCGATGCTTAGCCCTCTAGCTTGCATTACTGTCTTCATGTTTTCCTTCCATGTTAACCTTGGTCTTCCTCTTTTCTTCTTTCTGTTAGGATGCCATTCATATAGTTGCTTCGGCCATCGCTCATCTTCCATTCTTAAAACATGTCCTAACCACTTTAATTCCTTTTCCTCAATTCTTTCAATTATGCTTTCTTCTGCTTGTGAATAATATATCAGAAGCTAAAAATAATTATGTTTAATATGTTCTAAACGTAATTATGTATTCCGATCTTATTTCCAGGTGATTTTTAAGGTGGCTATATAGTTATAAATAGCATATTTTTACTGTTAAATCTCTTTAGACTTTGGGAAAAATCAGTAACAGATGATTGTATGAGAAATAACTATTAACAATAATGCAGATTCATTATACAACATTTAAAAATTTTTAGAGCAACAGAACCTTTTTTTTTGTAATTTTTTAAGTTGTTTTCTTTGGGCATTACTTGCTGAACTATATTGATTGTTGAACTCAGTGCTTTGGAATAAAAATATAATATACAGAATGAAGAAAACTATATTTCAAATTCTGTTACAAAGCATTTTATTACACGGGTCCAAAACCAGGACAGTAAGTAGAAAACAAGCCAACAAGCTCTTAGCAGTAGAAATGGATTTTTGGAGGCGATCAACAAGAATTTCAAGAAGGGATAAGGTCAGAAACAGCACAATAAGGGAAATTATGCAAGTTGAAAAAACATATTAGGAAAATAAAAGAAAAACATTTGAAATAGTATGGACACCTCATAAGAATGGAAAAAGAGAGAATACCAAAGAAGATCCGTAATTGGAAAGCTAATGGAAGAAGTGGAAGAAGCAGGCCTATAGAGAATGATGGATGGATGGAGTGAAGAGAGGTATGAAAGCTAGAGATTTGAGGGAAGAAGATGCTTTAGACAGGAACCTCTGGTGACAAATCACTTTGTGTTGAAACGAGAAACACTGTATTGTGGAATATTCCTAAATAAAAAATAAACTGTTGATTGTACATTGTTGAATTGATATCCTTGTCAAAGAAGTTAATTTGCGGAGATATCTCTCATTATGAACAGGAAGAGGCAACATTATCAACATGAAGAGGCAAAATTATCAACAGGAAGAGGCAAGATTATCGACAGGAAGAGGCAAAATTATCAACAGAAAGAGGCAAGATTATCAACTGGAAGAATAAAAATTATCAACAGGAAGAGTCAAAATTATCAACAGGAAGAGGCAAGATTATCAACAGGAAGAGGCAAAATTATCAACAGGAAGAGTCAAGATTATCAACAGGAAGAGGCAAAATTATCAACAGGAAGAGGCACAATTATCAACAGGAAGAGGCAAAGTTATTGGTCTATGAGTTAAATAGTTACAATAAATCATGTTAATTAACATCAACTAAGTGCATAAAATCACTAATCATAGTGCATAGTGGCCAGTTTTGCTTGAGACAGAATTTTTGTCCTTAATGGACAATGGATTAAAGGTGTCGCTCTGTTGATGTGAATAATAAATTTAACAGATTGAAGCAATGTAATAAATTGAAGAGTAGAAATATAACAATAGGAACAAGTGGTATTTAACTTCTAATTCTAAAAGTTAAGATAATGCAGATGTAGCTGCACTTGGTATAAAATTATATCAAGTTTATTATCTATACACACTAAATTAAAAATTGTTAATACTGTTACATTATAATATTATAATGATATTGTGAAAAGAAAAATTAATGTCTGAACCAGGAATCGAACCGTGGACCTCTTAGTTCTCCAGACTAGTGTGCAGCCCACTACACCATTCTAGACCTGGCACAAACATTAACAATTCTTTCCACATATACAAATCTATAATTCTCGTTTCGTCCGCTGTCAGAATGGTGTAGCGGGTTGCACATTAGTCTGGAGAACTAGAGGTCCAAGGTTCGATTTCTGGTTCAGACATTAATTTTCTTTTCACAATATCATTATAATATGATCCATTATTGGAACTGTGTTAAAATAACAGTATTGGAAAATGTTAAATAACTGTTACATTAATTTATTTCTTTTATATAAATGTGAAATCTGGAAAATAAAGAAATTTACTGAAAATAACCTACATGTATTCATGAATAAAATATTACAGAAAATAAAATTAATATCCTCAACTTATGTCCAATTTAGAGTAGGGTCGAGGGATGAGATGAAGCCCCTATCTTTATAGAGATCTGAACTACAAGGAAGCTGGTCAACCACTCCTGACGCACCGTCACAGGAGTGGATGAACGAAATGGATGAGATGAGTATGGAGAAATGATGGAATGAAATTTGTTGTAAGGGAAAACAGGAGAAATCACGAGAAAAACCTGCTCTAGCACTTATTTGTCCACCACGAAATCCACATGGAGTGACCGAGACTCGATCTCGGGACCCCAGCGGTGAGAGGCAAGCATCTAACCACTTGCACCATGGAACACAGAAAATTAAATAGTCAGTAATAATTCTGTAGTTATATGGAAGAAATTAAAGTAGAAATAAATAAATATTAATTAAAAAACACACATTAAAAAAAAAGGCAATGAAGGTATTGATAAGACTGTATTAGATTGTAATTCTAAAAGGATTAGAGCAAGAATAAGACAGTAAAGTTTTGGAGAAGAAGAGTTGGGAAGGAAAAGATTTTTCTTGTCTAATACCACAAGTTGTTTTATGACATTTCTGACATTGTAAAATTGTAGACTTTCATGGCAGGTATTTTGGTTCATGTATTTTATGTCTTTCGGGCTAAACGGCCGTGGTCTGATTTAACACTCAACGTTTCGTCTATTACTGCGGTAGACATCCTCAGGAGATTCTGCAGCCGACATTTGAAGAGTTAAGAGGTTAAAGAGCATGCAGAATCTCCTGAGGATGTCTACCGCAGTAGTAGACGAAACATTGAGTGTTAATACAACCAGACCATGGCCATTTAGCCCGAAAGACATAAAATACATGAATTTCTGACATTCTCTCCTGGCATGTAGGAGGTGAAGAAGTTGGGTCAGAATAGGACCAGATTGAGGCAGTTTGTAAGTGCATGTCCCACTGTTAGGGAATAAAGAAAAAGAAGATAATGAAGAAAAAAGTGGCTGTAAATGTGCTATTTGACTTACCAGCATGTTTTTCAATTTTGTTGTAACAAACAAGCGTAAATTTCTAACATGGAAGTGAACAAGTTAAGATAACATGTAGGTTGTACGTAACAGAGCGATGCATCACCTACTAAAGTAAATAATGATAATGATAAGATTAGAGAGCAAACTTATCAGGATAAGTAGCATCATATCTACTTCTTTTTATCATATTTCCATATAAATCAACACAACAATGACACAATAAACACATACCTACTAAACAAATGTAAAGCTTTAAATTTAAATTTCACAAAGAATGAAAAAAATACTGGGCACTAAGAAAGGGACAACACATAGAGAAATGATTGATCCAATGTACCCCATAGAGGGTGAAACGAAAAAAAAAAAAATCTGTTTATCTTGAAAGATAACACTGGTCAACATGATTTTTGTCTCATGAGTACCAATAGTTGTATTTAATGCAGGTTTTTATCATGTTTTCAAATAAGTATTCGGAATTTCTCCATCACCCACAGTTTTTTTTTAATTTCAATTTCAATTAATGGATTTAAATAATTATTATTCTTTAATAAACATTTTTTCTTTTATGTTGACTTGTTTTTGACTCACCTCATACTTCTTAACTGCCTTGCAGACTTGAGTTTCTTCACTACATTTGTGACAATCTCAAAGCTGTATCACGTTCACAACTGACGTCCAATGGTCTCCTCTCCCGTTGGACATCAGTTGTGAACGTGATACAGGATTGAGAGTGTCACAAATGCAGTGAAGAAACTTGAGTCTATGAGGGACTTAAGAAGTATGAGGTGAGTCAAAAACAACTCAACATAAATTAAAATATGGAAAGAAACCATCTCCTCCATTGTCCAGCTTTTGTAGAAGAGACCAGCCTTCCTGCTAAATATTGGAGTGCAAGAGAGAGTGAATGATTTTATTATCAAGTGCTCGACATTAGATACCAACCAACCAACCAACATAAATTAAAATAAACATCATAGTGTTATTTCCTACCTACATAACTTAAACGTTTTTTCGTCCATTTGTCCATTGTAAAATAAAACCGAATGAGCTAACTCAAATGATTTCAGTTATGAAAAAAGAGATATCAAGGCAAATGGAATCCTAATATACTGGCCGATTATCGTTGAACCATCAAGAGGGATGATCCACAGGCAAAATATAGCAGAAAATAGTCATTTCTTACTTTCTAGGTGAGTCCGAATGTTCGAATGTTGTGTAGTTACGAATGTAGAAAATATTAAAGTGTTTGAAATTATAAATTTCTGTCTCTCAGAAACCTTGCATGATGGAGAAAAACTGATATCATATTTGAATTCAGGAGAAAGATATCATATTTAAATTCAGGAGAAAAAATACTATCAGAATCACATATTTTTCTTTCTGAGACAAAAAAAAAATTATTTTTTGTTGTTCAGTGTAATCTCCATTTGAATATATTTTAATGGCCATAGACAAGCCATGTTTGCTAAGTGAGACTTTGATATAATTTGTAATATTTCTACAATAAAATTCAAAACAAAAGAGCTGGCAAAAATTCTAAGTTCCATAAAAAATTGCATAAAGCACTTATTCACTATCACAATCAATTCAATTTAATATAACTATTTAACCCAAAGGAAGAAGAAATATTGGTCTCTGCATAACCAGATGTGGAAACAGGCCTAATTCCATTAATGAATGATAAATTATATTTGAAGAGAAAAATTTTCGCCTAGACCGAGACTCGAACCCGGGACCCTTGGCTTTCCGGGCCAAGTGCTCTACCAACTGAGCTACCAAGGCGAGTTACGATCTAGATGCAAATGTTTCTCTTATATATGTTGTAATTCCCTAACGCCAAATGCTAAGATAGAAACAATGGTTTCAAAAGCATTTGGCGATAGGGAATTACAACGTATATAAGAGAAAAATTTGCGTCTAGATCGTAACTCGCCTCGGTAGCTCAGTTGGTAGAGCACTTGGCCCGGAAAGCCAAGGGTCCCGGGTTCGAGTCTCGGTCTAGGCAAAAATTTTTCTCTTCAAATATAATTTATCTTTCAGTGAGAAATGTTAAATCAATAATAAAAACATCAAGAAAATGAATACTGTATAAACCAACTAGTAAAATTAAAATTATGAACAGTGTAGCCAAATCATCACGAGAACCCAATAACAAACAAACAAGTGAATGCTAAACAAATATAGTATACTAACTCGCACATTTTCTCACCCTAACTTGCCCAAACTAACACTAACTTATAAAATCAAATGTTTACTACCTCTCCTCATATAAATCTTCTAAGTAGATTGTGATTTCGAGACCATAATGGTCTCATCTTCAGTACAATCTTGGCGACTGATGTTATGTCGATCGGAACAAACACTTCTTCTTCCCTCTCTTAATTTCTATAAAAGTTCAATAACACTAACTTACCCATCTAATATCTGGTCAGCCATGAATTTTTTAAAAGCATTTTTCACATTTTTTTGGATAAAAATCACATATAATATAACTTATTATACCCTTCCTTTTCCAGAAAACAAATATAGAATCCACTTATATGCAAATAGCCTAAATATGTTGGCAATTGGCTTTTAGCAGGAACATGTGTTATCACACTGGCCAACATGACACTAGCAGTCACTTGTTCTCTGATTGAATATTCACAGGTGGCACGGAGGCATAGAAAAGCCATATCATATACAGAAAAAATATATATCATAACACAGAATAAATAACTGTAGGCAAATATTTATATGAGGCACACAGTAACATAGTTTCTTAAGACAATATGCTACAAGCCGGATGGTGGTGGGTTCAAGTCCCAGTGGGACCAGGAGTTTTAAGCTGTCTAAAGGCAAGCTGAGGTATTTTTGTTTTGGGATGCCTATGGTATGAAGGGAGACCATCATGCATAGTCCTTCCAAACAACTTGCGCACACTCGAAGTCTCCAAGTTGTATACCAAAGTATACACAGTGCTCATTGTGAACAAATTTGGTGATCTTACACTGTTGCTTTTTCACGAACAGTTCCCCACAGATATAGCAAAATCTGTCTGGAGAATTGACACAAACTTGTGAAGCCATAACGGTGTTAATTATATACAATTTTGCATAAATTACGTGCCAAATTGACATTACAAAACATAGCAAGAAAATACTGGTGGGTAAAAGCAAAACATTTCTTCCACTTACTTGTGTTTTGCACTCTTTTAACTTTACTATGTAACCTCCCTTGGTTAACTCTTGTTTTCGACCCCGACGCTATTAGGGCATCCGAGGGCTAGGGAGTCTTTCCTTTCTTCCATTTCTTCTTTCCTTTATTTTCTTTTCTTCTCCAGAAAAGCCTGACCAGAGGCTATAAGATGGCAGCCCCATCACTGGTCTTGCCTTCTTTTGGCCAGCAACCAATCGAAGGGACTATTATTATGCTTTCAAATCTTATATGAGAATTTTCCGGAAGGATCAAACTATTTACGCTGGAGGGAAAATTTTCTATAGGATCGTAACAGGCCTTGGCCTAATACTTGGAAGGAAGAAGAAGAAATTATTATGACATACAGAAATCAGATATTTGTGTCGAAACTGTACGTGATAGCATGTTTTGAGTATTTTTCTCAAAACCAGCATCCAAACGTACATAAGAAATATACCAGGAGTCCACCTATGTTGGTGGGCAATTTAGGGTGAGAAAAGTGGCAAGATGATGATAATGGGTAAGTTATATATATTCCTCTCTGGTAATTATTCACATACAGCAGCTTTCACCTGCTAACTTATCACCTTAGCAGTTTAATTCTGTTTATATCCCTGCCCCAAGCCAAGAACATGATGAGATTGTAATAAGGAGGCCACTAATTTAACAATAAATAACATTTCTTTGTCTTTTTATTTTAATTAATAAGGTGCCATGGTAACATAGAATCCCCAATAATATTATATTATTTTTGGTCTGGACATCTTACCTCAATATTAATGTTGATTTGTTCTTGGACATGTTTCAAAACAATTCTGTTTTATCTTCAGCTTTCCCAGTCATTAATATTGAGGTAAGATGTCCAGACCAAAAATAATATAATTAAAATAACCTCAAAATATAACTTCCTAAAATTAAATATTCCCCAATAATATTTTTCACTAGTTAAATGGAAGAGAATTAACGTCCTTAACTCTCCCAGTTTAAATAAATTATTATTATCAATATTATTATTAATTAATCAATTGAGTTGGTGTTTACTTGATGAAAATCCATATTTATTAATTAAATAAAAATAAAACTACGTTTTATTTTTATTTAATTAATAATTGTTTTTATTATTTTTGGACATGAAGAAAACAAAATATTTATCAATTGGTGAACCATAATAACATATTACCAAAATGCTTATCTTCAGCACGTATTACGAATGAATGAACAGCGCATACCAAGAAGAATGTATAATTATAAACCAAAAGGGAGAAGAATGTTGGGAAGACCAATGAAGAGATGGAAGGACAAATTTGACTTATAATAAGATCGGAACAGGCCATTGGGCCTAATCCTTGTTGTTGATGATGATGTGAATCAGAACAAAATTTAATTTTGGAGATCGGAGAAATAATAAAATCTTGTAGTAAAATCACATATTTAGGAATTAAAATAAATAAAAATGGAAGTTATGGAGAGGAAACAGAAATAATAAAGGAAAATTTGCAATTGCTTGCCTCAATGGAATATTGTGGGATAAAAATATAAGTAATAAAAATAAAATTAAAACCCACCAAAGCCTGTCCCAAGCCAGGTTAAAAAAGGGTGAGGGGGAGGAGTAACAACCTCATTAAAAAACCAGGGTTCATTATGCCTGGCTGATAGTACCCTGTGAGGGCCCCTTGTCTAGGGTACAGATATTGCTGCCTTGCAGTTCATCATTGGTTTGACAAAGGCTAGAGGAAGAAAACCTTGACTAAAAATTACCTGGTCCTCTAGGTTGGAGGTTGATGCATCAGGCCAGCTCCCTGTTCATCACAAAAAAACATAACAATGCTAAAAAGCATAAAGATTTAAAGCTGGACATAAATAAACCAAGACGACAAAAGCAAAGGAAAAGGACATTTCTTGTTGGAACATGGAATATTTGAGGTGTTCAAAATAAAATGGTTGACATCATAGAGGAAATGAAAATGCTTAACCAAGACATAATTGTGCTAACAGAAACAAAAAAGAAAGGAAAAGGTTCAGAACTAAAAAAAATAAAATTAATATATATCATACAATTGTTAAAAGCATCATTACTTTTGGGGCAGAACTATGGCCATTAACAAAAAAAAACAAATAAGTATCTTTTGGCAACTGAAATGGATTTTATACAAATGGCAGCAAGAATTTCAAGAAGAGAAAAAGTTAGAAACTCAGTTACAAGGGAGAAAATGAAGATTGAAGACTTTATTTTAGATTATAATAAAACTCACCAATTAAGATGGTACGGACATGTCCAGCAAATGGAAGAGGATCGGCTACCAAAATGTGTTTTGGAATGGGGAACCTGAGGGAAGACGAGTCAGAGGAAGAACTAAAACTTCCTGGAGTAAAAAAGTAAAGTGATCCCACAACAGGCCCGGAGGCCCTTGGGGTAGTAGGAGGTTAAGGCTCCCACTTTTTTCTAGACAATCGGCACTTTATGTCAGCTGGGTTGTCAGCCCTGCGTGACGGCCGCCTTTACCCCCAGAACAAGCGTCTGGTACTCATTTCCATTAGAGGCTGAGTCAACCCCAGGGCCATGGTGCCGCCAGAGGGTTTTGGGTCAGTTTAAAAATCCTGACCCCAACGGGACTTGAACCCTTGACCCTCTGGCTTGTAGCTCAGTGCCTTAACCACTACGCTTATGGCATCCCCCCTCCTGGAGTCTGGGAACATATTTATACATGAAGGAGAAACATCTACAACCAGGAGATTGGATGGACTGACAAAATTTACTATTAGGAATCACACGATGTCAAAGACATTAAACAACCGATGATCTATCTATCCAGATATTAATTTTTGTGAGTCTAGAAGCAAACACCAAAACTCCACCCTAAAACATGTTTTGTTTTCCATTGTTAGAAATATAGATAGAATGAATGAACATTTGAGGAATATAAAATTTTGTGAAATAAATTGATATCATTTGCAAAATTTGCTGGGATTAATGGACACAAAATTGACAAAGAAATTAATTTAATTCCCTATTGCACCGTAGCCAAACGATGTAAGTCATCAGTGAAGGACTTTGGGATTTGTGCTGGTTGGACTTCCCATGAAGGAAAATATTTTTCCCTGAATTTTTGCCAGTATGGTACAGTTGCCTAACCAGTATCATGAGGAATTTTGGTAGAGCTCAACACCCCAACTTGTCTCAAGAAACGTTATACTAAAAAGTATAAAACGGCTATTCTTTCAGTTACATGGAAGCGAAATATGATTAGGTAATTTAGAGCAGGGAAAATATTATGATTATTTGAGAACAAAGTTCCTCACTCACTCACTTGCTCCATCAAACCCATAGCTTCATGGCCGTACAGACACATATAAATAAATATAAATACAATGAAAGTCTATGGATCCGTAATATATTTTATAAACTTACTATGTCGAGGGAATATCTAGAGCAGCCATGTCATAGTTCAGAGCTCCAAGTTCTGTGTGGAGCGTGGTACTAACTCTAGAGCATGTATTTCTACCCCTTCCTACTTCTCTGGCGGGACATGTACGAAAGCCTACCACTGTCATGAATGCTAATAACAGGAGGAATCAAAATATAAAACAACGCACAAACAGGAGTGAAGCATTTATTAACAAATATTATTAACTGGTTTACAGAGTTAAATAATGCCTCAAAAGATTTTAATCTGCAATATTTAATATTTACCTGAACAAAACATTCAGAACCAACAGGCCTATACGTACAAACAAAACAAAAGATGAGAAAACATTTAACATATTCATGTATTTCTATACTGTTTTAACAAACGTTGAATAATTTTACATATCTAGGATGCAATATCTCATATGAAGAAGAAAAGGATATAAATGCAAAAATATCTAAATTTTTAAGAATTTTAGGGTAAATAAATTCTATCTTCAAGCCACAGTTAGTCCAAAAGCATTCAAGACTGAAAGTGTATAAAACACTGGCTCTTCCAACTCTTTTGTATGGTAGCGAAGTATGGACGTTGAAACAGAAGCATATACAGAGACTTAGATCTGCTGAAATGAGATATCTTCGGAGGACTGCAGGATACACACTACTAGATCACAAAAAAAATGAAGACATCTTAGAAGAATTACACATGGAATCTTTAGAAAACAAAATTTCTGATTATAAGTCAAGATGGATACAACATGTTCATCGAACGGAAGATCACAGAATACCCAAACTAATGTTAAGATATCAACCTGCAGGAAGAAGAAGAAGACCAGGACGTCCACTCAAAAGACTTCTGGATGGTGTTTCTCTTGAGGCCGAAACAGGTCAACAAATGGCCTAAATTTGTGAATGTACTATGATGATGATGATGATTTAATATTTCTTGGTACAGGAAAGAAAAAAATGGGTAATTTATTGTTCCCACTGTAGAAAAATAAATCGCCTCTTTTCAGGGTGCTACTTCCCGGGCATTCTTACTTGACATTCCTTTTCTTATTTTACTAATTCAATAATAGTGTTTTTTAAATACTGATTTTACTGAGTTGTTTCTGGGAAAAAAATGAATTAATAACCTATAATGTTGGTTGTAATATACAGTTTGATGTGTTTCATTTTTTCTCCATTAGGATGCATCTTACAATATTGCTATCCTATTTGGCAATAAATAACATGATCAAGTTGCAGTGGATTAACAAATGAAACATAACCACACATTTGTTTTCAAATATCGTTGTTGACATTAAATATATAAATATTTAAAAATACCGTTAACCATATTTAATTAATGATTTTTTTGAATAAACAGCTTAATTTTATTCGTTATATAGTCCTAATAAATTCCACTCTTGATTTCCAAATTATCTAGATAAATTCACTCGCCACTTCGTAACTCGTGAATTTATCGATTATTTGGAAATCACTCATAATATTACTTATGATAAATACATATTTATACAGTCTTCCATGTCCTACTTTCATCACTGAGTTTATCAAAACAATTATTTTTACACTTACACGCCGTAGCGTAGTGGTTAAGGCACTGCGCCACAAGCCAGAAGGTCGAGGGTTCGAGTCCCGGTGGGGTCAGGATTTTTAAACTGACCCAAACCTTCTGGCGGCACTATGGCCCTGGGGTCGACTCAGCCTCTAACTGAAATGAGCACCAGACGCTTGTTCTGGGGTAAAGGCAGCCGTCACGCAGGGCTGACAAGTGCCGATTGTCAAGAAAAAGTGGGAGCCTTAACCTCCTACTACCCCAAGAGCCTCCTGAGGCCTATAGTGGGATCACTTTACCTTTACATGGTTCTCCTGTTTCATGTGATTGAAACCTTAAATATTTTGCAGCATCACTAATACGACCAAACTTCTTCCTTTTTTTTAGTCAGCTTTTCCAAAAACAAACTATTTTCTTCAGGAATAGATGAGTTACTCTCTTCCTTATTCATATTACTTACACACAACACGATACTAGGTCAAACTTCCTTCATAAACTCCAAAAAACAAACTAAACTGGTATATTAAATTAATATTGGGAAGCTAAAGCTATTACTATGATAGAAATAAGTAAATTAATAAACACAATTAAATTATTGTAAATCAATGGTAAAGAGAAAAATTTTTGCCTGAACCGGGAATCGAACCCCGAACCTTTAGCTTTTCGTGCTAATGCTCAGACCACTGAGCTAATCCAGCCTTCATTCCCATCCAAGCAAGAATCCTTTCTTTACCTTTACTCTACTGGCCTCTTTACCATTGATTTACAATAATTTAATTGTGTTTATTAATTTACTTATTTCTATCATAGTAATAGCTTTAGCTTCCCAATATTAATTTAATAAATAATGCTATAGTTGTGTGGAGTCCCTTCATGTCTTCTTCAGGTAGAAGCCATTCATTGTGTATTTGTGAATGATGATTCATTGCAATTGAATGTGGGGCCAGTAGAGTAAAGGTAAAGGAAGGATTCTTGCTTGGATGGGAATGAAGCCTGGATTAGCTCAGTGGTCTGAGCATTAGCACGGAAAGCTAAAGGTTCGGGGTTCGATTCCCGATTCAGGCAAAAAATTTTCTCTTTACCATTGATTTAAACTGGTATAATTAAACACAACAATGACTGTGACAACAATGACAATATTAGCTGCAACTATAATTATACCTACACAGGCTAGGAATCATTACATCATTAAATTTTCCAATTAGATTCCCAGGACTTGTTGGAATATTCCCCTGTTTTGCATGGACTTGTAAGATTTTTCCCCTGTACACGTTTTAAAGATGTTGAAATATCTCTGGATTTGTCAGATTATTGCTCAGTACGGTGAAACCATCTAAAACTGCATTGGCTGAGATATTAAATTATTTCATCCATAGTAATTCTGCCTGAAGGCATGTCCTTCACTGCAATCAAAGCATTTTCATGCTATGCTTTGCAGCTTTACTAGGGAATTGTAGGTGTGGTAGCTTTCCATTGCTTTCCACACCGGTAAAGGATGATGATGATAATCATAAGGATGATGATGGCCATATGATTTTGGGGACTGTATGGGCCTTAAAGTTTTCCTGTCATTTGTCTTACAGGTGAGGAAAAACCCCATTAAAAACCTCACCCAGAAAAACTGTCCTGACCGGGGATCGAACCCGGGCCTGCTGCGTGACAAGGCAGCATGCTACCTCGAGACCACAGCGGTGGACATTAAATTATTAAAAAATCAGAAAATCTGAAATTTTGGACTTATCAGGTTTTTCCCCTGGACTCGTCAATTGTTATGTTTATTATATATGCTAATTAAATTGCTGTTAAATATTTTGGGCAGCCCCTTTCAATTAACGTATCTCATAACTTATACCTATTAACACTATTAAAACTTTTCCAAACAAATATATGTTTATAAATTGAATTCCCTTCTTTTTCAATTATTTTATTAACAGATTAACAGACCGAAATTTAAACACATCTTTTTTTGATCCTGCAGGAGGAGGGGACCCCATTTTATATCAACATTTATTTTGATTTTTTGGTCACTTAGAAGTATACATTTTAATTTTACCCGGATTTGGAATAATTTCCCATATTATTGAAATGCCCCAAGTTGTCATTTTGACATTTCTGGTGATCTCTCCTGGCATTGACGTATTTGTAACCTACTCCTACAAGGCTGGATTACGCTGCCCCGATGACATGATAGGTGATGACGATGATAGTCGTGGGCCAGGAGAGTCCTTAATCCTAATCTTAATCTAAGGCGAATATAAATGATAATGATTATAATGGTCATATGATGTTCGGGGATATTTTGGATCTTAAAGTTTCCTGACATTTGTCTTACAGGTGAGGAAAAACCCTGAAAAAACCTCACCCAAGAAAAATGTCCCGACCGGGATCGAACCCCGACCGGCTGCGTGACAAGGCAACACGCTACCTCAAGACCACAGTGGTGTATGATTATCTGTATAATAGTAGCCTTTTCTAAAGGCTGATTGGATTTTTAAAATGAGTGCATCAGTATCGGGACAGGCTCGAGGTTTTTCCTCATCTGTAAGACAAATGTCAGGACGCTTAGGGCCCAATGGCCCTCGAAAATCATCCGGCCATCATCATCATCCTTATCATTATCATCCTTCTTCAGCGTTGAAAGCAACGGGAAGCTACCACACTTATAATTCCCTAGTAAAATTGCAAAGTCTGGCATGAAAATGCTATGATTGCAGTTGGAAGACCTATCCTCAGGCAGAATTACTATGAATTGATGGGTATGAATGTATAACCTGGGCTACAAACCATGTTGTTGCTATAGTAACAATTAACCTACATTATTTGTTAATTAGGGGCATGCCGTAGCGTAGTGATTAAGGCACTGAGCTACAAGCCGGAGGGTCGAGGGTTCAAGTCCCGTTGGGGTCAGGATTTTTGAACTGACCCAAACCCTCTGGCGGCACTATGGCCCTGGGGTCGACTCAGCCTCTAACGGAAATGAGTACCAGATGCTTGTTCTGGGGGTAAAGGCGGCCGTCATGCAGGGCTGACATAAAGGGCCGATTATCTAGAAAAAGTGGGAGCCTTAACCTCCTACTACCCCAAGGGCCTCCGGGTCTGTTGTGGGATCACTTTACTTTTTTATTTGTTAATTAAATTTAACAATTTTTGTGGACGGTTTGTCCACTATATTTTTTTTTATCTTTCTTCTTTCAGTAATAGTTTTATTATTCCATATGCAAATTATTGTCTTCCATTCTCAATCTGGGAAATACAATCATCCAAAGACTGTTGCTATATTTCCTTAAAATCTTTTGTCTTTTTTCTTTTCTTGTGAAATTCTTTCTCAGTTGCATCTGTCATGTTTTGAAGGTATATTTTGTATGTTTTTTTATTTATTTTCAAAGGTCTCTTTGATTTTTGCACTCCAAATTTTTAGGTGTGTATTAGCGACAATACTTCCAGTATGGAGAGTACTTGTCTGTGCGTTAAGACCTTCTTGTAAGGAGAGCTTATATCACTGTGGTGCTGAATCCCTTCTTCCCATACATCCATCAACGTCGATATTACTAGTGAAGTATTAAATTTCTTATCAAAATATTTAAACTATTTCAGATGGAAATGAAGCAGAATATCACCGATAAGAAAGAAGAAATCATATATAATATCATTCCATATACCTACGACACCTACCTAGAAGAAAGAAGAAATCAACTGTAGAAGAATATCATCAAATAGAATTAAATTCCCTATACTAACACCACCTACCGAGAAGAGAGAAGAAATCAACTGTAGCAGAAAATCGCCAATAGAATTAAATTCCATATCATGCAGCGGGCCTGAGTTCGATTCCCGGTCGGGACAGCCTCCTGGGTGAGGTTTTTTTTTCGGGGTTTTACCTCACCTGTAAGACAAATGTCAGGAAGCTTAGGGCCCAATGGTCCCCGAAAATCAATACTAATGACACCTACCGAGAAGCAATCAACTGATGGAGAATATCATCATGTATCATTAAAGTCAGTAGACCTCGCTAGTAAAGTTTTAACACAGAAAGACTAGAAGAAATGAACAAACATTCCTAGAAAATGATGAGGCAATGAAAAATGCAAGATCCTTACATGTTTTGAATATTCCTTCTCTGGTAAAGTTACAGATACGGAATGCGTAAAGTCATTAAATACGGATATGCGTAGTCGTCCTGAATTAAAAGTTTTGGTGAAACCTGAAGTTATGCCTGTGTTATTGTTGTAGAAAATGAGGCAATATGCATTGAACTTCAATGTTTTCACATAATTTGAATTTCACATCTGTATCTAGATATAGGATGTCTAATGGAGAAGAAATTACTGGAGTATTAGACATGTTTTAATTGGAATGTTACATTCAGTGATATGGAGTAAAATAATTACAAATAAAATCAAGACACTGACATTTAAATCATTAATATAAGGTGTTATGTTGTACGGTGCAGAGACCTGGGCTTCAAGAAAATCAAGAAAGGAGAAAATTCAGAACCATAAAATTAGAGAAATAATGAATGTTAAACATAATATAATAGAAGTAATAGAAGTATGAATATTGAAATGGTATGGACATTTGAAGAGGATGGAGAATAATAGAATCCCAAGAATGATGGTGGTTTGGAATGCTGAAGGAGGAGGAGGAAACTCAGGGAACAGTGGATGGATAAAGCGAGAAGAAACATGATCAGCAGAGATCTGAAAGAAGAACATGCTGGGGATAGAAATCTGTGGTGGAGCAGGAGGGGGAAACCCAGGGAACAGTGGATGGATGAAGCGAGAAGAAACATGATCAGCAGAGACCTCAAAGAAGAAGATGCTGGGGATAGAAATCTGTGGTGGAGCAGGAGGGGGAAACCGAGGGAACAGTGGATGGATGAAGCGAGAGGAAACATGATCAGCAGAGACCTCAAAGAAGAAGATGCTGGAGAGAGAAATCTGTGGTGGAGCAGGAGGGAGAAACTCAGGGAACAGTGGATGGATGAAGTGAGAAGAACCTTGATCAGCAGAGATCTAAAAGAAGAAGATTCTGGGGATAGAAATCTGTGGTAGAGCAAGAGGGGGAAACCCAGGGAACAGTGGATGGATGAACTGAAAAGAAACATGATCAGCAGAGACCTCAAAGAAGAAGATGCTGGGGATAGAAATCTGTGGTGGAGCAAAATACATTTGGGCTGAAAGAAGATAACTAGTGTAGAGAAAATTCTTAATAAAAATATATACATGTTTAGAAGAGACAGATGTGGTGAAGGAAGATACCACCTACATTTAGTGTGATAAAATGTAATATTGGAGAAAATAAATATTATTTTGTTAATTTTTAGTTATTCAAATTGTATTTGTGTATTTTTTATAAATTATTCAGATTTGTGAAAATTATATTGCACACTCGACATTATCCTTGATGCTTGAGATGTTCAATTATTTATTTTCCAACTCTGTAAACAACTGAAAATCAGTGTCATTGGTTTTATAAGAATGTTATATAATTCAGGGATCTTGCACCTTCCATTATAGACTTATAGACGGTGTTATGCATCAAGTGGCTATGCACCAATATGCAAATTTTGATAAAAATAGTTTAAAGTTTAAGTCAATCTTTACTATTCATTGTAGCACCAAACTAATAATACAAGTTACTTTCCTTGTTTGACAATCTAGCTTAGCTGCATGATGCAAAATTTAGATTAGCATTCATGAAGATCTGATTTCATAGCTATTTGTTGCAAAACATAGAATATTTGATAAGACTGATGGTTTTTACATTTTTCTTTAATAATAAGGCTATATTTAAAGATTTGGTGCTAAAAGTGTGCGTTCAGTTAATCTATGAGCCAGTGCAACAGATGGCATCAAAATTTCATTTTTTTTTTAAAAATCGTACTTAACTGGTTGATGCATAACATTGCCCATTTAACGGCCTCCATCTTTCTGAATCAAACACATCTTCTTAAAATCCCTTTGAAGAAACAACTTTTTAAAAATTTTGGTAAAAATATTCCTCATGATCAAGTGTTAAGATTAAATTCCAATAAGTTAATATAATTGTAATCAAATGGTAAAGAGAAAAATTTATGCCTGAACCGGGAATCGAACCCCGAACCTTCAGCTTTCCGTGCTGATGCTCTATCCATTGAGCTAATCCAGGCTTCCTTCCCATCCAAGCATAAATCCTTCCTTTACCTTGCTCTCTTGGTCCCACATTCAATTGCAACAAATCATCATTCACAAATACACAATGAATGGCTTCTACCTGAAGAAGACATGAAGGGACTCCACACAGCTATAGCATTATTTATTAAATTAATATTGAGAAGCTAAAGCTGTTACTATGATTGAAATAAGTAAATTAATGTACACAATCAAATTATTGTAATCAAATGGTAAAGAGAATGGGAAGGAAGCCTGGATTAGCTCAATGGATAGAGCATCAGCACGGAAAGCTGAAGGTTCGGGGTTCGATTCCCGGTTCAGGCATAAATTTTTCTCTTTACCATTTGATTACAATAATTAAGTTGTGTACATTAATTTACTTATTTCAATCATGGTAACAGCTTTAGCTTCTCAATATTAATTTAATAAATAATGCTATAGCTGTGTGGAGTCCCTTCATGTCTTCTTCAGGTAGAAGCCATTCATTGTGTATTTGTGAATGATGATTCGTTTCAATTGAATGTGGGACCAAGAGAGCAAGGTAAAGGAAGGATTTATGCTTGGATGGGAAGGAAGCCTGGATTAGCTCAATGGATAGAGCATCAGCACGGAAAGCTGAAGGTTCGGGGTTCGATTCCCCGTTCAGGCATAAATTTTTCTCTTTACCATTTGATTACAATAATTTAGTTGTGTACATTAATTTACTTATTTCAATCATAGTAACAGCTTTAGCTTCTCAATATTAATTTAATAAGTTAATATAATCCAAGTGTATCATAAATCATAAAAACTCAACACCCAATACATTTACCCCTCACCATAATAACTTATTTAATAATTATAACTTTCCAATTAAGTTAAGGGCTTTAATTAAACCCCACATTTGGAACCCAAGAACAATTTTGTTTCAAAATTAATACTACTTTTTTTTTCTTAAAAATCCACTAAATACAAAAATAAGATCTAATATGTCACACTCCCACTGCAAGAATAATTTAAGAATGAATTTTGTTCATTGATCTTAATTAACTAAGTTTCATAGACCTTTAAAGTAATTGCTCATCAATATTTAATTTTAGGAAGTTATATTTTGAGGTTATTTTAATTATATTATTTTTGGTCTGGACATCTTACCTCAATATTAATGTTGATTTGTTCTTGGACATGTTTCAAAACAATTCTGTTTTATCGTCAGCTTTCCCAGACTGGTTTTATTTATGTTGCATTATGTTGCACCACCTGGATGTCGATGTCAGCTCCATCCTGTGGTTGGCCAAAGAACCTCCAAACAAGGTCACCCTCCATCGGAATATCAAAATTCATAACTCTGTTTCTGTTCTTCTGAATATAAATTTTTTCCCAAATAGTCAGCTCTTTTGTATTTTCTAACTGTTTTAATAATTTAGTGTCTGAATTTATATTATGTTTTTCAGACCAAACATGAGCAGCAACTGCAGATTTTTCAATTTCTCCATTTTTAATATTTCTTATGTGTTCTTTGGTTCTAATTTTTAGGTTTCTTTTTGTTTTCCCAACAAATCAACATTAATATTGAGGTAAGATGTCCAGACCAAAAATAATATAATTAATTGCTCATCATTCATTAATTATATCTATCCTGGAGTTTAACGTAATTTGTTTTCTTAATTATCGTCAATATTGATCTTCAGTTAAAAGATAAGTGACCAGACATGTGAATGGAGAGGACAATGTAAGAGTAAGTCACAAATCAAATGTTTAATTCTCACAAGGAATAAACATGATATTTACAATTGACAATTTTATTATTAATTTAACACTTCTCATAGAAGGATAAATTATATTTGAAGAGAAAAATTTTCGCCTAGACCGGGACTCGAACCCGTAACTCGCCTCGGTAGCTCAGTTGGTAGAGCACTTGGTCCCGGGTTTGAGTCCCGGTCTAGGCGAAAATTTTTCTCTTCAAATATAATTTATCCTTCTATGAGAAGTGTTAAATTAATAATAAAATCGTCAATAGAAGCCCTACTGGCTATAAAGTAGTGTTAAATTCCCAATAAATGCCTTCTTAACTAAGAAGCCGCCATTTGCAAAGATAGAAGCTATGGTTTCAAGCATTTGGCGCGAGGGAATTACAACGTACATAAGAGAAAAATTTGCATCTAGATCGTAACTCGCCTCGGTAGCTCAGTTGGTAGAGCACTTGGCCCGGAAAGCCAAGGGTCCCTGGTTTGAGTCCCGGTCTAGGCGAAAATTTTTCTCTTCAAATATAATTTATCCTTCTATGAGAAGTGTTAAATTAATAATAAAATCGTCAATAGAAGCCCTACTGGCTATAAAGTAGTGTTAAATTCCCAATAAATGTCTTCTTAACTAAGAAGCCGCCATTTGCAAAGATAGAAGCTATGGTTTCAAGCATTTGGCGCGAGGGAATTACAACGTACATAAGAGAAAAATTTGCGTCTAGATCGTAACTCGCCTCGGTAGCTCAGTTGGTAGAGCACTTGGCCCGGAAAGCCAAGGGTCCCGGGTTCGAGTCCCGGTCTAGGCGAAAATTTTTCTCTTCAAATATGATATTTACAGTTTATATATATTTGCCAACATATTAGAAGTATTTAACATTTTCCAATACTGTTATTTTAACGCAGTTCCAATAATGGATCATATTATAATATTATAATGATATTGTGAAAAGAAAAATTAATGTCTGAACCACGAATTGAACCGTGGACCTCTAGTTCTCCATACATATACAATAGATACTTAAATGAAGCCAGCTGTTGGCGATGGTAGTGGCACCTACCTGGCAGTGGATGAAAGGAGAATTACAGATTTGTATATGTGGAATGAATAATTGTTAATGTTTGTGCTGAGTCTAGAATGGTGTAGTGGGCTGCACACTAGTATGGAGAACTAGAGGTCCACGGTTCGATTCCTGGTTCAGACATTAATTTTTCTTTTCACTGTATCATTATAATATTATATTAGAAGTAAATAAAAACTGTTACGAATTCAAAATTGTACTCATTGTAATCCAGAAGTAGCTTACATAAAAAATATACCTGGAACTTTTCTTCTTCTTCTTCTTCTTCTTCCGAAACAGCACAATAATAATGATCTCGTACTCAGATATGTTAATTGTTAAAAAAATAATGTTTAATCAAATAATTTCCACTAGACAGTTTTTGTCATACACTGATTGAAAAAGTAAATAGGCCTGCTCTAACAAAAATAATAATGAATAGGTCTCGTTGATTGCGATAAGAAGCAAATTTGGAACAAATGGGAAATGAAAGGCATATCACTCATTAACATCTGGGGATAAATAAGAGCAAATAAATTAATTGTTTAAAGACACTCACTAGGGAGCAACCTAATCTCCGCATGTGGAATTATACACCAACCAAAACTTTAAAGAAATTGTAATGAGAAGTCCACAAATTAAAGTTGTAAAAAAAAAAAAAGATTTTAGTTGAATTATTATAAATTAGAGAAGAGAGGGCTATCGTCTGTGGATAACATCTACAGGATTATTTTTAGCATAATATACATATCATGTAATCCAAGAAAGGTAACAGGTCATCTACAAATTAAAATCCAAGGTTTGGGATGTCTCATTTTCAAAAGAACAGGGTATGACCACGTAGACTAACCTAAAATATATGGACTTCAAATTTGGAAATATTCAACGTAACTAGCTTAGAGGTATGTTTTTCAGGTTTGAGATTATATTACATAAGCGCGACTTTATCTTCCTTCCAAATAATATCGCATTTTTATGCCTTCACAAAATTCCACTGATTATCGCTGGGTTTAACAGTAAAACCAGATCCAGAGGCAACCATAATAATCGCTAGATCACCAGGATCAATTTTTGGACATTGTAAATAAGTATCAATCTTTTTTTTTATTTTAGAAAGAAAAATTAATGCTCGAACTGGGACTCAAACCCTGGATCTCTCACTCTACACGTCAGTATGATACCAGTTACAAAATCTGGGCCCCGATACAAGCGTCAACAGTTCTTTCTACTTATACAATTATCCTTCATTCAAAGGCCGATACCCATCGCTATCAACAACGCTATCTGACGACTTCTAATCAAAGTATTTTTATTGAGAATTTATACATTAATTTTAAGGGGTAAAGCACAGGTCAGATATCGGGGGTTCGAGTGCCGGTTTGAGTGTTAATTTTGTTCCTAAAATAAAACTATGTCCAATTCTGGAAAGTATTAATTTAAAATGTAACATAAAAAAAGTTGGTTGGTTGGTTGGTATCTAATGTTGAGCACTTGATAAGAGATGGTTTCTTTCCATAAAAAAAGTATCAATCTACTTTTGAACCCTAATTAACGATACTTTGAGAGTTAAGGCTTATTTGTTTTCGTTTCCAGTTTTACAATACTTTCAGCTTTTAACTGAAGATTAATTATGCCTTGATTAATATTTTCTCCATTATTTGGAATAAACATAAACTTAATTAGACTAGACGAGGTCGCCAATGATGTTCACTATAGCAAGCAGCAGTTCTGACAAATAACCGACACTTCATTTCATTTGGGGAACAAAAGAAATAATTTAACTTACTTTCAAGATGGGTAAGTACGGTCTCTCACACAACATGAGTATTTGTAATATAATGCTATAAAATATATCAAAGAGGAATTAAAAACATTTTCATTTCAAAGCACAAAACAATTAAATCTTCAGGAATTGTAATTATCTTCTTTCAAGGAACCAATTGAAGCAACTAAAATGTAAATGTACTTTTAACCGGATTCCCTTATTTCATTTCTATTCTAATTTTTAACAGAACTGACAGTTACTATCCATCTACAATTGGAATATATAAGAAAGTTTTTTTCCAATATATACCTATATTTTTATATGAACTGTAGGCCTTTCGGAAACTTTCCATTATCAGCAGAATATGTGCTGTCCAATTGGCGACCCATTGGCCATATTCGGCATCGAAACAAATTTTTGTGACCCACAAAAATTCTTATTCCATACTTTTACTTTATTTTAATGCATTTTATTCATGTAAATAAACTAATTTTGATGTGACATTAATTATTGACATTTAAATTTCGATTATTGGACTCCAAAATGTTTGCAAATGAAAAAAAAAATGGTCCAGAGATTTAGAAAAGTTGAATAGAACTGCATGCAATTAAAACATTACAAAATTATTAAAAAACAAATCAAATAATGGTGGATAAATGTCACTGCCGCTCCTTGGGGATCAAAATTACATTAATTTTACTGTAATATGAGTACCAGATGCTTGTTCTGGGGGTAAAGACGGCCGTCATGCAGGGCTGACAACCCGGCTGACATAAAGTGCTGATTGTCTAGAAAAAGTGGGAGCCTTAACCTCCTACTACCCCAAGGGCCTCCGGGCCTGTTGTGGGATCACAACAATATAAACATCAGTTGGTAATCAAAACCTTGTAACTTCATGTTTGAAAATATTTCAGGAGAAAGAAGAAACCTTATAACTGGTTGTAACTGGCTGATTTTTAAGTCAAAATCTATTATTGTTTTTATACTTGTATCTGAAAAGTGTTATGTCAAAGATACAAGTTCTTGGGTCTGAGATTAGAGCAGACGAAACCTCACTATTCCTCCCTGCTGGAGATGAGAGTTTTTGGGCCTGAGGTTTAATAACTGAAGAAATGCATGTTTTTTGTAATTGTTAATAGATGGTAGTATAATCATCTTGGAGTTACATGACTTTAACAGCATGAAGACCATGCCTTTGCTTATCAAATAATGTAAAATCCAGATTTTACTCTTGAATGGAGGTGAGAGGTTTTGAGTACCTGCTGACTTCTTCTTCATTGTATACTTATGCTATAAGTTGCAATGAGGCTGCATTTGAACATGCAGCTTATAGAATAGAATAGATTTATTTAGCCTGATGGAGTTAAGGCCATGTGGCCTTCTCTTCCACTCACCAGGACAAACATATGTTACATATAAATACAAAAAATTACAATAATAGTCAAACTAAACAATGAATTATCTGTAAAATTGAATAATAATGAAAATAATGTCTAATAATACAATGAAATTAAATACAATTAAAATTAAATTAATGACAGAATGAATACAGGAAGGAATAACAGCTCGAATCTACTATACATAAAAAGAAAAGAAAGAAAAAAATACAAAGAAAGTAATAAACTACAATGAATTAATCTATGCTTTTTATACAAGGCATTAGGTAAGTATATTAACGAATCTTAAATCTATTTTTATTAAATAATGAAAAAACACATTATTAATATTTAAAAAGTAATATTAGTGAGTTGTTTCTGTTAGTAATTTTATTTTCAATTTGATTCTGAAAGATGGTAAAGTTTGGCAGTCTCTGACATAGGGTGGAAGGGAATTCCATGTTCTAGCAAGAGAAATTGTAAAAGATTTCAAATAATAGGTAGTATGATGAGGAGGGATATAAAGGACACTGCGTTCAAGGGATCGCTTATGTGGGCATTCAAACTGAGTGTCCATGAGGTTAAAAGAAAGAGATATAGGAAAGACAGAAATGAACCCTTCGGCCTTGAATACTCTAATACCATTAGGGTCGAAGAAAACAAGAGGTCAGGCAAGGGAGACTGGATAGGAAAGTAAAAAGAGGGATCTGGTACTAGAAAAGAAAGAAATACCAGATCGGTTCAAGATAAGAGTAAGGAGCAAAACACAAGTAAGTGGAAGCAATGTTTTGCTCAGCTTGGGCACCTTGTGGTCGCCATCCACATATCCCCTAGATGGGGACCCCTGAGGGTGATCACCTACTGATGATATACAGAAAAAATTACAAAATTTCTTCTTTATAGAATATACTTCAATTACTGATTTGGAAATTCGTCGGTCGGCCACCAGATGGCGCGGAGGTCAGTCTGCAGGATAGAAGGCCGTTGGACGTCAGTTGTGAATGTGACACAGCATTGAGAATGTCACAAATGATATGAAGAAACCCTGGGTCTGCTAGGAATTATGAAGTATGAGGTGAGTGAAATAATAAAAAATAAACAATACAATTTAAATTGTTTAATGTATTTCATCAATTTCAAAAATTGATTGTCTGTATCACTTTCCTCTAATGAGGAAAGTTTTATATAATTTAAAAAAACTTATTTTGAATAAGAATATTCTATGAAGAAGGAGAGAAAAAGAAAAAGTTTCAAGTTCAGCTAAGGACTGTGTAGGTAACAATAAATAATGAATGAGTTGGAGAAAATACTTTAACATCTCACCTCACAAAGTTGTATGTCTTCACGATGCCAGTTTCAAAAGTTTAGTATTACTTCCATCTTCAGTCAAATTCCAACTGTCGAAATTTCATCGTTAACATCATCTTCTGAACCGCCATCTGGTGTAGATTTTATGAACGTGGAGATTAAATTACTCTCGTCGGGGATATCGAAATTCATTGATTTATATTTATTCTTCTGAATGTATATCTTTTCCCAAACTGTCAATTCCAAAGGTTTCTCCAAATGTTTTAAAAGTTAAGTTTCTTTTCTGATTTTGTGATTCTCTAGCAAACTATGAGCTGCAATTGCCAATTTTTCAATTTCACCATTTCTAATATTTCTAAAGTGTTCTTTTGTACAAGTTTCTGAATTCATTTTAATTTTTCCTATATGTACTTTATTGCAGTCATTGCAACTGATTTTGTAAATTCCAGATTTTTTACTTATCAGATTTCTTACTATCTGGAATTTTGAAATCAGTTGCAATGACTGCAGTAAAATATATATATATATATATATATAGGAAAAACTAAAATGAATTTAGAAACTCGTACAAAAGAACACTTTAGAAATATTAGAAATGGTGAAATTGAAAAATCGGCAATTGCAGCTCATAGTTTGCTAGAGAATCACAAAATCGGAAAAGAAACTAAACTTTTATAACATTTGGAGAAAGAAACCTTTGGAATTGACAATTTGGGAAAAGATATACATTCAGAAGAATAAATATAAAGCAATGAATTTTGATATCCCCGATGAGAATAATTTAATCTCCAAGTTCATAAAATCTACACCAGATGGCAGTTCAGAAGATGATTTTAACGACGAAATTTTGACTGAAATTTGACTGAAGATGGATGTAACACTAAACTTTTGAAACCGGTATCGTGAAGACATGCAACTTTGTGAGGTGAGATATTTTAGCATTTTTGTCCAACTCATTCATTAAGGGTCGCATGTTTGGACGCATTAGACAGTAAAATGCCTTCTCTGCTGAGCAAGTTGTATGCTAATACGATTTTGCTTACTCAGAAATCTGTTCATGCGATAATAATTGGTTAAATTTGTAAGCTACCTGCGGAGGTACCTTACATGAGCAACTCAAATTAAAATCCCGAAGGGAACCGATGGTAATCGATGTACTTTGCTGCTTTATCCAACATTTATCCAAGATGTCGGACCTTGAAGACTTCGATCATGTTTTCGGTATACACGGAGAAGAGGAATTTTATAGAGTCTACCAAAGAATTCAACTGGAAGAACAGGAGAATCGGCGTAATATTGCATGTCGCAGACGTGTTTGTATACGGTATTATTTGCGGGATGCAAGCATAAATGCATTCCTCTATAGCAGACGAAAATAACGGAAGTGGTTTTATCGCTGAGAATTCTGGGTAATTCGTTGCCAATATTACGAAAATGTCGACTCTCGTGCATGACCGTTAAGTCGGCCGTTAATTCGTTCTCAGCAATTGCTCACGGTGAATCAGCTCACTAGTGATTGGAAGTAATTTGAGTAGGGAGTAATGTTCTAACATACGACCCTAAATGTAAATGCCTCATAGTGTTTCCTCCCACTGTAATTTTAATTAAAAACAATAAAGAAATTAGTCTAAAAATTACTTTTATAAACTCATGCAAAACAACTACAATATTACACATATAACTTAATTTATTTGAAACTTCTCACCAATTCTATAAATATATCATAGAAAAGGGAAAAGTACTTACAATTATAGCAATACAAAGTGTTTTTGAGAAATATTGTCCATCTGAATAATTTTTAAGACATTCACAGACACATCCTACAGTAATATTGACATATGAGCACAAACATTTAGTTTAAAAATATGTCACAAAATTTTACACAGACTGAAAGTTTTTTTTATTTAATAAAATATTTATATTTTTTATCCTTTCATGAACCTCCAACATATTCAGGAATCTTTTCATTTTTGTTGGTTTTAATTAATCTATTTCAGGCTGTAATCATTTTTGGTGCTAATTTAATGCTAATTTGCTGAAATGTTCTTGAAACGTATTAAATATTGAAGGATGGTATGTAATTTCATCCACAAGAATAAATAGAAAATAATGATATTAAATTAATGTTTGGAAGTAAACATTATGAGGTATGTTTTTATTAAATTTGAAGAGAAAAATTTTCGCCTAGACCGGGACTCGAACCCGGGACCCTTGGCTTTCCGGGCCAAGTGCTCTACCAATTAATTTCATACATCTCAATGATGGATAAATCATATTTGAAGAGAAAAATTATACGCTCAGACTGGGACTTGAACCCGGGACCCTTGGTTTTCTAGTCCATCATTGAGATGTATGAAATTAATAATAAAAACATTGAAAAAAGCCGTATTGGCATTTATAATGTAATGTATAATTCTCAAATATGTCTTCTTAATAAAAGAGCCGCCATTTGCAAAAAGGAAGAAGCAAAGGATTCATAGCATTTGGTGGGCGGGAATTACAACGTATATAGAGAAAAATTTGCATTTAGATCGGTACTTGCTCAGGTAGCTCAGATGGTAGAGCACTTGGACAAGTCCCGGTCTGAGCGTATAATTTTTCTCTTCAAATATGATTATGAGGTATAATCATTAAAATTCATCGGAGAACATTTTGTTTAAACAACTCACCTCATAGGATTTATACTTCCATGATATCGCGATTTTCAAACACAGTCATGTTCATCTTCAGCCATAACTCCGACTCAGTTATGGCTGAAGATGAACACGACTGTGTTTGAAATCGTGATATCATGGAAGTATGAATCCTATAAGGTGAGTTGTTTAAACAAAATGTTCTCCGATGAATTTTAAAGAAAATGAATTTTAAAATTCCTGGGGAAAAAAAAACATTGATTTAGAAGTTCATCGGTCAGCCAACAGAAGGAGCAGAAATCAACCTACAAGATCGCCAACCGCAAATTCAACAGTTAAAACACATTGACATTGACACATAGAATGTGGAAACTGCAGTCTGCAATAAAAATATAAATATGAGGGGAGTCAAAACAGCTTAACTCATAATAATTAAAATAAACCTCATAGTTATGATAAAATCAAATGTTTCCTACCACTCCTCATATAAATCTTCTAAGTAGATCACAATTTCGAGACCATAACGGTCTCATCTTCAGTATAATCTTGGCAACTGATGTTATGTCGATCAGAAAAAACTCTTCTTCTTACCCTTTTTTGGTGAACCGATCGGAGGGCCAACAGAGGGATGAAGAAGAGTTTCTTCCAATCGACATAACATCAGTCGCCAAGATTGTATTGAAGATGAGACCGTTATGGTCTTGATATCATGATCTACTTAGAAGATTTATATGAGGAGAGGTAGGAAACATTTGATAGTAAAGTAAAGTGATCCCACAACATACCCGGAGGCCCTTGGGGTAGTGGGAGGTTAAGGCTCCCACTTTTTCTAGACAATCGGCACTTTATGTCAGCCGGGTTGTCAGCCCTGCGTGACGGCCGCCTTTACCCCAGAACAAGCGTCTGGTTCTCATTTCAGTTAGAGGCTGAGTCGACCCCAGGGCCATAGTGCCGCCAGAGGGTTTGGTTCAGTTTAAAAATCCTGACCCCAACGGGACTTGAACCCTCGACCCTCCGACTTGTAGCTCAGTGCCTTAACCACTACGCTACGGCGTGCCCCCAGGAAACATTTGATATTACCATAAATTAAACCTCAAAGTGTTATTTCCTTTAAATATAAAATGAAATATACAAATACTTATTTTAGAAATTCTCACTATGAGGTATATTCATTACGGTAGAATTTTTTATAACTCACCTCATATTGTTCTTCTCTTTTGACTATAAACTAGTTTCGGAACGTAGTTTCTGTTCCATCCTCAGTATTGTCATGACCGTTGTTCTGTCATCTTGAAGAGCTGTCCTCCTCTCCTTCCATTGGCTGACTGAAAAACCTCAAAACCAGGTCATTCTCACCAGGAAGAGCAAAAAGAAGAAATTGATGAACTTTGAAATTCCTAGTGAGAATGACCTGGTTTCGAGGTTTTTCAGTCAGCCAATGGAAGGAGAGAAGGACAGCTCTTCAAGACGACAGAACAACAGTCGTGACAATACTTAAGATGGAAAAGAAACTATATTCCGAAACTAGTTTATAGTCAAATAAGAATATGAGATGAGTGATAAAAAATTCTACCTTAATGAAATATACAAGTTCAAATTTTTACTTATATTATTTATATGGTAACTCAAATGGTAAAGAGAAAAATTTATGCCTGAACTGGGAATTGAACCCCGAACCTTCAGCTTTCCGTGCTTATGTTCTTAACCATTGAGCTAATTCAGGCTTCCTTCCCATCCAAGCATAAATCCTTCCTTTACCTTACTGTCTTTACCATTTGATTACAATAATTTAGTAGTGTACTTTAATATACTTATTTCAATCATAGTAACAGCTTTAGCTTCTTAATATTAATTTAATATATGGTAACTGTTAACTCAAATTGTGATTGTTATTTGTAAGATAGTTTACAGAGTTCACACACAGTTATATCAACTCAAGAAATACAGGGCGGACAGATAAGAAAATGATGGACTACACAGCGTCTACTGTACCAATACTGGACTTCAATTCAATCATGTCTTCCCCCTAAAGACACTAGTTAAGTCACAATTATGTATAAATTTTCCAAACATAAAATTCCCCAAAAATATTTACAACATAAATACTACCAACCATCTTCTGTACCATCAACTATCATCTTTTTACTTACTTTTAAAAAAAAATCTGATGTCAATGTGAACACAACAGAGAATTTTATGATATGTTTAGAAGCGTTCAACAGAGTCTGCTCGGCTATAGAAAGCTTTTGAATAGTCATTATGACCATATTGAGCTCGGGCAAATAATGTTGCACCAAAACCAGTACGTCGTAAGAGAAACACCAAGGCCAGCGTCAATGGAACGGCAATCAGAACACCAATGACGACTCCAACCAATATCTTAGCATCTTTCTCTGGGTGATTTCCTCTTGAATCCAAACATCGCATGTGATAATGTCTAACTTCCAATTCATGTAGCCTGCGGTTCCTCATTTCTACTGGTTCCACACAACTGAAATCAAATATCAAATATAATTATTCTCAAGGAAAAAAAGTGATCCCACAATAGGGCTTAGGATGCCCTTTGGTTAAGGAGGTTAAGACGTCCACCTTTTTAAACAATTGGCATGAGATGTCAGTTGGTTGCCAACCATGTGTGACAACTTTACCCCCATAATAAGTGTCTGTTACCCATTTATGTTAGAGGCTGAGTCGACCCCAGGGTCACAAGCTGCCAGAAGTTTTAGGCCAGTTTAAAAATATTTAAAGCAATAAAAGTTGTTAATATAATAAATTTGGAAATGTCTACATTATGAGGTTTTCTTAATAATTCAAAACTGGAATTAACAGTTTGGGAAAAGATATACATTAAAAAAACTGTACTAGAACCATAAACTTTGAGTTTCCAGATGAACCAAATTAGATAACAAAGTTCTTCAAAAGTACACCAGATGGCAGTTTAAAAAATTACTGGCATATTGAAAATTGACAGTCGTTAAAACAGATGAAGATGGGAATGATATGTTTCCTGATGCTGCAGTTGTGTTAAAAAAACATAGATGTATGAGATAAGAATTCATGATTCATGTGATTCTTAATAGAAGTTGTCCTTAACAAATAGGATTTGTTTAAAATAATCAGCAAGGCCTTTTAGAACTGGTTCCATTTTCAAAGCTGTTCTGTTTGGTACTTATGTGCATGTGGCCATGAACCTACGGGTTCAATAGAGCCAGTGAGTTAATTAGAGTTAGAGTTTTGTTTGGTACTGATTATGTTTTAACGAGCATATTGTATAATAGGTTGATCTGGTAGGGTGTGTTCTCATTCAACAGGTTATCATTTCTGGTTTCCTTCATTATTTTTATTTCTTATAATAAATTTGGGAATTCTTAACATTATTGATTCTTATTTTTATTTCCTGTAAGATGTTTATCTATTTGTTATCATTTTCTCTATGTATTATTGAAAGGGTGTTTTCTATTGTGTTGAATTGATGACCTGTGTTTCTAACATGCTTAGCAAAATTTAAATTGCATCATTGTTTTCAAAATCATTGAAATGCTCGTTATATCTTATTTTAAAACTTCCGGTTGTATGTCCTATAAACAATTTTTCACAACTATTGCACTAAAGTTTATATACTCCTTTGTTAATGTATATGTTGTTGTCTTCTATTTTATATGACATAGTGTTGTTTAATTTATTATTAGTTTTGTATACTATTTTACTTTTTCGTCATTTCTTTTTTATTTTAAAAATTCTTATCCACCAGGACACAAACTCCCAACTTGTAGCATATTGCCACAACAGACTATGCTGTGGCATGCTGCTATATCTGACAAGAGAACATTCAATCCTGCAAAGTTTCATACATCTCTCAAACTTTTTACACTGAGAGGTCATAATGATAAACTGTATTGGTTTAATGTATTGACGTAGACTTTCACGGCCGGAGTTGCTGTGATGATCTTGAAGAAGATTTTCGGGCTGTAGGCCGTAGTCGTGAGGGTTGTAGTTCCCCGATGTTTCGCCAGAGACTGCATCTGGCATCCTCAAGACAACCCTTGAGGATGCCAGATGCAGTCTCTGGCAAAACGTCGGGGAACTACAAGCCTCACGACCATGGCCTACAGCCCGAAAATCTTCTTCAAGATCATTGTATTGGTTTAATTTTTTAATGTTCTATTTATTTTAATAGTCTGTTTCTGCTATATTAAAGATACTCTAACTAAAAGAGGTGGTAAACAAAAACATGTAATGAGAGTTAATTTAAAATACGAAGCTTTAACTGCTTAAAAGTAATGTATAAATTCTCAATAAAAATACTTTGAATATAAGTCGCTGAAGGCATTGTTAGTAGTGATGTCTATCAACTTTTGGATGAAAGAGAATTGTATAAGTGGAAAGAATTGTTGATGTTCGTATTGGAGTTCTATTGGTGTAAGTGATATCAAACTGACACGTAGAGTCAGAGATCTGGGGTTCGAGTGTTAATTTTTCTTTCTAAAATAAAACTATGTCCAATTTTGGAAAGTGTTAACTTAAATTAAAACAAAAAAAGTCATCATCATCATCCGGTATCGTGGCAACTGCCACCATCTTCTGGAAACCAAACGCCATTCCTCTCTGTCCATCCATTGATCTTCCTCCATTCCTCTGATATTCATAGCTGCTTGTACCCCTTCTATCCAAGTTTTCTTTCGTCTTCCTCTCTTCCTCCTTTCCATTGGGATCCATACCATAACAATTTTTGGCAATCTTTGCTCTGACATTCTTTTGACATGGCCATACCACTGTAATCTTTTCTTTTTTATAATGTCTATGATGTCCGGCTCCTCTTGTACGCCCATAATTTCCCTTATTTCTTTATTTCATATTCTATCCATTCTAGATTTTCCAGCTGAACATCCATCTCTGTACTTAAAATTCTTTTTTCTTTTCCTGGTAGGAATTTGCCAGACTTCAGCACCATATGTTAAAATGCTCTGAATTATGGTTTGATATATTTGTAATTTTCTATTTTTTGTAATATTTTTGCTCCACCAAACAGAGTTTAAAGCATTTATTACTTGTTTTGAAAATAAAAAAAAAGTGTTAAATATTATTAACATCATTCTACAAGGTACCACTTCATTCAATGTTTGCATTTGTACTATGTCTCAAATGGTGTAATGGGTTGCATGCTGACTTACAGAGTTGGAGGTCTGAGGTTTGATTTCAGGTTCAGATGATAATTTTTCTTACCTCATACATGTTTTTTTTTTAACACAGCAGTATGAGGTAAGAAGAATTCACTATTCATTTGATTCTTATTAATAAAACCTCATAATGTTAAATTCCCAAATTTATTATATTTAAAAAAAAAAGATAATTTTTCTTTTAAAAAAATTTTGTCCAGGACTGGAACTTGTTAAACTAAATATAGTATAAAAAAAAAGAACTCTTATTGGAGAAGAACATGACCTAACAGCTTATTAGAATATTCTTATTTCATTAACTCAACCCTTGAAAGAATTAGACATTTCAAATTATTTAAATTAATGTCAAATTCAATCAATTATTTCTTTTTGTAATTTGCTTAATATTAAGTGTAATGGAATCATTACAACAGAAAAAAATTAAAAAATGTAAAAACTTACACTGATTCATTAATTCGATAACCATTAATTTTTTCAACAGATGGCAGCAAGTTACTAATCATCCACTGATTCTCACAATCACAAATCCAAGCATTTCCAGAGATATCAAAGAAATCTAGTGTGTCCCAGTGGCCCAACAAATGCCTTTGCAATGATCCCAGTCGATTATATGCTAAACTCAGCTGTAACAGAACGTACATTTCTATTAATATATTAAAATAAAAAAAATAAATACATAAATAAAAGAAAGATTTTTTTTTTCTTCAAATATAATTTGTCCTTCAGTGAGAAGTGTTAAATTAATAATAAAAACATCGAAATAAATCCTACTGGCTTTATAAAGTAGTGTTTAAATTCCCAATAAAAAGTTTTCTTAAACTGAAGCTGCCATTTGCGTAAGCAATGGCTTGTAGCATTTGACATTCAGGAATTAACTATATATAAGTGAAAAGTTTGTGTTTAGATTGCAGGCCTAGATAGCTCAGTTGGTTAGAGCATTGGCATACAGAGCCAAAGGTCCCGGGTTCAAACCCCAGACTAGGCATATACTTTTCTCTTCAAATATAATTTGTTCTACAGAGAGAAGTGTTAAATTAATAATAAAAACAATGAAAGGAGCCCTACTGGCTTTATAAAGTAGTGTTTAAATTCCCAATAAAAAGTCTTCTTAAATAGAAGCCGCCATTTGTGTAATCAAGCAACAGCTTGTAGCATTTGATGATTGGGAATTAACTATATATAAGAGAAAAATTTGCATTTAAATTGGAGGCCTAGGTAGCTTAGTTGGTTAGAGCATTGGCATAGAGACCCAAAGGTCCTGAGTTAAAACCCCGGTCTAGGTATATATTTTTCTTATTATATTATTTTTAGTCTGGACATCTTACCTCAATATTAATGTTGATTTGTTCTTGAACATGTTTCAAAACAATTCAGTTTTATCGTCAGACTGGGAAAGCTGATGATAAAACAGAATTGTTTTGAAACATGTTCAAGAACAAATCAACATTAATATTGAGGTAAGATGTCCAGACTAAAAATAATATAATTAAAATAACCTCAAAATATAACTTCCTGAAATTAAATATATATTTTTCTCTTCAAATATATAAGAAAGATTTTTTTATATTTTAGAAAGAAAAATTAACGGTTGAACTGGGTCTCAAACCTTGGATCTGGCTAATGCACCAGCATGACAACCATTTGATTGGAAAAATATTAACTCACAATGGGAATGTATGGAGAGCTTATGTCCGTATGCCCATGATCCTCCAAGTGCTAATGAGTGAGTTAGTGAATTAATACCATTTAAAATAATTAATTTAGTTATGTGACTAGAAAAAAATGTTAAATCCTTAAAGTACATATTTAATAACTTCATGAATAAAAAAACTCACAATTTTGATTGGAGGCCACTGTTCTGATTCTTCTGAACCATTTCGGAAACTTAGAGCATTTTCATTAATTTTTGTGAGTTTCTTGTTGTGGCTGATATACAGTTCTTTTAGCGAGGGCAAGTTTTTCAATGACCCTGCCTCAATACTTGTCAATTCATCCATAAAACTCAGGTGTAATACACGGAGATGCTGCAGTCCATTAACACCACTACGACAAAAAAAAATTAACTTATTTAAATCAAAATTACAGTGGGAAGCAACACTATGAGGTAATTTTCAATTTATAAATGAGGTAGATAAAATGTTTTTACATCTCACCTCATAAAGTTCCATGTTTTCATGATACCAGTTTCAAATGCTATTTGCCTTCATGTTCAGTCAGCACCAGATGGCAGTTTGGAAGATAGCGTTAATGGGAAAATTTGAACAGTTGGAGTTTGACTGAAGATGAAGGCAAATGACCTTTGAAACCAGTATTGTGACAACATGGGACTTTATGAGGTGAGATAAAAAAAACATTTTATCTAACTCATTTATAAAAAAAGATTTACCTTATTCAATCTATGAATATGGATAATTTCCCAGAAATTTTCTATAGGATCGTAACAGGCCTTGGCCTAATACTTGGAAGGAAGAAGAAGAAGAAGAATATGGATAAAAATACAAAAGTCATTCATAAAGTAACTTCTATTTTAATGAAAAAAATGGCAATGTGATTAAAGATTTATATTCGAAGAGAAAAATTTTCGCCCAGACCGAGACTCGAACCCGAGATATTACTGAAGCTGAAACCACCTAGGTTTTGAAATTGGTATAATTTAAGAATGATTAAAATAATAAATCCATTAAAATTGATTGTATATGAAATTAATATCAATGGGGCGATTTTTTGAATAGTAGAATACTGGATCATATTTCAATTCCTTCTGCATTTCTTCGTGTTAAGACTTGCAAGTAAAGTTGAGATTCCTTAAGACGGGTCACTGGCCCGACGCTAAGTAGTCCAGTGGTAGGGCTGCTACTTTTTAGTCTCTGGACGGATATTAGGATACCGCATTTACTCAATACCCGATGGAATGGTTATACCGCCATGACTTGGTCCTCAGAGCCTCGTTTGTGAAAACAGAATGTACCATGAGAAGGTGAGGATGAGAATTGGTAGGAGTCATCTTAGAAGAATTACACATGGAACCTTGAGAAAACAAAATTTCTGATTATAAGTCCAGATGGATGCAACATGTTCATCGAATGGAAGATCACAGGATACCCAAACAAATGTTAAGCTATCAACCTGTAGGAAGAAGAAGACCAGGATGTCCACTCAAAAGACTCTTGGATGGTGTTTCTCTTGAGGCCGAAACAGGTCAACAAATGCCTAAATTCGTGAGTGTACGGTGATGATGATGATGATGATGATGAGGATACTGGGTATGAGGTGAGGTGCAAAGAATTTAAATCTATAGTCTTAAGTAATTCCTGAAAAATAAGGACCATTAACTTATGTTGTCAAATCAAATAATTGTATAATACAGATCTTGCATAATATAGATCTTGTACAGATGGATTCTTCACTCTAAAACTACTATTAGAAAAGCACAAGGAATTCAATTTAGAAACTCATATCGCCTTTGTTGACTTCATAAAGGCTTTTGACAAAGTAGACAGAAATATACTATTACAAATTTTAGCTGATGATAATGTTCCACATCAATATATTAATAATATATTCAACATCTATAAAGATAATGAAATCTCTGTTAAACAAGATGGCAAACTATCTTCTTGGAAAAAGATCAACACTGGAGTAAGAAAGGGATGTGGACTTTCACCAGTGCTTTTCTTTATATATATGAATAGAATAATAAACGAATGGAGGAAAACACAATGGAGATATATACCCTCAATAGAAACCTCAAACTCGATGCTATTCTTTTTGCAGATGATTTAGTGCTTCTAGCACTTTCTGAAAATGATTTGCAATGATCAATTTCTAATTTACAAAAAATAGCTGCCAAATTTAATATGGAAACATCAATTAACAAAACTAAAATTATGGCATTTCATGGGAAGGACCCCATAAAAAATAAAATCTGCCTCGAGAATAGAATTTTAGAGAGATCTAATCAATTTAAATATCTAGCATATTATCTCTCTATCTGGGATGAAAAGGATATCCCTGAAAAAATTACTAGTTATAATAAAAGTTTGGGAATTATTAATCAAGTTATGAAACCATCCCTTGTACAAAAAAACACCAGATTACGTTTATATAACACTTTGGCTAGACCAGAGTTGACCTATGGTAGTGAAGCATGGACACTTAAAAGACAACATGAAAGCAGAATAACGGCTTGTGAAATGAGATTCATGCGCAGAACAGCGGGTTACACCAGATGGGATCGGAAAAGGAACACCAATATCTTAAAAGAATTGAAGACTACGCCAATTTTGGAATATATTAAATAGTACCAACTAAATTCGAAACACCATCATGAAAGAATGAGTTCAAATCAGATCCCCAAAGCTGTTTATAATTATATACCAAAAGGACGAAGATCTCTGGGCCGTCTTATGAAACACTGGAGGGAAAATTTTGAATAGGATCGTAACAGGCCTTGGCCTAATACATGGAAGGAAGAAGAAGAAGAAGAAGAAGTATAATACACATACATATGTAATCATGAGGTAAAAATCACTAAAATAAAATTGTAAATAATTCTTCTCACCTGATAAAATAAATCTTCTCACCTGTATGATGATCTTCAAATGTGTATAGTTGAGAAGATTAATTTCATAATGTGAAATGTTTCATTTCTGATTAAATATGAGCATATATTGATTACTTACGTTTGTTCATCGAGCACTGTAACTGGATTTTCAGAGAAATACAGTTCTTCTAGAGCATGGCTGTAGGAGAGAGCTACAGGTGCTCGATTCATCAGGTTACCTGTCAGGTTCAGTACTTTCAAATTTATAGGAGTGTGCAGAATATACTCTGGAAGATCCTGCAGTTCAGTGTAGGCAAGATCTAGAACCTGAATACATACAGAGTGTTAGCAAACTTCAAATAAAATAAGTATAATAATAAAAAAATTGGGCTAAACTTTACAAAATGTGACATGACTTTTTTAAATTACTTCATAAACTCCTCTCAAATTTTATTCGTAGGGTTTCACAATATTCAACTATATAAAGACGTGGCAGCCATATTGATTTTAATGAATATTCTGTGTTCCAGGAAAGCGAACATAGAGTCAAATTATTTCCCACCATTTACAATGATTTTACATGTTTTCTAATGATAATTTGAATATATTTTTTCACAATATTCAACTACATGAAGACGTGACAGACATATTGATTTTAACAAATATTCTGTGTTCCAGTACAGTCTGTACTAATTATATTTGAAGAGAAAAATTTTTGCCCAGACCGATACTGGAACCCGGGACCTTGACTTTCTATAGGCCAATGCTCTACCATCTTTGCTATCGGGGCAAGTTCCGATCTACACACAAATTTTTCTCTTATATAGTTGTAATTCCCAGCACCAAATGCTATGAAGCCTTTGCTTCTATCTTTGCAAATGGCAGCCTCTTAGTTAAGAAGACATTTATCAGAAATGTTAACACTACTTTATAAAATTTACACCAAATAAAATCAAGTGTGCATTCTTTCACATGTAGAGTTCTTAAACTGTATTAGGTTAGCTTTTACATTGGTCTTTCACAAGTTAGAGCACTTAAATTACATTAGGTTAGCTTTTAGGTTTGTTGGCAACATGAGTTCAAATATCGTGTATATGTTGGCTGCACCTCGTGATTTCAAGGTGTAAACTGCACATGATGTACGATTGGAACTTTAAAAAAATTTCTTGTCACATGTTGTAAAGTATTTCCAAAAATTGATGTTTATAAAACAGTTAAAAATTTGATTTGGAAATAAGACTTATCAGCATTAAGGAAAAGTAAAACTGGTATGTACAAAGATTATTAAGCAGAAGTTTTTATATATGGATTTATATACAGGAGTTAGTTTTTGTCTTGGTTGAAAGCTGGTTTTGATCCATGAACCTCGAACCAGAGGCAAGGATGTAACCACATATCCATCGGGATCAACTCTCTTATTTTAAACTCAAGGTTATTTTATATTTACCTTCCAAAGGAAGTAATTCCTAAACATTTTTACATTCTATAAAAACCCATGATCTTTGGTTAAGATTAAGGGTCGTATGCAAAGACATTAGTCTCTACTCAAATTACTTCCAATCACTGGTGAGCTGAGATCGAATTAACGGCCACCTTAACCGGTCATGCATGAATGTTGACGTTTTCGTAATATTGGCAACGAATTACCCAGAATTCTCAGCGATAAAACCATTTCCGTTATTTTCGTCTGCTATAGAGGAATGCATTTATGCTTGCATCCCGCAAATAATACCGTATACAAACACGTCTGCGACGCGCAATATTTTGCCGATTCTCCTGTTCTTCCAGTTGAATTTTTTGGTAGACTCTATCAAATTCCTCTTCTATGCGTATACCGAAAACATGATCAAAGTCTTCAAGGTCCGACATCTTGGATAAGTTTCAAACTACATCGGTTACCATCGGTTCCCTTCGGGATTTTCACGTAAGTTTATATCTTGAGCTACGATCTTAAGGTACCTTGTCAGGTAGCTTACAATTATTACCGCGTGAATAGATTTCTGAGTAAGAAAAATGTGTTTGAATAAAACTTTATCAGCAGAGAACGCCTTTTACTGTCTAATGCGTTCAAACATTCGACCCTAAATCCACAAACCTCAAATCCAGAGTTAAGCATGTAGCCACTACACCATTAGGACTGACAATATCATAACCAAATTAAAAGTGATTTAATATTAATAATATCACTTCACCTCATATTTTGTCTTCTTTTTTGACCAGTTTTGGAGAAATTACTCCATCTTCAGTATTTTCTCAATCACTGTTCTGTCATGGTGACAGAATGGTAAAAAAAAGGAGAAAATAATGAATTTTGAAATTCCTAGGGAATGTGATTTGATTTGAAGATTTGTAGGTCTACCAACAGATGGAGGAAGAAATTTTGTATCACTATGACAAAACAATGGTCGAGAAAATACTGATGATGGAGTAAATGCTCTGAAATGGTCAAAAAAGAAGACAAATATGAGATGAGGCATTGTTATTAATATTAAATTATTAATACCTCATAGTGTTATAAGATTATAATAAGAAGTAACATTATGAGGTTCTTAATAAATAAGTTGAATAATTTTTTCATCTTACCTCACAGAAGTTGAGTTCTTAGTACTTCGTACAAAGTTTAAATAAAAGTGATTTATCAACTTGTGGTCTATAACATAAGAAAATAGTAAAGGACGAAATATGGAATGACAGAGGCCTAATGTTTACTGAAAAAAAAATCAGAGTTCACAATGATTTATACTGATTTTTTTTTTAAGTTGCCATATCTCAGTTTTACATACCTCAAGACCATGGAGCTGATCCAATGCCATCATTGTTACCACATCTATAAGTTTCATGGGATTGGAATCCAAACTCAGCACCTTGACATTAGGGATGTGTTCAAACAGATCTCCATCCAGTGAATGCAATGCATTGTTGCCAAGATGAAGAATTTTCAAGTTATGTAGTGACTGATACTCGCCTGGTCGAAAATGACCCTAGAGAAATAAAATATACATTATAAAACATATATTAATAAAATGTTAAAATAATAAAATAAGTAATATTTAATTTTAGGAAGTGATATTTTCAGGTTATTTTAATTATATTATTTTTAGTATGATCATCTTACCTCAATATTAATGTTGATTTGTTCTTGGACATGTTTCAAAACAATTCTGTTTTATTTTCAGAGTCTGGACAAGCTGACGATAAAACAGAATTGTTTTGAAACATGTCCAAGAAAAAATCAACATTAATATTGAGGTAAGATGATCAGACTAAAAATAATATAATTATAAATAAAATAAGTACCTGATATAAAGTTCTTAGGAAAATTTTTGGACCAAAGAGAGATAAACAGACAGGTGAATGGAGAAGACTACATAACAATGAACTACATGGTCTTTATAGGAAACCAGATATAATAAGAACAGTTAAGTCTCATAGACTGCGGATGGGCATGACATGTGGCACGAAAGACGTGCATGGAAGCTTCTTGTAGGAAAACCAGAAGGAAAATGCCCAGTTGGTAGACCAAGAATGAGGTGGGAGAATAACATTAACTATGATTTGAGGGAAGTAGATTATACAGGGAATGATTGGAAAACATTAGCTGAGGACAGGGATATATGGAGAGCTTATGTCTGCATGACCATGAACCTGCAGGTTCGATAATCCCAGTGAATTAGTTAGAGTTAGTTAATACCTGATATAGCAGTCGTCCTCAACTAAATTAAATTTCTGTTTAAAAAACCTTCATCAAGTAGTTAAAATTATGTTTTAAAAATTTAATTTTTGTTTAAAAAAATGTCGAATAGTTAAAACTTCCAACATAGTTTTATCTTTTTTAATGTTATATTTTAAATAAACATTTTCCAGAATTGGTTATAGTTTTATTTTAGAAAGAAAAATTACATGTGAACTGGGAGTTGAACCCTGGATCTCTGACTCTGTACATCAGTATGATAACCATTAAACCATTCAAACTTCCGATAGGAACATCAAATGTCTTTTCATTTACGCAATTCTCCTTTCATTCAAAGGCCGAGAGCCATTGCTATCAGTAACGCCATCTGACAACTTCTATTCAAAGTATTTTTATTTAGAATTTAAACAATATTTTTAAGCAGTAAAGCTTCATGTTTGATGCTAATTTTAAATTAGCATTTTCCAAAATTGGATATAGTTTAATATTGAAAACAGTTTTAACTACTTGACAAAGTTTTTTTAACAGAAATTTAATTTAGGTGAGGACAACTAACATATCAGATACTTACTTAATACTTAATTACAGGATTTCCCCTTTACAGCAATTCATAATTCCTGCTTTCCAGAGTATCTTCCCATTGTCCTCCTTCCATCATGGCATCATATATTCCCTCATACCATGTTCTTCTACTTCTCCCTCTCATCCTGCCTGGTACCATCCAATCTAACACTCGTTTAGGCCATTGTTCATCCAATATCCGTTGTACATGTCCATACCATTGTAAAGCTCTCTTTGTTAAGTTATGTAGGTAGAAAATAACACTACGAGGTTTATTTTAATTTTGTTTTGTTGTTTCTTAACTCACCTCTTACTTCTTAACTCCCAAGCAGACTCAAGTTTCTTCACTTCATTTGTGACATTCTCACTGCTGTATTACGTTCACAACTGATGTCCAATGGCCTCTTCTCCTGCAGACTGACCTCCGCGCCATCTGATGGCTGACCGACGAACTTCCAAATCAATCCCCTCTCCTTCTCATTGGGTATTTCAAAATTCATAGTTGTGTTTTTATTCTTGCATATGTAAATTTTTTCCCAAATTATGAGTTCCATCGGTTTTTCCAATTGTTTAAGTAATTTTGTTTCGGTTTCTATTCTATGTTTTTCTGACCAGGCATGTGCAGCTATTGCAGATTTTTCTGTTTCTCCATTTTTAACATTTCTGAGGTGTTCCTTTAATCTTGTATTTAGATTCCTTTTTGTTTTTCCTATGTATATCTTTTCACAATCTTTACAATTAATTTGATAAATTCCTGATTTTTTGCAGTCTTCAATCTTTTCATTTTTGTTGGTTTTTATTAAATTACCTAAACTGTAATCATTTTTCGGTGCTAATTTAATGTTGAATTTATTGAAGATTTTCTATTGGTAACAGTTTTTTGTGCATCCATTTCTTATCTAATAAAATATATCAGGTACTTATTTTAATATTTTAACAATAAGGAAATGCTGGATACAAAATTCATCAGTGAGATTGTAACAGGCCTATAGACCTAAGAATTGGTTGGATGAAGAAGAAGATTACATAATGAATATTAGAAGTATTAGAATATATACTACTAAAAAAAGAGTAATTAGCATAATAAATCTCATGTAATGGAGCATTTTTGAGAAAAAAAGAAACAATACTACCAGTACCTTGCATTAAACCTTATAAATTATTAAATCTTAATTATAATATATGATAAATTAATTTGAATATAAGAATTAAATTAATATTTTTATTACCTCACCTCATATCCTTTATACTTCTAGACTGCAGTTTCGGAGCTATATCTCCATCCTCAGTAGCCTCTCATCGACCGGTGTTATGTCGTTTCTTGGTGATTTTCTTCTTCCTTCTATCGATGGACCGATGAACCTCTGGATCAAATCAAAATTTGCAGGAGTTTAAAAATTCATGAGTTTTTCTTTCTTGTTTTTTTTTATGTGGATTTTTTCCCATACCTTGAGTTCTTTCTGTTTATCTGTGTGTTGATTAGTCTAGCTTTTGTATCAATTAAATGTTTTTCAGACCAAGCATGGGCTGCTACAGCTGACTTGTCCACTTCATCCTTTTTTACATTTCTAAGATGTTCTTTCAATCTTGTTTTTAAAACAAAAAGAAATTTAAAAACAAGATTGAAAGAACATCTTAGAAATGTAAAAAAGGGTGAAGTGGACAAGTCAGCTGAAGCAGCCCATACTTGGTCTGAAAAACATTCATTGATACAAAAGCTAACCTAATCAAACACACAGATAAACAGAAAGAACTCATGGTTTGGGAAATAATCAACATCCAAAAAAAAAAACAAGAAAGAAAAACTCATGAATTTCGAAACTCCTGCAAATTTTGATTTGATCCAGAGGTTCATCGGTCCATTGATAGAAGGAAGAAGAAAATCACCAAGAAATGACATAACACCAGTCGATGAGAGGCTACTGAGGATGGAGATATAGCTCCGAAACTGCAGTTTAGAAGTATAAAGGATATGAGGTGAAATAATAAAAATATTAATTTCTTAGATTAAACCTCAGTGTTTTTTCCCTGTGAAAGTTAAATACCTTGAATATGTTTGGACGCAGATTTACAGAAATAAGTTGATTGTAGCTCAAATCCAATTCAGTTAGATTTTCCAAATTCATAAAAGCTGCATCATCTATGAGTGTAATGTGATTGTGGCTAAGTGACAAGTAAGTTATTGCTTGTACAGGGAACTCTGTTATGTGCACCAACATATTGTTGTCAAATCTAACTTCTGTTATTTTCATATCTGTAGCATTTGGCCAGTCTGTCACATTAAAATGCAAAGACAATTGGCGATTCTGACAGTCTACATGGTTATTCTTACAGTTACATTTGTCGCAGATCACAGATGCACTTGTCAACGTAGAGCATGTTGCCAACACAACTAATAACACACCCACTTGATGCATCATTAACCTAAAATAGAAATAAAAGATTAATGTTACATTCAATATTTACTTTTTTTGCAGTAGAGTGCATTCACATTGCAAGGACCTGCTTCTTTAGAGGATGAAGAAGGTCTATACTCAATTAATTAACACTAAGAAGTTGGGACTGGAAGTAAACATCAATAAAACTAAATATATGTTCAGGTATATTTAAATTAATATTGGGAAGTAAACATTATGAGGTTATATCATTAATAGTAAGTGGGGAACATATTTTAATCGACTCACCTCATACATTTTCAAACTTCTTTGAAAATGTATGAGGTGAGTCGATTAAAATATGTTCTCCACTCACTATTAATATGTTCAGGTATCCGTCTTGTCGTGGTGGAGTGGCTTGCGTGCTTAAATGATCCCGAGAGCTATGCCTGCGTAGCATTGCTGCCGATAGGGTTACCCATGCCGGACTGGTCGAAGGTGATAAGCCAGACCTTGGTCAAAAGAGTGATGATCTTTCACCGTAAAAATACAACCGTCAAGAAATGTGGATATGGGTTCAACTGGGGTAAAATTTTCCAGAGGTCATTCAGTTCTCCGGGCAGGGACTACTTCAGGGAACCCATGCCAAAGGCTCAAACACAGGGAAACTGTGATGGCAGGACATGTGGCACGAATGGGGAATGAAAGCTTCTTGTAGGAAAACCAGAGGGAAAATGCCCAGTTGGCAGACCAAGAATGAAGTGGGAGAATAACATTAACTATGATTTGAGGGAAGTAGATTATACAGGGGACGATTGGAAAACATTAGCTCAGGATAGGGATGTATGGAGAGATTATGTCCACATGGCCTTGAACCTTCGAGTTTGATAGTGCCAGTGAGTTAGTTATATGTTCAGGCATAGAAATACATTATATAATTGAAATGGACAGTTAATGACAAATGAAAGAAATTTTGAAGAAATGGCTGAATTCAAATAGCTGGAAACTACAATTACAAATAGGAATGAGATGCACAAAGAAATTAAATATGAGCTCAATTCTAGAACTGCGTGCTATTATGCATTACAGGGACTCTTGTCGTCCCAACTCCTTTCAAAAGATGTTAAACTGAAAATATATAAAAGTTATTTTTCCAGTTATATTATATGGATGTGAATCATAGGCTTTTACTTTAAGGGAGGAGAAAATATTACGAGTATTTGAGAATACAGTTCTTAGGAAAATTTTTGGACGAAAGAAAGATGAACAGAGAGGTGAATGGAGAAGACTATTAAAGTGAGCTACATAATCTTTATGGGAAACCAGATATAATAAGAACAGTTAAGTCTAATAGACTGTGATGGGCAGGACATGTGGCACAAATGGGGAATGAAAAAGTGGCATGGAAGCTTTTTTAGGTATACAAGAGAGAAAATGTCCAGTAAGTAAATCAAAATTGAGATGGGAGAATAATATTAACAGTGATTTGAGGGAAGTATTGTACAGGGGATGATTGGAAAACATTAGATAGGAGAGCTTATGTCCATATGGCCATGAACCTATGGGTTCAACAGTGCCAGTGAGTTAGTGACATGGAACTCCAAAGCTGCCCACATGTCATCCACTGATCAGTTGATTATTGAGTTAAGACGAGTTAAGACATTGTTTCCCAACTTTTGGTTCGCAGGCGGTTTGCAAAATATTTTAAGGGGTTCACCAAAACTTGACTGTAATGGCGGGTTTAAGGTTAGGTCTATTATGTTAACAAATGCTGAGCCTTGGCAATGAAGCCATTAGCGTTATTGTTTCCTTCATTTCTGCAGCATTGTAATAATAATAATGATAATAATAATTACCATTATTTTAAAATTAAATTAACCCTATAATGCTCCTTGTTATATACGTGTAACATCGGAAATTTATCACATTATTTCCACAATAAATTAATATTTACCACGAATGCCTGATTATACAGTAATGTAACAATGTTAGGAATGTATTTGATTTTGCTAAAATTAGGCCTACACGTTGTGTACTTATCTTTTAAGCCGTAACTAGAGTAACTTTATGTTTTAACAGTTAAGGGTTAAGTTAATTTAAGATTAATAAACCTTTTGCTTGGAATTAAATTTTATGCATGTCTACTGCATGTATATTAAAAGTCAGAGGTTCACCCAACTCAGATAGTTGTGGAAGGGGTTTGTGAGTCGAAAAAGGTTGGGAACCACAGAGTTAAGAGAATGCACAAGGACAGTTTTTTACAATTTTAAATTGTGAAGAGAGCTAAAATATTTTTACTTTGTGTATCCTGCAAGGAATCTGAGGAATTTACTATAATTGCATTGTACATGCCAATGAAATTGTTGTAATTGGGCAAATGAACAAATGACTATTCAGGTTTTGCACAACATGATTTTAATAAATTCTCAACATCCTCAGAAAAATTAGGTCCTCGTCTACAGAAAATAAATGCTCAAATTCATTTCGGCGTTGGTAGAAGAAACTTATTTTGGTGTGACCCTACAGTAGTTTTTAGTCTTTCAATCTTGAGGTGAATGGTATTCCCTTGCTTTTATTTAAAGTAAAATCTCATACCAAATCATTTAAATGGATGATTTGTTTATATAATCTACTAGCTAAATACCCAGCGTGCACTACTACACCTAAATAAATGATGTGTTTTTGCACTTAAGTTGAATAAGTAAAAGGAAAAATACCTATAAATTTACATCGTTATTATTTTTAGATACCCTGTGCTGATTACCCGGGAATCTACACATCCCGATGTACTTGGCATAAATGAGCTGAAAGACAAAATTCGTTATTTTGAGTTATCCATAAAAGAATACCCGCCATGCGCTGCTATGCTTGCCCAGGAATCTACTTATCCCGATCTTCTTGGCATCAATGAAAGACAAAAATTGTTATTGTGAGTTGTCTTTAAAAGATGAACATATGCTGTTGCAGACTTTTCTGTAGTTTTTTGAGATATTCAATTCTGTGTACAACAATTTTGTGTATTTGTTACGGTTTAGGCAGCATAAGCCATTTAAGATTACAAAAAGCGACATTTTTTCACTACAGGTGATTTTTTAAGGAGAAGGGCTTGAGCAATAAACCTCTCTTATAACCTATAACTTCCCGGGAAAATCCTGAACATTTTGCAAAAAGCTACATGATAATTGGATGAATGGTATGGCAGCACATGCTTGCCCAAGAATCTACTTATCCCATCTCCTTAGTATCAATGAAAGACAAAAATGGCTATTGTGTGTTATCTGTAAAAGATAAACATATGCTGTCACAGACTTTTTTTCAGATATTCATTTCTGTGTACATTAATTTGTGCATTTGTTATGATTTACGCAGCATAAGGCATTTAAGGGTAAAAACAGGTCTTTTTCACGTTTTTCACTACAAAGGATGTTTTTTAAGAGTGTAGGAGTTGAGTATATCAACTCTCTTATAGCCTATGTTCATCCCAGAAATCTCCTGAACATTTTGCAAAAAACCCCATCACAATAGGATCAACGGTATGGCCGCGCATAAAGTACGAACAAACAAACATTCATTTTTATATAAGCTATTAAATTACTTATATTTAAGTTCAAAATGTAAAATTTATTTGCATTTTATAAAATGCAAATTTATAGCAATCAACTGTCATTAAACGGTATCTTTTCAATGAGCAACAGCTATACAGATTGTACAATATGTTTTTAGGGACTGTATGTGGCCAACCTTCTGTTGAAATTAATAATATCTAACACAACATAATGAAATGTTTCATTTATTAATGCCCTAATATTGATTCCAAATTTGCAAAATATAAAAATGAACAATTTGTATTGTATTGTAAGCCTATGTTTTCCCTTTACAGAGATTTAGGCACTCTCCCCCAAGAGGGAAGAATTTGAACCATACTAATTTAGTTACACTTGTTTTCGTATAGATGTCATTTTGAGTGGTACGTGGTCAGCGTTCCGCCTCATACTGACATCTAGGAAACTAAGGTAGTACTAGGACGGGAAAATTAGTTAATTTTGCTTAGAGGCCTTTTCATTCAGGCTTAAGGATTTTTTACGAGCCTGAAAATCTTCAGACTCGGGACCCACGGCTTAAAGCCCCTCCCGGAGGACTTGCTCCTTAGATTTTTCTGTCCTAAAAAATCCATCGACCCCGGCCGGGTTTGAACCCACGACCCTTGGGACCAGAGGCGAGGAGCATAACCACTAGTCCACCGTGGCCGATAAAAATGAACAATTTAAAAATAAAATTTTAAGAGAAAAATAAATGCCTAGACTGGGGTTTGAATCCAGGAGCTTTATCTTTATAAGCTAATGCTCTGCCACTGAACTATCCAAGGCTCCAATCTAAATCCAAATTTTTCTCTTATACATTTCAATTCTTGAGAGCGCCAAAGGCTTGCGAAACGTTGCCAACACACGAATGGCGGCTTCTTATTTAACCCATTCGCTTCAGGTTTAAATGCTCAGTGCATTTTCCCACAAACCAGATTTTAGTTACCGTAAATTGTATTCTCCATTTTCAGACATTCAAAACAAACGAAATATAACGGTACTCAGGGTGAAGGCAAAAACATATTCTTCTACTATTCATAAATGTTAACAGAATATTACCCTGCAAAGAGATATAGGCCTACAAAATATTACAAAATATATAAGAGCAGAATTAAGCGAGTGTAGCTCGTCTTTGGAGGCGAATGGGTTAAGAATACTTTAGAGATTACGAATATTTGAGAATAAAGTTCTTAGGAAAATTTTTGGACCAAAGAGAGAGGAACAGACATGTGAATGGAGAAGACTGCATACATGAATTACATGGTCTTTATAGGAAGCCAGATATAATGAGAACAGTTAAGTCTCGTATACTCAAATGGGCAGGACATGTGGCACAAAAGGGGAATGAAAGACATGCATGGAAGCTTGTAGGAAAACCAGAGGGAAAACGCCCAGTTGGTAGACCAAGAATGAGGTGAGGGAATAACATTAACTATGATTTGAGGAAACTAGACTTTACAGGGGATGATTGGAAAACATTGGCTCAGGATAAGGATATATGGAGTGCTTATGTCCACATGGCCATGAACCTACGAGTTCGATAGTGCTAGTGAGTTAAGAGTTATATAGGAATTTTAACATTACTTTATAAAGCCAGTAGAATTTCTTGCTTTTTTTTTTTATTATAAATTTAACATTTTTCAAATGACAAATTTAATTTCTCTTCAAATTTAAAAATAAATTATATTTTTAACTGCATTGAGTTTAAATTAATGTGTTCTTAAATTAATCAGCTATAAAGGCAGGGAGCTGATATTGTGACCAATGTTACCCCTATACTGGCTGGCTGATTGTCTATCTCTATAAATGGAAGTGGAGTGAGGTCAGCAGCTGAAATCAAGACGGGCATTCTAGGCATGTCATGCCTTGGAGTTAGTATCCTTAAATTACTCACTGGCACTTTGAAACCTGTAGGTTCATTGCCACACAGACGCTCTCCATACATACCTATCCTAAGCTAATGCTTTCTAATCATTTCCTGTATAACCTAATTCCTTCAAATCATAGTTAATGTTATTCTCCTGCCTCATTCTTGGTCTACCAACTGGGCGTTTTCCCTCTGGTTTTCCTACAAGAAGCTTCCATGCACATCTTTCATTCCCCATACGTGCCACATGTCCTGCCATCGCATCTATGAGACTTCCATCCATCCATAGTAATTCTGCCCGAAGACAGGTCCTTCACTGCAATCATAGCATTTTCATGCTATGCTTGCAGCTTTACTAGGAAATTGTAGGTGTGGTAGCTTCCCATTGCTTTCCACACAGGTGAAGGATGATAATGATGATGATCATATGATTTCGGGGACTGTTTGGGCCTTAAATTTTCCTGACATTTGTCTTACAGATAAGGAAAAACCCCAATAAAAACCTCACCCAGAAAAACTGCCCCGACCAGGGATCGAACCCGGGCCCGCTGCGTGATAAGGCAGGATGCTACCTCGAGACCACAGCAGTGAACCTATGAGACTTAACAGTATTTATTATATCTGGCTTCCTATAAAGACTATGTAGTTCACTGTTATGTAGTCTCCATTCACCTGTCTGTTCATCTCTCTTTGGTCCAAAAATTTTCCTAAAAACTATTTCCTAAGAATATTCGTAATATCATTTCCTCTCTTAAAGTAAGATACTACGGTACTTCTAAATATTTTCCTCACTTGATTAATGAACTATTTTGTATTTTTAATTACCTATAATACATTTCAAATCTTTATAGCAAACCAGATATAATACAACAGTTATGTCTTATATACTGTGACAGGCAGGACATGTGGCACAAATTGGGGAATGAAAGAGGGGCATGGAAGTTTGCAGGAAAACCATAGAAAAAATGACCAGTTGGTAGACTAAGAATGAGGTGATAGAATAACATTAACCATGATTTGAGGGAAGTAGATTATACAGGGGATGATTGGAAAACATATCAGGATAGGGATGTGTGGAGAGCTTATGTCCAAATGACCATAAACTTACGGATTCAATAGAGCCAAGGAGTTAGTTAGTTGGTCACAATAAATTTCAAAATTATGAAAAATTAACTATACAAAGATAAAACATAACACTTTTTTAAATAAATTATTTCACCAATATAGAATGATGTTAAAATTAATAATTTTTAAATACTTGCATAAAATTTATTAAACTTGCCCTGTAAATAGTTTTCTTTTGTTAAATTCCAGAAATAATTGAACAAAAATAATATTACTTACCAATATTCCTCCTTTTGTTGAGATGTGAACTGATATCCTAAATGTACAAGATCTGGCATTTGTTATCTCTCACCTGATAGCTTATCTCTCTCCCATTACCAACATTTAATCAAGCACACTCATCGTCAGGATGGGTTTACTTGGAATTATAGTGGCGTAACTACAGAATGGAGGCTTTCAATTAAATTTCTCATTAATATTAAACAATCAACCATTTCCACTTAATGTTAAAATTAATTAACCTTCAAATTCCTATTACATGAAACATACAGAAGTAAATAATATTTCTAGTACTGTACATGATAATCTAACTAATTTGTAGACTTCAATTAACTTTGATTATATAACAAATTACTTGGTAACTGACATAACAATTTCAATAAAATAAATAACATTTTAATTTCTTTTTAGCATCTTTAGTACACAACCTTTTCTCTTCAAAACATTTATATATATATATATATATATATATATATATATAAAATAAAAATGGGAGTTATGAAGAGGAAATAAGAAATAGAAATAATAAAGGAAAATTTGCAATTGCTTGCCTCAATGGAATATTGTGGGATAAAAATATAAGTAATCAAAATAAAATCAATATATATCATACAATTGTTGAAAGCATCATTACTTATGGAGCAGAACTTTGGTCATTAACAACAAGAACAAATAAGTATCTTTTGACAACGGAAATGGATTTTATATAAAGGGCAGCAAGAATTTCAAGAAGAGAAAAAATTAGGAACTCAGTTATAAGGAAGAAAATGAAGATTAAAGACACTATTTTATATTATATTAAAACTCAGCAATTAAGATGGAATGGACATGTCCAGCGAGAATGGAAGACGATCGGACTACCCAAAATCTATATTTGGAATGGAAAACCTGAGGGAAAAAAGGGGGGGGGATTGAGGCAGAGCGAAGGACCTAAAACCTCCTGGAGTCAGGGAATATGTTTATATATGAAGGAGAAACATCTACAACCAGGAGATTTGATGGACCGACAAAATTGGCTATTAGGAATCAGACGATGTCAAAGACATTAATCAACCGATGATCTATCTATATAGGTTTCATTCTCTTTAACAGAAAATGTGGAGTTTCTATCTTAACAATTGGACAATATTATGCATCAACTGGCTAAGTGCCATTTTTTTAAAATTGAGATTTTGATGTCATCTGTTGTAAGTGTATGCAGACTTTTAACGCCAAATCTTTAAATATAGCCTTATTATTAAAAAATGTAATGCCATCAGTCATATCAGAGATTGTATGTTTTGCAACAAATGGCTTTGAAACCGGATCTTCATAAATAATAATCTAAATTTTGCATCATGCAGCTATGTGCCAAATGTTCCTGCTCTATTATTGTTGATGTATAACTGTCAAACAAGGAAAATAAGTTGCAATATCCAGTATTGTTAGTTTGAAGCTATAATAAATAGTGAAGGCTGAATTATACTTTAAACATATTTTTTTCAAAACTTATATAATGGTGCATAGCCAGTTGATGCATAACACCGTCCAATTGTACTTCAAAATTATGGTTTTATATTGGTAACTGACATCATGTTTTATGTTAACTGACATCATGTTTTACCAAATGAGACTACAATAACAATCTCTGTGTAGTTTACAATTTTATATCAACAAACAATTTTGAAAGCAGTATGTATAGGAGGTGTTAAAAACAGAAGTTTTGAGTTTATGTTAACTGACATCATGTTTTACCAAATGAGACTACAATAGCAATCTCTGTGTAGTTTACAATTTTATATCAACAAACAATTTTGAAAGCAGTATGTATAGGAGGTGTTAAAAACAGAAGTTTTGAGTTTATGTTAACTGACATCATGTTTTACCAAATGAGACTACAATACATCATGTTTTACCAAATGAGACTACAATAACAATCTCTGTGTAGTTTACAATTTTATATCAACAAACAATTTTGAAAGCAGTATGTATAGGAGGTGTTAAAAACAGAAGTTTTGAGTTTATGTTAACTGACATCATGTTTTACCAAATGAGACTACAATAACAATCTCTGTGTAGTTTACAATTTTATATCAACAAACAATTTTGAAAGCAGTATGTATAGGAGGTGTTAAAAACAGAAGTTTTGAGTTTATGTTAACTGACATCATGTTTTACCAAATGAGACTACAATAACAATCTCTGTGTAGTTTACAATTTTATATCAACTAACAATTTTGAAAGCAGTATGTATAGGAGGTGTTAAAAACAGAAGTTTTGAGTTTATGTTAACTGACATCATGTTTTACCAAATGAGACTACAATAACAATCTCTGTGTAGTTTACAATTTTATATCAACAAACAATTTTGAAAGCAGTATGTATAGGAGGTGTTAAAAACAGAAGTTTTGAGTTTATGTTAACTGACATCATGTTTTACCAAATGAGACTACAATAACAATCTCTGTGTAGTTTACAATTTTATATCAACAAACAATTTTGAAAGCAGTATGTATAGGAGGTGTTAAAAACAGAAGTTTTGAGTTTATGTTAACTGACATCATGTTTTACCAAATGAGACTACAATAACAATCTCTGTGTAGTTTACAATTTATATCAACAAACAATTTTGAAAGCAGTATGTATAGGAGGTGTTAAAAACAGAAGTTTTGAGTTTATGTTAACTGACATCATGTTTTTAACCAAATGAGACTACAATAACAATCTCTGTGTAGTTTACAATTTTATATCAACAAACAATTTTGAAAGCAGTATGTATAGGAGGTGTTAAAAACAGAAGTTTTGAGTTTATGTTAACTGACATCATGTTTTACCAAATGAGACTACAATAACAATCTCTGTGTAGTTTACAATTTTATATCAACTAACAATTTTGAAAGCAGTATATATAGGAGGTGTTAAAAACAGAAGTTTTGAGTTTATGTTAACTGACATCATGTTTTACCAAATGAGACTACAATAACAATCCTCTGTGTAGTTTACAATTTTATATCAACAAACAATTTTGAAAGCAGTATGTATAGGAGGTGTTAAAAACAGAAGTTTTGAGTTTATGTTAACTGACATCATGTTTTACCAAATGAGACTACAATAACAATCTCTGTGTAGTTTACAATTTTATATCAACAAACAATTTTGAAAGCAGTATGTATAGGAGGTGTTAAAAACAGAAGTTTTGAGTTTATGTTAACTGACATCATGTTTTACCAAATGAGACTACAATAACAATCTCTGTGTAGTTTACAATTTTATATCAACAAACAATTTTGAAAGCAGTATGTATAGGAGGTGTTAAAAACAGAAGTTTTGAGTTTTGTTAACTGACATCATGTTTTACCAAATGAGACTACAATAACAATCTCTGTGTAGTTTACAATTTTATATCAACTAACAATTTTGAAAGCAGTATATATAGGAGGTGTTAAAAACAGAAGTTTTGAGTTTATGTTAACTGACATCATGTTTTACCAAATGAGACTACAATAACAATCTCTGTGTAGTTTACAATTTTATATCACAAACAATTTTGAAAGCAGTATGTATAGGAGGTGTTAAAAACAGAAGTTTTGAGTTTATGTTAACTGACATCATGTTTTAACCAAATGAGACTACAATAGCAATCTCTGTGTAGTTTACAATTTTATATCAACAAACAATTTTGAAAGCAGTATGTATAGGAGGTGTTAAAAACAGAAGTTTTGAGTTTATGTTAACTGACATCATGTTTTACCAAATGAGACTACAATACATCATGTTTTAACCAAATGAGACTACAATAACAATCTCTGTGTAGTTTACAATTTTATATCAACAAACAATTTTGAAAGCAGTATGTATAGGAGGTGTTAAAAACAGAAGTTTTGAGTTTATGTTAACTGACATCATGTTTTACCAAATGAGACTACAATAACAATCTCTGTGTAGTTTACAATTTTATATCAACAAACAATTTTGAAAGCAGTATGTATAGGAGGTGTTAAAAACAGAAGTTTTGAGTTTATGTTAACTGACATCATGTTTTACCAAATGAGACTACAATAACAATCTCTGTGTAGTTTACAATTTTATATCAACAAACAATTTTGAAAGCAGTATGTATAGGAGGTGTTAAAAACAGAAGTTTTGAGTTTATGTTAACTGACATCATGTTTTACCAATGAGACTACAATAACAATCTCTGTGTAGTTTACAATTTTATATCAACAAACAATTTTGAAAGCAGTATGTATAGGAGGTGTTAAAAACAGAAGTTTTGAGTTTATGTTAACTGACATCATGTTTTACCAAATGAGACTACAATAACAATCTCTGTGTAGTTTACAATTTTATATCAACAAACAATTTTGAAAGCAGTATGTATAGGAGGTGTTAAAAAACAGAAGTTTTGAGTTTATGTTAACTGACATCATGTTTTACCAATGAGACTACAATAACAATCTCTGTGTAGTTTACAATTTTATATCAACAAACAATTTTGAAAGCAGTATGTATAGGAGGTGTTAAAAACAGAAGTTTTGAGTTTATGTTAACTGACATCATGTTTTACCAAATGAGACTACAATAACAATCTCTGTGTAGTTTACAATTTTATATCAACAAACAATTTTGAAAGCAGTATGTATAGGAGGTGTTAAAAACAGAAGTTTTGAGTTTATGTTAACTGACATCATGTTTTACCAAATGAGACTACAATAACAATCTCTGTGTAGTTTACAATTTTATATCAACTAACAATTTTGAAAGCAGTATGTATAGGAGGTGTTAAAAACAGAAGTTTTGAGTTTATGTTAACTGACATCATGTTTTACCAAATGAGACTACAATAACAATCTCTGTGTAGTTTACAATTTTATATCAACAAACAATTTTGAAAGCAGTATGTATAGGAGGTGTTAAAAACAGAAGTTTTGAGTTTATGTTAACTGACATCATGTTTTACCAAATGAGACTACAATAACAATCTCTGTGTAGTTTACAATTTTATATCAACTAACAATTTTGAAAGCAGTATATATAGGAGGTGTTAAAACAGAAGTTTTGAGTTTATGTTAACTGACATCATGTTTTACCAAATGAGACTACAATAACAATCTCTGTGTAGTTTACAATTTTATATCAACAAACATTTTGAAAGCAGTATGTATAGGAGGTGTTAAAAACAGAAGTTTTGAGTTTTATGTTAACTGACATCATGTTTTACCAAATGAGACTACAATAACAATCTCTGTGTAGTTTACAATTTTATATCAACAAACAATTTTGAAAGCAGTATGTATAGGAGGTGTTAAAAACAGAAGTTTTGAGTTTATGTTAAACTGACATCATGTTTTACCAAATGAGACTACAATAACAATCTCTGTGTAGTTTACAATTTTATATCAACAAACAATTTTGAAAGCAGTATGTATAGGAGGTGTTAAAAACAGAAGTTTTGAGTTTATGTTAACTGACATCATGTTTTACCAAATGAGACTACAATAACAATCTCTGTGTAGTTTACAATTTTATATCAACAAACAATTTTGAAAGCAGTATGTATAGGAGGTGTTAAAAACAGAAGTTTTGAGTTTATGTTAACTGACATCATGTTTTACCAAATGAGACTACAATAACAATCTCTGTGTAGTTTACAATTTTATATCAACAAACAATTTTGAAAGCAGTATGTATAGGAGGTGTTAAAAACAGAAGTTTTGAGTTTATGTTAACTGACATCATGTTTTACCAAATGAGACTACAATAACAATCTCTGTGTAGTTTACAATTTTATATCAACTAACAATTTTGAAAGCAGTATATATAGGAGGTGTTAAAAACAGAAGTTTTGAGTTTATGTTAACTGACATCATGTTTTACCAAATGAGACTACAATAACAATCTCTGTGTAGTTTACAATTTTATATCAACAAACAATTTTGAAAGCAGTATGTATAGGAGGTGTTAAAAACAGAAGTTTTGAGTTTATGTTAACTGACATCATGTTTTACCAAATGAGACTACAATAACAATCTCTGTGTAGTTTACAATTTTATATCAACAAACAATTTTGAAAGCAGTATGTATAGGAGGTGTTAAAAACAGAAGTTTTGAGTTTATGTTTTAATAAACTTTAGCCAACAGATTCGTTCCTTCAGAATTCACTAGTATGTAATTGCAATTCTAGTCATTTCCCAAGACATGCTCTCAGAGGAAGATGCTGAAAGTTTGTAAATTAAACAATTAACCTGCCTGTTATTTCATGAAGAAATTTGTTTAAGATGAAAATTTACAAAATACAGCATGTTTCACAAATTCAGTACAAAACTTCAGAAAATGTTAGCCAAAACAATGACTAGCCTAATGGTCAAAGCTTCTGACTCAGTTGATGAGGTCCCAGGTTTGATTCCCGCTCAGACAAAAACATTATTCCTTGAAAGGAATTACTCCTGCAGGAAATTTTGAGGAAATGGATGGATTCAAATACCTAAGAACAATAATCACAAATAGGAATGAGATGCACAAAGAAATTAAACAAAGGCTCAATTCTGGAAATGAGTGCTATAATGCATTGCAGAGACTTTTAATGTCCCAACTCCTTTCAAAAAACGTTAAACTGAAAATATATAAAACTATTATTCTACCAGTTATATTATATGGGTGCGAAACATGGACTCTTACTTTAAGGGAGGAACGGAGATTACAAGTATTTGAGAATAAAGTTCTTAGGAAAATTTTCGGACCAAAGAGAGATGAACAGACAGGTGAATGGAGAAGACTACATAACAATGAACTACATGGTCTTTATAGGAAACCAGATATAATAAGAACAGTTAACTCTCGTAGACTGCGATGGGCAGGACATGTTGCTCGTATGGGGAATGAAAGACATGCATGGAAGCTTCTTGTAGTGAAGCCAGAGGGAAAACACCCAGTTGGTAGACCAAGAATGAGGTGGGAGAACAACATTAACTATGATTTGAGGGAAGTAGATTATACAGGGAATGATTGGAAAGCATTAGCTCAGGATAGGGATGTATAGAGAGCTTATGTCCGCGCGGCCATGAACCTACAGGTTTGATAGTGCCAGTGAGTAAGTGAGTAAGTAAGTAAGTGAGTAAGTTACACATGGTCTGGAATTTAGATTAAGTTTTGGTTTAAGAACTCTTCTGGTGTTTTATCATAATTTATCGCCCATCATATCATCAACTGTGCCTTCTAGGTGTCCCAACCTCAGAAGAGAGTTACAATATTCTGACAATACCACAAGAAAATACCAGAGTCCTCATAAAACAACTTGGTGGCATGAAAAAAAGTTCAATACAACTTCCATAGAAAGCATATGCACAATTCATGTTCCATTTGTAATCAAAAGACTTTATAATTCAGTACGCATAAAAGAATATTCAAAACAATGTAGAATTTCTCTAAGTTATATAAATTTGTAAGGACTATAGAAAGAACTCTCTTTATCTAAGTATTTTATAAAAATACAAGCACAGCCAATCTAGTGTTACGCCACTGTGTAAATGTAATACCAAGTTTCTGATTCAAATTAAATTTTATTGCAGAACACTGATGGCAGTGAATAAATATTAATATATACAAAAATATACAAAATAATTTTTAAAAACTTGGAAAAAAATGTAATTTTTGGTCATAATTTCTAAGGATCTTCAAAAATATTTTCAATCATCATAATACCCATATTTTGCCAGCCTATATAACTCACTGACTAATAGCTATTATCTCATTCTTGTTTTAATATAAAGATCATATTGCATATAAAATATCTTTCATGTATCTAATAAACTGTGTGCAGTCACTGTCTTTTCTATAAAAGTTAATTGATTCAATTTCAATTATTTTGCAAAATGAAGATTAATACAATAATGGGTTTTATTTTAGAAAGAAAAATTAATGTTTGAACCGGGAGTTGAACGTTAATAAAACTATATCCAATTCTGGAAAGTGTTAATATAAATATAGTATCAAAACTGAAATTGATACTGAACCAATCCTTGATTTACTGGTAATATGGTAGTCTGGAGATTAATTTAGACAACTGGTATTGATAGAAACATCCATTAGAAGAACATGAAAATGTTAGAGCAAAAAATAATCAGAGAAATACAAATCTTACTATTCTATGGGTTTTGGTTTATACAACATTTGACTGACTTGAACTTTTATAGTAAAAATCACTATGAGGTTTAATTTAAATATTAGCATTTGACTTATTTAAATAAAATATGTTTGTCCTCTGCGATAGTCTTAAGGTAGTGTGCTGCTGTATCACGCAGCAGGCCCGGATTCAATATCTGGTTGGGACAAGTTTCCCGGGTGAGGTTTTTCTCACCTGTAAGACAAATGTCAGGATACTTTAAGACTCAAACAGTCCCTGAACATCATTATCATATTCACCTCATTAAATTAAATTTAGGATTAAGGCCTCTCCTGGCGCATCATTACCATTGTCATCACCCATCATATTATTGGTGCAGCGTAATCCTTATTACAGGCGCTCCAAATATATATAGTAAAACTTGTTTAATTCGGAACATGAATAATGTGGAAATCTATCCAATGTGAACAAATTTATTGGTCCCGGCAAAATAGTAGTAATTTTACATGTATTTATTTTGTATACGATGGAATCTGTCCAACGCGGGAACGGATGGATATTTCTACACAATTCATGAAATAAAATATTTATAAGGCGGAAAGATAGAGAAATAAATTAGTTCCCTTTTCATTGAATTCCCGTTAGGCGAATTAACAATAAGTGATGAATCCTGCAGCCGGGAGAAGTAGAGTTTCTATCTGTATCTGGAATTTTCTTTCGGCCTCACTGCACATCCGTTTTGCGAAATACAGGTTTGTTTAACAAATATTTGGTGTATGACATCTGTCTTACAAATAACCAGTGCACTGTAAAGTCTTAAATTAGTTTAAGATCTGAGACCGAATGTCTACCTATCTTTCACAGGTAGCATTCTGAATTAACGGAATAAAGATGGCTAAATCGTATGTATCATTGTCATTAAACGAAAAAGTGAAAGTGATTGAAGATGAAGAAAAACAAACTCTCAGTACGTGAAATAATGACTAAATTTAAATGTGGAAAAACCCAAGTTTATTAGATTTTACAACACAAAGAAAAAATAATGAATGAATGGATGCAAGTAAATGGTCAAATGAAGAGAGAAAAAAAATCAATGAGGTGTGGGAGTTTTTTACAAGTCCATGATAAAAAAATCTCCAAATTTCCAGACCGATGCTCCAAAGTCAAGCTCTAGGTGCTGCTATATCCAGGGAATAACGATTTCAAGGCATCTTTAGATTGGTTGTGGACAGTTTTAAAAGACGACATAATGTAGTGTGGAATGAAATTTGTGTGGAATCAAAGGATGTGGACGAAAGTATAGTTAAAACCGAAACTGCATACTTTAATTTCAGGATATGCGCCTACGAGACATTTTTAACTCTATGAAAAGGGATTTCTTTTTTGTGCATTACCATCAAAGTCGCTCATACATACTATACTTCACTTTCCAACGGCAGCAGAACTACAATTAATCCAAGGTACATAAAAAGACATACGGTGCTCTATAATCTAAGATTGGTTAATAATTTTTGTTTTTCTATAATGCGCAATGTTGTCTAATGTGGAAAAAGAAATTGGTTGTATGTGATTCCACTTTGAACAAGTTTTACTGTATATATGTTTAAAATTGTTAATGAGCTATCTGTTTAGATTGAAACAAAATACTGAATTTTGCTTATTTAAAGGATTCTGAAGCTATACAAGGTTGAACTCCTACACCCAGAAATTCTTTTACAAGGGCAAAGTGGTTTAGGCGACAAAATATTTCACTAGGAGTTGTATGTTCTAGGATTAAATCCAAGCAGCAGGGGAGGAGTTTTCTTTTAACTCATTTGTTGTATGGAGACTAGCAATAATAAGATACACAATCTTATAAAATGTGTACCAAGAACTCTCCTGAAAGTAGACCCAGCCACCTAACATTCTTCTCAAACCATTAAATGATGGATCCTTGTTCACATTACTAACTGGCCTTCAATATCAATGAGTATGTTTGCTGTGTATACTTTTCATACTCATGATTATATTTAAAGTGCCACACATCTCAATAACATGGGAATTCAGCACAAACAAAAAGAGGCCCTTGTTATTGGTAACTAAATGAAAAAATATGTTTAACAATAATACAATTTTTTTTCTTCCAAATTTCAAACTTGTTTATACAAGTACATTAGAGAGCAGCATTATCCATATGATAAAATAATAATAAATTTAAAGTAAACTCTCAATTATCTGCAGACAATTTATCTGCTTTGCAGATAACCATGACCTTGGTAGTCCATACTTTTTTTTGTTGTAACTTCTTGCCCCTCACTGTACATTCCTCAAACACTGGACAATGAAAGGGAGGGCAACAATTTGATCACATATTTTATAGTTTAGAGAAGATAAGTATTGGAATGTATAAGAGAAAAATTTGTATTTAGATTGGAGGCCTTGGATAGCTCAGTGGCAGAGCATTAGCATATAAAGCTAAAGGTCCAAGGGTTCAAACCCTGGTTTAAGAATATAGTATTCTCTTCAGATATAAGATAACTATTATTTTGAAAAGAAAAATTAATGCCTGAACTGGGATTTGAACCCAAGACTTTTAGCTTTGTACATTAGTATGCTATCCATTACACTATCCAGAGCTCATGCAGGGATGTACATCTGCTCCATACAGTGGGTTGCAGTTGCTGGATTCTGGCTTCAATTTCTGTTCCTTCCAGTTAAAAATGGTGGATATTTTTTTTGGATATGGACTTGGTGCAACACGATGCTTCTCTGGGAGAAATTTCAAGGTAGATTTCAGTAAGCGATGGTTGACAGTTACCTTGTTAGTATAACTTACAGTATGTAACATACATAAATCTCAACAGAAAAATCTAAAGTCATGGCTTTCCTAGGAAAAGACCCAGTTCGCAGTAAAATTATTATTAATAAAATATTAGAACAAACTAACACATTTAACTACCTCGGATACCAAGTTACATATGAAGAGGAAAAAGATTTTAGTCAAAAAATAATAAAATTTAACAGAGTAACAGGAATTATAAATAATATTTTCAAGCCAAACACAGTACAGCAACACACACAAACTAGAATTTATAAAACACTGGCCAGACCCATATTATGTTACGGCAGTAAGGCCTGGACAATTCGCAGTGTAGATGAACAAAGACTAACTGCAGCAGAAATGAAATTTATGAGACCTATTGCAGGTGACTCAAGAACAGACCATAAAAGAAATTCTGAGATTCTCAAAGAATTACAAACGGAATCAATCATGGAATATGCACAAAAATATAGAAACAACTGTAAATCTCACTAAAGAAGAATGAGCCAAACAAGAATACCAAGTCAAATCTTAAATTGCCAGCCACAAGGCAAGAGATCCTTGGGCAGACCCTTCAAACGTTGGATTGAGACCGTAACAGACCTCTAGGTATATCACATGAAAGGAAGAAGAAGAAGAAGTACATACATATTATAATAATTTAATTAATTATAATTAAGGGGTGGATTCCTACGAAATGTCATATTTTTACCAAAGCCTATATTCTAAGCTTCAAGTAAGTAAAAACATTTATATATTAAGTTATGTAGGTAGGAAATAACACTATGAGGTTTATTTTAATTTTGTTTAGTTATTTCTTGACTCACCTCATATTTCTTAACTCCCACGCAGACTCGAGTTTCTTCACTGCATTTGTGACATTCTCAATGCTGTATTACGTTCACAACTGAGGCCGTTGGACATCAGTTGTGAACGTAATACAGCATTGAGAATGTCACAAATGCAGTGAAGAAACTCGAGTCTGCGTGGGAGTTAAGAAATATGAGGTGAGTCAAGAAACAACTAAACAAAACATTTATATATGCCTTATTATTAAGATTAAGTGGTTTTTATTGGGTCTTAAAAGTCATATTTCTCACTTTTTCAGATCTTTGGTCATACTTCTGCTTATTTCTATGATAAAGTCACATTTTGGGGTTTTTTAATAGCCTACTATAGTCATCAGGTGATTGGAAATAACCAACATTGTATCTGTATAAAAATCGTCAGTTTCACAGTACACTTGTTTGGAAGGTTTCTGTTAACAGGTAGCAAATGTTTGCACTGGACAATAGAAGATTTTCTTATTCTTGTGATACAATTTAAAATGTATATGAATGAACAATTAATATAGTATGGGTAAAAAATTCAATCAATTATAAGATCATATTTTTGTCTTTTTTAGGTCATATTTAAACCTTTTTTTAGATCATAAATGCAAGCATATTTTCCATTTTTTAGGTCATAGAAATCCGCCCTTTAATTATAATTATAACTGTTCTTAAATCAACCCTATTAAAAGCATTACCTCAGTTGCAGACTACCTGCGGTTTTCATACCTCCAATTAACAATGGACAATTGAGAGTTTACTGTACAGCAAATTAGATAAGCGAGTATTATATTTTTACATTATAAAAAAGTATTACTCAATAACCAACAAGATACATTATTTAGAAATTCACTCCTATTAAGTTTATAAATAATGTCAATTTGTTTCCATTTAAGAATTAAAGATTCCGACAAAATTAGTGTCATAAGAGTGAATATCACTTCTAGTTGAATAAAATTAAATATTACATTTCACATAAATTAATAATTAGAAGATATAGAAACTACATACCATATTTTTTTCCTTAATAAATAACAGTCTACAAAATTCAAGCTATTTATAGTTTAATAACTAATAAATAGTGAGTTGTGAAATCTCAACTCATAAACTAAGGGTCGAATCTTTGAACGCATTAGACCGTAAAAGGCGTTCTCTAATGAGAAAGTTTTATCCTAATACAATTTTGCTTACTCAGAAATCTATTCATGCGATAATAATTGTTGAAATACGTAAGCTACCTGACGAGGTAACTTAAGATCATAGCTTAAGATAGAAACTTATCGTGAGAATTCCGAAGGGAACCGATGAATGTTTGAAACCTTGTCGCTTTATCCAAGATGTCGGACCATGAAGACTTCGATCATGTTTTCAGTCTATGCGGAGAAGAGGAATTTGATAGAGTCTACCAAAGAATTCAACTGGAAGAACAGGAGAATCGGCACAATATTGCGCAATGCAGAAGTCGTTGTATACGGTATTATTTGCGGGACGCAAGTGTAAATGCATTCCTCTATAGCAGACGAAAATAACGAAGTGGTTTTATCGCTGAGAATTCTGGGTAATTTCTTGCCAATATTACGAAAAGACGACTTTCATGCATGACCAGTATGTGGGTAGCTAATTCGATCTTTGCACTTGCTCACGGTGAGTCAGCTCACCAGTGATTGGAAGTAATTTGAGTAGAGACTAATGTATTTGCATGCGGCCCTAAGTGATTTTCAAGCACAGAACTGCAGTTTCAAGAGACATCCCTCTCATCTTCAGCCATCTTTACAAAAAAAAAAAAAGTTGTAAAGGTGGCTGAAGATGAGAGAGATGTCTCTTGAAACTGCAGTTCTGTGCTTGAAATCAAGTAGTTTACGAGGTAAGATTTCACAACTCACTATTTATTAGTTATTAATTTAATAGCCTTATAATGTTATTTCCCAAAATTAATTTATTAAATATTTATAGTTTGTCAAAATTCTATTTTTTTACAATTAAAAAAAATTGTAAATATGTCATCTGTTACCTTGTAATACAAAACTCTATTTAATTAACATTTTTTAAAAAAAGCAAAATAGGCTGGCTTAAAAAATTATTTAGCAATAATTAATTTAGTAATATAACAAGCAGCAAACACAAATTAGATAATATTTGAGTTTTTTAACATTCTTACCTCATATGTTTATTTTGTTGGACGATCGTTTCAAAGCTATTGCTCCATCTTCAGCTTGTCACAAACTGATTTTTTCTTTTGCGACAAGCTGAAGATGGAGCAATAGCTTTGAAACGATCATCCAACAAAAAAACATGTAAGAATGTTAAAAAAATACAAACTCAAATATTAAATTAAACCTCATAATGTAACTTCCAAATGATTTTAAAACAAATTAGATATTTTTGGAGATCCTTGTATATAAGTAATAACTTAGTTCACAAATTACACAGCCATTTACTCTGTTACGTTATAAATTCACATGTTGTAAAGGAATGTAATATATAAGCAAAACTACTACTAATCAATTGTTTCATTATACTGGTACTAAAACCTGCAGCTATGTAACTATCCATTTACATATCATTATTACAGAGTAAATTAATATTATGTGGTACATTCTGCATAATGTCCTCAGTCTAACTTTGGTCCCTAGATTTTAATTTAGTCAGAAAATTTAAATATCAACTACATATTTTTGATGTTTTTAATTAAATTAATATTTTCCAATCTGGTAGCAAAATTGTTTCAAACCCAACTTCTGCTCCAGTTTCCTTTCACTCTATCAAAAGAATTATCTCAAATAAATACATCAATAAACTTAGAGAAGAATACACCACCAAAACATCTGGAAAGGAATGGGAAAATCTACAAGCTTATGACATTACTACATTACAAAGAAAATCTGCAGTAGCAACATTCAGACTGCTAACGGGACATGACTGCTTGAATAAACACCTACACAGAATTGGCATAACAGATTCACCTAAATGCCCTTTTTGCAATTTAAATGAAGATATGGAAAGAAACCATCTCCTCCGTTGTCCAGCTTTTGTAGAAGAGACCAGCCTTTCTGCTAAATATTGGAGTGCAAGAGAGCGAATGATTTCATTATCAAGTGCTCGACATTAGATACCAACCAACCATATTTTCCAATCTTGGATAGAATCTAATTTCATCATCATCCATGCAAGTATTAGGTCGTGTGGCCTGTTACGGTCTCAAAGAGGAATTTTCCATCCAGCGCTTTTTTGGACATCCCAGCAATCTTTTGCCTTGGGGGCAGTAGCAAAGTATGGCTTTTGGAATTCTATGAGACGGCATTCGTTGAAGATGGGCTTTCCAGTTGTTCTGGTAGTTTTGTATATGGTGAAGAATGGGTTCTACATCCAACTCTTCCATAATTTCCTCATTTCTTTTATGGTCCCACTTTGTGTAGCCTACTGTACAGCACATAAATAGCATCTCATTTGCTGTTATTCTGCTTTCGTCTCTTCTTCGTATTAATTTAAGAAAGAAAAATTAATGCTCGAGCCAGGGCTTGAACCCTGGATCTCTGATTCTGTACATCAGTGCGACTCACCTCATATTAATATGAAGTTTTACCACTAAAAAGTAATGTATAAATTCTCAATAAAAATACTTCTGAATAGAAGTCGTCAGTTGACATAATGGTAGCGACAGTTATCAGCCTTCGGACGAACGAGAATTGAATAAGTGGAAAGATATATTGATGTTCTTATCGGTGCTTGAGTGGCATAATTGGTGTCGCACTGATGTACAGAATCAGAGATCCAGGGTTTAAGCCCTGGTTCAAGCGTTAATTTTTCTTTCTTAAATTAACAACTATATAATTTCATTTCACTTGGCCAAAAAAAAACATACAATTAAAAAAATATACATACTAAATTAGCTACATAATTCAATAAGATACTTTCTATTTTTTTATTTTTGAGATGCTTGAATATTGTTCATAAAGCATTTACAATTTCAATAGGTTGTCTAAAATTATTTTTGTGTGCAGTTGAATGTTGATTTATATTTAATTATCAAATGAATCTTACTAATGAAGATCTAATTTATAAATGAGTTGGATATATTTTTACACTTCACATCATAAAGTTCCGTGTTTTCACAGTACCAGTTCTAAATGCCAATTGCCTTCATCTTCAATCAAACTCCACTGTTGAAATTTTGCCATTACCACCATCTTCCAAATTGCCATCTGTTGCTAATTTTATGAACCTGAAGATTAAATTTTGCTCACTGGTAACTTCAAAACTCATGGATCTATATTTGTTCTTCTGAATGAATATATTTTCTCAAATTGTTAATTCCAAAGATTTCTCTAAATGTTTTAAAAGTTTTAATTTCTCTTTAAATTTTGTGATTTTCTAGCAAATCTAGCAAAGAGATTTATAGATTTTCAGACATTGTTTCTACACATGGCTGTGCATTTTCTGCTTTTTATAGTTGTCATGGAAACAATAAATAAATTGTGAAACAACGCTCAAGGCTCAGACTTTATTTTCACAACCGACTCTTAGAATAGTAAAACTAAAAGCTATAGAAAGAAATATAAGTAATAATTTACCACAGGATATCTTACAATAAAAAACTGAAAAAAGCTATGCTGATGGTTCAGACTTCATCATCATCATCATCATCATCATCATCATCATCATCATAGTCCATTCACAAATTTAGGCCGTTTGTTGACCTGTTTTGGCCTCAAGAGAAACATCATCCAAAAGTCTTTTGAGTGGACGTCCTGGTCTTCTTCTTCCTATAGGTTGATAACTTGACATTTGTTCGGGTATCCTGTGATCTTCCATTCGATGAACATGTTGCATCCATCTTGACTTATGATCAGAAATTTTGTTTTCTAAAGGTTCCATGTGTAATTCTTCTAAGATGTCTTCATTTTGTTTATGATCTAGTAGTGCGTATCTTGCAGTCCTCTTTCAGCAGATCTAAGTCTCTGTATATCCTTCTGTTTCAACATCCATACTTTGCTACCATACAAAAGAGTTGGAAGAGCCAGTGTTTTATACACTTTTAGTCTTGAATGTTGGTTCAGGCTTAGATTTTATAATTGACTGTTACATTAATTAAACCAAAAGATTTAGAAAGAAACAACAAGCTTTCATTTAACTATAAGTAAAACATGGTAACTGACAAATTCTTGAAAATTGAGTTGTAGCATATAAACTGTAATATGTGACCTCTTGAAGCATTTGGTGCATGTAGTTTTTACATCTGTCAATAGATAGTAGATGTAATGTCACAGTAAATAAAACTACATGCACCAAATGCTTCAGGGAGGTCTCATATCACAGTTTACATGATACAACTCAATTTTCAAGAATTTGTCAGTTACCATGTTTTACAACCGAGCCCTTCATTTTGTAATAGCAATCCCGTTGAAAAAAATAAGAAAAAAGAAGAAGACATTTAAATATTTTAATGAACTTGTCTTTATAGCATGACAGGTCTAGAAGGCCCTTGACTAGCAATCAATTGTCAATCTCACATCCATGTATTACGAAGATGGACGATCATCCACACAGTATAGGGCTGACAAGTGGTTAGAAAATTTCTGAGAATCTATAAATGGTGGAAAAGTTATCAGTATTACTCTTAAGGGACCAAAATTAGGCTGAAAACAAACAATTTGTCTAAAAAGTTGCTATTTATGATTGTAACTATAAAATGTAATTTCCACAATAGCATTAACACATTTTATAAAGCAAGAATACAGAGTCATTTCTTAAACAGTCACAAAATAGTTATTCAAACTCTTTTTTCGTAAGTAAGAACACTCAGAATTCACCTTGTAGCTGCTCTTCTGAATCTTATAGATGCTAAAGGAACATACATATGCTTCTTGTATGCACAATTTTATATATCAGAAATAAAAAAAAAAATATGATGTAAGAAATATTTCCAGAAGGTGTTGAACAAAACTAAGTAAGAAAATAAATGTGCCAAAAAGAAGCTTTACATACTAGCTGTATATATATTTTTAAATATATGTCTAATTAAGAATATTAGAAATAAAATTTTCATCAAATATTATACAAAATGTTTCCAAAAGTAACCATCATGTTCAGATGAGTAATGAAAAAAAATATAAACTTTTTAGGTTTAAAAATAACATTTTTAATTTTACTAGTAGAAATAAAAAAAAAAGTCTTCTTGAATCTTTTTCATAAAGCATTTTCGTGATTTTTCTAGCATTTTTTTTCCCTCCAATCTTTAAGTCTAAATATTGGAGTGCAAGAGAGCGAATGATTTCATTGTAAAGTGCTAGACATTAGATACCAACCATCTTTGAGTCTTGATATATAGGTACTGTATTCCAGGCTGCTTATCAAAATATATACTGGAATATTTGTCTTTGGTCATTTTTATATTGAACATGAGAATAAAAAGAAATATTAGACATATTGTAATCTTTGATTTATAGAGTGAATGCAACTGATATATCCTGCTCATATTTCGACACTATGATAGATATAATTAATTTTACATTATATTTTTTACAATGATCTTTCCTGATGATGACTTTTAAACATCTGTTTATCTATGTTTAAATTGTGATGCCTAATAGCTTAAATTGTTAAAGCACTGGTGTACAGAACCAGAGATATTGGGTTCAAATCCCAATTTAGGCATACATTTTTCTCTTCAAATTTAATTTGTCATTGAGTGAGAAGTGATAATAATATTAAATATCGAACATTAGCTTTACTTGCTAAAAATGTAATGTGTTGATTTCCATTTTAAAGTGCTCTTATTTAAAAGCCTGCTAGATGGCGTTAGTGGAACAAAAGTTCACTGCTACCTGGCACACGGGAATCGTATTAGTATAAGAGAAAAATCGATGTTTAAATTATGATGCCTAGGGCAAGGCAATTAATGATTTTGCATCTTTTTCTTATGAAGGTTGAAACATTGCTTGCATATATGAAAATGTATGGCATTAAAAAATGGATTAAATAAAAGCAATTTATTAGGGCATTTTTTTGCATTTTCTTAACATTTTTAGGGAAAGGTCATTTTTTGGCAATTTTTAGGTCATTTTGAGCATTTTTACACTTTTCCGGAAGGCTGTGACATTATTTGTATTTGATTTAAGATTTTTATTATAATTCAGTATTTTTCTTCGTCAATGCAATTTCTTGGAATTAAGTAGTTGTTTTGCTAACTACTATCCCTATTTTTCAAGGTATGTGCATAATGAACTTGCCCACTTCTAGGAATTTTATTCAATTTCTTAGAGCTTATGCTAACTTCTACCCTTATTCTGATTGTTAACTGCAATTCAAAATTGCTGTAAAAGTGCACTATGTAATTGAAATGGATTATCTGCAATAAAAGGTGCTGTAATATGTATTTTTTAAATATCTTTCTTTTAATATTTTGATGTTAAGTTAAATTTTATGTAATTCAGTAATCAAGTGAGTACTTAATCTAATAAATAGTATATTTATTGGTAATTCTTAACTTTTTTGTCATTTTTTAATTTTATTGGTCATTTTTTTTTTTGCATTTTTTAGGTCATAAATGCATTTTTTACCAATTTATAGGTCATTAAATGCCTTGCCCTAGATGCCTAATAGCTTAAATCGTTAAAGCACTGGTGTACAGAACCAGAGATATTGGGTTCAAATCCTGATTTAGGCATATATTTTTCTCTTCAAATTTAATTTGTCTATCATTTATAACAATTCAAAATTTATGGAAATTTTGCCATGAAAGATGGATATCACTTATCTCTTGTAGGAAATCTCCATTACAAACTAAAATCTGATATAATAATAATAAGATTTTTGTGAAAATAAATGAATGAAGATTATAAATTACCAATTTTTGAAGATGAGTAAATTTTCAGAAAAAATTTCAAAATTCAATTACAGGTATGAATAGCATCAGTGTATAAAGTGATACTAAGCACCTTTAGTGAAACAAAAAAATCTATTTGCATTCTTCATAAAATTTTAGCCAACCTGCACCTTATTATAGAGTGAAGCTTGGAACAAGAGAAAGAAAAAAAAATTTATCTAATAAATAATGAACTGCAGGATATATCTGAAAAGGAATATGCTGATATATTAAAAGAACTTAAAAATGAAATCAATTTTTAACTAAAAAGCCAGATATCATCATAGTGTCAAACAATAAGACCTTCATACATAGTTATCATGCATTACAACTGTCCGCCGGTGTTTTAAAATTTTCCAAATATTGTAGAAAAATATTTTTGTTTAATTCTTCCAGATAGAGAATAAAGTAACATCATATATTACTGAGCAAAATGAATCTGTCTCAAATACCTCTTATTCTACACCATGGGTGCCAATAACCTAATTCTTGAAATTAAAAATGATTTGTAAATTTTATTTGAAGATAAAAATATATGCCTGACCTGGTAGCTCAATGGTCAGAGCACTGGTGTACAGAACCAGAACATCGGGTTCAAATCCTGATTCAGGCATATATTTTTCTCTTCAAATAAATATGTCTTTCGGTGAGGAGTGATAAATTTAATAGATGAGATTAATTACCTAGCAGAACATTAGAAAACTACAGGCCATCAATGATACTAAAATTATGAATAATCAGACTTTCTTAGAGTAGGATTTGATTCATATAATTATAATTTCATAAAATGAAAAAAGTGTCAACAATTTTCATCTACTTGATGTTGATGAACGCTTTTGTTCATTACATTTGTGTTGTATTAAGAGGTGATCAAAGCAATGTACCCATCATACACGAGTTCTCACCTAAAAAAATGTGATCCAGAAATTTTATCCCCAACAGAAACTGTTAAAGTTATATATATATATATATATATATATATATAAGGTGACAATATCAAAGAGAAAAAAAGTAAACAGAGAGAAGTGATAATTAAAAAATAAAGTATGAAAAAAGAAAAAAAATTAAGTAGGATCTGAGTAAATTAAGCAAATTCCTCAGCAAGCTGAATTTATATTTCTTTTGATAATTAGATCATATATACCAAGTTTCATTGTAAGAAAACAAACACGGTAGCCAATAGAGTGATTTTTAAATTTTGACTTTCAGGTAAACTGCCACTTCTAATTGTCAAATTTTACTGATTTTTGGAGAATGCCTTTTCCATTGTATTTCAATAGAATATATTGAGATTCACTGGTAAAAATAAAAAATTACAGTCACTAAAGTGATTTTAAATTTTTGCTCCAGGTTAATCCCACTCTTAAATAGTCTTATTGTGCTGATATACGAACTTGACCTAACTTTTTTTTAATTGGTTGCTATATGCCAATGTCTGGTTCCAAAAAAAAAAAATTAACATTGTAGCTGAGACTTTTAACAGACAGAAACACATACACATATATAAATATATGGGAACATGCCATAGATGGTTATGGCAGTATGCTACAAGCAGGAAGTTTGTGGTTCAAGTCCCAAAAGAGTCAGGATTTTTAAACTGGCCAAAACTTTCCGGCAGCACATAGCTCTTGTATCGACTAAGCCTCTAATAGATATGAGTTTCAGACATATGTTCTGAGGATAAAGGTGGCATCACCCAGGCTGAAATCTTGTGACTATCTAGAAAGGTAGTAACCCAAGAGCTTCCTAAGGCCTGTAGCAGGATCCCTTTACTTCCATATACATATATTGTAACATATCATAATAATGATGTTTGAATTTCGCAGACAAAGGCGAGAATAGTGGTCTTGCATTGGTAGAAATAGATTTGTGAGTCACCAACTCACGAATCGAAAGATTTGTGCACATCTCGAAATATCTGGACTTGCATTCCAGAGATTCCTCTAAGCCTCTACTTCCTCTGATAAGAAGATTGATGGCCAGAAACTTCCGTATTGGAAAGCTCTTGATCGGAAGCCTAGAAATTTCCCTTCCCACCCTATATAATAGTCTGTGGGGCACGCCGTAGCGTAGTGGTTAAGGCACTGCGCTACAAGCCGGAAGGTCGAGGGTTCGAGTCCCGGTGGGGTCAGGATTTTTAAACTGACCCAAACCTTCTGGCGGCACTATGGCCCTGGGGTCGACTCAGCCTCTAACTGAAATGAGTACCAGACGCTTGCTCTGGGGTAAAGGCGGCCGTCACGCAGGGCTGACAACCCGGCTGACATCAAGTGCCGATTGTCAAGAAAAAGTGGGAGCCTTAACCTCCTACTGCCCCAAAGGCCTCCTGAGGCCTGTAGTGGGATCACTTTACCTTTACCCTATATAATCTGTGGCGAGGGCAGAAAGTGAATCAGTTGTGTAGTGACATCAAAAATAAGGAGTGAGAGAGAAGAAACTGCAGTGAGTGGACTTGTCAGAGACTATAAAATAATTGTGTGATAAATAAACATTAAAACAAGATTAATGTTTCCAATCTGGAAGCATATAAATTGCGGAGTCAGACAAGGATGCCCTCTATCACCACTTCTATTTAATGTATACATTAATGCTATCATCAGACACTGAAGATTGACAGTTCATGGTAATATTCCTCTCTCAAGACACACAATTTTAGACACACTCTTATATGCAGATGATCAGGCTCTTTTCGGCAATAATGAAGATGAATTACAATATTCCACTCATCATCTTAATATAATAGCCCAACGATTTAACATGGAAATATCAACAACAAAATCTAAAGTTATGGCCTTTCAAGGGAAATTCCCAGTAAGAAGTAAAATTTGTATTCAGAATTCAATATTAGAGCAAGTTAATTCATTTAAATACTTAGGATATAATCTAACTTATAATGAGGAATGTGATATATCCTTTAAAATACAAAACTATAATAAAGCTTTAAGAATTATCAACCAAGTTTTTAAACCATCAAAAGTGCAGAGACACACAAGAATGAAAATCTATAAAATTCTCGCTAGACCCATAATCTGTTATGGCAGTGAAGCTTGGACCATCAGAACTCAGGATGATCGTCATATTATAGCCACGGAGATGAAATTTCTGCGACAAACTGCAGGTTATAGCCTTCTAGACCACCAAAGAAATTCAACAATAGCCAGAGAGTTAAACATCATACCTATATCTGAATACCTCCAAGAATATAGGAACAATTGGCTAGCACATATTCAGCGCATGGATCGTCACAGAATACCAAAACAAATTCTTCACTACATTCCTCGAGGCAGAAGATCTGTGGGTCGACCTTTTCGGAGATGGCGGGAGACCGTAACGGGCCACTGGGCCTAATACTTGAAAGGACGATGATGATGAACAAGATTAATTATTACAGAAAATTGTGAATGAACTGTCACTGATAGTTTATATAGAATTATATAAAATTACTGTGGAGTTTTTCACCATCATGTGAGTTGTTTTATTATGCCAAAACGATGTGGAAACCAACCGCACCTCAACTTGGACAATATATATTTTTCTCATGGTAATTTTCAGTGTCCAGTACGATTGATGAAGATTCGTAAAAAAGTTATTCAAAAATTCCTTCAGAATTTGCTAAAAGGAAGGGAAAAAAAAAGAAGAGGGAGAGTAGAAGAAAGAAAAGGGAGAAAGAAAATAAGAAAGAAAAGAAAGAAAAAAGAACGTGTCTGTTCAGTGAGTTTCACACTACTAGGTTTGTCCACAATTCAATAGAATGAGTTGCTATGGTGAGAGATTTTGGCAGATACATGCTTTGTTAAATTAATATTAAGAAGCTAAAGCTGTTACTATGATTGAAATAAGTATATTAAAGTACACAACTAAATTATTGTAATCAAATGGTAAAGAGAAAAATTCATGTCTGGGAAAGCTGACGATAAAACAGAATTGTTTTGAAACATGTCCAAGAACAAATCAACATTAATATTGAGGTAAGATGTCCAAACTAAAAATAATATAATATAATGAATTTTTCTCTTTACCATTTGATTACAATAATTTAGATATGCTTCGTTACTTAAGATTGTTAAATGTCTCTCACATCTCTATGAAACTCTGGATTTCAGTCACTTTATTCTCTGCTCGGAAGCAGCACAGCGTGTTGTTTTGGTAACATCAGAATAAATGATATATAAATAACCATTTACATTATATACACTTACATAAATATATAATAAAACATGTTTAGGAAGAAAAACAAGCTCAATTCGAATCACAATATATAGAGAGTCGTGCAATCATATACTTAAATATTCCAATATGAAATACAACATCAAATTCACTGATTGTTTCTGCAATAGAACTTACATCACTCATGCAATGTCACTTGAGTACTGCACTCATAACATATCCATGCACAGAACTTCCAAAAATCAGAGAATCAAAGTAGTAGTATTAGCAGCAGTATTCTATTTAACAATAATCTTTAAAATCTCAGGTCGTCATTCAGAGCTGGACATGAAAGCTCAAATAAATATCATTATTTCCCTTCCAAAGGAAACAATCCTAAGCAAAGATGTATTGTTTTAGTTTCAAAATATTATATTTGAAGAGAAAAATTTTCGCCTAGACCGGGACTCGAACCCGGGACCCTTGGCTTTCCGGGCCAAGTGCTCTACCAACTGAGCTACCGAGGCGAGTTACGATCTAGACGCAAATTTTTCTCTTATGTACGTTGTAATTCCCTCGCGCCAAATGCTTGAAACCATAGCTTCTATCTTTGCAAAATGGCGACTTCTTAGTTAAGAAGACATTTATTGGGAATTTAACACTACTTTATAGCCAGTAGGGCTTCTATTGACGATTTTATTATTAATTTAACACTTCTCATAGAAGGATAAATTATATTTGAAGAGAAAAATTTTCGCCTAGACCGGGACTCGAACCCGGGACCCTTGGCTTTCCGGGCCAAGTGCTCTACCAACTGAGCTATCGAGGCGAGTTACGAATATAATTTATCCTTCTATGAGAAGTGTTAAATTAATAATAAAATCGTCAATAGAAGCCCTACTGGCTATAAAGTAGTGTTAAATTCCCAATAAATGTCTTCTTAACTAAGAAGTCGCCATTTTGCAAAGATAGAAGCTATGGTTTCAAGCATTTGGCGCGAGGGAATTACAACGTACATAAGAGAAAAATTTGCGTCTAGATCGTAACTCGCCTCGGTAGCTCAGTTGGTAGAGCACTTGGCCCGGAAAGCCAAGGGTCCCGGGTTCGAGTCCCGGTCTAGGCGAAAATTTTTCTCTTCAAATATAATTTATCCTTCTATGAGAAGTGTTAAATTAATAATAAAATCTTCAAAATATTACTTCAGATTAACTTTTGTCTATAGATTTTTAAAGATGGCAAAAAAAGTTTGATACAAATTGTACTGTTTTCTAATTTTATTTCACATATTCGCAACCGTGGTATAATTTTTTTTTTAAATTCCCATTAATATAATTTAATCAATAATTGAGTTTGTATTTTTTTTAACATTTTTACCTCATAAAAAAAATCAATCACTTCACCTCATATTCTTCTTCTACTAAGACCAATTTCGGAACTTTCTTCTTCAGTTTCCACTCACAGTATTTTCACGTCCGTTCGATGGAACTTAAGAAGAAATCTCTAAAACTGGTCAAAGAAGAATAATATGAGGTAAAGTGATTAAATTTTACTTAAATAAATAATACCTCATAGATTAAATAAAAATAAAACTTAGTTTTATTTGATTTTCATATTTATTAAGATATAATTCAGTGACAGCTCTTTCGGTACACTGTACCTTCTTCAGACATGTTAAATTATGAATTATGTTATTGTAGTAACTATAATAATTCATAATTTGTTAACATGTCTGTAGAAGGTACAATGTACCGAAACAGCTGTCACTGAATTATACCTTAATAAATACGAAAATCAAATAAAACTAAGTTTTATTTTTATTTAATTAATGAATATGGATTTTCATCAAGTAAACACCAACTCAATTGATTATTTAATTCCTAAAAAGTAAGATATGTATGTATTTAACGATGAATACAATATTGATTATAATATCAATAAATGATAATTGTTTTAAGAGATTGTTATAATTTGTGAAATTATAGCTAATATTGGCAAAAAAAAACTGAAGATAACTATTTATAAAAAAAAGTGCTGTAATTGCCAATATATACAGGGCAAGTCAAAATGTTGTGCAGGTTTTCAGAAATTTATTATGTGAAATGTAATGAACATATAATATTGTGAGACATATTGTATGAAAGGTAAACTCTCAAAGTATTTTTTTATATATTCACAGATGTTCTATGTGAGCGCCTTTTGTTACACGACAGATGTCAAGCCGATATTCAATCTCCTGCCAAACTTTCTGTAGCAGTCCGCGGCCGATATCAGCAATGGCTGCTGTGATGCGGGCACGCAGTTCAGACAGGTGTTGTTGGACGTTGGTGGTACGTAAACATGATTCTTTGACAAAGACCCCACATGAAGAAATCACACGGGGGTAGATCTGGTGAACGATTAGGTGGGCCAATGAATGAGTTGGTTGATCACCCTGAAATGCGGAAAAAATCAACACAGAAGGACGCTTCGCAAAGCATAATCGGGCGGGTTTTAAGGCTTGAAACCAGTTTGCAAGTGGTAGGGTTTCATCTGTAAACGTTTGTCCGGAGAATCCGCCATACAGTTTTTTGTGGTAGTTGAAGTTCTGTAGCTCCCGGGTAGGTGGATTTCTGTGGACTCCGGACACGAAGCATGTGCGAACGCGTTTTCGACTGTCTCTTCAACTCGTCGACGGACGGCCAGTCGATGTTCGTTTACAGATACAGCCTGAATCCCTAAATTGTGTTGTACCAATTACGAATGGGATCTACCATCCGGCGGGTCTTTATCGTATCTGGTACGGAAATGTCGTTGAACACTAGTCACAGAGTTGTTTACATGGTAATCAAGCACACAGAAAGACTTCTGATCCCCAGTCAACGCCATTTTCCTTTACTGCTCTGCTGTTGACATCTTGCGGGTGAACGCGGAACTTTAGAAGTGGACAACTAAACTTTGAGAGTTTACCTTTCATACAATATGTCTCACGATATTATATGTTCATTACATTTCACATAATAAATTTCTGAAAACCTGCACAACATTTTGACTTGCCCTGTATATATATATATATATATATATATATATATACAGGGTGGACCGCTCGAATGGACCTAATTTCAATTGCTTGTTACTGGCAAACGGTTGAAGATAGAAACTTAAAACAACGTTCATATTACAGAAAAACTCACCAAGTTTTGATATCCAGATCACCACATCTCTATATGAGCCCCAGCAGTCACTGTGACGATATCAAAGCGATGAACAATTTCTTGCCAAGTACGTTGGAGTATGTCTTCTGGAATGTTCTCAATAGCCTCTATGATGCGCTCACGAAGATCTTTGACTGGGGTGGTGTAAACTTTATCTTTGACATAGCCCCAGAGAAAGAAATCCAGTGGTGTTAAATCGGGAGATCTCGGGGGCCACGCGATTGGTCCTCCCCTACCAATCCAACGGCCAGGGAAAATGTTGTCCAAAGTCGTACGAACTTCATTGGACCAGTGGGGAGGAGCACCATCTTGCTGGAAAACGATGTTAGGCTGCAGTTGTTCAATTTGTGGAAAGAAGAACTGCTCCAGCATGTCAAGATATGTGGTACCACGAACAGTTTTCTCGGCGAAGAAAACGGTCCAATGACCTTATTATGTGACAAACTGCACCAAACATTCATCTTCGGACTATCACGAACATGCTCTTGAATAGCGTGAGGATTCTCCGATCCCCAGATCCGCACATTATGCCGGTTTACCTTGCCTGACAAATGGAAAGTGGCTTCGTCCGAGAAGAAAATCTTGGTCATGAAGTCAGGATCAGCGCCGAGACGGTCCAGCATCGTATTGGCGAATTCCACTCGTTTCGACATGTCATTCGGCTCCAGACGTTGCACTACTGCACTTTATATGCGTGCAGTTTGAGGCGTTTGTGGACAATCCGTTGTAATGTCGATTTTGGTATTTGAAGTTCCCGCGAAGCTCTTCTTAATGACTTCCGGGGGCTTCGCTCAAATGCGGCTTGAACATTTGCTACCATTTCATCGGATGCTCTGCGACCACCACCATGCTTCTTCAACACAGATCCTGTAGCTAATAATGTATCACGCCACTTCTTTATGCTTCTAGCAGTTGGAGCATCACGGTTAAACACACGCCGGAACTCCCTTTGAACTCTAATGATTGATTTAAACTCCGCATACCACAAAACAGCTTGCGCTTTCATCTGCGGAGTCGCCATTTTCACAAACAATTAAATCTAAGAACGAGAAACGTATCTTTGTGCCATCTACCGACAGGATTCGAAACTTGGTGAGTTTTTCTGTACTATGAACGTTGTTTTAAGTTTCTATCTTCAACCGTTTGCCAGTAACAAGCAATTGAAATTAGGTCCATTCGAGCGGTCCACCCTGTATATATAAAACAGTATTGAGAGAGAAAACAATTGTTTTCAACAAACTTCCACATAATAGTTAGACCTATATACCAATAAAATTGGCATTGCTGGAAATATTTCAATATTGATTTTTAGCGACTATATGGCTAAGGGGAGTATTTTTTGTTTTAAGTTTTATAAATAAGAATTATCATTTATATTGTGTGTTACCATAGTGGATTCATAACTTCAGTCTTTATTTTTTTCAAAAAGTCTATAAATCTGTGAATTTAACATGTATTTGTAAGAATCTCTTCTATTGTTTAATAGTTTTGGAATCTGTCATAAATTTTGAACAATGTATATTACAATACTCAAGTGACATATATTTTGCAAAAAAGCTGAGGCACTCTGACATTACAAATTGATCTACCTCCAATGTACCATTAACATAATAAAATGTATTCCTGAATATAGTAAGAAACCATGACAATGTCTCTGTGAGACATTTACATAATTAAATTAGAATTATAGTACCACATATTACTGTACTCTTTAAAAAAGATCTGTAAAAATTAGACATATGAGTCTGTCAGAAACCAAATTGATCAACTCCGCATTTTTTTCTGTAACTGCAAAAATAATCATCAAACCCCAGTCCAAGCATATAATTTTTCTCTTCAAATATAATTTGTCCTTCAGTGAGAAGTATTAAACTAATAATAAAAACATCAAAAGAAGCCTCACTGGCTTTATAAATTAATGTTTAAATTCCCAATAAATGTCTTCTTAAATAAGAAGCCGCCACTTGCGTAATCAAGCAAAGACCCTTAGCATTCAGCACTCAGGAATTAATAATGGATAAAAGAAAAATTTGCATTTAGATTGGTGTGCTCAAGTAGCTCAGTTGGTAGAGCACAGGCATAAAAAGCCAAAGGTTCTGGGTCCAAACCCCAGTCTGAGCATATAATTTTTCTCTTCAAATATAATTTGTCCTTCAGTGAGAAGTATTAAATTAATAATAAAAACATAATCATCAAAGTTTATAGACTTAAAAAATGTTGGATCATTAATCTATAAAGAAAGATAAATCATTTGACTGCTGAAGAAGACAAAATTTCTTTAAATTTTCATGTCATGGTGAAAAAAAATTACAATTTGGAGTTAATCAGATTGGCTATTGAAAGATATATGTGCAAAAATGTTTTTTTTCCCCCCTTCATATCAGTATGCATTTTGCTATGCTAGTTTTCTATATCTAGAGTGAACAGTTCAATTAAATATTGTTTATTTTTTATTATTTCACTCACCTCATACTTCATGAAGTATGAGGTGAGTGAAATAATAAAAAATAAACAATATTAAAAAACCTCATAGTGTTATTTCCTATCTACATAACTTAATAGTTCATTTAAAGCTTGAATATATTTAAGTAAAATCATAATTTTGGCTTTCTCTAACATCATTTCCAGAATGAAGTTCATCCGTGTGTGTATATACATAAATAATCCTTTATAATGCTAAAAGATACATTCAAACTAACATGACATGGATAAATATTTGGGTCTTAAGAATTTATCACTCAAATTTAATTCAGATTAATAAAAAAATATAGCTTTTAAGTTCCAAACTGAGAGATGCAAGAGCAGTGAGTTTTATGTGCTATTACATTACAAAGAAATTGTGGTTGGGGTGGGAATACTAGTCCAGTCACAGGTAATATTTTGCCACATATCTACAAGACGATATACTTATTTAAACAGTTACATAACATTAATGTAAAGGATAATTATAGAAAGTAGTATTAAATAAAGGGTCTTTCATATATGTAAGATTGTAGACTTTCACGGCAGGTATTTTGATTCATGTATTTTATGTCTTTCGGGCTAAATGGCCATGGTCTGGTTTTATTAAAACTCGACGTTTCGTCTACTACTGCGGTAGACATCCTCAGGAGATTCTGCGTGTTCTTTGACTTCTTAACTCTTCAAATGTCAGCTGCAGACTGGCTGTGTGTTGGAAATCGTGTCCTTATTTATAGTTGAGTATTGTGTGGTGATGTTTTCTACACGGTCTGTTACTTTGGAGCTATTTTTCTGATTGGTTGTCACTGGCATAGTCATGGGTTTTATTCTCGTGTTATATAATGCTGGAATCAAAATTTTATTAATCTTCATAGGTTCTTCTTTTTTTTGCAGTGACAATCAATCAGAAAAATAGATCCAAAGTAACGGACCGTGTAGAAAACATCACCACACAATACTCAACTATAAATAAGGACACGATTTCCAACACACAGCCAGTCTGCAGCCGATATTTGAAGAGTTAAGAAGTCAAAGAACATGCAGAATCTCCTGAGGATGTCAGCGCAGTAGTAGACAAAACATCGGGTCTTTCATATATTACGCAATTTTAAAAAATGCATCGAAATAATTTTTTATTTATTTTCATCTACATACACTCCCATTTAAGAGCGGAAAATTATATCAGGCATATGTCCACCTCCACTGTCTCGGCAGGCAGTTACTTGGTCTATGAAGTCTGTGATCTCAATTCATGGCAACTTGGAATGGCCTCCCAGATCTTGTGATCTTACTCCACGTGACTTCATTTTATGGGGTTATGTAAAGTCCAACGTCTTCATGAACAAATCACAAACAGTTCTCTAACTTAAGGAAGAAGTTCAACATGTCAACAAGAACCTGGGTTCAAATCTCGGTTTATGCAAAAAAATTTTCTCATCATCATCTTAAGGCATGACAACTTTAAAAGTGAAAGTTTTGGCCTTCTCAACAATTCTCCTCCATGCCAATCTGTCTCTTGCCATATTCAAATTAGTCACTTTCATTTTCTTTAGATCATTCTTTGCGTCATCCTCCCATCTTATCTTCAGTTCTTCCAACAGCTCTGCTTCCTATAGGTTTCCTCTGATCATCGATTCTTATTAAATGTCCAAGCCAACCAATTCTGAGAGATATTATATGGTTTACTATATTCTGATTTTTTATTAATTTGTTTAGTTCGTTATTTGTTTTGATTCTCCAACAGTTATCAATTCCTCTATTTGGTCCAAATATTCTTCTTACAATTTTTCTTTCAAAAATTAATAATTTCTATGTTAATATTATTCGTTTTTAAAATCTTAATGATGGACAAATTATATTTGAAAAGAAAAATATACACCTAGACTGTATAAATTCCCAATAAAAAGTCTTCTTAATAAAGAAGCCGCCATTTGCAAAAAATCATAGCAACGGCTCGTAGCATTTGGGGTTAGGGAATTAACTATGTGTAAGAGAAAAATACGCATTTAGATTGGAGGCCTAGGTGGCTCAAATGGAAGAGCATTGACATAGAAAGTCAAAGGTCCTGGGTTCAAATCCCAGTCTACGCGTAAATTTTTCTTTTCAAATATAATTAATTTCTGTTTTATTGTTTCTTTTAGGACCCAAGTTTCACAAGCATATGTAACTACTGAAAATGTTCTCTTAAAATATTAATTTGTCGTTTAATATAAGCAACAAATTTAAATAAAACATTGAAAATAATAATTGTACAATATCACCCGCATTTAATGCTTTGAGGCAATGTACTGTGACTATAGCCTGGCTTGTAATGACTTACATATGAGGAAGAAACATACATTGAATCATTTCTCAATAAATATGAGTAATAGTTGCTTTAAATTATTTCTGTATGTTAAAGTGAATAGTCTGCAAAAAAAAAATATCTACAAAGAAATATTTATAAAGAATATTTTTATCTTAATTCTTTGTGCTTTAAATGTAAGAATTATCTGTGAACAAACAACTAGGGCCTGACAAATATTATGTTGCATTTTGGTGAATCATCTGTTATCAGCAACTGATAAATGTTGCAATCAAGTGTCTTATCAGTGATACCAACTTCTTCCTTAATCTTATTTCCTTTACACAAGATTTTTAAATTTGCACAACAATTCAGGACAAAAAAAAATCTTTGCAGAGAACCCGAGGGCAAAAACACTACCAAGAGATTCTATTTAGAATATTATGCTATTTTTTATTTTTCAAAATTTATCAAAATTATTCCTTTTCAAATTTGGGAGACAGTGAGTTTATGCAAACCAATTTTACAGGGCAGAGACTTAGACATTTACAAATAAGTAGTTTAGTAATTTAGAGGCTCCAGATATAACATTTCCTAGAGGAATGATGGGTAAAACTTGGGACAAAAATCAGAAGTAATAAAGTTTTTTTTTTTGGAAAATTGAAAGAAGGAGCAGAAAAGGAAGACCAAGAATTGGAAGAATGACATTCAACATTCAATGAGGAAATTTGGTTACTGGATCAAGATACAGAAAACAGAGAACTTTAATTAAGGGAAATTTGTGAATGCATATTACAAACTGATAATCTATAAGTCCTTAGTCATTTATGTACTTTTTAAAACTCATGTCAATTATTAAGGTTGGTTGGAGAAAAACGTCAATGATGAGGAAAATTCTCAATGAATAAAATAATAATGCTTCTTTATTTTCTGAATATTTACCAAACTAGATGCACTTATGTCAGAGCATGAAGCAGGGACCCTTGATTCACTATCATTCCCATGATGCTTAGCTTCACTTGAGTGTACATTTCTTTTTAATGTTCTTGATTTAAATCACGCATCCATCATTAATTATTAAAACAGAAATGTACTTAATCTTGAACGAAGGCTGGCAAAGACTACCAGTATATGTGGATTGGCATTGCTAATTTAGCAATCAATTTTTATTACTCATTATTAGATTTAAATTTCAAACTGACTAAAAATTATTGTTGACTTTTCTAAATTAGAATTATATAATACAAAATACATTGCTACCAATCTCCCATTGTTGCAGGGTGTTTTATATTCAGTCCTATGTTCAGTGAAAGCAGACAGATTTTGTACTGCATTGTTCACTATGTCCACTGCTGTGGTCTCAAGGTAGCATGCTGCCTTGTCACGCAATGGGCCCGGGTTTGATTCCCGGTCGGTACAGGCTCCTGTAAGACAAATGTCAGGAAGCTTAGGGCCCGACAGTCCCTGAAAATTATCCGGTCATCATCATCATCATCATCCTTTACCAGTGTGGAAAGCAACAGGAAGCTACCACACCTATAAATCCCTAATAAAGCTGCAAAGCATAGCATGAAAATGCTATGATTGCAGTGAAAGACCTGCCCTTGGGCAGAATTACTGTGGATGGATGTTCACTACATGCTGAAAAATTTAATTAAATATTGATAATAACCTCTGTCTTTTTTAAAAATGTTTTATAGACCTGATGGGTCGTGGGTCACCAAGTTATTCAACTTATCATAAGGGATGTATTTATAAAAAATATTGACCCCTATTCCCCATTTAATAACTTACAACATAATTTGAGAAATGCTGATATAATTATATAGAGAACCAGAGATGTTGACAATAATTAAACTGAAAAGGTCATAATGAGTTGGATATGTATGGAAAATGGACAAAGCATTTGCAAGATGGTAATGGAAGGAGAATTGTTTGGGAATCGACCTGTTGAAAAACTTAACAAAAGGTGATTGGAAGCTGTAAAAGAGGATAGTCAATATCTACAGTAGTTGAAGAATTTCAAGACCATCACAGATAATGATCCAACATTAGCCAATAAATAACAAAATGTCATAGAAGGAAGCAGTGGCAAAATTCATATTAAAAACAGGGAAATGTTTAATTGACTACCCATCTATACAGGATTAAAATTTACAACTCTGAAGAATTTAAAATTTGCAGAACAAGGACATCTATGAATGCTGATCACCTCCTGATATGTGGACTAGTGGTTATGTTCCTTGCCTCTGGTACCAAGGATCGCAGGTTCAAGCCTGGTGGGGGACAATGGATTTTTTAGAATGGAAAATCCAAGGAGCAAGTTCTCCAGGAGGGACTTTAAACAGTGGGTCCCGAGTCTGAAGATTTTCAGACTTGTAAAAGAATCTTACACCTGAATAAGAGGCCTCAAGTAAAATTTAGACCTTACTCAACCTAATAATATCTTAGTTGCCTACTAGATATCTCATTGGGTTGGTATGTTGATCACATACCATTCATGGCATCTGTAGGAGAAAAAGCGTAATTAAACTAACTTGGTCTAGTTACTGTAGAATGTAGACTTTCATGCTGGTAAACATGATATCAAAAGATTCTGGGCTATCAGGCCTCGGTTCATAACTGGTGTTTTTCCCAGACATTTCTCCCTTGGATATGGAGTGCATCTTCAGTAGCGAATTCTTCTAGGTGGTGTTCCCTGGTCAGAAGCTCGGCTGTGTAATACTGAAGATGCCCTCCGTAGCCAAGGGAGAAATGTCTGGAGAAATACCAATTACGGACCACGGTCTAATAGCCCAGAATCTTCTAACACCTTGGTCTAATAACCCCAAAGGAGAGGCTAAAGCCCAACATTGGGCTGTTATTCTATTTTAGATAGATAGGTAGATAACATCAAACAAAAAATAGTGATACTGTTCAATTATACACTGTGTCCCATTCAAACCTCCCACATTTTAATTAATCATAACTCTCAAAGTAAATTATGAAATGAGATTGATATTAAAAGAAAGAGATACCCAAAGAATTTTTGTTTTCATTGTTGCAGTTAATTCATCTGTCACATGCCAATAATGACATAAACATGTTCACCAGACATCACTCTACTGGACTTCTTCCTCTGGGGGTATGTAAAAGACCATGTGTTTGCGACTCCAGTACAAGATCTTCATGATTTACGAACCCATATCCTTGACACAATTGCAACAGTACCAATAGACAAGTTGGACAGAACATGGCACAAAATCGAACACAGACTTGATATTGTGTGTGCTACTAATGGTGCACATACAAAGGTGTTTTAGTGTGTGTCAATGAAAATTCTCTGAGTTTCTGTTTCGTTTAATACCGGCCTCATTTCATAATTCCGCATACTTTGTTAGTTATGATTAATTAAAATGTGGGAGGTTTGAATGGGAACCCTGTACTGGGATGCAAGGTTTTTAATGAACTATAAGCACTCAAAGAAACCCATTGGATGAAGAAGAATAAGAATAATTCAGAATTCTAGTTGAGTATGGAAATGAAGGTCTTCAAAATATGTCCAGGTAAGAAAACAATGTGAGGTAAGATGGTATATTTCTGGTACAATCTCTTTCAAATATTCCAACATATTATTACTTTGAATTTAACTTTTATAGGGAAAAAAACCACTGAGGTTTAATTTAAGATTTAAATTAAAATGTTTATACCTCACTTCATATCTCCTCATATGAGGTGAGGTATAACTTCCTATAATTACCAATTAATGATTCAGCAGTTTTAATTATTGACTTACCATGAATTTTTATTTGTAGAATTTTTTATCACTCACCTCATATTGTTGTTGTTATTTGACTATAAACTAGTTTCGGAACATAGTTTCTGTTCCATCCTCAGTATTGTCACGACCGTTGTTCTGTCGTCTTGAAGAGCCGTCCTTCGCTCCTTCCATTGACAGATTGAAAAACCATGAAACCAGGTCATTCTCCCCAGGAATTTCAAAGTTCATTAATTTCTTCTTTTCGCTCTTTTGAATGTAGATTTCTTTCCCAAACAGTAAGTTCTTTTGGTTTTTCTATTTGTTTTAATAATTTAGCTTCTTTCTCGATAAGATGTTTTTCAGACCATGCATGGGCAGCCACTGCAGATTTTTCTACTTCCCCTTTCTTGACATTCCTGAGATGTTCTTTCACTCTTGTTTTCAAATTTCTCTTAGTTTTTCCTATGTAGAATTTCTCACATTCTTCATATTTAATCTGATAAATCCCTGATTTTTCTTCTTTTATTTTCTCATTTTTTGAGATTTTTAATTTATAGAGAATGATGGGAGAATTTTAATTAAGGGATATTTGTGAATGTTTGTTACAAACTGATAGTCTATAACTCCGTAGTCATTTATGTATTTTTAAAAAAAACTCATGTTAATTATTAAGATTGGTTGGAGAAAACCCTCAGTGATGAGGAAAATTCTCAAATGAATGAATGATAAATGAGTTGGATAAAATGTTTTTACATCTCGCCTCATAAAGTTCCATGTTTTCATGATATCAGTTTCAAAGGTCATTTTGCGTTCATCTTCAGCCAAACTCTAAATCAGAATTGAAGTTTGACTTAAGATGAAGGTAAAATGTACTCTAAAACCATATCATGAAAACACAAACTTTATGAGGTGAGATGTAAAAACATTTTATCCATTATATTATTTTTAGTCTGATCATCTTACCTCAATATTAATGTTGATTTGTTCTTGGACACGTTTCAAAACAATTCCGTTTTATCGTCAGCAGAATTGTTTTGAAACATGTCCAAGAACAAATCAACATTAATATTGAGGTAAGATGATCAGACTAAAAATAATATAATAAAATAACCTCAAAATATCACTTCCTAAAATTAAATACATTTTATCCAACTCATTTATAAATTGAAAATTACCTAATAGTAATTAAATTAATGTTTTTATTACCTCACCTCATATCCTTTTTCTTCTATACTGCAGTTTCGGAGCTTATCTCCATCGTCAGTAGCCTCTGGTCGACCGGTGTTATGTCGTTTCTTGGCGGTTTCCTTCTTACTTCTATCGGTGGACCGATGAACCTCTGGATCAGGTCAAAATTTGCGGGAGTTTCAAAATTCATGAGTTTGTCTTTTTTGTTTTTTTGGATATGGATTTTTTCCCAGACTGTGAGTTCCTTTAGTTTATCTGTTTGTTTGATAAACTAAAGGAACTCACAGTCTGGGAAAAAATCCATATCCAAAAAAACAAAAAAGACAAACTCATGAATTTTGAAACTCCCGCAAATCTGTTTGTTTATCTGTTTGTTTGATAAACTAAAGGAACTCACAGTCTGGGAAAAAATCCATATCCAAAAAAACAAAAAAGACAAACTCATGAATTTTGAAACTCCTGCAAATTTTGACCTGATCCAGAGGTTCATCGGTCCACCGATAGAAGTAAGAAGGAAACCGCCAAGAAACGACATAACACCGGTTGACCAGAGGCTACTGACGATGGAGATAAGCTCCGAAACTGCAGTATAGAAGAAAAAGGATATGAGGTGAGGTAATAAAAACATTAATTTAATTATTAAATTAAACCTCATAGTGTTCTTTCCCTGTGAAAGTTAAAAAAAAAAAATTACCTAATAGTGTTACTTCCCACTGCAATTTTGTCATAAGAGTTTAAGTTACCTCATGTTTCGCTACAGATTGCTTGTGTCTTGAATCCTTAAGAACAGACTGCAAACATTATAAATATGGCAGGCAGTTAATCAACAGGACAAACTCAAAGTAACGTTTGAGATTGACAAGTGAAATATAAGTCAAATATGCTTTTCCTAATGAAGTTAAACCATTATGACCACAACTCAGAAGATTCCTTCTCATTGTATGAGTGGAACTGTGCTAAATTTCAACACTGCTCACTTGTTATATTATTTTTGGTCTGGACATCTGGGAAAGCTGACGATAAAACAGAATTGTTTTGAAACATGTCCAAGAACAAATCAACATTAATATTGAGGTAAGATGTCGAGACCAAAAATAATATAATTAAAATAACCTCAAAATATAACTTCCTAATATTAAATACTGCTCACTTGTATTTCATGGCAATTTAAATCTGCTTTATGCTATTCAAATATAAACAATGTTACAAATACAAATTATCATACTTCCCTTACAATCAAACAAGAAATTAAAAAAAATTACCCTTTGCCTGGACAAGATTTGTATTTAATTTAAATTTATATAAAGCACAACACTTCATTTTGGAAATGTATTAGCCATAAAGAATTAAAAATAAATAAATAAATAGAGTTTTTAAAAAAAGTAATTCTTCCATATTTAATCAGCACTATTAATTTTAAATTCAAACAATCTAAAAAAATATAGTTTAAATAAATGACAAATCAGTTTCGAACATTTTTTATCCAAGCATATAATATTTTTCTCAATCTACATACAACTCAGTAAAAAATAATATTTATATGAATAAATGTACACTACTGCCATGCAAATTGCATATTTCTCTGTCAAATGTATGTTTAATTATTATACTGAGAGGATCAAGGTTGAAGAAAATTCAATATAAAATACATCTATACGTCACTGAATATTGTATTCCAATAATAATCTATGACTGTGAACTACTGCTGGTTTTAAAAAATCTTATCTTTTATAAATAAGTACTGATGGCAAAAGCAAATTACATACATAAAAAATAATACACGAGTGCAGCTCAGCTCTTTATTGGTAAGAATATGTGAAATTATTTCACAATCAGCTTTTCATAACGAGATTCAATAATTATTTGGTTAGACAAGAAAATGTAAACCTTGACTTCATCGTGCAAGAGGTGCTTTTCGGCCTACCGTCCTGCTGTCATTTCGAGACAATATTTTTGCTACTTTTACTTCATTCTGATGGTGTGAGGTCTTTTTCAGGCTCTCCCTCAGACAATAGCTGGAGTAGGAGATCATGAACTGGTTCAAACGCTTTATGATACCCTGAGTTTGTTAGGTGGAGATAATCATGCATATCGTGATGACTGATAGTGCCATCTGGTTGGATAAATCCCTTATCAATTTCAACTATCTCACATTTGGGCACAGAAGTTATTTTTGAATGCACTATTTGGTTGACTTGAGCATTGCGGTCTCTCAATGGATTCGGATGTTGTCCTCGAGGAAGAAGTGTCTAGAAAAAAAAACATACAGGAAAGAATACAAATATATTATGGAGACTATTTAACTCATGCCCCCCCCCCCGGAAGTCAACGACCAATCACATTTCAATGATTTTTTATTTACAACCAATCACAGTTGTTTTTCACTTCAATTTTATCTGTTTAATTTTATCATTGTAAAATCAAGCTCCTTATTAACATTCTGAATAGGTCATAGCATTATTTTGCAGTGATCGCATGTGGCTACCAGATTGTATATATATATATATATGTAAATATACCACGATAAGTTTACATTCGTGCACTATATATATGACAAGAGAAGAAAAATAAATGCCTGGACGGGATTTGAACCCGGACCTCTGAGTTGATATCTCAGTGCGCTACCACTTACGCTACCAGGCGAATCCAGAACAAACATTTATTTTTCTTATACATATTCTCTATTATTACCAGATGTAGCAGGAACTCTGTCTCCACTGCCACCTAGTAGCTACTATAACAAGTAAGGAAATTAAAGAGAATATTTTTTAATAGTGAGTGGAGAACATATTTTAATCGACTCACCTCATACATTTTCAAACTTCTTTGATACCGACGGTTTCAGACAAAATCATGTCCTTCTTCAGTCATGGCTTCCACTGATGAAATTCCGTGATTGTTGATTTCTTTAGTGACACCACTTCTTGTGCTGCCATCTTTCATTGGGATTATAAACTTTGTAATTAAATTTTTATCCACCGGAATATCGAAATTCATAGATCAATATTTATTCTTCTGAATGAATATCATTTCCCAAATTCCAACGGTTTATCCAATTGTTTCAAAAGTTTCAGGAAAATAGTAAAATTCAATAATAATAGTAAACAGCAAAAGATTGCTGAAAAGAAAGTTTTGCAAAGTAGAAAAAAAAATATTCATATCTTCAAAATTTAGAACTAGAAATTTACTACATGCATTTGAAATTGATTAAACAATTAGGATTTAATGGTATCGAACATTTAATTAAAATTTTTTTCGAATTTTTAAATTTTGAAATAAAGAAAAAAGTTAATAGACAGAAGAACAAATTCATGAATTTGACTAAAAAATGTAAAACAGACACGAGGAGCAGAATTAATTTTGAAGAAGAAGAAAGAAATGATATATCTGAAAGTTTACAAACTAAAATTATACTCAAGGAAGATAATGTAGTTAATCTTTCTAAAGTAGTTTTGAAAAAAGAAGAACTTAGTTTGCTCAATCAAGCAATTATATTATTAACAATAATTCAATGAAGACGAGACATTGTACGTGAAGGAACCTACCAAGGGCTTTAAAAACTTGTATCAATTATTCAGATAATGTTGAAGATTTTGTTGCAGATACTGAAATTGCGATAGTAAGTTTAGAAAATGAAGAAAAAACAATCATTTGGAAAGGAAGTGAAAAATTTTTAGAAGAAATAAAAAACACTCCCAAAAATGTATTGGCAAATAAAATATGACCATTTTAAAAAAGATAAACAACAAAAATATAATATTTTCTAAAGCTGATAAGGGGAATAAAATAGTAATTTTAGAAAAAACCGAATATATCAAGATGGAAAATCTTTTAGAATAGAAAGAATATTTGGAACTAAAAAAAGGATCCCCTATCAAAAACTATAAAAACTTTTTGACAAAACTTTAAAAGAAATTAAGCATACAATTTCTGATACAGAAAAATGTAAATTGAAAGTCCCAAATTCTTCCAATCCTCGAATGTATGGTCTCCCCAAAATTCATAAAATTGGGAATAAAATGAGACCGATAATTAATAATATAGGGTCCCCGTCTTATTATTTATCAAAATGGTTAGTACAGAAATTTAAAAGTTTTCCAGATTTTGAAAATAAAAGTATTGAAAATTCTTTACAAATAATTGATGAATTGAATAACATTAGAGTGGTTCACAATGACAGATTTGTGTCTTTCGATGTTGTTTCATTGTTTCCGAATGTTCCAATAGGAAAAATGTTATATTTTTTGGAAAAAATGGTTGAGTTCTTTGGATTTAAATAAAGAAGTAATAGAAGAATACATCAACCTTACAAAATGTTGTATTGAAAATTCCTATTTTACTTTCAATGGTAAATTTTACAAACAAGTTTCGGGTTTATCTATGGGAAATCCTCTTTCGCCTTTTTTTTTGGCTAATTTATACATGAGTTACTTCGAGTGCCATATCACCAAGGCTTACCCATGGATTTTCAAGACTTGGTACAGATATGTTGATGATATTTTTTCGATAATAAATTTTAAACATGTTGATGATGCGTTGAAATTACTTAATCTACAAGATGTATCAATTAAATTTACCATAGAATCAGAAATTGAAAACAAAATTCCGTTTCTGGATTTATACATAATTAGAAACGAAAAAACTCAAAAAATTGAATTTGATGTATATAGGAAGGGTACACATACTGATAATTATATAAAATCAACGGGTTTCAATCCTCTGGCACATAAACATGCAATATTTAATAGCCTCTTATATAGATTGATAAAGGTCCCATTAAAAGGAGAAAATTTTAAGAAAGAATATGAGAATATCCTAAATATAGCCAGATTAAATGGTTTTAATAAGAGTATAATATCTAACAAATTAAAGAAATTCAGAAAGATAAAACAACTTAAAGAATGCTCTACCCTACAAATTGTTAGTAAAGAAAAGAAGAATTTCAAGAAAATTACTTACCATCCAATAGTACATGGGAAATTTCAAAAAAATATTTGACAAATACAACATTACTTTGGCACCAATAAATAAATTTAGTCTGGAAAAACTTCTAAATACCAATAAAAAAATCAACATCCCAGACAGTAAGAAATCTGGAATTTATCAAATTAATTGTAATGATTGTAGCAAAGTATACATAGGAAAAACAAAAAGGAATTTGGAAACACGCACTAAAGAACATTTTAGAAATATTAAAAATTGTGAAATTGAAAAATAAGCAATTGCTGCACATAGTTTACTAGAACATCATAAAATTGAAAAAGAAGCGAAACTTTTGAAACAATTGGATAAACCGTTGGAATTGACAATTTGGGAAATGATATTCATTCAGAAGAATAAATATCGATCTATGAATTTCAGTATTCCGGTGGATAAAAATTTAATTACAAAGTTTATAATCCCAACGAAAGATGGCAGCACAAGAAGTGATGTCACTAAAGAAATCAACAATCACGGAATTTCATAAGTGAAAGCCATGACTGAAGAAGGACATGATTTTGTCTGAAACCGTCGGTATCAAAGAAGTTTGAAAATGTATGAGGTGAGTCGATTAAAATATGTTCTCCACTCACTATTAATGATATAACCTCATAATGTTTATTTCCCAATATTAATTTAAATAGGATATTTTTTACATTATAGCAGCGACGCTTTTATATATATCATCATAGTACATTCACGAATTTAGGCCATTTGTTGACCTGTTTCGGCTTTTTTATATATATATATATATATATACGAATGCAAGCTTATTGTGGTTGCAGGAGATAATATAAAAACATTTGTAGCAATTAATTATACCACAAAAAAAGAAACCACTGTTTGCACTTTCTTAAACATATTTTTTCCCAGGTAATAACGTTCCAGAAAAATATAATTGACATTATTATATTAATAAATTTCAATCATTCCTTGTATAATTCACCTCCCTAAAAATCATTCTTGGACTACCTAATGGATACTTTCCATCTGGTTTGTCAACATTAATTGTTCATGCCCCTCTTTCATTCCCCATCATGCCACATGGTTTGCCCATTGCAATCTACAAGATGAAAATATACATAACAATAAACGAATATAAACACTGAACAGTCATCTATTAATAAAAGTGAAATCGAACAACTACGAGATTTAACTGGTCATATTTTATATCTGTTTTCCTATAAATATCATAGCGCTCACTTATGTAGTTTCCTCCATTCACCTATCTATTCATCTCCTTTAATCTAAAAGAGATATTTAAGCACTTTAATCTCAAATATTTGTAATCTTTTCTCCTCTCAAAGTAAGAAACAATGTTTTGCATCCATATAATATAACTAGAAGAATCACTGTTTAATAAATTTATAGTTAAGCATTTTTTAAGAAAATTTGGAATGTCAAGAGTCCTTGTATTGCAAAATAGCATACAAGAATTGAGCCATTGTTTAATTTCTTTCTGCTCCTTATTACTGTTTGTTGTTATTGTTAATATATATTTCAATTCCATTACAAAATACAATAGATTATTCTATTAATAAATTCAAGAGGATTAATAATTACCAACACGACGATGTAGGCTTCTGGTTGTTTTTCTCTTATCAGTCTTATAACTTCCATGATTCCTTCCGCAATTTGTTCAGCGGTACAAGGAATATTATTTGTTCCTACAAGCAACACCACTACCTAAAACAATACAATAACTTTATAAATAAAGCTTATACAAAAAATAACATGTCAAGTAATTTATTTCTGTTTTTCATACCTTCTTAACTTTCAGAATGTTTAATGTTTCTTATAAAATGAAACATTTTGGATGATGAAATTTTAGAACAAGTAAATGAATTTAATTATTTGGATTATAATTTAACATTTCAAGATGAAGCTGATATATCAAAGAAAATAACAAATTTCACAAAAACAACGGGGATAATTAACAGTATAATGAAACCATCTTTAGTACAGAAGAACACAAGATTACTGCTTTATAAGGTTCTCGCATGGCCAGTATTAAGAAATGGTAGTGAAGCATGGACAATACGAAGAAGAGATGAAAGCCGAATAACAGCAAATCAGATGCAATTTATGTGCCGTACAGCAGGCTATGCAAAGTGGGACAATAAAAGAAATGAAATTATGGAAGAGTTGGATGTAGAACCCATTCTTCATCACATACAAAACTACCAGAACAACTGGAAAGCCCATCTTCAACGAATGCCATCTCATAGAATTCCAAAAGCCATGCTTCCTTACTGCCCCCAAGGCAAAAGATCGCTGGGATGTCAAAAAAAGCGCTGGATGGAAAATTCCTCTTTGAGACCGTAACAGGCCACATGGCCTAATACTTGCATGGATGATGATGATGATGATAAAATGAAACAGGTGACTCATAAGGAAAAAGGAAGAAAAAATAAAACATTTCCCCTCCCCAAATATTGCCTTTACATGAAGGAGGAATACCATATTTACATGTGTATAGGCCACACTTTTTTTACCTAAAATATAAATTTCAAAATTAGGGTGCGGCTTATACATGAAATAACTAGATAATTGGTACATATCGTGAAGTTTCTGCACTTTTGATTTATGCCATCACCAGCAGAGGGAAGAAGTAGGTCTTCTGACTGACATAACAACAGTCGACAAAATATTACTGAAGATGAAGCTGCCAAAGCTTCGAAACTGCAGTATAATTAGAAGACTGGATATGAGGTAAGGTATGAAGTATTTTAATTTAATCTTAGTATTTTATTTAATGTGCTTTTAACATCTCAAATCAAATGCATCACAATTCAAAGGTGAGATGAAAGGCTCAACAAATTTTGTTCAGAAGCCTCTTGTTTCTGCCTTCTGATTCTCTCTGCTTTGATTACACCAGATTACATTTATATAACACTTTGGCTAGACCAGTGTTGACCTATGGTAGTGAAGCATGGACACTAAAAAGACAACATAAAAGCAGAATAACGGCTTGTGAAATAAGATTCATGCGCAGAACAGCAGGTTACACCAGATGGGATCGGAAAAGGAACACCGATATCTTAAAAGAATTGAAGACTACACCAATTTTGGAATATATTAAACAGTACCAACTAATGATGTTTTTATTATTCATTTAACATTTCTCAATGAAAGATAAATTATATTTGAAGAGGAAAATTCTCGCCCAGACCGGGACTCGAACCCGGGACCCTTGGCTTTCCGGGCCAAGTGCTCTACCAACTGAGCTACCGAGGCGAGTTACGATCTAGACGCAAATTTTTCTCTTATATACGTTGTAATTCCCTATCACCAAATGCTTTTGAAACCATTGCTTCTATCTTTGCAAATGGCGGCTTCTTAGTTAAGAAGACATTTTTATTGGGAATTTAACATTACTTTATAAAGCTAGTAAGGCTTCAAATGATGTTTTTATTATTCATTTAACATTTCTCAATGAAAGATAAATTATATTTGAAGAGAAAAATTCTCGCCCAGACCGGGACTCGAACCCGGGACCCTTGGCTTTCTGGGCCAAGTGCTCTACCAAGTGAGCTACCAAGGCGAGTTACGATCTAGACGCAAATTTTTCTCTTATATACGTTGTAATTCCCTATCGCCAAATGCTTTTAAAACCATTGCTTCTATCTTTGCAAATGGCGGCTTCTTAGTTAAGAAGACATTTTTATTGGGAATTTAACATTACTTTATAAAGCTAGTAAGGCTTCTAATTATGTTTTTATTATTCATTTAACATTTCTCAATGAAAGATAAATTATATTTGAAGAGAAAAATTCTCGCCCAGACCAGGACTCAAACCCGGGATCCTTGGCTTTCCGGGCCAAGTGCTCTACCAACTGAGCTACCGAGGCGAGTTACGATCTAGACGCAAATTCTGGGCAAGAATTTTTCTCTTCAAATATAATTTATCTTTCATTGAGAAATGTTAAATGAATAATAAAAACATCATTAGAAGCCTTACTAGCTTTATAAAGGTAATGTTCCGAATTCCTCCGATACAAATGTCTTCTTGAACTGAGAAAGCGCTGCCATTTGCCAAGATAGAAGCAATGTTGTTCTAATAGGGCATTTGGCGACAGTGGGAATTACCAACGTATATAAGAGAAAAATTTGCATCTAGATCGTAACTCGCCTCGGTAGCTCAGTTGGTAGAGCACTTGTCCCGGAAAGCCAAGGGTCCCGGGTTCGAGTCCCGGTCTGGGCGAGAATTTTTCTCTTCAAATATAAGTACCAACTAAATTGGAAACACCATCTTGAAAGAATGAGTTGAAATCAGATCCCCAAAGCTGTTTATAATTATATACTAAGAGGACAAAGATCTCTGGGCTGTCCTATGAAACGCTGGAGGGAAAATTTTCTATAGGATCGTAACAGGCCTTGGCCAAATACTTGGAAGAAGAAGAAGATTCTCTCTTGACGATTTTATTATTAATTTAACACTTCTCATTGAAGGATAAATTATATTTGAAGAGAAAAATTTTCGCCTAGACCGGGACTCGAACCCGGGACCCTTGGCTTTCCGGGCCAAGTGCTCTACCAACTGAGCTACCGAGGCGAGTTACGATCTAGACGCAAATTTTTCTCTTATGTACGTTGTAATTCCCTCGCGCCAAATGCTTGAAACCATAGCTTCTATCTTTGCAAATGGCGGCTTCTTAGTTAAGAAGACATTTATTGGGAATTTAACACTACTTTATAGCCAGTAGGGCTTCTATTGACGATTTTATTATTAATTTAACACTTCTCATTGAAGGATAAATTATATTTGAAGAGAAAATTACAACGTACATAAGAGAAAAATTTGCATCTAGATCGTAACTCGCCTCGGTAGCTCAGTTGGTAGAGCACTTGGCCCGGAAAGCCAAGGGTCCCGGGTTCGAGTCCCGGTCTAGGCGAAAATTTTTCTCTTCAAATATAAGATTCTCTCTGTTTAATAAATGTATGACACATGATCAATAGCTTTATTTTTCTGACAAACAAAGTTTACATTCTAAAAAAATGCAATGATCATAGATGAGAATCTTACAAAGGAACTGTCCTGCATGCCAAAATCTACGTTGAAATTTCTCCCAGATAAGCATTGTGATATATCAAGGCCATGTCCAAAAAATGATCAGCTGCTTTTAACTGCAAAGCACTAAGGGTCGAATCTATGAACGCATTAGACCGTAAAAGGCGTTCTCTGCTGAGAAAGTTGTATCCTAATATGATTTTGCTTATATTTGAAGAGAAAAATTTTCGCCTAGACCGGGACTCGAACCCGGGACCCTTGGCTTTCCGGGCCAAGTGCTCTACCAACTGAGCTACCGAGGCGAGTTACGATCTAGATGCAAATTTTTCTCTTATGTACGTTGTAATTCCCTCACGCCAAATGCTTGAAACCATAGCTTCTATCTTTGCAAATGGCGGCTTCTTAGTTAAGAAGACATTTATTGGGAATTTAACACTACTTTATAGCCAGTAGGGCTTCTATTGATTTTTATTATTAATTTAACACTTCTCATGCAAGGATAAATTATATTTGAAGAGAAAAATTTTCGCCTAGATTTTGCTTACTCAGAAATTTGTTCATGCGATAATAATTGTTGAAATTCGTAAGCTACCTGACGAGGTAACTTAAGAGAGAAACGAATCGTGAGAATCCCGAAGGGAACTGATGTACTTGCCACGTACCTTGCTGCTTTATCCAAGATGTAGGACCGAAGACTTCGATCATGTTTTAGGTATATGCAGAGAAGAGGAATTTGATAGAGTCTACCAAAAAATTCAACTGGAAGAACAGGAGAATCAGCATAATATTGCACGATGCAGATGTCGTTGTATACGGTATTATTTGCGGGATGCAAGCGTAAATGCATTCCTCTATAGCAGACAAAAATAACGGAAGTGATTTTATCGCTGAGAATTCTGGGTAATTTCTTGCCAATATTACGAAAACGACGACTTTCATGCATGACCAGTTAGTGGGTAGCTAATTCAGTCTTTGCACTTGCTCATGGTGAGTCAACTCACCAGTGATTGGAAGTAATTTAAGTAGAGACTAATGTATTTGCATGCGGCCCTAAGTCCAGCACCAAATCTCTCATTTAAATTACAGGGAAGTAATATAGCTCCTGACTAATGGATTGGATCATCCTCACAATCTGCCATCTGCACTGAGCCCAGTCTCACTCCACTTCATTCTATTCAAGCAGGGATGTCCATCTGCTTCATGCAGTAGGTTGCCATTGTTGGATTCTGGTTTCAATTTCTGTCTTATTTTAGAAAGGAAAATTACGTTCAAACCGGGGGTCGAACCCCAGACCTCTGACTCTGTACATCAGTGTGGTAACCGTTACGCCATTCGAACTTCCGATAGGAACGTCATATTTCTTTCTACTTATACACTTAATTCTTCTTTCATCTGAAGGCCGATAGCCATCACTATCAACAATGCCATCTGACGACTTCTTTTCAAAGTAATTTTTATTGAGAATTTAAACATGAATTTTTAAGCAATTAAAGCTATTATTTTGATGTTATATTTAATTAACATGTTCCAGAATTGGATATAGTTTTATTTTAGAAAGAAAAATTATGTTCGAACCGGGATTTGAACCCTATACCTCTGACTCTGTACGTCTGTGCGGTAAACGTCACGCCATTCGAACTTCCAATAGGAACGTCAAATTTCTTCCTACTTATACAATTAATTCTCCATTTATCCAAAGGCTGATAGCCATAGCTATCAACAATGCCATCTGACAACTTCTTTTCATAGTATTTTTATTGAGAATTAAACATTCATTTTTAAGCAATTAAAGCTACTATTTTGATGTTATATTTTAAATTATATGTTCCAGAATTGGATATACTTTTATTTTAGGAAGAAAAATTTCTGTGCCTTGCAGTTAAAATCAGCAGTTAGTTTTTTGGACAATGCCTTGGTACATCACAACGCTTTTCTGGGAGAAATTTCAAGGTAAGTTTCAGCATGCAATGGTAGACAGTTCCCTTGTTAGAATCAAAAATGGCCACAAAGATCAACATTTTATATAGATTGAAGCATATAATTCATAAATTATTATATTTACCTTGGGATTGATATGATCCAGTTCACCATTATGTATTCTCCAAAGTACATTCTGTGTTTGATCACCACCAACACCAAAATTAAGAGCATGCATAGGGGCAAACCATCTATTCCACATCTCGGTGTGCACCAGTCTTTGTATCAGAGAATCACCAATAAACAGTACATCTGGTTCTTTTTCTTTTGTTTCTATCAGGAACCGATTGTGCTGCAAACAATGAATACATAAATTATACATCTTATATTAAACTTCAAAGCCCTTCAATTTTCAATTTGAAATTTTATATAAAATACCACACCATTCAAAAGTTTATTCTAAGTATTATTTGATATCTATAGTATCAAATAATGATCATATATATAAAGAAATATAAGAGAGACGATAATTGTTGTTTTAAGAGCCATTAAGAGCTCAGTGCAACATCCCACATTGCTTGATATTAGATGAACAATATTTTCAAAAGAATATTTCATCTAATATATATAAAAATGCATGTTTGTTTGTGTCCCAGGCAGTGGTCGAGTGGTTAAGGCAGGAAGCCTTGGTGCAGAGCTACGGGACTTGCGCTGGTTCGAGTCTCCATGGGGGAAGAAATTTTTCTCATGGTATTTCGGCTAGTATGGGACCGGTGCCCACCCAGCATCGTGATACATTTGGGTAGCTATAATAAGTAGCGGCTCCAGGTTGAGAAAACCAGCAACAGCTGGGGGACTCGACATGCTGACCACATGTCACCCCTACACTGGCTGATTATCATCTACCTCTGTGATTGACACATGTGGGTGTGAGGCCAGCAGCCGGCTGGTAGGCTAAGGGCCTTGTAGGCCTGTCGCACCAGGAGTTTTTTTATGTTTGTTTGTTCGTATTTTATGTGATGACATATCATTCGTCCGATTGTGATGGGGCTTTTTGCAAAATGTTTAGGAGATTCCCGGGATGAATATAGGCTATAAGGGAGTTGTGACACTCAAACTCCTTCACTCTTAAAATCACCCTTTGTAAAAAAAAAAAAACATGAAAAAAGTACCTTTTTGGACACTTAAATGGCATACGCTGCCTAAACCATAACAAATACACAAAATTAATGTACACAGAATTTAATATCTCAAAAAACTCTACAAAAAAGTCCCCGACAGCATGTGCTTACCATCAACGGATAACTCACAATAACTATTTTTGTCTTTCATTGGCGCCAAGAAGATCAGATAAGCTGTACAGGATCTGTAGCTGATGAGAGGCAAGCTGTATGTCCAGCGGTCAGCCCACAACATGTAGAGAGGGTAAGGGAGAACATCGAAAGAAGTCCAAGGGTATCCACCAGCCAGATGAGTCATGAACAAAACATCCCAAAATCCACAGTGTGGGAAGTCCTTTACTACACTCTTAAAAAGAAGCCCTGCCCATATCTAGGTGCTGTACAAGTTAGAGGATGAAGACTATGCTGCACAAGTAGCCGTCAGTCATAATCTGTTACATTCTTTAGATGAGGAGAACCTGATTAATTGCATTCTGTTCAGTGACAAAGCAACATTTCATGTCCTGATATAATTGTAGGAAACAGGCAAACAAACAACCAAATGAATTTACCTCTCCCAAAGTCAATGTATGGCTTTATCTTATGAAGGTAAAATTTATGGCACCTTTCTTTTTTGCCAAAAAGACAATTACTGTATCAGGACAATCTACTTGGATAAGTTGTTCCTGGAGTGACAGTTATGGGAGGATGGTATCCTTGCCTCTGTCAATTATCAACAAGATGGAGCACCATCCTACTATGCAAACATTATGTGGGACTATCTGAATGAGAGGGTCCACTGCTGTGGTCTCGAGGTAGTGTGCTGCCTTGTCACACAGCGGGCTGGGGTTCGATTCCTGGTTGGAACAAGCATCCTGGGTGAGGTTTTTCCTCACCTATAAGACAAATGTGTCTCACACCGTAGTCGAGTGGTTAAGGCAGAAAGCCTTGATGCAGAGCTATGGGACTTGTGCTGGTTTGAGTCTCCATGGGGGAAGAAATTTTCTCATGGTATTTTGGCCAGTATGGGACCGGTGCCCATCCAGCATCATGAGGCATTTGGGTAGCTACAATACGTAGCGGCTCCAGATTGAGAAAACCAGCTATACCGGTTGGGGGACTTGACATGCTGACCACATGTCACCCCTACACTGGCTGATCATCATCTACCTCTGTGATTGACACATGTGGATGTGAGGCCAGCAGCAGGATGGTAGGCTAAGGGCCTTCTAGGCCTGTTGCGCCAGGAGTTTTTTATAAGACAAATGTCAGGAAGCTTTGAGGCCCAAACAGTCCCCGAACATCATCATTCCACGGTGTGGAAAGCAACAGAAAGCTACCACACCTATAATTCCATAGTAAAACTGCAAAGTATAGCATGAAAATGCTATGATTGCAGTGAAAGTCCTGCCCTAGGGCAGAACACTATAGATCTGAATGAGACTTTTCCTAATCAGTGGATTGGACGAATAGCATACGCATGTGGACACCCTGTTCCCACAACCTCTGTCCTTGATTTTTTCCCTGGGATTCCATCAAGAGCCAAGTTTACACTACAAGGGTGCCAGATGTGAATCACTTGAAGCATCTAATAAGAATGGCATACTTTCTTATCACCCCTAAAATTTTATGCCATGTGTTCCATACAACAAGTAAACAGTGGAACAGTGTGTTGATAATGTAGGTGGACATATTGAACTTTTAGGCTTTATAATGTCCTAGGAAAAACAGCACTTAAACTAGTGTGAAATATTTTCAAAGTCCTATAGAACAACAGTGCACATGCGCCAGAATTTATAGAGCCAGCGATAACCCATAATCGAACCACATATCGATTATCATCCTCGATTACTATCCATTGCTATGAAATTTAAATGACCAATATTTACAATAAATTCCCAAATCTATGTTAAAAAAATATATTAATAATATTAAAATTATTTAACGTTTATTAAAAATGGGTGTACACTTACTTATCACTCCCTAACGCTGATCCAACCAGCGATAGAAAAATCATAGACTAAGTAATATACTCTGTGGAGAAAATAGCAGTTAGCATCACAATATTGTCTAACAGTGCCATAATATTGTGATTTGCATATTTAAATAAATACTTCAAAATTGTCTAATAATATTATAAAAATTGTTTGAAAAAGTTTAAAATATTAAATAATGTTAGGGCTCAACTGCACTTCTACTATCTCAAAATTTTTCTGTTATATTGTTGTAAACTATAGCTTTTGTTCTGTACTTACCATCATTTTCTAATATTTTAAAACAATTTTTATAACATTATTAGACAATTTTAAAATATTTATTTAAATACGCAAATCGCAATATTATGAGACTGTTGACGCTAACTGCTATCTTCTCCACAGAGTATATTACTTAGTCTATGATTTTTCTATTGCTGTTTTGGGTTATCGCTGGTTGGATCAGCGTTAGGGAGTGATAAGTAAGTGTACACCCATTTTTTAATAAACGTTTGGTAACTCACTATGATGTTTGTGGGTTATCATTCAATGATAACGTTATCGCTGCTACTTCTAACTGCTACCGTGTATTCGCAGTTTTGAGATAGTGTAAGTGCAGTTTTTCCTAATGTTAGTAAATACAGAAGAAGAGCTATAGTTTATAATAAACTGAAATAAACTGGAATCTTTTACTACCGGAATATTTTACTACCAATAAACTGAAAAATCAAGCGCAGTTGAGCCGTATTTGTTATATTAAATCCCGACTAGTAACACATTTCACTGAACTGACAGCTGCTAATAACAATAAAAAAAGTGTAGATCAGACACATATTTTCATTAATGATTAAATCAAACATATTTTGTCATTCTGATAGTCTTTCTTTTAGGAACGCATGTATTTATTGATATATTTTACTAATGACAGGGGTGACGCTTTCAGGTTTTGGCAGTTTGAAAATCCCAGCTTCAATCATAAATAATTCACGCATTACTAGTACAGTATTGACGGTGAATTCAATCACTAAACTCTATACCGGTATTACGAATTCAAAGTGTTACCTGATATCTGCGAAACATGTTGAACTATCACTTAACTTTTCGGAAAAAAAGAATATATACCAACAAAAATAACTATGCAATGCCGGCAATATATTACTTGCTGAGAACGATAACAAAAATTAACTCATGAACCTGCAATTCATAGCAATGTTTGGATTTTTAATTCTATTTTTTTTTCTGGTCTGAATAATGTGCCTATATTTGATTTCCAAACATAAACGTTAATAACTAAAATGTCAAGGTTAGGTTAGATTTAAAATACTTACTATACTCATCCATCTTGCATCGCCGTGACGATCTTCAGCAGGAACTGGATTTGTTGCTGGATTCATTTCACAAATAAACTCTGTCTATTATCAAGATACAATATAATAGTTTAGTATATCAATAACATTAAAGTTTTATTAACCACAAAGGCACCGACAACTTTGACGCAAAACGAACAGATTGTCACAGAATATACAATCATCTGCGAGAATTAACCACATCTGTTCTATATGATCCACAGAGCATAATTCTTGCCACAATCATAGAGAAACTTCTGTGGCCACAACACAGTCAATTTGAAAACACGGCTAAAATAGCAGTTTAACTTTTTTATTTGAGTATTTTGGTTGAGGATACCTGTGTAAATACCAGAAACAATCCTGAAATAAATAAATAAAAAAATTAGGCATAGCGTGATTCGGAGCATTCAGAGGGCCAAAGCGATTTAGCAGCTGCCCTCGCAGCGTTATCGATTGGACTATTAGTGGGAGCGGCAAATTCAATTTGTTCATAGGCTTACTCCTCATTGATGCGATGCAATTGAAAATTAACCGTATAACTGAAAAAATAATCTATACAATAATTTAAGAATTTATACTTGTGCAGAAAGCGTCCTCCTGAACTAGTCCAATGAAAATTAACGAATAGATAGCTTACAATAAAATATACTAATAAAAAAAAGTTGGTGTAGAATAATTACTTCAGAAGTATTGTAGTCAATATTCATGAACGATTTTTAGATGTCTACCTCAATCTGCGAATTTAGTTTCATCTACTATTTATACATATACATTTAATTAAAAATGAATTAAAATGACTCACAATAACCTCATATTTGTCCATTTTGTCTAGCTATGTTATTAGGTTGAATTTTGGACGATTAAACTAACTCACTGGCACTGTCGAACACACAGATTCATGGCCGCGCGGACATGAGCTCTCCATACATCCCTGAGCTAATGTTTTCCAATCATATCCTGTATAAACTAATTCCCTCAAATCATAGTTAATATTATTCTCCCACCTCATTCTTGGCCTACCTACTGGACACTTTTACTCTGCTTTTCTTATAATGAGTTTCTATGCTCCCCTTTCATTCTTCTTTTATAACACATATCCTGCCCACTGCAATCTACAAGCCTTAACTGTTCTCATTATATCTGGTTTCTTAAAAAAACGATGCACCAATTCCATATGAGCAGTCTCTGACTAAGGCCAAGAGACCAGGAGTGTGCAGAAGAAAATTGTGGCCACTTACTTCTCAACAAGCTTGTCCCCCAAAAATATTTTCAAAATTTCAGGAGAAGCAACCAAGGACTGGTCTGCAGGGACTTCTGCTCCACCATGACAATGACTCCTGCTACACAATCAATGTAATAATTCAGTTTCTGGAGAAAATGCCAGTGAAATAGATGAATCTTTTAGTCTATAGATAACTTAGCCCCGAGCGAGTTCTTCTTGTTTTCAAACATGAAGAAATGAATATATGACACCGATTTCCCAGCTCAGGAAATGTTCTTGTTGGCTACTTAGAGGAGCTGGTGCAATGTCTGAGAGTAAGTAGCATAGTTGCTTCTAGAAGTGGTTCCAGAGGATGCAACAGTGTATAGAATGTGCTGGAGAGTACTTTGAAAACTTGCATTCACCACAATTAATGAAGCTAATTAATGTCACTTCTAAACTTTAACAATGTCAGTTTCTCAGTAAGATAGAAGTTACACTAATTAGAGTCACTAAGTCTTTATAATTTATGAAAAAAATTATCACTAAAGTTATTGATCAAGACACTGCAAATATATGGGAATTCAAATAGAAGATAATTATTACCTCCACCATTTACTATTTGCAGATGATCAGGTGATTTCTCAGGATCCAGATGATGCATCTTTCATGTTAAGGAAATTAGAGATAGAATACAAAAATGGGGAGTACAGATAAATTATATTAAAACAGAATATCTTCCATTGGATACAACAGATGAGCTAAAATGTAATTCAGGAAGAATACGTAATGTAAAAATTTAAAATATTTAGGATTTATTTTAGATAAAAATGAGAATTCAATTACAGAAATTGAAAGAAGAATAACTGATGGAAGAATAGTCATTAGTATGTTGAACTGTGCTTTGGAATAGAGATAAAATATACAGAACGAAGAAAGCCAAATTTCAAGTTATGTTACAAAACATTTTATTATATGGATCCAAAACCAACCTTGACAGTAAGAAGAAAACAAGCCAAAAAGCTGTTAGCAGTAGAAATGGATTTTTGGAGGCGATCAACAAGAATTTCAAGAAGGGATAAGATCAGAAACAGCACAATTAGGGAAATTATGCAAGTTGAAAAAAAAAATTAGAAAAAATGTTTGAAATAGTATGGGCACCTCATTAGAATGGAAGAAAAGAGAATACCAAAGAAGATCCATAATTGGAAACCTAATGGAAGAAGTGGACCTAGAGAACATTGGATAGATAGAGTGTGATGAAGTATGGAAGCTAGAGATTTGAGGGAAGAAGATGCTTTAGACAGGAACCTCTGGTGACAAATCACTTTGGGTTGAAGGAGAAACACTGTATTGTGGAATATTCCTAATAAAAAAACTAAAGTTACTGATAACAATGAATTATTCTTTACGTATTTGAAGAAAAAAATATATGCTTAGACACAACAGTCAGAATCTATTTCAATGTATTAATTTAAATTTTAACATTCACAATGATGGACAATTATTGAAAAGAAAAATTATGCCTGAATCAGGATTTGAACTCGAAACCTCTAGCTCTGTACTCTATTGTGATAACCATTACACTATTTCAGGCATCGGAAGCTGAAATGGTGTAAAAGTTAGCATACCAGCATACAGAGCTAGAGATTTTGGGTTCAAATCCTGATTCAGGCATTATTTTAAAATACAATAGGATGTAACATTAAGAGGTTTGTTTAATAATTAAAACTTTTGTCTGTTCATTCTTACCTCTTACAGTTGTATTTGTCGAACATATGTTTCAGAGCTTCTTTTAATTAAGTAGTAGTAGTAGAGTCTAATTACTTATTTTAGGAATTCTCACTATGAGTCTAATGTCCATTAGCTTGGATGTGTTCCATTTGCTTTCTTGCTTCCCAATAGAGTCCTGCCAGAGTTCTTGTAGGTGACATCTTCAGAGCCTCACAGCTAGCAAGATGATCTTTGTTCATGGTAGTGTTATTGTCTTGGCACAGGATACAATTTGGAGAGTTTGCGATTCCAATTTTATGGAGGTGTGCTGCCAGGTAGTCATGGCCTGTTAACAGTCTGAATGTTGCTACTGCTTCATGTCTTGGTTGTTCAGGTATTAAGTTTTTATTCTGCGAGATAGCTGCCCATGGTTTCTCATTACTTTGAGATTTGAAGTGCTCCATCAGTTATTTCTGGAAGTTTCTTTTAATTATAATTTTTGCAGAATGGTAGGGCAGGGATTGATTTTAATTAATAAAAAGTCACAATTTAGTTGAGAATGGAGACAATGGTCTTCAAAACATGTCCAGGCAAGAAAATATGAGATGAGGTGTACATTTCCAGTTCAATCTCTTGATAGATCATAATGTTTTTGCTCATTCAACATAAAGTGACATGTTTTTATTATTAATTTCATACATCTCTTTAAATATGATAAAGTGACATATTTAACATCCAGTAAAGCAACTATATACTAAGAATGTCAGGTTTACTAGAGACATGTTTCCACAACATATCTAAATACCAATGATATCTATGTTAATTGCCATCAATTGAGAAGAGACCTACACTCACTAAATTACATTCTGTTATCATTGTCTCATACCAGGAACACAACGGATCAACAAAGAGGCTCCATCAGGACTATTCTATTGCATTTTCTTCCATATTTCTCTTCCTCTCTAATTTTATCAGCAACTGTTCTTCTCTAAGTCTTTTGCATCTTTTCAACTGCTTCATTTTCTTTTCTTAATGCATATTTTATCTATCTATAATGGCTATATCTACAATATATAGTTCCTAGGAACAATAATTATAAATAGGAATGAGATGCACAAAGAAATTATACATATGTTCAATTCTGGAAATGCATGCTATTATGCATTACAGGAACTCTTGTCATCCCAACTTCTCTCAAAAAATGTTAAAGTCAAAATATATAAAACTGTTATTCTCCCAGTTATATTACATAGATGCAAAACATGGACTCTTACTTTAAGGCAAGAGAAAATATGAGTATTTGAGAATAATGTTCTTACGAACATTTTTGGACCAAAGAAAGATATACAGAAAGGTGAATGGAGAAGACTACATAACAGTGAGATACATGGTTTTATAGGAAACCAGATATAATAAGAACAGTCAAGTGTTGTAGACTGCGATGGGTAGGACATGTGGCATGAATGGAAAATGAAAGAGGATCATGGAAGCTTCTTGTATGAAAGCCAGAGGGAAAATACCAGCTGGTAGAATTACTTTAAAGGAGGAAATGAGATTACAAGTATTTGAGAATAAAGTTCTTAGGAAAATTTTTAGACCAAAGAGAGATGAAGAGACAGGTGAATGGAGAAGACTACATAACAATGAACTACATGGTCTTTATAGGAAGCCAGATATAATAAGAACAGTTAAGTCTCGTAGACTGCGATGGGCTGGACATGTTGCGCGTATGGGGAATGAAAGACGTGCATGGAAACTTCTTGTAGGAAAGCCAGAAGGAAAACGCCCAGTTGGTAGACCAAGAATGAGGTGGGAGAACAACATTAACTATGATTTGAGGGAAGTAGATTATACAGGGAATGATTGGAAAGCATTGGCTCAGGATAGGGATGTATGGAGAGCTTGTGTCCGCGCGGCCATGAACCTATGGGTTCGATAGTGCCAGTGAGTAAGTAAGTAAGGTAGAGCAAGAATGAGGTGGGATAATAACATAAAGCATGATTTGAGGAAGTAGATTATACAGGGGATGATTGGAAAACATTAGTTCATGTGTGGAGAGCTTATGTCTGCACGGCCTATGGGCTCGATAGTGCCACTGAGTTAGTTATCTACAACAGCATAACAGCCCACTGTTGGGACTTAACCTCTCCTTTGTTAGGAGTTACTGGACCAAGTTAATTTAGTTATGCTTAATTATTATGAGTTAGTTATTTTGATTCCCTCATATTTTTTTATATTCTGCAGACTATAGTTTCGTCGCACTATGCGACATTGTCGATGCATTCTGATGTTTGCAGTTATCATGTAGGTTTCTACTCCCTCTTTTAGCTGACCGATGAACTTCCAAATCAAAATTATTTCCCTTTCCCCGGGAATTTCAAAATTCATAGGTTTCTCCTTATTCTTGTGGATGCAAATTTTCTCCCAAATTATTAGTTCCTTAGATTTATCTAACTGTTTTAGTAATTTGGCATTTGTTTTGATTGTGTTTTTTCTGACCGCAAATAACAGAATGCTTCGACAATGTCACATAAACGCGACAAACTATAGTCTGCAGAATATCAAATAAATATGAGGGAGTCAAAATAATTAAAATAAACCCCATAATGTTATTTCCTACAAATATTAAATAAAATTAGTTATGCTTATTTCCTACAGATGTCATGAATGGTATGCAGTCAATGTATCAACCCAATGAGACATCTAGTAGGTAACTAAGGTATTTCTAGGATGATGAAAGTCAGTAAATTTTGCTTTGAGGCCTCTTTATTCAGGCTTAAGGTTCTTTAACAAGTCTGAAAATTTTAAGACTTACGTGTTTAGATTGGAGGCCTAGGTAGCTCACTTGGATAGAGCATTGACATATAGAGTCAATGGTCCTGGGTTCAACCTCAGTCTAGGCGTGTATTTTTCTTTTCAAATATAGGGCTATTTATTTGCCAGAAATTATTTTAAATACAAAATTCTGAGGAAAAAAGTAAAAAAAGGATTTAAATTAGAAATAATGAAAATGAAACTGAATAAAACATGCATTAGTCATGCATGTTTCTTGCATCTGGTCCCAAGGGTTGCAGATTCAATGAATTTTTAGGATGGATAAATCCAAGGAGCAAGGAGCTGTGTAATATATTTCATTATTAAATAGAATAAGAACCTTAATAATAAGTTTTGTCTGTTTATACCTTGGGGCACGCCGTAGCATAGTGGTTAAGGCACTGCACTACAAGCCAGAACGTCGAGGGTTCGAGTCCCGGTGGGGGTCAGGATTTTTAAACTGACCCAAACCTTCTGGCGGCACTATGGCCCTGGGGTCGACTCAGCCTCTAACGGAAATGAGTACCAGGCGCTTGTTCTGGGGGTAAAGACTACCGTCATGCAGGGCCGACAACCCGGCTGACATCAAGTGCCGATTGTCCAGAAAAAGTGGGAGCCCTAACCTCCTACTACCCCAAGGGCCTCCTGAGGCCTGTAGTGGGATGCCTTTACCTTTTTTACCTGTTTATATCTTACCTCATATCATTGTTTCTGTTACATGTATGTTTCAAGGCTAACAATCAGAAGCCTAATAGCTTAAATCATAAGAATGCTGGTGTGCTGAACCAGAGATATTGGGTTAAAAATCCCAAATCAGGTGAATATTTTTCTCTTCAAATTGTATTCTGTCAATTGGTGAGAAAAAAAATTAAACATCAAATACATCATATTTGAAGAGAAAAATTTTCACCCAGACCGAGACTCGAACCCGGGACCTTTGGCTTTTTTCGGGCCAATGCTCTACCAACTGAGCAACTGAGGCAAGTTGCGATGTAGATGCAAATTTTTCTCTTATATACATTGTAATTCCCGGGTTCGAGTCTCGGTCTGGGCAAAAAATTTTTCTCTTCAAATATAATGTATCCTTCAGTGAGAAGTGTTAAATTAATAATAAAAACATCAATAGAAGTCCTACTGGCTTTATAAAGTAATGCTTAAAATTCCCAATAAATGTCTTCTTAATAAATAAGCCGCCATTTGCCACGATAGAAGCAAAGATTTCATAGCATTTGGCACGAGGGAATTACAACACATATAAGAGAAAAATTTGAATGTAGAATGTAGAATGCAACTCGCCTCGGTAGCTCAGTTGGTAGAGCATTGGCCCGGAAAGCCAAATGTCCCGGGTTCAAGTCTCGGTCTGGGCGAAAATTTTTCTCTTCAAATATAATGTATCCTTCAGTGAGAAGTGTTAAATTAATAATAAAAACATCAATAGAAGCCCTACTGTCTTTATAAAGTAGTGTTTAAAATTCCCAATAAATGTTTTCTTAATAAAGAAGCAAAGGTTTCATAGAATTTGGCGCAAGGGAATTACAACGCATATAAGAGAAAAATTTGCATCTAGAACGCAACTCGCCTCAGTAGCTCAGTTGGTAGCATTGGCCCGGAGAACCAAAGGTCCCGGGTTCGAGTCTCGGCCTGGACGAAAATTTTTCTCTTCAAATATAATTTATCCTTCAGTGAGAAGTGTTAAATTAATAATAAAAAATCAATCAGATACATTCTTTTCTTCTTTCCCTCACAACATTGAGTACTACAGCAAAACAGCTTCCAGGGGAAGAGTTACTCACAATAACCTTCATAACCTTGTCAAATCCAGGGGTTGAACAAACTTGGAAATATCAAATTTCCAAAAAACTCTAATTACACACCGGACCAAAATACAGGGGCTTCCCCTACTTAGAAGGATAAATGAGGCACCATGAGAGAAATTGGCTTTGGTGATTTATGGGTTTTTATTTGTATTTGAGGAAATTTTAAACTGTTTCCAATAGAAACAACAAGATTATTTGTATTATAAATTAAATTTTATTATATAAATTTACAATAAATACAAATATATTAATGGATTACCTTAACTCCAAGTCTTCAGGGGGAACATATTTCTGAATCACTCTCAACAACTTCTGGTACAGGAATGATTGTCTGGACACAAAAGTAGAAACAATAATGATGATAATTATGAAAATACAAAAGTAAGTAATATTATGAGGTTCTACTTAATAAATAATTGAGTCTGTCATCATCTTACCTCATATTATGTTCTTTTTTCTGTATCCTCTTCTTAAAATTTTCTTTAGTGTTATACAGGGCTTCCAATATAAAACTGGACCGGCCTTACGGAGTTTCACCCGGCACGCAGTGCTGTCTCTTCCTCCCGCAATTCACCCTGCCTGCCACCCGTCCTTGAACTGTTTCTTACCTTATAGAAAATGCTGGAAATGTTGTCCTCCCACAGTTAAACAGGCATTATACCGAGTAAACACATTTAGATTGACACGCTGTAGTTCGGGCACTGTCAAGTTTCTGATTTAATTTCTTATGTTGTTCTTCAGTTCTTCCAATGTGTGCGGATTTGTTTTGTACACTTTGTCTTTCAGGCTACCCCACAAATAATAATCACACACTGTTAGATCTGGGGAGCGAGGGGGCCATACACCAGCACTAATCACTCTATCTTCAAACACATCCCTAATTTTATTCATGGACTCCTCTGCTGTATGAGCAGTAGCAGAATCTTGTTGAAACCACCCATATGATTTCTCTTCTTCAGTCGGTTCAAGAAAAAATTGGGTCAAAATGTCATTTCGATACCTCTCTGCAGTTACAGTCTTCTCGTAGAAAATCGGACCGATTATGCGCTTTCCGCTAATCGCACACCAAACTCCAATTTTCTGATCATGAAGAGGCATTTCCTGTATTCGATTTGGATTTTCAGAACACCAATAGCGAGTATTGTGAGTGTTCACACGACCATTTAGGTGGAACTATGATTCGTCTGTAAAGAACAAAAGCTGAGGGTCGATTAACCCTTCAGTCACTGATGAAAAAACCACTCATAATAACGCACACGTGCTATGGGATCACCTTGGTTTAGACAATGAACACGTGTACACTTGTAAGGTTTGAGTTTCAACAATTTTTTGTTGCTGTATGTGCAGAAGATACTGAAATCCCAACTTCTTGTGCTAATTTCGGTAATGATTTTTGTGGTGAACGTTCCAAATTTTTGCCAATTTCGTCTAATTTTTCTTCGGTGAGAACCGTACGCCTTCACGTGTGTTTCTTATTTTGTACTGAACCAGTGGTCTCAAATTTAGTCACAAGATCGTGGATTGTCAATCTGGAAGGAGGTAATTGTCCAGGGAAGTTCCGAATAAATTCCTCGCGAACGTGACGAGCTGATTCGTATTTATAATAACATTTACACACATAAATGCGCTGCTCTAATGTCAGCTGACGTCTCATCTTGTCGAACGATAGTAAACTGACTAGTTCAAGGACGAGCGGCTGGCAGAGTGAAATGCAGACGAGGAGAGAGCGCTGCCTGACGGGTGAAACCCCGTGAGGCCGGTCCGGGTTTATATTGGAAGCCCGTTATAAGAACTTTGGTTTCTTTTAATACAAGTACCCTTTTATGTTCTGCTCAAAGCCATCCATTCAAGTGTTACGTAATTATGTAGCCTATTATGTTCTCTTAATAGGGAAATTTTATTACCTGAGCATTTTTTGGGAGAACTTGAGAGATAACAATTTCATCATCATCACCCATGCAAGTATTAGGCCGTGTGGCCTGTTAAGGTCTCAAAGAGGAATTTTCCATCCAACGGTTTTTTGGACGTCCCAGAGAAAAATTTTCTCTTCAAATATGATTTATCCATCATTGAGATGTATGAAATTAACAATAAAAACATCAAAAAAAGCTGTACTGGCATTTATAATGTAATGTGTAATTCCCAAATATGTCTTCTTAATATAGAAGCCGCCATTTGCAAAGATAGAAGCAAAGGCTTCATAGCATTTGGTGGGCGGAATTAAACATATATAGAGAAAAACTTGCGTTTAGATCGGTACTTGCTCAGGTAGCTCAGATGGTAGAGCACTTGGTCTAGAGAACCAAGGGTCCCAGGTTCAAGTCCTGGTCTGAGCGTATAATTTTTCTCTTCAAATATGATTTATCCATCATTGAGATGTATGAAATTAACAATAAATACATCAAAAAAAGCTGTACTGGCATTTATAATGTAATGTATAATTCCCAAATATGTCTTCTTAATATAGAAGCTGCCATTTGCAAAGATAGAAGCAAAGGCTTCATAGCATTTGGTGGGCGGGAATTACAACGTATATAGAGAAAAATTTGCATTTAGATCGGTACTTGCTCAGGTAGCTCAGATGGTAGAGCACTTGGTCTAGAGAACCAAGGGTCCCGGGTTCAAGTCCCGGTCTGAGCGTATAATTTTTCTCTTCAAATATGATTTACCCATCATTGAGATGTATGAAATTAATAATAAAAACATCGAAAACAGCCATACTGGCATTTATAATGTAATGTATAATTCCCAAATATGTCTTAATATAGAAGCCGCCATTTGCAAAGATAGAAACAAAGGCTTCATAGCATTTGGTGAGCGGGAATTACAACATATATAGAAAAAAATTTGCGTTTAGATTGGTACTTGCTCAGGTGGTAGAGCACTTAGTCTAGAGAACCAAGGGTCCCGGGTTCAAGTGCCGGTCTGAGCGTATAATTTTTCTCTTCAAATATGATTTAAAGTTCTTAATGTTACTTCCTATTGTATTTTAAAATAAAAAAAAGTTGGAATCTAATTGAGAATGGATACTATGGCCTCCAAAACAAGTTTAGGTGAGAAAATGTGAGGTGAAGTTATATTTCCAGTTCAATCACTTGTGTAAGCACTTACCGACTATCAGGTTTGCAGATGCAAAGATGATCTTGAGGTATTTCAAAAAACTCCCCAATTCCTGGATCTGAAAATGTGTCTAACATTAGTGTTATGAGAAACACATTGAATTAGAGTAATCTTAATTTTTCACACTGATGTATTATTGTCGGCCGCGGTGGACTAGTGGTTATGCTCCTTGCCTCTGGTCCCGAGAGTAGCGGGTTCAAACCCGGCCGGGGTCGATGGATTTTTAGGACGGAAAAATCTAAGGAGCAAGTCCTCCGGGAGGGACTTTAAGCCATGGGTCCCGAGTCTGAAGATTTCCAGGCTCATAAAAAATCCTTAAGCCTGAATAAAAAGGCCTCTAAGCAAAATTTACCGAATTTTCCCGTCCTAGTACTACCTTGGTTTCCTAGATATCAGTATGAGGCGGAACGCTGACCATGGACCACTCAAAAAAGACATCTATACGAAAACAAGTGTAACTAAATTAGTATGGTTCAAATTCTTCCCTGTAGGGGGAGAGCGCCTAAATCTCTGTAAAGGGAAAAACATAGGCTTACAATACAATACAATGTATTATTGTATATTAAGTTCAAAGAAAGGACGGGTTGAAAGTAACCAAAATTGGAAATAAGACTAATTTTTTACTAGATATTTAAAATTTGGGAAGTTCTTACATTCAAGTTATGTCTAATAATTATATTTGCCTATTCATAAATTAATGAGTCATTTTTTACATCTTACCTCATATTTTATGTTTTTTTAAACACGAGAACTACAGTTTTCAAAAGGACACATCCCTTTCATTTTCAACCGACATTATGACAACAGGATTTTTGTTGGAATCTCCATCTATAACGTTGCCATCTGGTGTTGATTTGATGAACTTTGAGATCAGGTATTGTTCATCAGGAATTTCGAAATTCATGGATTTAAATTTGTTCTTCTGAATATATATTTTCTCCCACGTAAATTCTACAGGGTTTTCCAAATGTTTTAGAAATTAGGCCTCTTTTTCAATTTTATGACTCTCCAACAAATTATGTGCTGCAATAGATGGAGCTTCCAACGAAAATCTAGTAGTCAAAATGTTAGTTGAAAATAAAAGGGATGTGTCCTTTTGAAAACTGCAGGTCCCGTGTTTAAAAAACAAAATATGAGGTATGATGTAAATCTCATAATGTTATTTCCCATATTTAACTATGAATATATTTGTCTAATTTGGTCTCTAAATAAAAGTGGAATTTTTGTCAGTTATTTAATTTTCTAGTTAAGTATATTCATTAATTTTCTAGCTTTTAGATTCAATTCATTGCTGACAACATAAACTTTTGCATTTTACCTCATAAAAGTTAAGTTCTTTTAGGACATGTTTCAAAATACTTCTGTTTTATTATCAGCTTGTCCAGTTTCTAATAGCTTTTGGATCAAAAACCAGAGATAACTACAATTAATTTCATACAAAACAAGTGCTTAGTTGATGATGTTAAGAAAGAAATAAGTATTAATGAGACAAAGTTGGTAATTAAATTTTTTTGCAACTTTTAAAATATAGGGACCAAAGGATCGTAGATAATGAAATAATATAGTTCATAAATAAAATGTTGTGCTGTTTTTAAAATCTAGGAACCTAAAATTGCTAACAATCTAACAATCGGACTGGGTGAAAATTTTTCTCTTCAAATATAATTTATCCTTCAGTGAGAAGTGTTAAATTAATAATAAAAACATCAATTGAAGCCCTACTGGCTTTATAAAGTAGTGTTTAAATTCCCAATAAATATTTGAGTTTGTATTGTTTATTTTTTATTTCACTCACCTTATACTTCATAACTCCTAGCATACCCAGGGTTTCATCACATCCTTTGTGACATTCTCAATGCTGGGTCACGTTCACGACTGAGTTTGTGAACGTGACACAGCATTGAGAATATCACAAAGGATGTGATGAAACCCTGGGTATGCTAGGAGTTATGAAGTATGAGGTGAGTGAAATAAAAAATAAACAATATTAAAAAATCTGATAGTGTTATTTCCTATCTACATAACTTAATCTGAGTTTGTATTCTTTAACATTCTTACCTCATATGTTTATTCTGTTGGACGATCGTTTTGAAGCTATTGCTCCATCTTCAGCTTGTTCACAAACTGGTTTTTTTCTTTTCTTCCCAATAAATGTCTTCTTAACTAAGAAGCCACCATTTGCAAAGATAGAAGCAAAGGCTTCATAGCATTCGGTGTTGGGAATTACAATGTATATAAGAGAAACATTTGCATCTAGATTGGAACTTGCCCCGATGGCTCAGATGGTAAAAAAATTAAAATTTTACATACTTGCAGATTTTGTTGGCACAAAACTGAATTGCAGGTGTAAGGTAGACAGTACGGTGGGTTTTGTTTCTGCAAAACTAACAACTTCAATTCCAAGTTCTTGAAGAAGCTTCAAAAATTCATCGTGAAGTTTTAAAAGCACTGGTGAATCTGAAATAATAACCCTTTCACTTAATAACAATTAAATGAATCGTGATTTTTTTCTTACCTCATACATCTATGTTTTTTTTAAACACAGCACTGCAGTATCGGCGACACTTTGTCGTCATCGTCAGCTGTTTTCACAACTGTCAATTTTTTCTCCTTTTTGCCAGTAATTATCTAGACTGCCATCTGGTGTTCTTTTGAAGGAATTCCTCTTCAAACTGCCATCTGGTGTTATTTTGAATGAATCATTTCCTAAACTTCTATCTGTTGTATTTTTGAAGAACTTTGTAATCAAGCTTGGTTCTTCCGGAATCTCAAAGTTATTAATTGAACCTCATAATGTTAAAAATTCCCAAATTTAATATATAAAACCCTTTCACTTGTTAATTTGTATTTATTCCAAATAAGTAAGAATTGAAAGATATGACAATACTATATTTCACTGACACTCAATGCTGTTTTCTGACTCCCTATGTGGTGTAAAGGTAAATAAGTCTGGCAAACATTCAAGAATCAAGATTCAATATCCAGCAACATCTATACATGCTACCATCTCAGACATGGCATACACTTTACATACTTTGATGTTATATTCAATTTAACATTTTCCAGTCCTGGACAGAATTTTTATTTTAGAAAAAAAAATTAATGCTCAAACTGAGACACGAACCCCGGATCTCTGGCTGTATGCACCGTTACACTATTTGAACTCCGATACAAACGTCAACAATTCTTTCCTCTGATTCAATTCTCTATCGTCCAAAGGTCAGTACTATTAACAATGCCCTCTGATGACTTCAATTTGGAAGTATTTTTATTGACTATTTAACTCATGCCCCAAATGGGAGTCAATGACCAATCACATTTCAATGATTTTTTAATTACAACCAATCACAGTCATGTTTCACCTAGAATTTACCAACTAAAGTTTACCATAATAAAGAAAAATCCTCCTTTTTAACATTCTGTATAGGTAATAGCTTTATTTTTCAATGACTGACTCTCTAAGAAATACGGCTACCAGATTGTATATATATACTGCATGAATGTCAGCTGAGAATGCTTGCAGGAGATAATATAAAAACATTTGTAGCAATTGATTATACCACAAAAAAAGGAAACCACTGTTTGCACTTTCTTAAACGAATTATTTCCCAGGAAATAACGTTGCAGAAAAATATAACTGATATATTTACATCTTAGGACATCAGAAATTAATTAATACCTATAATGTTGGTTATAAATATCTCCACTAAGGTGCATTCTTACAATATTGCGATCCTTTTGCAATAAATAATATGATCTAGTTGCAGTAATGAACAAGCGTAACAATCGTTTCTCGTTTGTTTTCAAACATCGCTTCTCATTTGCTTTCAAACATCGCCGTTTACATTAAATAAATAAATATTTTAAAATAACTACATTTAAATAATGATTTGTGAGTAAACAGCTTAATTTTATTCGTTAAATAGTCCTAACAAATGCCACTTTTGATTTCCAAATTCTCTAGACAAATTGGAAATCACTCATGGCATTACTTATGAAAATTTTTACATTACTTTTAAGTGGTAAAGCTTCACATTTTGATGTTATATTTAATGTAACAAAAAAATATTAAAAGTGATGTATAAATTTTCATAAGTAATGCCACGAGTGATTTCCAAATTATCGATAAATTCACGACTCACGAAGTGAGGAGTGAATTTATCTAGAGAATTTGGAAATCAAGAGTGGCATTTGTTAGGACTATTTAACGAATAAAATTAAGCTGTTTACTCACAAATCATTATTTAACTATAGTTATTTTAAAATATTTATATATTTAATGTAAACGGCGATGTTTGAAAACAAATGAGAAACAATAGGTACGCTTCTACTGCTTCTTTTGTTTATCACTGCAACCAGATCATACTATTTATTGCCAAGGAAACGCAATATTGTAAGGAGGAGCTTTCTTTAATATGGTAATTATAACACTGATAAATATTTGGTGAAACACGACTCTGATTGGTTGTAAAACAGAAATCATTGAAACGTGATTGGTCATTGACTCCCATTTGGGGCATGAGTTAAATAGTCACTGCAACCAGATCATACTATTTATTGCCAAAGGAACACAATATTGTAAGGAGGAGCTTTCTTTAATATGATAATTATAACACTGATAAATATTTGGTGAAACACGACTCTGATTGGTTGTAAAACTGAAATCATTGAAACGTGATTGGTCATTGACTCCCATTTGGGGCATGAGTTAAATAGTCAATAAAAATACTTCTGAATAGAAGTTATCAGAGGGTGTTGTTGGTAGCACATGCTACTAGTCTTTTTGGGTGATAGAGAATTGTATAAGAGGAAAGAATTGCTAATGTTTGTATTGTAGCTCGAATGGTGTATTGGTTATCATGCTGGTGCATATAGCCAGAGATCTGGGGTTTGAGTCCCAGTTTGAGTGTAATTTTTTCTATCTAAAATAAAAAAAAAAATGGTATATAATTATCAATGTAATATTTATATTTCAGCAGAACCCCACATTACTTTTCTTTCCAATAAACTAACTAACTAACTCACTGGCACTATCGAACCCTAGGTTCATGGCAGCGCGGACGTAAACTCTCCCTACATCCCTATCCTGAGCTAATGTTTTCCAATCATCCCCTGTATAATCTACTTCCCTCAAATCATAGTTAATGTTATTCTCCCACCTCATTCTTGGTCTACTAACTGGGCGTTTTCCCTCCAGTTTTCCTACAAGAAGCTTCCATGCATGTCTTTCATTTTCTTTCCAATGGAAAATAAAATAAGAAGAATTATTGTTTTAGTATTCTCTCTTGAAATATAAAGAATATCAAACAATATCAAGACATTGCCAAACAAATTAGCTTCGATGACAGCTTTTGGGAAGTCCTGAATTAAAATCTCACAAGGGAACTGTCAACCATTGCATGCCGAAATTTCTTCCAGAGAAGTGTTGTGATGTACAAAGGCCATGTCCAAAAAAAATTATCTGCCTTTTTAACTGCAAGTCACTAAAATCCAGTGCCAAATCTCTCATTTAAACTATGGGAAAATAATACAACACCTGAATTGGTAGACTGGATAACTCACACTACCTGCCATCCACACCATGTCCTGCTTCACTTCACTCAGCTCTTACTCATGCAGGGAAACCATCTGCTCCATACAGTGGGTTATAAGCTTGTCTGGCTTCAATTTCCATACCTAACAGTTAATAACAGCAGATATTTTTTGGACATGGTCTTGGTACATCACAATGCTTCTCTGGAAAAAAAAAATGTATGGTAGGTTTCGGCATCCAATGGTTGACAGTTCCCTTGACCGTACAAATAGGACTTGATTAGGAATTTTCCAAGGTTTTTCTCAGATGTCAACCATATGCTGTATTAAAATTTTATTATCTCAATCCATTTCGTCATTCATTAAATTTAATAACAGATTTGCATGAATAAAAAAAAAAAAGACACATACACCCTATTGATATATACCCAAATATCCTATATGTCATATGATCAAACATGTTGAAGCATCTCAAAATTTAATCAAATGTTATGGTAAAATCAAATGTTTCTTACCTCTCCTCATACAAATCTTCTAAGTAGATTGCGATTTTGAGACCATAACAGTCTCATCTTCAGTACTATTTTGGCGGCTAATGTTATGTCGATCGGAAGAAACTCTTCTTCTTCCTTCTGTTGGTGGACCGATGAACCTCTGGATCAGGTCAGAATTTGCAGGAATCTCGAAGTTCATAAGTTTTCCTTTGTTTTTCTGAATGTGGATCTTTTCCCTAATCGTGAGTTCATCGGTCCACCAACAGGGGGAAGAAGAAGAGTTTCTTCTGATCGACATAATATCAGTTGCCAAAAGAGTACTGAAGATGAGACCATTATGGTCTCGAAATCGCGATCTACTTAAAAAATTTGTATGAGAGGTAAGAAACATTTGATTTTACCATAATTAAACCTCATAGTGATTAATTCCTGTAAAAGTTAAATGTACTACATGTCAATATTATTCGTTTTTAAACATCTTAATGATGGACAAATTATATTTGAAAAGAAAAATATACACCTAGACTGGGGTTTGAACCCAGGACCTTTGATTTTCTATGTCAATGCTCTTCCATTAGAAAGTCAAACCCCAGTCTAGGCGTATATTTTTCTTTTCAAATATAATACTACATGTTACTTACTTTCTTGTAATTCCTGTACTTCAACAGATGGCCAAAGAAAGAGTTGGGTAGCTTGCGAGAGACTAGCAACAGGGGAGCCTCTATGAGGGACGCTGTAAAACACTATGGCCTTTGTGTTGCGACACATGTCTCGCAGTTGTACATCATTCTGTTCCCATGCTACAATGAAAACAATTCTAATAACTTAATGCATAATTATGAACAATAATACTGTACAAGACAACTTTTTCAATGAATTTTGTTTTACAACCAATGACATCTGTGTTTCACTTCGCTCTTTATCAATTTATCTTTATCAGCTCCTGCTTTTGTGATAAAGAAAACTCCTTTTAATATTCTGAACAGCTCAGAGCATTATTTTTCCCCAACAAATGCATTGAATGTAACAAATAATAAACAAATTCCATTTTACCAAGTTGTTTACTAAAAAATTAATTAATAACCTATAATGTTAATTACAATATACAGTATGATGTGTTTAATTATTTCTCCGCTAGGGTGCATTCTTACAATATTGCGATCCTATTGGTATTGGCAGTAAGAAGTAGTCTTTTATGTCCAAAATTGCAATTTTTGTGTGATCAGTTGAAGGCCAAATATATTTGTCCAAAATCTCAGTTGATCATTGTTATGAATGAATGAGTCATATTCTTATCTTACCTAATATTTCATGTTTTTTAAACATGGGAACTGCAGTTTTCAAGATGACATACCTCTCATCCTCAGCCGATATTATGACTACCGGTTTTCGTTTGAATCTTATCTATAACATTGTCATCTAGTGTTGATTTGATGAATTTTGAGATCAAGTCCTGTTCATTGGGAATTTCAAAATTCATGGATCTAAATTTGTTTTTCTGAATATATATTTAAAAAAAAAGACATGAAATATGAGGTAAGATAAGAATATGACTCATTCAATCATTGAATTAAGAACCTCGTAATGATATTTCTCATATTTAATTATGAATAGATCATTGATAATTATTCTGTCAATGTACTTCATAATGTCATTTGGTTTAAAATACAAGTAGACTTGTAAGTCACCTGCATAAACATGATATTGGCAGTGTACTAGATTTGCTACATTTATATATATATATATATATATATATATATATATGGTAAAAAAAGAGGTTCTGAAACAGAACCTTGTGGGACACTTGCCTCTATATAACACCATGGAAAAGTTTATTTTCCTATGGAGACACACTTACAATGGTAGTATCAGGCAGTTTTCAGAAAGTGTAATATTAAGAATTATTCTTTAATTGTTACAAAAATATTAACAATTGCTTTCTGTAACTGAAAATATGTCATAGTGCTTTGGATAAAATACCTACTGAGCGAGAACTACAAGAACAGTTATCATTTTCTTCTAAATCTATATATTTTCTACTTTCTTTATGTTTATTTTCAATCAATTCTATTTTAGTGAAATTTATCATCTTCATGCTATTAGTGCTCTATTTGTTATTTTTTGGTTTTTGTTGCTATAAAAATCAAATCAATATTTGTTAATTGGATTAAAATGTGTCATCAAAGAAGATAACAAACCATTATATTAGAACATACCTTTTAAGAGCATTTTTTTGACAAGTAGACCTCCCATAGAATGTGCAACCCAAACAATTGGTCGTTCTCCAAGACCTGCCTGCTTCAGTTTTACCATTAACTCATCACTTCTATTCTCCATGTTCCTCCTGTATTATCAATACAACCATTTATAGTAAACATGCAGAGTTTGTATTCAAAATTCAGTATAAACACATAATGCAGTAAAACTTACTAAAAGCGGAATTGCATGGGACCAATTTTTTTTTTCCACATTAGACAAAATTCCACATTATAAAAATCTAAAATTTATTAATCTTAGATTCTAGGGTACCGTATGTCTTTTTACGTATCTTGGATTAATTGTAGTTCCACTGCCGTTGAAAAGTGATGTATAGTATGTATGAGCAACTTTAACAGTAATGCGCAAAAAAATAGTCCTGTTTCGTCAGCGTTAAAAATGTCTCTTAGGCGCATATCCTGAAATTAAGTATGTAATTTTGGTTTCTGCTCACTAACTACACTTTCGTCCATATCCTTTGATTCCCTGCAAATTTCATTCCACACTACATTGTATCATCTTTTAAAATTGTCCACCAACCTGAAGATGCCTTGAAATTGTTATTCCCTAGGGATTTAGCAACAGCTAGAGCTTGACTTTGGAGCATCAGTCCAGAAATTAGGAGATTTATCTTCAATCACTTTCATTACAATGATACATATGTTTTAGCCATCTTTATTCCCTAAATTCAGAATGCTATCTGTGAAAGATCAGTCTCAAAACTAATTTAAGATTTTACAGTGCAATGGTTATTTGTAAAACAGGTATCTGCATTTCACGTTATGGGTGTGTAGTGAGGTCTAAAGAAAATTTCAGGTACAGGTAGAATCTCTACTTCACCCGACGGCAGGAATCATTCCTTATTGTTTTCTTGGCCTGACAGGAATCCAATGAAGTGGAAACCAATTTTTCTCTATGTCTTTCCACTTTATAATTTTTTTATGAATTATGTAGAAATATCCTTCCGTTTCCGCATTGGACAGATTCCGTTTTATGCAAAATAAATACACATAAAATTACTATTATTTTGCCGGGACCAATACATTTGTTCACAAATTAATGAGTCATTTTCAACATCTTTTTAACTATGAAATTTGTTCACATTGGACAGATTTCCACATTATTCACATTATGGATTAAACAAGTTTAACTGTAAAATGTAACAATTATAAAATAATAATTGCCAAGGCTAATCTTAAAGACGACATGAACTAATCAAACATATGTGCTTTTCAGTCTATTTTTTGAATACTAATTCCGAGCTAAGTTCCAGTTGTAATGTAAACAAACCCGATATATGACTGCATTTTCATTGATCGAATAATGGTTTTACCTTTAAGCATGTAAGAAGATGAAGTTCGATCTCCAACTCTCAAAATAAAAAAAATAAATAAATAAAAATATGTATCTTTTAGCACATGTGTATATTAGTTATATCGGAGAATCTTAAAATAAATAATTACAATTTTAATGGATTAAATAAGCCTTGTTTTATTCTTATGTATAATATATTGGAATTTCAGTTGTTTCAAAATGACCACTTCTGTTTTCTAACTGTTTTAATAATTTTGTGTTAACATCTATTTTGCGTTTTTCTGAAAAAAAGAAAGGGGAGGAAGTAAAAAATTTGCAGTAGCTGCTAACATTTGGTCAGAAAACACAAAATATAAAAACACAAACAAACTCACCATATGGGGAAAAATCTACATACAGAAGAGCAAGTAGAGAATTATGAATTTTGAAATTCCTGAGGAAAGGAAACTAATTAGCAAGGTCTTTGGACCACAGAAAGAGGGAGCAGGAGTCGAGATCCAGGGCCAACAACTTGGGAAAAATCAGTCTGTACCAACTGAAGATGGAGCAAACATGCTTTGAAACATATGTCTTGAAGAAACAATTATATGAGGTAAGAAGAATACGGACCAATTCGTAAATTAATGAGTTATTTTTTACATCTTACCTCATATTTTATGTTTCCGTGTTAAACACACAAACATAAAATATGAGGTAAGATGTAAAAATGACTCATTAATTTACGAATTAAGAACGTCATAATGTTATTTCCCATATATTTAACCATGAATACAGACCAAACTTATTTATTCTTAGAGTTATTGTGCCATGGATTAATTAATTTTTCTTAATGTTAATACCACATATACTGACCTAAGTTTCTCAACTGGACACATGGGAGCCCACAATGTGAGGTTAGTGTCATAATTAATCCCGATGATACGCAGATGATGGCAATCTTGTGGTAACCAATCTTGAGGCCAGCATAATGTGTAGTTATCTCTATCAATCAAAGCCTGGGTGGTACATGGATGACACCTGCAAATCAATCAAAGTACTGTATAAATTAAAATTTGAAGAGAAAATTTTATGCCTAAATCAGGATTAGAATCTAATGTCTCTGGTTTGTATACCAGCACTTTACAGTCTGAGACATTAGGCTTCTGATTTAACCGCAGATTTTTATCTATACATAAACAATTCCCACAATTTTTTTTAATGCCACCACATTGCCATTTTGACATTCTAGTATTCTCTCCTGACATAGCATTATTATAACCCACTTCTGAGGTTGGGGCTCCTGGAAGGCAGAGTTACACTGCCCCCATGATATATGATAGGTGATGATGATGGTAACGATGCACCAGGAGGGCCCTTAATCCTAAACTTAATGAATATGTTAATGATGATAATGATGGCCAGATCACATTCGGGGGACCATTTGGGCCTTAAGTTTTCTGACATTTGTCTTACAGGTGAGGAAAAACCCCAAAAAAAAAACCATCACCCAGAAAACTTGTCCTGATCAGGGATCGAACCCGGGCCCGCAGCATGACAAGACAGCATGCTACCTCGAGACCACAGTTGGACTCTCTTCAAATATAAAATTTTTAAAAAATAAATAAAATGTCTATTATTACCCGTTTAAGGAGTAAATGCAGTTGTTGACGGAGGGCACTGCTGTCGTGTTTATGCAGGAATAGAAAACGTGGCACTGCTATCTATGAGTGCAGAGGGGGATGGGACGTTGACAGTATACACTGCCTTATATGACATCACATGTAGCAACAAACAGAGCTTCGTAATTCCTCCGCCTGCAGAGATATTTTGAATGAGTAATAGATTTAAATGAATCGTGATTTCTTCTTACCTCATACTTCTATGTTTTTTTAAACACAGCACTGCAGTATCAGAGACCATCATCACCACCCTCAGCTGTTTTCACGACTCGTGAAACAGAAACAGAAAACTGCTGATACTGCAGTGCTGTGTTTAAAAAAAACATAGAAGCATGAGGTAAGAAGAAATCACAATTCATTTAATTCTTATGAATTAAACCTCATAATGTTAAAAATTCCCAAATTTATTATATAAAATATCTATTGCTGAAATTTTTAATGGAATGAAAAATATTTTTCAACTTACCCCTTATATGAGAAAGGGCCTTTACCAATTTCATTGGATTTTTCTGGGCAGTCTGATAGTACCATTTCGAAGTCTGAGCCCAAAGTGTGCCACTCATCTTGTTTAATCTGTGTCATTCTCTCCAGATATTCAGCAGTATGCTTGTCACTTATACGATGCACCACTGCATTTTCATCATCAATATGCACTTCACCTGCAGACATTGACAGAGTTTGAAGATGATAATCAAGAGAAGTTAAAGTATAAAATTATGGAATATTTACCTAAAAGGTCCGTCTCCTCAACTTTATTAGTTATTTATCTGTAGTGCTTTCGGGACTAGTCCCATCATCAGCAGGATTCAAAACTGGTGTTTCACTGAAGATCTGGTAGAGGGAGTTACACATACTGGGTTCGTTTTCGTTTATCAGATGGTCTTTGTTGTTAACTGCTTTCAAAATTTCCATCTCCTCAAGTATGTTTATCTTCGCTGGATTATTTTCTCTGTGCATTACTGTCAGAGTGTTTTCAATACCTAACATACGATGTCCTTCATGGATAACGTGTTTTGCATAGCTTGATTTTCTTTCTGCGTGAATAAAGTCTCGAAAATGTTTATAAAAAGAATTATACTTTAATTTTTAATAATACCTCAACGGAACATATAATGAATCTTATAAAAATCAAGAGAAGGCAAAATATGGTGTCAACACAGAGACTATTCTTGTTGATGAACACAAAGAGAGAAAGATTTATTAAAGATCCTATATAAAAAACGTCCTGGAATCAGCGATGAAACTAATCAATGCAAAGATCCTCACAATAATAAATTATGAGATAGAAATCATATGGCACATCTTACAGAAGCTAATCTAAGCACGCTGGAAAAAGTGAAAGCTACATACATAAAAAGAACAATACGAGTATCAAGAACGACAAGAAGCCGTCTAGTGTACTTATTGGCAAGGGAGACTTTCCTTATCGAGGACTTGAAAACAGCCTACCTACTACCAACCACAGAACCCTATGAACATGTGCTACAAAGACTACGCAGAAAAAGAGAGGAAGTATGACTGGAATTCTTCAGCACCAGAGCGATGATAAACAGGAACTGGACAGAAGCAAATTTCCAGATACAACACATCATCACAAGATTAAGTGTACATGGATTCCACCACCTAATGTGTAAAGATAAAACATTCCATGACCCGAAGACGTCATGCATATGTGAAGTGTGTGAACAGAAATGCGAAAGATATCACATCGAAACATGTACACAAAGAACAAAAACAATTAGTGAATACCCAAGACAAACAAAGTGTTAGTGATTGTTAAAGTGCTGTGTTATCACCTTTGCGCGCAATCCATTTATATATATATATATATAAAAAGGTTAAGATACCCAGTTGAAAAACCATGAAGGTTTGTCGATTATGGATTAAAAAATCTACAATTCCTAGCCAATGGCAAAAGGAGGAATAGGGTAGTTTGTTCTATGTGCTGGTTGATTTTTACCATAGTTAGAAAAACTACTGCCTGAGTTACCTTGCTCATTAATAATATAAGAATCAAAATGATTCACTTCTAGATAAATAACCCAAATCCAGAGGTTCATTTCCATGTGGAAATAAGCTCTCCATACATCCCTATCCTACGGTAATACTTTCCCATATACTATTTACCTCCTTCAAAACCCATTTCATTCTATGCATACCTATTGGGTAAAAATTTACATAAGCAAGAATAAAAACATAGCTATGAATTTTGAAATACCCAGTGAAAAGGAGAGGGGATTGATTTGGAGGTTCATCGGTCAGCCATCAGAGGGCGCAGAGGTCAATCTACAGGAGAGGAAACCATTGGACGTCAGTTGTGATCATGATGTAGCATTGAGAATGTCACAAATGTAGTGACGAAACTCGAGTCTGCGAGGGAGTTAAGAAGTATGAGGTGAGTCAAAAACAACTCAACATAAAAGAATAAGATGGGAGAATAACATTAACCATAACCTATAGGAGGTAAATTATGCAGGGGATGGTTGGAAAACATTAGCTCAGGGTAGGGATGTACGGAGAGCTTATATCCATGCAGCCATGAACCTCTGGGTTCGAAAGTGCCAATGAGTTAGTGAAGAATGTTATCTATAAAGAACCAAAGCTAGGCGATCTGGATTGTATACTTAAAATATATACTAGATTAGTAAATAAATTAATGAGTCATTTTTACATCTTACCTCATATATCATGTTTTATTAAACACGGTAACTATAGTTTTCTGCAAACAAATGTTTTTTTGGACTCAGGAAAATGTTTAGATCTCAGTTTATATCTAGAAAGACAAAAATACTCATGTATAAAGTTCTCCTTAGACCAGTGTTAACTTACGCATCAGAAACTTGGACCATGTTGAAATCTGATGAGGAATTATTGGGGCGTTTTGAAAGGAAGATACTGAGATCCATTTTTGGTGCCGTGAAAGAAAATAATGCATGGAGAAAGAGTACAATAATGAATTGTATAAATTGTACAATCAGCCAGATATTTTGAATTTTGTTAAAGTTAATAGATTGGCATGGGCTGGACACATTATTCGCATGGACAACAAAAGGATTACAAAAAGAATTTACAATGAACAACCACTATTGGCCAGAAAAGTTGGAAGACCTAAATTAAGATGGGAGGATGGTATAATTCAAGACATTAAAATTTTAAAAATAAAAAACTGGAAGAATGAAGCGCAGAACAGGGAAGTCAGGCACAGGTTTCTGAAGGCGGCCAAGGCCCACATAGGGCTGTCGAGCCAATTATGATGATGATGATGAACTATAGTTTTCAAATGATCTTGTCATTCATTTTCAACTGCCATTATGACTAGATTAGTACTTCAATAGGAAGTAACACTATGAGATTTAAATTAAAATGCTTTATATTTAAATATTAAATTAAACCTCAAAGTGATTTTTTTCCTGTAAAAAATAACACTATGAGGTTTTTTTTATGTTTTTATTTAAATTGACATTTTCCAATCCTAGATAGAATATAATTTAAGAAAGAACGAGAATGGTGTAAATTGAAAGAAACATTAACATATATATTGTCATATTTGAAGAGAAAAATTCTCGCCCAGACCGAGACTCGAACCCGGAAACTTTGGCTTTCCGGGCCAAATGCTCTACCAACTGAGCTACCGAGGCGAGTTGCGATCTAGATGCAAATTTTTCTCTTTATACATTGTAATTCCCTCGTGCCAAATGCTTTGAAACCGTTGCTTCTATCTTTGCATATGGCGACCTTTTAGTTAAGAAGACATTAATTGGGAATTTAACACTACTTTATAAAGCCAGTAGGGCTTCCATTGATGTTTTTATTATTATTTTAACACTTCTCACTGAAGGATAAATTATATTTGAAGAGAAAAATTCTCGCCCAGACTGAGACTTGAACCCGGAACCTTTGGCTTTCCAGGCCAAATGTTCTACCAACTGAACTACCAAGGCAAGTTGCGATCTAGACACAAATTTTTCTCTTTAAACATTGTAAGCCAAAGGCCCGGGTTCGAGTCTCGGTCTGGGCGAGAATTTTTCTCTTCAAATATAATTTATCCTTCAGTGAAAAGTGTTAAATTAATAATAAAAACATCAATAGAAGCCCTACTGGCTTTTATAAAGTAGTGTTAAATTCCCAATTAATGTCTTCTTAACTAAGAGGCCACCATAAGCAAAGATAGAAGCAACGGTTTCAAAGCATTTGGCATGAGTGAATTACAATGTATAAAGAGAAAAATTTGCATCTAGATCGCAACTCGCCTCGGTAGCTCAGTTGGTAGAGCATTTGGCCCGGAAAGCCAAAGGTCCCGGGTTCGAGTCTCGGTCTGGGCAAGAATTTTTCTCTTCAAATATAATTTATCCTTCAGTGAGAAGTGTTAAATTAATAAAAATATATATCGTCGTTTGAATGGTGTAATGGACAGCACACTTGTACGGAGAACGATAGGTCCAGGGTTCAAATTCCAATAAAAAACAAGCATTAATTTTTCTTTCTTAAATTAGATACTATGAGGTTTATTTTAATACAATTTTTACTCGAAAATCTATTTACTAAATTCTTTGTACATGAGAATTTATTGTGAAATAGAAATAAACTCACCTAACAAATTCATGTTCCTGGGTTCTCGATCTCGCTGTCGCCATGTGATAAATACTCCACCCAGCAGTCCATGTATAAATACAACGTCCAATTTGGGTGTGTCAATACGACGCAAGTATGGATGTAATAGATGCAAATGTGAAGATAACTTATATCCTTTATTGTCATCCAGATTTTCCAATGCACGCCCAGCTGGTACCGAAAGTTTTATGTTTGGGTGCTGAGCCCACTTTGCCAGGAGACCAACACAACCTGCAATACAAATCCAATCCATAACGTGCACACATGCATTACAAGTTATTAATGAATTTAACTTTTATAGGAATTAATCACTATGAGGTTTAATTTATGTGAAATTAAATGTTTCTTACCTCTTCTCATATAAATCTTCTAAGTAGATCGCGATTTCGAGACCATAACGGTCTCATCTTAAGTACAATCCACCAACAGAGGGAAGAAGAAGAGTTTCTGCCGATTGACATAAATCAGTCGCCAAGATTGTACTGAAGATGAGACCATTACGGTCTCAAAATCGCAATCTACTTAGAAGATTTATATGAGGAGAGGTGAGAAACATTTAATTTCACATTATTAATGAATGTTGAAATGGAAATATACACTTCATAACAAAAATTAGTCAACACACCAATTCAATGAGACATCTAGCAGTTAGTTATTACTAGGATGTTTGAGATCGGTAAATTTTGCTTAGAGCCCTTTTTATTCAGGCTTAAGGATCTTTTACAAGCCTGAAAATCTTATGACTCGGGATCTATGGTTTTAAAGTCCCTACTCGAGGACTTGCTCCTTGGATTTTTCATCCTAAAAAATTAATCGACTGCAGTTGGGTTTGAACCCGTGACCCTTGGGACCAGAGGCAAGGAGTCCACTAGTCCACTGCTGCCAACATTAAATTAGCTTAGATAAGAAACTCCCGCTAGGGAGCACTCACGAATGTATTTCCATATGGGATATATGCCTACATACAATAAATTAATTTATATAGCTAAGCCATCTTAAACGATGGTAAACACAATTAAAGACAAACATTTTTACTAGATTCTGGTGCAGATATGTGGATGACATAATTGCAATAGTTAATCATAAACAGATAGATGATGCATTAAAATTATTGAACATTCAAAGTCAAACTATAAAGTTCACTATGGAAAAGGAAATCAATGGAGAAATACCATTTTTAGATCTCAACTTAAAAAGGAATGAAGAAAATAAGATAGAATTTGGAATTTACAGAAAGAAGACACATATAGATAACTACATAAAAGCTTTAGGTTTCAATCACATAGCTCACAAAAGAAGCAGTTTTCAATAGTTTGACATATAGATTAGTGAACATACCAATGAACAAAGAAAATTATGAAAAGAAAAAGAACACATAATCAACGTAGCCACGAAAAATGGTTTTGCTATAAAAATGATACTCAAAAGATAAACAAGTTCAAAAGAAAAAAAATTATTAATCAAAGCACTTTCTAAAAGTAAAAGAAGATAATGTAAAATTTAGAAAATTCACATATCATCCATTAAAACACCACAAGTTTCAAAATTTTTTAAAGATTTCAACATAAGGTTAGCACCCAAAAATGACTACAGCATCAGTAGACTGATTAGACCTAATAAGAATGAGAAAATTAAAGAAGAAAACAAATCAGGGATTATCAAATTAAATGTGAAGAATGTGAGAAATTCTACATAGGAAAAACTAAAAGAAATTTGAAAAACTAGAGTAAAAGAACATCTCAGGAATGTCAAGAAAGGGGAAGTAGAAAAATCTGCAGTGGCTGCCCATGCATGGTCTGAAAAACATCTTATCGAGAAAGAAGCAAAATTATTAAAACAAATAGAAAAACCAAAAGAACTTACTGTTTGGGAAAAGATCTACATTCAAAAGAGCGAAAAGAAGAAATTAATGAACTTTGAAATTCCCGGTGAGAATGACCTGGTTTCGAGGTTTTTCAGTCAGCCAATGGAAGGAGAGAAGGACAGCTCTTCAAGACGACAGAACAACGGTCGTGATGATACTGAGGATGGAACAGAAACTATGTTCCGAAACTAGTTTATAATCAAATAAGAAGAACAATATGAGGTGAGTGATAAAAATATTCTACCTAATGAATATACCTCGTAGTGAGAATTCCTAAAATAAGTAATTTTTACTAGAACTGGAATTTGAACCCTGGACCTCTGGGATTCAAAACCTAGATCAGGAAGAATTTTTTCTATATTTAAATTAATGTTGGGAAGTAAATATTATGAGGTTATATCATTAATAGTGAGTGGAGAACATATTTTTAACAACTCACCTCATAAAATTTCAAATTTCTTTGAGACCAATAGTTACTCACTATTAAAGAATTTTTTCTCTTTAGCTGTGTTTATCATAGAAACAGTTTTTATGCCTTTGAAAGTTACATACCTGCTGGATAGAAGCTGTCAAGTACATTATCGTAAGCCGACATGTTTGCTAACAAATTCACCAAAGTAATGGACATCTGAATGTTGTTTTCGTAATATCTGCACAAGTCCACGATCAGCGGAAGAGCTTGCAGCATAACTACATCTATAATAATTAAAGCTTATGTAAATCACAAAGAAAAAGCTGTCAAAACCAGCAGACATAAAATAAATTCATGTCAGCTTGATGAACAAAGGTCAAATTATGTATTTTAAAATACCTTTTTGGGAATCTTGGTTGTGTCTTGCAGTTGTCTTCTTTGATGTTTCATCACCTACTGTGGTAACATCTTCAGGAAAGCTAGTTAGCAGTTTACTATCAGAATTTAAACAAGCAATATCTCCTGAAGATGTCACCCACAGTAGACAACACTTGCAACTTGTGTGATTTTTACTGTAACTACGTTTTTTTTTTGTAAGCCCATGTTTCTCTTAATAGAGATTTAGGCGCTCTCCCCCTACAGGGAAGAATTTGAACCATACTAATTTAGTTACACTTTTTTCGTATAGATGTCACTTGAGTGGTATGTGGTCAGCATTCTGCCTCATACTGACATCTAGGAAATCAACGCAGTACTAGGACGGGAAAATTTGGTAAACTTTGCTTAGAGGTCTTTTCATTCAGGCTTAAGGATCTTTTATGAGCCTGAAAATCTTCAGACTCGGGACCCACAGCTAAAAGTCCCTCCCAGAGGACTTGTTCCTTGGATTTTTCCGTCCTAAAAAAATCCATCGACCCCGGCCGGATTTGAACCCACGACCCTCGGGACCAGAGGCAAGGAGCATAACCACTAGTCCACCGCGGCCAATGTAACTATGCATCTGAGTAAATAATTTCCAAGTGATTTTTACTATGTATCTAGGTAAATAATTTCTAAGAATTAAATTAATCGTGATTATTTCATACCTCATACTTCTATATTTCTTTAAATACAGCACTGCAGTATCGGCAATTTCTTATCACCATCATCAGCTGTTTTCACGATTGTCAATTTTTACTTTTGTTGATAATTATCCAAACTGCCATCTGATGTTCTTTTAAAGAATTATTTTCTAAACTGCCATCTGGTGTTCATTTTAATGAATCATTTTCTAAACTGCCATCTGTTGTATTTTTGAAGAACTTTGTAATCAAGCTAGGTTCAAAACATCTATCTAAACCTTTAAATTTAACAGTTTGGGAAAAAATATATATTCAAAAAAACCATACTAGAACTATGAACTTCGAAATTCCAGATGAACCTAGCTTGATTACAAAGTTCTTCAAAAATACAACAGATGGCAGTTTAGAAAATGATTCATTAAAATGAACACCAGATAGCAGTTTAGAAAATAATTCTTTAAAAGAACATCAGATGGCAGTTTGGATAATTATCAACAAAAGTAAAAATTGACAATTGTGAAAACAGCTGATGATGGTGATAAGAAATTGCCGATACTGCAGTGCTGTATTTAAAGAAATATAGAAGTATGAGGTATGAAATAATCACGATTAATTTAATTCTTATGAATTTGAACCTCATAATGTTAAAAATTCCCAAATTTAATATATAAAAATAATTTCTAATTGGAAATTTTTACACATACATAGTTATGGTAAAAATTACACAAGTTAACAGCTAGTAAGCAGTTTACTATGACTATTTAACTCATGCCCCAAATGGGAGTCAATGACCTATCACGTTACAATGATTTTTGATTTACAACCAATCACAGTCGTGTTTCGCCTAGAATTTACCAACTAAAGTTTACCATAATAAAGAAAGCACCTCCTTTTTAACATTTTGAATAGGTCATAGCATTAAAATTCATCGGAGAACATATTGTTTAAACAACTCACCTCATAGGATTCATGCTTCCATGATATTGCGATTTCAAACATAATCATGTTCTATTTGAAGAGAAAAATTTTCGCCTAGACCGGGACTCGAACCCGGGACCCTTGGCTTTCCGGGCCAAGTGCTCTACCAACTGAGCTAAACCGAGGCAGGTTTACGATTTAGACGCAAATTTTTCTCTTATGTACGTTGATAATTCCCTCGCGCCAAATGCTTGAAACCATAGCTTCTATCGTTGCAAATGGCGGCTTCTTAGTTAAGAAGACATTTATTGGGAGTTTTAACACTACTTTAATGCCAGTAGGGCTTCTATTGACGATTTTATTATTAATATTTAACACTTCTCAAGAAACAAGAAAAATTAATATTTGAAGAGAAAAATTTTCGCCTAGAACCGGACTCGCACCCGGACCCCTTGGCTTTCCGTGCCAAGTGCTCTACCAACTGAGCTAACGAGGCGAGGTACGATCTAGAACGCAAATTTTTCTCTTATTTTACTGTTGAGAATTCCCTCGCGCCAAATGCTTGAAACCATAGCTTCTATCTTTGCAAATGGCGGCTTCTTAGTTAAGAAGACATTTATTGGGAATTTAACACTACTTTATAGCCAGTAGGGCTTCTATTGACGATTTTATTATTAATTTAACACTTCTCATAGAAGGATAAATTATATTTGAAGAGAAAAATTTTCGCCTAGACCGGGACTCGAACCCGGGACCCTTGGCTTTCCGGGCCAAGTGCTCTACCAACTGAGCTACCGAGGCGAGTTACGATCTAGACGCAAATTTTTCTCTTATGTACGTTGATAATTCCCTCGCGCCAAATGCTTGAAACCATAGCTTCTATCTTTGCAAATGGCGGCTTCTTAGTTAAGAAGACATTTATTGGGAATTTAACACTACTTTATAGCCAGTAGGGCTTCTATTGACGATTTTATTATTAATTTAACACTTCTCATAGAAGGATAAATTATATTTGAAGAGAAAAAGATCGTAACTCGCCTCGGTAGCTCAGTTGGTAGAGCACTTGGCCCGGAAAGCCAAGGGTCCCGGGTTCGAGTCCCGGTCTAGGCGAAAATTTTTCTCTTCAAATATAATTTATCCTTCTATGAGAAGTGTTAAATTAATAATAAAATCGTCAATAGAAGCCCTACTGGCTATAAAGTAGTGTTAAATTCCCAATAAATGTCTTCTTAACTAAGAAGCCGCCATTTGCAAAGATAGAAGCTATGGTTTCAAGCATTTGGCGCGAGGGAATTATCAACGTACATAAGAGAAAAATTTGCGTCTAGATCGTAACTCGCCTCGGTAGCTCAGTTGGTAGAGCACTTGGCCCGGAAAGCCAAGGGTCCCGGGTTCGAGTCCCGGTCTAGGCGAAAATTTTTCTCTTCAAATATAATTTATCCTTCTATGAGAAGTGTTAAATTAATAATAAAATCGTCAATAGAAGCCCTACTGGCTATAAAGTAGTGTTAAATTCCCAATAAATGTCTTCTTAACTAAGAAGCCGCCATTTGCAAAGATAGAAGCTATGGTTTCAAGCATTTGGCGCGAGGGAATTATCAACGTACATAAGAGAAAAATTTGCGTCTAGATCGTAACTCGCCTCGGTAGCTCAGTTGGTAGAGCACTTGGCCCGGAAAGCCAAGGGTCCCGGGTTCGAGTCCCGGTCTAGGCAAAAATTTTTCTCTTCAAATATAATTTATCCTTCTATGAGAAGTGTTAAATTAATAATAAAATCGTCAATAGAAGCCCTACTGGCTATAAAGTAGTGTTAAATTCCCAATAAATGTCTTCTTAACTAAGAAGCCGCCATTTGCAAAGATAGAAGCTATGGTTTCAAGCATTTGGCGCGAGGGAATTATCAACGTACATAAGAGAAAAATTTGCGTCTAGATCGTAACTCGCCTCGGTAGCTCAGTTGGTAGAGCACTTGGCCCGGAAAGCCAAGGGTCCCGGGTTCGAGTCCCGGTCTAGGCGAAAATTTTTCTCTTCAAATATAATTTATCCTTCTATGAGAAGTGTTAAATTAATAATAAAATCGTCAATAATCATGTTCATCGTCAGCCATAACTCCGACTGATGAAATTCTTCGGCCGTCAACTATTCTATTGTCGCCATCTTCAATTTCAAAAAATTTTTGACAAATACAACATTTCTTTGGCACCAATAAATAAATTTAGTCTGGGTAATCTTCTAAGTACCAATAAAAAAGTTAATGTTCCAGACAGTAAGAAATCTGGAATTTATCAAATAAATTGTGAAGATTGCAATAAAGTTTATATAGGAAAAACAAAAAGGAATTTGGAAATTCGGACAAAAGAACATTTCAGAAATATTAAAAATTGTGAAATTGAAAAATCTGCAATTGCTGCACATAGTTTATTAGAACATCATAAAATTGGAAGAGAAGCTAAACTTTTAAAACAAGTAGAGAAACCTTTGGAATTGACAGTTTGGGAAAAAATATACATTCAGAAAAAACAAAATAGATCAATGAATTTTGATATCCCTAACGAAATTACATTGATTTCGAAGTTCATAAATTCAACCATAGATGGCAGCACTGAAGATGGCGACAATAGAATAGTTGACGGCCGAAGAATTTCATCAGTCGGAGTTATGGCTGACGATGAATATGATTATGTTTGAAATCGCGATATCATGGAAGCATGAATCCTATGAGGTGAGTTGTTTAAACAATATGTTCTCCGATGAATTTTAATGATTATACCTCATAATGTTTACTTCCCAATATTAATTAAATATAGGTCATAGCATTATTTTGCAGTGGCTGACTCACTAAGAAAATTTTTTTTGTATTGTAAGCCTATGTTTTCCCTTTCCAGAGATTTAGGCGCTCTCCCCCTACAGGGAAGAATTTGAACCATACTAATTTAGTTACACTTGTTTTTGTATAGATGTCATTTTGAGTGCTACGTGGTCAGCGTTCCGCCTCATACTGACATCTAGGAAACCAAGATAGTACTAGGACGGGAAAATTCGGTAAATTATGCTTAGAAGCCTTTTCATTCAGACTTAAGGATTTTTTATGAGCCTGAAAATCTTCAGACTCGGGACCCACGGCTTAAAGTCCCTCCTGGAGGACTTGCTCCTTGGATTTTTCCGTCCTAAAAAAATCCATCAACCCCGGCCGGGTTTGAACCCGCGACCCTTGGGACCAGAGGCAAGGAACATAACCACTAGTCCACCACGGCCGACTCACTAAGAAATACGGCTACCAGATTGTATATACAGTGCATGAATGTCAACACATAGTGCATGCGGGAGTTAATATAAAAATATTTGTAGCAATTGATTATACCACCAAAAAAAAGAAACCACTGTTTGCACTTTCTTAAATGTATTTTTTCCCAGAAAAATTAATTGTCATATTTACATCATAGGACATCAGAAAAGAATTAATAAACAGTTTGATGTGTTTCATTTTTTCTCCACTAGAGTGCATTCTTACAATATTGCGTTCCTTTGGCAATAAATAATATGATCTGGTTGCAGTGATGAACAAATTAAACATAACAAACGTTTCTCATTTGTTTTCAAACATCGCCGTTTACATTAAATATATAAATATTTTAAAATAACTATATTTAAATAATGATTTGTGAGTAAACAGCTTAATTTCATTCGTTAAATAGTCCTAACAAATGCCACTCTTGATTTCCAAATTTTCTAGATAAATTGGAAATCACTCGTGGCATTACTTATGATAATTTAAACAAACAATATCCCCTGAAGATGTCACCCATAGTAGGTGATGAAATGTCAAGAAGACAACACTACAAGACACAGCCAAGATTCCCGAAAAGGTATTTTAAAATACATAACGACAGCTGTGAAAATCTTAATCAGTATATTAAAGGTCAAATTGAACTTTATTTGAAATAATATAAAACAATAAATTCGTACTTGCCACCATTTTATCCATTGATTTGTGTCACAGTCTGCTGTAGTCTCAACTAAATTATTTTTGGCATTTACCATATAAACACTGGCCAGTTGTTCATAATGAATGCAAATATTTCCAACAAAGATATTATTTTACTATTATTTATTATTTTGAAAACACCATTATGCAAAAAATAATGTACAACACACGTTTGTGAAGTGTTTTACAGAAACTTGGAAATTAAAAACCACTTCCCAACCTCACATTGTAATATACTATTGTACCAACCTCATGGTATTAACATTACTTTTAAAACTATCAGATATTTATGTCCCACACTGTAGAATATGGAATGACACAAGAATATCTGTCAACTTATGCAGTAACCAAGTGATTAAGACAAGATGCCTTGTTATGGAACTTGCGCTGGTTCGAGTCCCCATGGGGGATGAAATTTTCTCATTCAATTTCGACCAGTATGGGATCGGTGCCCACCCATCATCGTGAGTAATTTGGGTAGCTACAATAAGTAGTGGCTCCAGGCTGAGAAAACCAGCTATAACGGCTGGGGAACCCAACATGTTGACCACATTACATCCCTATACTGGCTGTATGATCATCTACCTCTGTGATCAACACATGCAGATTTGAGTTTTGTTTTAGTTTCTCTCCAAGAGCATATGATGAAAAGATGACAGAATATGAATGTACTGTAGTGTTTCTTACCTTTAGCATTGTCATCAATATTGGAATGATGCAGTAATGTGTCTATGCTGAGCGGTAGGATGTCAACTTCTTTTATTGGAGTCTGCGGGAGCTCCATGGCAGCCAAGTCAGTATCAAAAACAATATGTCTATACTGCATTCAAAAATATTTCAATACCATGAATTGTAATATTATTTGAGCAATATATTAAAAATATTTGAAAGAGAAAGGGACAAAAAAAAAATTGATGGGATAAAAAGATTGGCTCACAAAATGGATATATGATCCATTTTTTTTTTCTTTATTTGAAGAAAAGAATATATGTAAATTACCTCATATCTTAACATAAGATATGAGGTAAGATGTAAAAATGTGACTCACTAATTTACGAATTAAGAACTTCATAATGTTATTTCTCATATTTAGATTAGATTAGATTAGTTTATTTTGCCTGGTAGAATTACGGCCATGTGGCCTTCTCTTCCACTCACCAGGACAAACATATATTACATCAGAATATAACAATCTCAATTAACTCTAATATTAAATACTAAATAAAAATTTGATCAAAAAGATAATATCTATTATATTACAATCTATAATGCAACCAGTTAATGTTAGTTAAAATTAAGACTAAAACTAATAATAAAATGTATACAAGCAAGACATATTAAATTGTCCCTGTCTAATGAATATAAAAAACAAAGAAAAATAATGAGATATAGAAAACTAATTTTACGATTATACAATATTTAAAACCAACCAAATGAAAATATTTGTTAATCTTAATATTATTTTCATAAATAATTGAATTTATTAATTGTTAAAAGAATACTATCAGTGAGGTGTATAAGTTAGTTTGTTATTAAATAATTCTTTAGTTTGTTTTTGAAGGATGTTAATTAATACGCCTGAATCAGGATTTGAACCCGATGTCTCTGGTTCTGTATGCCATCACTCTGATCACTGAGCTACCAGGCTTCTAATTCAAACACATATTAACTCTCTTTTTTATATGAATTCCCATGCATCGAGGCTATGAACTTTTCATTCTACATGCCGTCTGCAGCTTCTTTAACAAGAAGGCTTTATTGGAAATGGTTGGTTGGTATCTAATGTCGAGCACTTGATAATGAAATCATTCGCTCTCTTGCACTCCAATATTTAGCAGAAAGGCTGGTCTCTTCTACAAAAGCTGGACAACGGACGAGATGGTTTCTTTCCATATCTTCATTTAAATTGCAAAAAGGGCATTTAGGTGAATCTGTTATGCCAATTCTGTGTAGGTGTTTATTCAAGCAGTCATGTCCTGTTAGCAGTCTGAATGTTGCTACTGCAGATTTTCTTTGTAATGTAGTAATGTCATAAGCTTGTAGATTTTCCCATTCTTTTCCAGATGTTTTGGTGGTGTATTCTTCTCTAAGTTTATTGATATATTTATTTGAGATAATTCTTTTGATAGAGTGAAAGGAAACTGGAGTAGAAGTTGGGTTTTCTTGGCCAGAAAATCGGCTATTTCATTGCCTGTCACTCCACAATGGGCCGGAATCAATTGAAGTACAACTTTTTTATGTACATGGGATAACTGTTTTATCATTTTGTGACATTCGATAATTTTGATGCTTTTGAGTGTTGTGTCTCATGTTATAGCAAGTGGTTGCTTTGGAGTCACATAGAATTACAACTTTTGTAAATTTTTGGATGTGATATAAAAGATTTTGTAAACTTAAGAAAATTGCTAGAATTTCGCCATCAAAGTTTGTTGAATTTGTGTTTAGTTTACGATAAAAGGAAAAAAGTGGGCAAACTGCACCAGCACCAGTGCCACCGTCATTTGGTAGGCTGGAGCCATCTGTAAAATATGTATCCAATCAGGAGCAGGGTATCTTAGATTTATTATTTCCAGTGACATTTGTTTTAAAATATATGGGGGAGTTTCAGATTTCTTGATGTCTTCTGTTAAATGAAGGTTATATTTAATTTCCAAAAATTCTAGAGGGTTGTTTCTCATCTGCATATTTCTTTTGAATGTGGAAGTTGTAATTTGTGTTTGATTTCTTGTACTATGCTTAAGAAGCTTTGCTGAGATTTTAAACATATTTGTGGTTTTCTTTGGGTCCAGTTATTATGGGGTAGCCTTAAAAATTTTTCATACTGTGTGATTGCTGTTTTCTCAATTTCAAATGCTATGTTTGGGTTATTTGTTAAGATATGCATGGCAGTGATTGGTGTTGTTTTAACGGCTCCTGTTATCAGGCAGAGGATTTGGTTCTGCAATTATTAAGTTTTTCCACTTTAGTAGTTACTAGGATTTCTTCACAATAATGAAGTACAGGTTTTATGTACATTTGGTAGAAGGTGTTTAGAGTTTGTGTGTTGCAACCCCACTTTTTCCCTGCTAATCGTTTTAATAATGGTAACCTAGATCGTAACTCGCCTCGGTAGCTCAGTTGGTAGAGCACTTGGCCCGGAAAGCCAAGGGTCCCGGGTTCGAGTCCCGGTCTAGGCGAAATTTTTTCTCTTCAAATTTAATGGTAACCTTGTTTCTATCTTTGTACATATATTCTCTATGTGTTTCTTCCATGTTAATTTTGTGTCCAGAGTTATTCCTAAATATTTTGCTTCATGTGTTTGAGTTAATAATTCACCCTCCAATTTCAGAGTGATGGATAGTGGTTTCTTTCCTAATGTAAATGGTCGATAATTTGTCTTCTGTATATTTATCTTCATTAAGTTCTGGGATGTCCAATTCTCTAATTGTATTGTGAATGTTGGGCTATGGTTATTAATTGTTGACTTTGGTTTTTCGGTTTGTAGACCCATATTACATCATCATCAGCAAAAAGTAGGGTTTTTGTTTGGAGCTTTTCTATATGCTTAGGTAGATCATTAATGTAGATATTGAAGAGAGTGGTACTGAGTACAGAACCTTGTGGTAAACCTCGATGTGTTTGTTGGTATTTAGAGAGGAGATTATTATACTTTGTAGCAATGAACCGTTGGATGAGAAAATTGCTGATACAGAGTAGCATATTCCCTTGAATGCCTAAAGTTTGCATTTTTTCTAATAATTTATATCTCCAAATAGAGTCATATGCTCCTTGGAAATCAATAAACATTGCCAGAGTGTCTTCTTTTCTGTTGAAACTGTCTTTAATAGCTTGACTTAGGTGTACAATTTGTTGATTGTAATTCTCTAAATCCAGCTTGATTGGGTGAAAGTAAATTATTGGTTTCTAAATACCAATTTAATCAATTTGAAATCATTTTTTCCATAGTTTTAACAATTACACTAGTTAGTGCTATTGGGCGATAATTTGAAAAAGTATTTGCTGATTTTTTTGTTTTCAAAATAGGTATTATAATAGCTTTTTTCCAATCATCAGGAACTTTTGTGTTCCAAGAAAGATTATAAAGGGAGAGTAATTGAGTTTTGGCTTTATTGCCAAGGTGTTTGAGAAATTCTGCATGTATATTATCTGCTCCTGGAGATTTATTTGGTTTTAAACTATTAATGGCTATGTTTAACTCTTTAATGTTGATATTCTTATTAAAAATATTATCTTTTGTACTGCTTGTTGATTTTATGTAATTTTTTAGGTTCTCTTTTATTGTTTTTTGTTCCTTTTTGTTCTCTGAGGACAAAGTATAGGTGTTAGCATAGTTACTTATTTTAGGAATTCTCACTATGAGGTATTTTCATTAAGGTAGAATTTTTTATCACTCACCTCATATTAAACAATATGAGGTGAGTGATATAAAATTCTACCTTAATGTTAGCATTGTGTTTGTTGAATTTGTTGGCTATTTCACTTTCATTTGTAATTTGTTTGTTGTTGTGGATAAATGGTGTTTTTTGTCATTCTTTTTTATTTTGTATATTGTGTACAAATCTATATGCTTTCTGGCCATCTTTCCTATAATCCATTTTTTGGAGAAAGTTATTAAAATTTTCTCTTTTATTGCTGTTAATTTCTTTTTTGAGTTGTGCGCACAGTTTTCTCCAATTTTGTACATCTTTTGGGTCTTGGAAATTAATACCATATTTATAGCCAGTGAAGTTTATTTTCAATCCAACATATTAAATTTATCACTTCTCACTGAAAGACAAATTTTATTTGATGATAAAAATATATGCCACCATTAAACATGCACATTCTATTTAGTAATGCTTAAAAAATTGGAGCTGGAAATAAACATCAATAAAACTAAATATATGGTCATACACAGAAATTTATTATATAGTGGAAATTGACAGTTAATGACAAATGAGAGATGTTTTGAAAAACTGGCTGAATTCAAATCCGTAGGAACAATAATTACAAACAGGAATGAGGTACAGAAAGAAATTAAACATAGATTCAATTCTGGAAATGTATTCTATTATGCATTAGAGAGACTCTTGTCATCCCAACTTCCCTCAAAAAACATTAAACTGAAAATACATAAAACTATTACTCTTCTAGTTATAAGGGTGTTAAATATGGACTCTTATTTTTAAGGGAGGATACAGTTTTTAGCAACATTTTTTGGACCAAAGAGAGATGAACAGACAGGTCAAAGAAGAAGACTATCTAACACTGAACTACATGATCTTTATGGGAAATAAGATATAATAAAAGTCTCACTGCGATGGGTAGGACATACAATACAAATGGGGAATGAAAGAAGGGGATGTAAATACTGTAGTAAAACCAGAGGGAAAGCTCCCAGGGGTAAGCCAAGAATGAGGTGGGAGCATAACATTAACCATGATTTGAAGGAGGTAAATTATATAGAAGATGTTTGGAAAACATTGGCTCAGAATAGGGATGTATGGAGAGCTTATATCCTCTTGGCCATGAACCCATGGGTTCAATAGTCCAGTTAGTATAGACTACTCACCTTCAGCTCAGGAAATGCTTTTGCTAGGAACATCTTGATGCAAGCATGTTTCTTCATTTTGTTTAGTTCAAGTAGCAAATTGCACATACCTTCTGTTAACTCCTAAAAACAAACATAACACAAGGGTCATTCTGTGTAAAAGGCAAAAATTATAACAAAAAAACTGTTTCATAAAACTTATTATGGGTAATAACATTACGAGGCTTTAAAGTTAATAAATAAAATAAGTTCATAATCATCTCACCTCATAAACTCCGTGTTCTTCTTTACAACTGTTGAATTTTCATCTTCATCTTCTAAACTGTATTTCCTATTTTGAATGTTTTCTAACACTTCTTAAAATAGTGTATACAGTTCATAAGTAATAAAAAAAGTATTTTTATGGAGTTCTTGCCATTAGATAACAGCACATTATATACGAAATATATTATACGATATTTTTTGACGTAACTTAAAGTAAAATGTATATAAATTAGAACATACTTATTTTTTCCGTATCTCCCCAATTTGGTCATCTCAATTTATTCTTGTCCTTACTCTTTTCTTACACAATTAATCACTAGTTGACATTGTTTTCTTTGTAATACAAACTGCATGTAATATGCTCTCACGTCATAATGATGACGAATATTTGACGTATTGTGTATAAGGATTGCATGTATATAAGGATTGCTTTCATGCAACGTTTATTAGTAAGGAAATTGTACATGATGTATATATATAGTCCACCACTGCGGTCTCGAGGTAGCGTGCTGCCTTGTCATGCAGCGGGCCTGGGTTTCGATCCTCATAAACTCCGTGTTCTTCTTTACAACTGTTGAATTTTCATCTTCATCTTCTAAACTGCCTTCTAGTGTCGATTTGAGGAACTTCGACATCAAATCCTACTAGCCAGGAACTTCAAAATTCATGGATCTAATTTTGTCCTTCTCAATGTATATATTTTCCCAAACTGTCAATTCCAAGCGTTTTGCGACATGTTTCAAAATTTGAAAATTCAACAGTTGTAAATATGGCCTGCATGACAACTGTTCCAGAAACCACGGTCCTGTGCTTTGAAGAACACGGAGTTTGTGAGGTGAGATAATTACGACCTATTTTATATATTAAATTAAAATAAACTGTTGTTTGTGAATTTTTTTTATATATATATAAATTCATGATGCACTAAAGTACTGTATTATTATTATTATTATTATTATTATTATTATTATTACTATTAGCCTGTTTTAATGAGAATCAGTTATGCGGATTTTATATCCTATCTTTCCAGGAATACCAATACGTGTGCCACTGTACAACATATAAACAGAAAAATCACTTTCGATGTTTATTTTCTTTTTTAACACTATTGTTTTTTAGCTAGCAAAGCTTTTTTTTTAAATTTGTCACTTAGGCCTATATTGAAGGACAAATTAACATTTAGGAGAAAAATGTTTGCCTAAACTGAGATTTGAATCCAAAACTGGAATCCAAGTACAGAATACCAAGCAGCTTGGGTTCAAATCCCAGTTTAGCCGAAAATATTTCTCTTAAATATTAATTTGTAAAAGGTAAAGGTATCCCATTACAGGCCTCAGGAGGCCCTTGGGGTAATACGAGGTTAGGGCTCCCATTTTTCTGGACAATCGGCACTTGATGTCAGCCAGGTCGTCAGCCCTGCTTGACGGCTGCCTTTACCCCAGAACAAGTGTCAGGTACTCATTTCCATTAGAGCCTGAGTCGACCCCAGGGCCATAGTGTTGAAACAGGTATCCTGACCCCACCAGACTCAAACCCTTACCTTCCGGCTTGTAGTGCAGTGCCTTAACCACTAAGCTACAATTTAAAATTTTAAAAAGTAGAAAAATGACATCTCTTAGCATTATTTACATTGTTTTATATAGATAGATCATCGGTTGATTAATGTCTTTGACATCGTCCGATTCCTAATAGCCAATTTTTATCGGTCCATCCAATCTCCTGGTTGTAGATGTTTCTCCTTCATATATAAACATATTCCATGACTCCACGAGGTTTTAGGTCTTCCTCTGCTTCGTCTTCCCTCAGGTTTCCATTCCAAAACAGATTTTGGTTTGATCCTCTTCCATTCTCTGGACATGTCCGTACCATCTTAATTGCTGAGTTCTAATATAATCTAAAGTAGTGTCTTCAATCTTCATTTTCTCCCTTATAACTGAGTTCCTAATTTTTTTCTCTTCTTGAAATTCTTGCGGCCCTTCGTATAAAATCCATTTCCGTTGCCAAAAGGTACTTATTTGTTTTTGTTGTTAATGGCCAAAGTTCTGCTCCATAAGTAATGATGCTTTTAACAATTGTATGATATATATTAATTTTATTTTTATTACTTATATTTTTAACCCACAATATTCCATTGAGGCAAGCAATTGCAAATTTTCCTTTATTATTTCTATTTCTTATTTCCTCTTCATAACTCCCATTTTTATTTATTTTAATTCCTAAATATGTGATCTCACTACAAGATTTTATTGTTTCTCCATCTCCAAAATTAAATTTTGTTCTGGTTCACCAATTGTTTTATATCTAAGCTGAAATGTTGCTAATGCATACCTGTTTAGAAGGATTTATGTGTGAATAAGGAGGCTTGAGAAAGAGGCGTAAGTCCACTCCTTCACACCGAGCGAGACCCACAGCTGTACGAGCATCACACATCTGTGCAACTTGCTGGCACTCCCAATCTTAAAATATAAAAAACTATGTTTCATATTATGTTGATATATTAATATGCAAGATCTTGTTGGTGATTATAAATTATGTTACACATATTATCATTAAACACTCAATCACCAAACAAAAATTTAAAAGTCATTGAAGCATTCCATTAGCTAAGCTATCATTATCAAGACTGAATATAACCAAGCTAAAGCTGTATAAAAACAAAACATGTTTCATATGATATTTAAAATAAATTCAGTTCACCTCACCTCATATCCCATCTTCTAATTAGACGAGTGTCAAAACCTTAGCAATTTCATCATCGGTAATTTGACAACCAATGTTCTGTCATCTATACACATTTCATATGGTTTAAATACAAACATTTTATCATCATGGTGAATGATGTTGATGAAGATTTTCGGGCTGTAGGCCGTGGTCATGAGGCTTGTAGTTCCCCAACATTTCGCCAAAGACTGCCAAAGGATGCCAGATGCAGTCTTTGGCGAAATGTCAGGGAACTACAAGCCTCCCGACCACAGCCTACAGCCCGAAAATCTTCATCAACATCATCATAGCAACTCCGGCCGTGAAAGTCTACGTGAATACATCATGGTGAATGTTTCAATTTCTCTTCAATTTTTATTTTTTTCATTTGAGAATCTTCATCTTCATTACGTGTACCCTGCCATAGCTGACAACACAAATCCATTGCATACTTAAGCTATAACATGCAATGGGGCTGCACTTGAACATGCAGCTTATGTGGGCATTCAAGGTGAGTGTCCACGAGATTAAAGGAAAGAGATATAGGAAAGACAGAAATGAACCCTTCGGCCTCGAATACTCTAATACCATCAGGGTAGAAGAAAACAAGAGGTCAGGCAAGGGAGACTGGATAGGAAAGTAAAAAGAGGGATCTGGTACTAGAAAGGAAGAAATACCAAATCGGTTAAAGATAAAAGTAGGGAGCAAAACACAAGTAAGTGGAAGCAATGTTTTGCTCAGCTTGGGCACCTTGTGGTCGCCATCCACATATCCCCTAGATGGGGACCCCTGAGGTTTCATTTGAGAAGTGATTTATGAAAATTTATTTTTCCAGCTATTCTTTAAACTGGTTTTGAAATACATTAAAGTAATTATTTCATCATACCCTTAATATGGTACATAGCTTAAGTTATCCTATAAACAGATAACCTCAGAAATGTTCCTGGTACTTATTTTACAGAAGGCTTAATGTGCTGCAGGCTCAAAACAAATGAATTAAGGAAAATTTTCACTTCATCATTACCAGGATCTGCATTGTGCAATCTGTATCAAATCACTTATCAAGTCCACATGATTCAGTAAGCTATCTGACCCACATTTTCAACATATTCCACGTCATTGGCAAACAAGAGAAACTAACGAGGTTCCAAAAGCTTACTTCTAAGAAATCTCAAGTTAATTATGTTTTAAAAACATATTTCTGGTGTTCTCTCCTGGCATTGGTATAATTGTAATCTAATTTTGAGGTTGGGAGGCCTGGAAGGCGGGGTTACGCTGCTCCAATGATATGATGGGTGATGATAATGGTGATAGTGGCATGCCAGGAGAGTCCTTAATCCTAAACTTAATGTAAGGCTAATGTAACTGAACTATGCATTAATCAAATGTCTTTTATTATTTTTGGTCTGGACATCTTACCTCAATATTAATGCTGATTTGTTCTTGGACATGTTTCAAAACAATTCTGTTTTATCGTCAGCTTTCCCAGACTGGTTTTATTTATGTTGCATTTTGTTGCACCACCTGGATGTCGATGTCAGCTCCATCCTGTGGTTGGCCAAAGAACCTCCAAACAAGGTCACCCTCCATCGGAATATCAAAATTCATAACTCTGTTTGTTCTTCTGAATATAAATTTTTTCCCAAATAGTCAGCTCTTTTGTATTTTCTAACTGTTTTAATAATTTAGTGTCTGAATTTATATTATGTTTTTCAGACCAAACATGAGCAGCAACTGCAGATTTTTCAATTTCTCCATTTTTAGTATTTCTTATGTGTTCTTTGGTTCTAATTTTTAGGTTTCTTTTTGTTTTCCCTATATATATATATCTTTTCACAACCCATGCATTCAATTTGATATATTCCTGACTTTTTATCAAATATATCAAATTGAATGCATGGGTTGTGAAAAGATATATATAGGGAAAACAAAAAGAAACCTAAAAATTAGAACCAAAGAACACATAAGAAATATTAAAAATGGAGAAATTGAAAAATCTACAGTTGCTGCTCATGTTTGGTCTGAAAAACATAATATAAATTCAGACACTAAATTATTAAAACAGTTAGAAAATACAAAAGAGCTGACTATTTGGGAAAAAATTTATATTCAGAAGAACAGAAACAGAGTTATGAATTTTGATATTCCGATGGAGGGTGACCTTGTTTGGAGGTTCTTTGGCCAACCACAGGATAGAGCTGACATCGACATCCAGGTGGTGCAACATAATGCAACATAAATAAAACCAGTCTGGGAAAGCTGACGATAAAACAGAATTGTTTTGAAACATGTCCAAGAACAAATCAACATTAATATTGAGGTAAGATGTCCAGACCAAAAATAATATAATTAAAATAACCTCAAAATATAACTCCCTAAAATTAAATATTAAATGTCTTTTACTTACAAGGGGAATTTCTAAAGACAAAAGTCAGGAATGTCAATGGGTAACCCATTATCTCCATTGCAAATTTATTCATGAGTGATTTTGAATGCAAATAACTAAAGCACATCGTCTTATATTAAAATTTTGGTGCAGATATAACGACGATGTAATTTCTATAGTTAAACAAAAACGCCTAGAAGATAGTTTAAAACTCTTGAATATACAGAAGAAAACAAATTCACTTTATCTATACATAACTATAAATTTTGAAATACCCCATGATAAGGAGAGGGGATTGATTTGGAAGTTCGTTGGTCAGCCATCAGATGACACGGAGGTCAGTCTGCAGGAGAGGAGGCCATTGGATGTCAGTTGTGAATGTGGTACAGCATTGAGAATGTCACAAATGCAGTGAAGAAACTCGAGTCTGTGAGGGAGTTAAGAAGTATGAGGTGAGTAAAAAACAACTCAACATAAATCCCAAAGAAGATTAATATCTGCACATCCTGGACACTCATTTTATGATGTCCTCCTGAAGCATATTGTGAGTCATTAACAGTCAACATTTTACCTGTCCTAACTTAAATAAAAAAAATGCTTTCAAATGAGCCTTACTGAAGTTTGAAGTTGTAACTTCGCATTCAACTGTTTCTTGTTAAGATAGATGGGTATAAATACAGTGCAATCAGTTTAGCATTGGACAGGAGACTGGGTTTTCTGTCTATCAAAACTAAATACCGAAACAAACATGAAATTTTAGCTTTCAAATATTAAACCCAATATTTTCTAGAACAGGAAACAATTTTCAATTAAAGAAATATGCAGACATAACAACATCGCACATCACAAACCCTGTGACTGCTGTCCAAAGCTAAACTGATCGCACTGTAGATAAAAATATCTAATTATTAGCAACTACTTGAAGAAATAAAATAGTACATTAGTTGGTTTTACAGTATTTTTGTTACCTTTGAGTTTGGTTTGTTTGGCCAGTAACTGGACAGCTTTCAATCTATCATCCTTGTCTTCAGTCTGAGCCATAGCCAACAATTTGAAACAATATGACTTCTTGAGGGATTTCCAAAACCCTGACAAAGCTGGTATCCAGTTCGTGCTTCGCTTTAACTTCCTCTCATCATTAAACGTCACATTCTTCTCTATGCAAACAATAAAAATTATTGTATAATACCCAATATAACTTTAGTACCTAAATACCAACACTGAAAGTTTCCTTCATATATATATATATATATATATATATATATATATATATATATATATATATATATATATACATACATATACATATATATATATATATATACATATACACACAGTAATTCTGCCCAAGGGCAGATCACTCACTGCAATCATAGCATTTTCATGCTATGCTTTGCAGCTTTACTAGGGAATTATAGGTGTGGTAGCTTCTTATATATATATATATATATATATATATGGGGACGCAACGTAGCATAGTGGTTAAGGTACTGTGCTACAAGCCAGAAGGTCGAGGGTTCGAGCCCTGTGGGGTCAGGATTTCTAAACTGAACCAAACCCTCTGGTGGCACTATGGTCCTGGGCTCGACTCAGCCTCTAACGGAAATGAGTACCAGATGCTTGTTCTGGGGGTAAAGGTGGCCGTCATGCAGGGCTGACATCAAGTGCCGCTTGTCTAGAAAAAGTGGGAGCCCTAACCTCCTACTACCCCAAGGGCCTCCTGAGGCCTGTCGTGGGATCACTTTACTTTACTTATATATATAATATACAACTTTTCCCATTGGGACATAACAAAATTAATTGAATGAACATCCATTTCTTAAAATATGTTTTGAAATTAATTGCAAAGATTGGTCCTTCATTACGTGTTCGTGCATATACACTATGATTCTGTAAAATCAGTGAGAGATAAATATCTCATAGGAAAACTAGAGGAAATTGCCCAGTTGGTAGACCAAGAATGAGGGGGGAGAATAACATTAACCATGATATGAGGGAAGTAGATTATACAGGAGATGATTGGAAAGCATTAGCTTAGGACGGGGATATTTGGAGAGCTTACGTACATGCAGCCATGAACCTATGGATTCAATAGAGCCAGTGTTTAACATTTAAATATGAAAATTACACATTTAAAAATGGAAAAATGCATGTAGTATAATAATGTAAGAAAAAGTATAGAATAAGTTATTCAAAAGTTGAGCCCAAGGTTTCTGAAGGAAAGTGTAATTTTTCTATATTGATCACTAATATCCCTACTTTTGGGCTCAACTACAGATTAGTTCTCATTATGCAACATCGTGCAATATTCATATTACACTGTCGCACTGTTTACTTTTCCCATTTCAACTAATGTTTCCTATTATTTAAACATTTTCTAATGATTCTTAAAATATTTTTTTTACAATGTCGTAATGTCATACATAGACCCACTTTCCAATAAAATATCTAAACACTTTAAAAAGTTGAACATTAATGTGGCATTTAAAACTAATAAAACTTTACAAAATATAATAAAAAACAATAAAACAAAACAAAAATTATCAGGTGTATATAAATTGAAGTATGGCACATGTGACAATGTCTATATAGGACAAACTGGTAGACCTTTTATCTCTCGGATAAAGGAACATATGAGAGCATATAATAGAAATTTAGAATATACAAAATATGCTAACCACCTATTCCAATTTAATCATTGTTTCGATCCAAATTTTGAAATTTTACATGTTTGTGATAAGGGTAAGAAGTTAGATCTTCTGGAGACTGTAGAAATAAACAAATTAAAAAATAGTAACAAACTGTTAAATTCTCAACTTGATTTGAATGAATCCCCTTTGTTAAATTAAAAAAATTTAAATAAATATTGTTGTATTGTTGCTTAGATCAGTTGGAACACAATTCATAATTTGTTAACATGTCTGAAGAAGGTACAGTGTACCGAAACAGCTGTCACTGAATTATATAACAAATATGAAAATCAAATAAAACTATGTTTTATTTTTATTTAATTAATTCTCAAATATTTTAACTATGTATACAAAATCTCTTAATTATTCTTGTAAGTTCTATAGAACCATAGTGTGCATGCGCAAGAATATGTCAACAGATGACGGGACAATCTGTACTAGCAGTGTAACAAACCTTCATATTAAGAAATTGCACCACTACTTTTTTTGTTAGCATAAGAAGGGGTAGTAGGTCTTCAAAGATATGTCGTTCGAACCTGGTGACAACTCTATTAACTTATGCATATGTGCACTGTTATTCTGTAAAAGGTAAAGTGATCCCTACAGGCCTTAGGAGGCCCTTGGAGTAGTAGGAGGTTAAGGCTCCCACTTTTTTTTAGGCAATCAGCACTTGATGTCAGCCAGGTTGTCAGTCCTGTGTGACAGCCACCTTTACCCCCAGAACAAGCATCTGGCACTCATTTCTGTTAGAGGCTGATGCTATAGTGCCACCAGAAAGGTAGGGCCAGTTTAAAAATCCTGACCCCCACTGGGATGCAAACCCTTGACCTTCCAGCTTGTAGTATACTACCTTAACCATTACACTATGGCATGCCCCCACTGTTATTCTGTAGGACTTAGAAAATGTATTGGGAAAGGTAAACTACTGTTCTTCCGGAACAAGTTCACAACCCTTGCAATGCACACTACTATTCTCAGGATTTATAAAAAGGCTGAACTGCACTTCTACTAGCGCTTGATTTTTCTGTTATATTGTTGTAAACTATAGCTCTTCTTTTGTATTCACTAACATTATGTAATATTTTTAATTTTTTCAAACAATTTTTATGACAATATTATGACACCGTTAGACAATATTGTGATGCTAACTGCTATTTTCTCAACAGAGTATATTACTTAGTCTATGATTTTTCTATCGCTGTTTTGGGCTATCGCTGGTTGGATCAGCGTTAAGGAGTGATAAGTAAGTGTACACCCATTTTTATAAAACGTTTGGTAATTTTAATATATTTTCTAACATAGATTTGGGGATTTATTGCAAATATGGGTCATTTAAATTTCATAGCGACCGATAGTAATCGAGGATGATAACCAATATGTGGTTCGATTGTGGGTTATCGCTGGCTCTATAAACTCTAGTGCATGCGCACTGTTGTTCTATAGGACTTTGAAAATATTTCACGCTAGTTTAAGTGCAGTTTTTCCTATAAAAATTCATGGGTAGGGCATAAACTGTAGTTTCTTCTAAATTTCCTCCAAGTTTAGACATATACATACCATACATCAGATGAAACTGAGGATCATTAATGTATATATATTCAGATCTTTTTTTCTGGTCCAATGCTTCGGTCTTGACCATATGACGCAGTGAATGATGAGTTTTATATACATGGTATGATACATATGAACACCTGAAAAAATTAATTTACTATAGGATTCTATATGAATGATGCTGTACAGAAACGAGAATATTATTTATGTAGTAATAGCATTTTATATTAATAAATTACAATAGGAAATAACATTATGAGGTTTCATCTCATTTTTTACTAGTTGCAGTGAATTTTCAATTGCCAGATTTTTAACATGTTCCATTTCTTTGAATTCCCTACTTAGCCCTCTGAAAATTTAGTAAGTAGGGTATCCTGTATTATTGATTGGCTTCATTTTATAAGCTAATTTGTGAATTTTGGGAGACCATGATAACTGAACAATACTGTAGAATTATATAGACTGTTCCAGAATAAAATAATTGTATACGGAAAATTAAAATTGCTCAATATTTACCCACAAACGAATATAAATGAACCAGATATGTTGATAATTCTCTTAAGTTTCTTGTTCATTATGACTTTACCCCTTATATTGTCTAATATAATTTACAATCATACATTCAAAATGACCCAGACTGACTGACAACACTTTTCTAAAATTAATTTTATTATTGCGGATTTCCAAATATGTTAAATATTTTTCAATTTTCGGCACATTGCTAAATATGAAAATAGACGAGCGAAACATTCAGTGCACCCAACAAAAGAAACTTGAATCACCACATGAAGACACATGACTGTTATAATTATAACAGTTACAGTTCTAACAGTTCCAATCGTTCTATTCCTATCATTCCTATTTCCTATGTTCTATTCTCAAGTTATTCTTCAGAACATGCGCAGTTGAGCGCTCGACTTTCCTTTATTTTACGTATACGTATAAGCGCGCTAACGTTGAATCGTATTTGCTTTAATAGGTTTGTTTTGTAAGTTTAATGTTTCCTATTTCTGCTATTAAACTAATCGCGATGTTAGAGAAATTTTAATTATTAGCTCCTACACATGACCGAATGATTTTTACTTTCCTTTCGATGAAACCATCGTCCTCGAATCCGAAAATCTCCATCAACATTGGCAGTGAATCTTAAATCCTAACTCCAGACACAAAAATTGCTGCTAACATTGTAACATTGATATGGAAAGTATAAACGCTAAACTAATACTAACTTTCTCATAGTTGAATTGCGTAAGTAGAATTAATTATATGTATATACAGTAAAACTTGTTCAAAGCGGAATCGCATGGGACCAATTTTTTTTCACATTAGACTAAATTCCGCATTATAAAAAAACAAAAAAGTTATTAACCAACCTTAGATTATTGAGTACCGTATATGTTTTTTTACGTACCTTGGATTAATTGTAGTTCCGCTGCCGTTGAAAAGTGAAGTATAGTATGTACGAGCGATTTCGACGGTAACGCGCAAAATACAGTCCGTTTCGTCAGCGTTAAAAATGTCTATTAGACGCGTATCCTGAAATTTCGGTTTCCACTCACCAACTATACTTTCGTCCACATCCTTTGATTCCCCGCAAATTTCATTCCACACTACATTGTCTCGTCTTTTAAAACTGTACAGCCAACCTGCAGATGCCTTCAAATTGTTATTTTGTAGGGATATAGCAACAGCTAGAGCTTGACTTTGGAGCATCGGTCCGGAAATTTGGAGATTTTTTGATCGTGCACTTATAAAACACTCCCACATACTTAGTTGATTTCTTCATTTATTTATTTTTTGCTTTCCTATTCGTTAAATCATTTCCTTGCATCCATTCATTAATTATTTTTCTTTGTTTTAAAATCTCATAAACTTTGGTTTTTCCACATTTAAATTTAGTCATTATTTCGCGTACTGAGAGTTGTTTTTCTTTATCTTCAATCACTTTCACTTTTTCGTTTAATGACAATGATAGGCCTACATACGATTTAGCCATCTTTATTCGGTAAATTCACAACGCTACTTGAGAAAGATACGTACACAATCGGTCTCAGATCTTAAACTAATTTAAGATTTTACAGTGCACTGGTTATTTGTAAGACAAATGTCAATTTGTTAAATGAACCTGTATTTCTCTTAACGGGTATGCTGTGAGGCCGAAAGAAAATTTCAGATACAGGTAGAAGATCTACTTCACCCGGCGGCACGAATCATTCCTTATTGTTATTTAGACACGGGAATTCAATGAATTGGAAACTAATTTATTTCTCTCTGTCTTATCGACTTATAAACATTTTTTTCATGAAATATGTAGAAATATCCTTCCGTTTCCGCGTTGGACAGATTCCGTTTTATACAAAATAAATACATGTAAACTTACTATTATTTCGCCGGGACCAATAAATTTGTTCACATTGGACAGATTTCCGCATTATTCACGTTCCGGATTAAACAAGTTTTACTGTATTAATAAATATCATATAACAAATTGCCAAAATTAGTTAGTTATCTCACCTCATACACTCTGTATTTTTCAAAGTACGTGTACAGAACCACCACCTTTACGACTGTTGCATTTTCGTCTTTTATGATATATGTATTTATATTTTTTTAATGATAGATGAATTTTATTTAATATCTTAATTTGTACCCAAAAATATTATATCGTGATTGATAATTGTGGCTGTAGACCTAGAGTTATTGTAATATTCTTCATTTTAAAAATAAGCAAAACTACATATTTACTCTTTTAATTGCAAGTAGGTTTTTTAGTTTATTTTAATATATGCTGTAAAACTTATCTTAAAAGATTATAATTGATCCTCTTCATTATACCAGAACAGTGTAAAATTTTACGTTAATTTTAAATTATTATTTACTGTTACTATAAATCTATCCTGGAATGTAACCCTGTTCCACCTAACTTAAAATACAAAATCAATATGACTTATACCCCTAACTTACATGTAAGATATTTGAAATTATATATATATATATATATATATATATATATATATATACATGATATGAAAAGAAAAATGAATGCTTGAGTCGGGATATGAACCCGAGTCTCTAAACTCTGTAACGTTTAGCGCTCTAACCATCTGAGCCACTCAAGTATCCCAACACATACATTTTTTCTTACATATGTAGTATTCTCAATTCACACAAGAGGTAGCGAGAAGTCGTTCCAACTGCCATCTAACGCGGCCACCATAACAGGTAAGCAAATTTTTAAAGAGAATATTTACTTTATAGCAGTAATGCTTGTATATTTAGATGTTATAACTATATTTTTGACATTTGGCAATGAAGGCAAATATGATATGAAAAGAAAAAATGAATTCTTGAGTCGGGATATATATATATATATATATATATATATATTATTATTACCATGAAACTTAAAACAAATATTCCATTGTTGCCGATGAATCTGATAAGAACTTCCTCTGATGTTTAATTTTCACTTCTCTATGTACAAAGCATCTCACTCAACTTAAGGCCACTAGCGGGAAACAAATACTGCAGGCAGTGAGTCATCAACTTGCACTGCCCACGCAGTGCAATTAGTGCCTGGCAGAGTGAGTCAGTTAAGTTTCATGCTTGTAATGTGAAACTTGCAGTTTCAGAAAAAAAATTATTGAGGTGACCACTGGGTAGATGAGGGTATGCCATAGCATAGTTAGTTAAGGCAATATGCTACAAACTGGAAGGTGGAGGGTTTGAGTTCTGGTGGGTTTCAGGATTTTTAAACTGAGCCAAACTTTCTGGTGGCACTAATGGCCCTGGGGTCGACTCAGCATCTAATGGAAATGAATAACATTTTTGGGAGGGAATCACTAGTTCCTTTGGCCCTGGTGAGTCAGTACGCTAAAAGAAGAGTGAACTGGGAAGAGTGAACGAGGGAAAAGAGTAGAGAAGAATGGCAATATCTGGCATTTGGCTACCTTAAGATTGTTGTACAGTACAATTAGTTGGATATGCCACTAGTCTACTGACCGTAGCAGGCATCTGTGTAGGACACCGATGACCCTGCACTCACTAAATTTTACAACTATTCTATGGTCATTTAGTCACCGATAAACGTTACTCTACAAGATATTGAAAGACATTTAAATTGACTATTTAACTCATGCCCCAAATGGGAGTCAATGACCAATCACATTTCAATGATTTTTTAATTACAACCAAACACAGTCGTGTTTCACCTAAAATTTACCAACTAAAGTTTATCATAATAAAGAAAGCACCTCCATTTTAACATTCTGAATAGGTCATAGCATTATTTTGCAGTGACTGAATCTGTAAGAAATACAGCTACCAGATTGTATATATAGTGCATGAATGTCAACACATTGCGCATGCGGGAGTAATATAAAAACATTTCTAGCAATTGATTATACCACCAAAAAAAGAAACCACTGTTTGCACTTTCTTAAATGTATTTTTTCCCAGGTAATATTCCAGAAAAATATAATTGACATATTTACATCAAATTAATTAATACCTATAACGTTGGTTATAAATTTCTCCACTAGGGTGCATTCTTACAATATTGCGAACCTTTGGCAATAAATAATATGATCTGGTTGCAGTGATGAACAAAAGAAGCAAATGAAGCATACTAATTGTTTCTCATTTGTTTTCAAACATCGCTGTTTACATTAAATATATACGTAAATATTCTAAAATAACTATATTTAAATAATGATTTGTGAGTAAACAGCTTAATTTTATTCGTTAAATAGTCCTAACAAATGCCACTCTTGATTTCAGAATTTATCGATAATTTGGAAATCACTCGTGGCATTACTTATGAAAAAGAAAAAAAAATATATATCTGATATTTACATGAATTTTATATGGTTTCAATTTTAAAAGTGTTGTTGCCTTATGTGCCAAACTGTAACTTACCCATACTTGTTGTGCCAACTGACAAAGTGATTTCTGAGGACTAGCTTCTAGTCTAGCACCGATTTCATCTAATTTTTCTTCTATTAGTACATGTCATTCTCTTCTTGGTTTCTTTCTTCACAAGGACTGAACCTGTCACATTACATTTTTTCACTGATCTATAAATTGTCATTTTATCAGGGACCAGAGATTCCAGATATTTCTGTTGACACCTTTGCCATAAAGATCTCTTTACAATTTTTTTTTTTTTCAATGCCCCAGGTTTTCATTTCAACATTTTCTGGTGTTCTCTCCTGGCACTGGCATAATTGTAACCATCTTCTATTGGGTGCCTGGAAGGTGGGGTTATGCTACCCAGATGATATGATGCATGATGACAATGACAGTGGTGTGCCAGGAAAGTCCTTAATCCTAAATTCTTAATATAAAGCAAATATTAATTTTTTTTTCACTAACTTATAAATTGTCATTTTATCAGGAACCAGAGATTCCAGATATTTCTGTTGACACCTTTGCCATAAAGATCTCTTTACAATATTTTTTTTTATATTCAATGCACCAGGTTTGTCATTTCAACATTTTCTGGTGTTCTCTCCTGGCACTGGCATAATTGTAACCCTCTTCTAAGATTTGGGTGCCTGGAAGGTGGGGTTATGCTACCCTGATGATATGATGCATGATGACAATGACAGTGGTGTGCCAGGAAAGTCCTTAATCCTAAATTCTTAATGTAAAGCAAATATTAATTTTTTTTTCACTAACTTATAAATTGTCATTTTATCAGGAACCAGAGATTCCAGATATTTCTGTTGACACCTTTGCCATAAAGATCTCTTTACAATATTTTTTTTTTATATTCAATGCACCAGGTTTGTCATTTCAACATTTTCTGGTGTTCTCTCCTGGCACTGGCATAATTGTAACCCTCTTCTAAGATTTGGGTGCCTGGAAGGTGGGGTTACGCTACCCTGATGATATGATGCATGATGACAATGACAGTGGTGTGCCAGTAAAGTGCTTAATCCTAAATTCTTAATGTAAAGCAAATATTAATTTTTTTTCACTAACCTATAAATTGTCATTTTATCAGGAACCAGAGATTCCAGATATTTCTGTTGACACCTTTGCCATAAATATCTCTTTACAATATTTTTTTTATATTCAATGCCCCAGGTTTGTCATTTCAACATTTTCTGGTGTTCTCTTCCTGGCATTGGCATAATTGTAACCCTCTTCTAAGGTTTGGGTGCCTGGAAGGTGGGGTTACGCTACCCTGAAGATATGATGTGTGATGACAATGATAGTGGTGTGCCAGGAAAGTCCTCAATCCTAAATTCTTAATGTAAAGCAAATATGAATAATGATGACTATAATGGCCATATGATGTTTGGAGACTGTTTGGGCCTTAAATTTTCCTGAAATTTATCTTACATGTGAGGAAAAACCCCAAAAAAACCTCACCTGGGAAACTTGTCCCGACCAGGGATCAAACTAGGCCTGCTGCATGACAAGGCAGCACGCTACCTCGAGACCACAGCAGTGTACTCTTTACAAATGTTTCAACAATGAAAACACATTGTTCAATGGTGTATCTCATGTCTGCACAACACAGGAACTTCCTGGGGACAGAACTGAAGTTGTGAGCACCACATACTTCACAGCATTTGGTGCGCAGGAATTAACAGCATATTTAAGAGAAAGATTTGCATTTATATTGGAATTGCTCAGATAGCTCACTTGGTAGAGCATTCACCCAGTGTTCGAAAGGTCCTGGGTTCAAATCCTAGTCTGAACTTATAATTTTTCTCTTCAAATATAATTTATCCATCAATGAGATGTATGAAATGAATAATAAAAAAATTGAAAGAAGCCGTACTGGCTTAATAATAATGTAAAATTTCCAATTAAATGTCTTCTTAATAAATAAGTCACCATTTGCAAGATAGAAGAATGACTTCATAGCATTTGGAATTAACAGCTCATGTAAGAGAAAGATTTGCATTTAGATTGGAGTTGCTCAGATGGCTCACCTGGTAGAGCATTCGCTTAATGTGCGAAAGGTCCTGGGTTCAAACCCCAGTCTGAGCGTATAATTTTTCTCTTCAAATATAATTTATCCATCATCGAGATGTATGAAATGAATAATAAAAACACCACATACTTTGTCTAGGCGAGATAGCCGCCAAGCACTCCTAGCTGACCCCACACTTTTCAGAGGTTCGGTGGCAGAGGCAACTGATTGCCCATTAGTTACTCCTGCTGTTTACTTGAACTTGCTTGAATTTCTTCATTTTTGTAGCCAAATGCCATGACTTCAATCTAACTGCATTAATGTATTAATGAGATTTCCTCTGATCCTATCTAATAACTGAATTTCCTTTCAAGTTAAGATGGATTTTGGGATTTTGTATTTGAGGAAAGAGTAGTTATATAATAATCTTATTTTTTAAACATTTTATTTATTTTTATTTTAGGAATTATCAGAGGAAATGCATTAATTTATGGATAGCCTTTTTTAATCACTTAAAACAAAAGTGACTAACAAAAATTAATTAAAATTGACTCAAACAATTGTCCATTTCGAACACAATAACCCTTGTACTGTTCAGGCAATAACATATTTTCACACTTCACACAAAATATCAACAATTCCATCGCTAGGAATCTAAAAAAAAAATTTCCAAACAAAATTATATCTAAGTGCATGCTGGTACAACTTTTCACATTACAAACATCCATGCTATATGTTATAAAAAACAATATGAACAGCCAATTAGGGAAGCAAGAATACACATCTACACTCAATAACACAAAAAAGAGGTTAGATTAGCTATCCCTACAATTCTATAAATTTACCACTAGCAAAGTTTCCAATACTCATTTAGGGTCGAATGTTTGAACGCATTAGACAGTAAAAGGCGTTCTCTGCTGAGAAAGTTTTATCCAAATACATTTTGCTTACTCAGAAATCTATTCATGCGATAATAATTGTAAGCTACCTGATGAGGTACCTTAAGATCATAGCTCAAGATAGAAACTTATCGTGAAAATCCCGAAGGGAACGATGGTAGCCGATGTAGTTTGAAACCTTTGCAGCTTTATCCATGATGTCGGACCTTGAAGACTTCGATCATGTTTTCGGTATACACGGAGAAGAGGAATTTGATAGAGTCTACCAAAGAATTCAACTGGAAGAACAGGAGAATCGGCATAATATTGCACGACGCAGACATCGTTGTATACGGTATTATTTGTGGGACGCAAGCGTAAATGTGTTCCTCTATAGCAGACGAAAATAACGGAAGTGGTATTATCGCTGAGAATTCTGGGTAATTCATTGCCAATATTACAAAAATGTCAACTTCCATGCATGACCGGTAAGTCGGCCGTTAATTCGATCTCAGCAATTGCTCACGGTGAGTCAGCTCACCAGTGATTGGAAGTAATTTGAGTAGAGACTAATGTATTTGCATACGACCCTTAAAGGAGAATGAATTGATCCCAGAATCAGACTAAAGAAAATTTCCAATGTTTTACTATGCAGGATTCAATTGGGGGATCTAATTTTAATATAGGCTTATCTCTTGCTGTCTGAGATATCTTGACCGTTCTTTCAACAATTACACTAAAAAATTATGATAAAATAACACACAGAATTATGTTTACTTATAGGTGCTTTAACTGTTAATGGTCATATTATGACTTTTAAAAAATTTTCTTATTTTGTAGCCAGTGATGTGCAGGACAGGTGGCACAAAAGGAGAATGAAAAAGGGGGATGCAAACTTCTTGTTAGAAAACCAGAGAGAAAGCAATCAGTAGGTAGGCCAAGAATGAGGTGAAAGAATAATGTTATTCATGATTTGAGGGAGGTGAATTATACAGAGTATGATTACATAAAATATTAGCTTAGAATAGGGATGCATGGAGAACTTATGTGCATGTGGTAAATTCTACCATTACACTGGTCGACAAGGTTTTCTTCACAAGAATTCTGATTGGTGAATCTAGTGCATTTTTTCATACTGAATTTAGATATGTAGTCAAAATTTTCCCATCAGGCACAGTTTTCTTTTGTGACAGCTATTTTTTTAAAACTGATTTTAGAATTTTCTTTGACCTGTCATAGGAACCTTTACCTTATATGTAGCGATTTTATGTCCAGAAAATCTTGGGGCTCTCTGATGAGCACAGTGAGCATTTGCATCAGCAAATTTCCACAATGGAAAAGAAGTACCAAGGCAAGTGGAGTTCTAACATGCTGGCTGACTACTGTTGGACCAAGAAGAGACATGTTTCACATGCAAAATATGCCCAAAAATCACTATCTACCACTTTCTAGGTAAGTCAGAATGACTTAGAATTAGATGGATTTTATTAAAAATTATAAAAAATGTAAATGAATATCACATAAAACTCTTCCCTGATGAAATGATATTTAAATTCAGGATGAAAAATACTTCTAAAATCTCATATATTTATTCTTGTGAAAGAAAAAAAGTTCATTTTTGTCGACCAGTGTTATTCGACCAGGGCATAATGGTCTGAAGACAAACATGCTACTACCTGAGTGAATGTGGTGGCTAACACATATATTTTCAGAGTAAAACTGCTGCCTATTTCCTTCTTTAGCTCATTTTCCTCAAATCTGATATATAACAAATATAAATATACTATTTTAAATAAAAATTGTCTATATGAAGACATTTATTTACACCCTCTGAAGAGCACACTGAGCATAAAACTGTGATGTGAAAAGTTATAATAGGATGCTGATAATGAACATAAATCAACTTAATTTAAACTTAAAATTAAAGTATGTAAATTAATAAAATGTATGGTATTTTCCTGGTTCTTTATGGACATGACGAAGAAGAGAAATAAAATTGTGAACATAATATGTCCTGTATCTTGTGGACACAATATTAAACAACTAAATACAGAATGATTCACTGAACTCTCTCATCTTTGAAAATATTTTAATTTCTGTTGTTATACATAATACAGAGTGTACAAAAGATACATCAATATTTTTGGGAAACATTCTTCACGTGCAAGAATGTGCCTATGTTACACTAAATTAGGTCCATAAATTGTTAAGGGTTTATCTTTAATTTCTTTACAAATTTTTAGGCACAACCAGATAAATAAAAATGGGCCTATTCTTCTTGAGAAGTAAGTCTGTAGCATGATAGTTCTAATGAGTCGAGACCAATTATAATGGTTGCTGTCATTGGTTAGCAGATGACAGTATAGGATGCCACATGGTGGAAGTAATGGCATGGATCCCATGAAGTAGATTTACAGCATGTAAAAGAACCTCAAGTCAGAAAAATATAGATTTATGAGCAAAATCTGTTTGTCCTTTCATGCCTGGATTTGAATTATGGTGTTAATAACATGAGTCATTTAAAAGCATCATTAAATAAAATTCTAAATAATGTCATATGGTTGGGAGGATGCAGTTCCTCAGCCTTAGTTTCAGTTTTCTTGACCATGTTTAATTATTTCTCATATAAAATACCTATGCAGTTGTCCTCATGAGGTTTATTTTACCCCAAATATACCGTAAAATGGGGCTACTTTGACATATTTTTGAAGGTTTTTAAGGTCTAATTCGTATTATTTATGCCGAAAAAATTGAATGTATGATTTATTGTACCAATTGAACCTTAGACTACAAATCTCATTTGGTATTGTTCTCCTCAAATAAAAACTTAGTAGGACAACAATGAGTTTTGTTTAGGTCTGTTTTGCCCATGTGCTGGGGCTACTTTGACATCACATTTGTTTTCACTATAATTCAAAGTAGACCCACTGTAGGTACTACTTTGACACCAATTTATCTTTTTATAAATATTTTTATTGTAAACAACCTTACTACAAATGTTTTTATAACTGTAATTTGACAAAATAAACGTAAACTTCTTTATCAATTCTGACACGCAACAGAACACAAAAATTATATAATTATTGTAGTTAGACAATCAGGAATTAATTAGAAAACATGAATTTTTGAAACAACAGTGGAAAAAAACAAACAGATTTTCATATCTCATCTTCACATAGTTCACATTCATATTGAGAATTGTTCGATCCTCTGTTACACATACCACAGACCCAGAGCTTGCATCTTACACAACAAATCCAGTCCTTACCCCTGTAAAACCAAAAATCACAATTTTATCCTTGCTGGGAATTCATTGTTGTTGAAAGTGACACAGATGTGTCTCCAACAATTAACATCCTCTTTTAAAACAACTTAATTATTCGTGCGCCTTCAAGGAAATGTCTACACCATTGAATTGTTGTCAAAATAGCCCAAAATACGCAAGAAATTTAAAATGTCAAAGAAGCCCCAATTCTGTCAAAGTAGCCCCTCGAGTCAAAGTAACCCCATTTTACAGTACTTCTTAAATATGGAATTTATTAAAGATTTATTTATATTTGAAGAGAAAAATATATCAAGTTTTTTTTTTAGTCTGGAAATATCTTACCTTAATTTAATGTTGATTTGTTCTCGAACATGTTTCGATATAATCTTCTATATCATCTTCAGCTTGCTCATAGTCAGTCAGACTCAATGTCTGAACTTGCAGCTCCTCTCGTACTGAGCAGGATTACTGTGGCAGACAGTGTAACTGAGTCTGAGCAAGCTGAAGATGATATCAAAGATTATATCGAAACATGTTCAAGAACAAATCAACATTAAATTGAGGTAAGATATTTGCAGACTCAAAAAACTTGATTAAAAGAACCTCAAAAGATTACTTCCTAAAATAAACCATTAGAAAAATATATGCCTAGACTGGGGTTTGAATCCGGGACCTTTATACACTAATGCTGTGCCAGTGAACTATCCTAAGGCCTCCAAACTAAATGTAAATTTTTCTCTTATACATTTTTAATTGGGGGCACGCCGTAGCATAGTGGTTAAGGCACTGAGCTACAAGTCGGAGGGTCGAGGGTTCAAGTCCCGTTGGGGTCAGGATTTTTAAACTGACCCAAGCCCTCTGGCGGCACTATGGCCCTGGGGTCGACTCAGCCTCTAACGGAAATGAGTACCAGACGCTTGTTCTGGGGTAAAGGCGGCCGTCACGCAGGGCTGACAACCCGGCTGATTGTCTAGAAAAAGTGGGAGCCTTAACCTCCTACTACCCCAAGGGTCTCCGGGCCTGTTGTGGGGTCACTTTACTTTACTTACATTTTAATTCCCGATAGCGCCAAAGGATTACGAACCATTTTTTGACACGTGAATGGCAGCTTCTTATTTAAGAATACTTTTAATGGGAATTTAACATTACTTTATAAAGCCAGTAGAGCTTCTTTTGATTTTTTTTGTGAAATTGCAATCTTGCTATCATGTCACAACAACTCTATATCAGAATAGTTAGACTGTATACAGATTCCGTCTTTAGTTTTGATTGGAACATAAAATAACTCTTATATGGAAATAAAATGTTTTTAGATTTATGTTTATATAATACAATTTTAAGCTACAGATATGAGGAACTTTCCACAAAAATTTGAGATAATTTTCCATTGTACTCTGTATTACGTACAACAAAATTTTAAAATATTATAAATACACAATTATACATACCATATGTTGCTTCCATATACAAAAATCATTCCTTTGTAATTTTGATGTAGAGGAAGATATATATAACTACCAACACTTTTACATAAAAATATTTTGTTTATATTTTCATCCTTATAAAATGTGAATATCATGAATTTCCATCAAAATTAGCCAATATTTTATATAAAATATATTTATAATATAGATAATAAATTTTACTCTGTGTGACTAATTTTAATCTCAAGTATACTTAGGATTCTATGAAAAGTATTATCAACTGGATATACTTGGTGGCAATGCTAATTTGAAAAACCAAGACTGAGTGAAGTGGCTGTTGTCACTGGCTAGCATATTATCATATTCTAGCATTATCATATTATCATATCACATGGTTACCATGATGCAATCAGTTTTCTTTATAGGATTATTACTTATTAATCAAAGAGTTATTCAAATGCCTTCACAAGGTTAAGTGAAACCTGCTTAAGACTGTATAAAAAAAAGTTCTATGGTGTGAGAAGAAATCAAATTTGGAATCTCTGGAATAATATTTAGATATGCTGTTACACCACAGAAACATGTATGGTATATTGAATTATTATAGGAAATATCACTATGAGATTTAATTTAAGATTTAAAATAAAATTCTTTATACCTCACCTCATATCGAGTCATCTAATTAAACCGGTTTCAAAACCTAGGTGGTTTCATCATCAGTAATTTCATTCCTGTTGTCCAGGAAAACTGGTTCTTACTTCATCTATTTGTGACCTCTGAATCAAATCAAATTCCCTGGGAATTTCAAAATTTATTAGTTCTTCTTTTTATTTTATAAAACAAATATAAAAACAAAAGAGCTCATGGTTTGGGAAAAAATTCCACATCCAAAAATAAGAAAGAAGAACTAATTAATTTTTTTATTTCCAGGGAATTTGTTTTAATTCAGAGATTCATTGGTTCACCAACAGATGGAGTAAGAAGCAGTTCTCCTGAACAACAGAACATCGGTCATAAAATTACTGATGATGAAACCATCAAGGTTTTGAAACCCATTTAATTAGAAGACTGGATATGAGATCATATAATTTTAACTTAAATCTTAATGTATGATATCTTTAGTTCCTGTGTTTTACATATTCTTTCAATTTTTTTGAATTATTAACACAAATAATTTTGTTAGAATTTTAAAAACTGTTGCAAAATAGAGAAAATTAAAACATACCAGTAACATAAATTACAGAAAATAATAATCCAACTAAATGAAAAATAATCACACTAAAACCTTGCTAAAAGATGAATTAATTTAGACTGTGTATTTTTATTGAGTTGTTCATCACCTTCTGATAAACATTTCTCACAATTATTTTCCAATGGCCAGAATTGACACTTAAGTCATTTCTGCTCGAGCCTCCCAGTACAAGCTGACATTTCTCACAATTGCACCATATTTAAATATTATAAGATTTATAAATATAAAAAATAATTTGTCTTTCTACGAGGGTAGATCAAATATAAACCGGAATTTGTATCTGGAGGCTCTGGTAGCGAACTGCAAAGGTTGCAGTTTGGAGAGGAAGTTGGTGAGGGTGTCTGGAGTAGGGATCTTGATGTGTCGCACTCCGAAGAGCGGCCGCTTGCTTCAGTACACCATGAATGAGCAAGAGGTACACATGTCTGTTGCACAATGCATTATTATTAAGTTTTTGGCGAAAGAAGGCACTAAACCTTCTGAAATTTTGAGAAGGCTCCATGTGCAGTTCAGGGAAGCAACCCTTTCAAAGATGCAGGTGTATGATTGGCGCAAAAAAAAATTTAGTGGGCCGGGATTCAGTGGAAAATAAGCCCTGCCAAAGACGGCAACGAACAAGCATCACTGCAGACAACATTCGTGCTGTACGGGACCTTATTGAGGAGGATTGGCGCGTAACAATTTCTGAAATTGCTTCACACATTGGAATAAGCTTCAGAAAGCAGCATATCGCAACAAGCGCTGCCAGAAACTGGTCCAAAATGTGATTGTGCTGCATGACAATGCAAGGCCACACATGCTCGGTTGACACAAGAAAAACTGACAAAAATGCATTGGACACTTCTGGAACATCCTTCTTACAGTCCAGATTTGTCACCCTGTGACTACCATTTGTTTGGACCACTGAAAGAAGACCTGGGAGGAAGGTGGTTTGGTGACAATGCAGTGGTAGAGGAGTTCGTGCGCAACTGGCTGACTATATGTCATCCCTTATTCTTGAAGGACGGCATCAAAAAGGTGCCAACTCAATGGCAAAAGTGTGTTGGAAATGCAGGAGACTATGTAGAAAAATGAGGTGGTGGTTTTGTATTTTTTTGTTAATTCAATAAAATTGTAAACAATAATTCCGGTTTATATTTGATTCACCCTCGTATCTGTCCATCATATAACGAAACTGACTATCATTTAAAGTTTTCATGTATCAGTAATAATTAATGGACAGATTTGTGTGTACTAAAATGTTAAGATTAGAACATAATTGAGCAGGAAGATCTTTTTATTCAATCAATTCAAAATAACACAGTTTGATAAATATAAATGTTCATTCCTTTTTGTGAGATCTAGCATTATTACTTTAACATTACAGATATTGCTTTTGTATTAGAAAATAAATTATGTTTCATTTATATAAACATTATATTACTCTGTGATAAATTAGTTTTTAGAGCATAAAATTATTTTCCTAATGATAATTAAACCAGACACATATATAACACTTAAGTTCCAAGTACAACCAGTTGATGGTAATTTTGTAGTGAAAAGTCAAAACATGGTATGTTCCTAGATAGAAAAAAATGATTGTAAAAACAAATTGTCTGCCATACGCTGAGGGTAATCTGAAGTATCAGAAAGCAAACATATATATAGTTATGATGGTCTTGTGCCATAGTTGAGTGGTTAAGGCAAGATGCCTCGGCACAGAGCTATGGGACTTGCACTGGTTTGAGTCTCCAAGCGGGAAGAAATTTTCTCATGGAATTTCAACGAGTGGCCACCCAGCATCATGAGGAATTTGGGTAGCTGCAATGAGTAGTGGCTCCAGGTTGAGAAAACCAGCTATAACAGCTGGAGGACCCATTATGCTGACCACATGTCACTCCTACACTTCTACCTCTGTGATTAATACATATGAAAATGAGGTCAGCAGCTGTCTGGTAGGCAAGGGCTTTCTAGGCCTGTCACACCATGGAGTTTGTTCTTTTTTATAGTTATGATATTAAAAAATACAAAATAAAACCATTGAATGTTAAAATATAAGGGGTAATGTAAAATTTGCAGCAATATTTTTTTTTGTATTTTAATTAATATTGTTTAGATTTCTTTGTCCATTATGCGCAGTTCTTTAAATATCAAATGTAAATTTTGAAAATGGTCCTCATGCAACAAGAAGTAGCTCATAAAATTCCATTTTCCTCAAGAGATCTGAAAATGGGTACATGTTGTTTGTAAATATATTTATTTTCCTTGTTCAAGGCTTTGTAATGCATTTCTCACGGAATGGATACAGAACCTTGAATATATAATTATACCATTTCTTCATCTATCGATGGTTACAATGTTAGTTTTTATGTTGGGGTCATCAGTACAAAATCAAACTTTTTAACTCACTTAAGATTATTATATCATGTTGTTAACTTTTCACTACAAAATAGTAGATTTTATTTGGCCTCAAAATTAATTTTTTGTTATAATTTTATTTTGTTTATAACATTACTGAATTTAATAGTCCCAAAATAATTCAGGAAGAAAATGGTGATACTGACAACTCATGAGGAAGAACTTTTCATTTGTCTAAATCAATTAAATAATAAAATTGCGAGATCAGTTAATTAAATAAATATATATTTATTTTTTTAACAGGCACATACACACACAGGACAATAAAATGTCGCTATGCTAGCACTTAACATATTTAAATTCTTCCTCACATGAGACTGCATATCACAACTTCAAGGCAGTGTATTAAAAGCACATTGTGAACCAGGATTTCTCATATTATCAACTATTAAGGATTAGCACTCATTCATTATTCTGGACACTCCCAAAATAAGAGAATGTTTGTTATATCTTGCAAAAATAATAAGTTTTAAAGTGACTTGTTTATCAAGATTGTCTTGATCTTATATGAAGTAATGGTAAATGCATGCAATTGAAGATGTAGGGTCGAATTTTTGAATGCATTAGACCGTAAAAGGCGTTCTCTGCTGAGAAAGTTGTATCCTAATACGTTTTCGCGTACTCAAAAATCTGTTCATGTGATAATAATTGTTGAAATTCCTAAGCTACCTGTCGAGATGACTTAGGAGAGATATGAATCGTGAGAATCCCAATGGGAACCGATGTACTTTGAAACCTTGCTGCTTTATCCAAGATGTCGGACCTTGAAGACTTTGATCATGTTTTCGGTATACGCGGAGAAGAGGAATTTGATAGAGTCTACCAAAGAATTCAACTGGAAGAACAGGAGAATCGGCGTAATATTGCGCAATGCAGACGTCGTTGTATACGGTATTATTTGTGGGACGCAAGTGTACATGCATTCCTCTAGCAGACGAAAATAACGGAAGTGGTTTTATCGTGAGAATTCTGGGTAATTTCTTGCCAATATTACAAAAACGACGACTTTCATGCATGACCAGTTAGTGGGTAGCTAATTCGATCTTTGCACTTGCTCACAGTGTGTCAGCTCACCAGTGATTGGAAGTAATTTGAGTAGAGACTAATGTTGTTTATTTTTTATCATTTCACTCACCTCATACTTCATAATTTATAGCAGACCCAGGGTTTCTTCACGTAATTCGTGACAATGTCACGAATTACGTGAAGAAACCCTGGGTCTGCTATAAATTATGAAGTATGAGGTGAGTGAAATGATAAAAAATAAACAATATTAAAGAACCTCATAGTGTTATTTCCTATCTACATAACTTAAGAGACTAATGTATTTGCATGCGGCCCTTTAAATTGTATTTGATGAAGAATAGTTATAATATTGGATATTCGATAAATCTTGCTTAGGAAAGACAATGAATCTTGAATTGATTAAAAGTCAGTTATAAAATGTATTCAAAATAATTCTCTTATTTCCTGAAGTGTCCAGAATTTTTATAACACAATGTCTTGATTTTACACACAAATTCATTAAGTGTGCTTGTCTTCATTTAATCTTCAAGATGATGAATAGCGGTTTAAATTATTTATTCACTATATCACTGTCCTAATGAACACTTTGTACTTACAATTTATTCACAACTTTTTTTCCCCATTTTCATTGCGAATATGATCAAAATGCTCCATTTGCACTGATAACACAATAATTATTTATATTATAAGAAGTCAATAAAATACCCAAATCACCAAATTAAAATTTAAAAGAGCCAACTAGCTTTAATAGCGGAACTATCATACTCAAGACTGAAGAAAATAGGTACACAAAATAACAATTAAAATTTTTGACTATGTCATATGACAAGATTAATAATTTTAAATGACTTTATGACATCATAAATGTAATCCTCTTCTCTTTTAATTAAAGAAAAGAGGGCGCTGACTGGAATAGGACCCTTGTCATTATTCATAATTTTATCTTTATTTTTTTAAATTTCTAAACTTTCAAGAATGTCAAGGAATTTGAAATTAATATTTAATTTTAGGAAGTTATATTTTGAGGTTATTTTAATTATATTATTTTTGGTCTGGACATCTTACCTCAATATTAATGTTGATTTGTTCTTGGACATGTTTCAAAACAATTCTCTGTTTTATCTTCAGCTTTCCCAGACTGGTTTTATTTATGTTGCATTATGTTGCACCACCTGGATGTCGATGTCAGCTCCATCCTGTGGTTGGCCAAAGAACCTCCAAACAAGGTCACCCTCCATCGAATATCAAAATTCATAACTCTGTTTCTGTTCTTCTTTGAATATAAATTTTTTCCCAAATAGTCAGCTCGTTTGTATTTTCTAACTGTTTTAATAATTTAGTGTCTGAATTTATATTATGTTTTTCAGACCAAACATGAGCAGCAACTGCAGATTTTTCATATTTCTTCTCATTTTTATATATTCTTATGTGTTCTTTGGTTCTAATTTTTAGGTTTCTTTTTTGTTTCTTCCCTATATATATCTTTTCACAACCCATGCATTCAATTTGATATATTCCTGACTTTTTATTTTTATCAGTTTTTTCATTTTTGTTGGTTTTTATTAGTTTATTTAAACTGTAGTTATTTTTTGGTGCTAATTTAATATTAAACTTCTCAAATATATTTTGAAATTTATTATGTACCCAGGGTGTGATATGTGAATTTCCTATATTTTTTCATAGGTGGTTCTTCTTTTTCAAGATTACTTCTGTTTATCATTTTTTGTTTTTTATACTTTTCTATCCTTTTATGTACCATTTTTTCATCAAACCCATTTTCTCTTGCTACTTTGATTATGTGTTTTTTCTCATGTTTGAAATCTTCTTCGTTTAAGGTAAGTTTACCAATCTATGAGTTAAACTATTAAATGCTGCTAATTTATGTCCAATTGGATTGAACCCTGTTGATTTTATAAAATTTTCCGTATGAGTTTCTTTCCTATGAATCCTGAATTCAATTTTTTTCTTTTTTCTTCGTTTCTGACCAATTTAAGATCCAAAAAAGGTATTTGTTTATTGTCTTCTATTTCTTTGGTGAATTTAATGTTTGTACTCTGTAAATTTAATAGTTTTAGGGAATCTTCTACATGTTTTTCTTTAACAATACAAATTATATCATCAACATATCTACTCCAAAATTTAAACATTGTGGGATGTGCTTTGGTGATTTTACATTCAAAATCGCTCATAAATAAATTTGCCAGGAAAGGTGATAATGGGTTTCCCATTGAGAGCCCTGATTTTTGTCTATAGAAATTCCCATAACTACAGTTTAAATAAACTAATAAAAACCAACAAAAATGAAAAAACTGATAAAAATAAAAAGTCAGGAATATATCAAATTGAATGCATGGGTTGTGAAAAGATATATATAGGGAAAACAAAAAGAAACCTAAAAATTAGAACCAAAGAACACATAAGAAATATTAAAAATGGAGAAATTGAAAAATCTGCAGTTGCTGCTCATGTTTGGTCTGAAAAACATAATATAATTCAGACACTAAATTATTAAAACATTTAGAAAATACAAACGAGCTGACTATTTGGGAAAAAATTATATTCAGAAGAACAGAAACAGAGTTATGAATTTTGATATTCCGATGGAGGGTGACCTTGTTTGGAGGTTCTTTGGCCAACCACAGGATGGAGCTGACATCGACATCCAGGTGGTGCAACATAATGCAACATAAATAAAACCAGTCTGGGAAAGCTGAAGATAAAACAGAGAATTGTTTTGAAACATGTCCAAGAACAAATCAACATTAATATTGAGGTAAGATGTCCAGACCAAAAATAATATAATTTGAAATTAATGTCTAATCTAACCAGTCTGAAATTACTTTTATCAATAGCATGACCATAATTAGACATATGTTGAACAACCCCAGATTTGTCAATTCTATTCAACTGAAAATGAAGAATATGCTCTTTAAATCTGGTTAAAATACATCTTCTTGTTTGTCCAACATATTTCTTATCACTGTTTTTACACCCAATCTCATAAATACTGAATCTTTTTAAAAATCAACTTTAGCTTTAGGACCAGCATATTATACAAATTTCTCATAAGTAATGCCACGAGTGATTTCCAAATTATCAATAAATTCACGACTCACAAAGTGAAAGCAGGAGCTGATAAAGAGAAATCAATAAAGAGCGAGGTGAAACACGACTGTCATTGGTGTAAAACAGAATTCATTGAAACGTGATTGGTCATTGACTACCATTTGCGACATGAGTTAAATAGTCACCAAGAAGATCTTCCTATTGTATTAAATAATTATTTAGTCTGTGTAAAAATATGGCATTTACATTTTTCTTTAACAATAGATCTATATAAAAATTTTTGATGCCAAAATTATGGGTACACTTACTTCAAGAGCCAGTGCAACAGATGGCATCCAAATCTAATTTTTTTTAAATGGTACTTTGCCGATTGATACATAACATTGTCCAATTATACAAAGTCTGGAAATACAGAAACTGCTTTTTTATTTCATTCCCTTTTATTCCTAGTAAGTGTTTGTGTTTCCGATCTAAAAATATGGATATTAGTAATGAAATCGGAATACTGATCATCTCCAAGACAGAATAACCATAACAGCTGCTTTAGATCCTCACATGTTGAAGATCATTTGAAGGAATATGGTAAAATATTTGAGGAAGTTTAATGAGAATGGTAATGGATATGAAGAATACACATAGCTGGGGACTTCACTATCGTATGTTCTGTGTTCTGCATTTGTAATAATTGCTATGATTCCAGACTTTATTGCTAACCTATATTTTTATTATGTTCCCTGCAGGAATGAGGAAGAAAACTGGATCTTGTAAATTAAACAGAATTGGTTATAAGTAGAGATTGGTGAAATTCGGGAGTTGTGATAACGCAAAATGCTCTAATTTTGTCATTATCTTGTACCATTTCTTAACTCCACTTCCCTAACCTCAAAAAAAAGTATTTACGAATCGCAAAATCCTATGATAGCACGAAATAACACCAAAATTAAAAATTTTCAACGAATTCTGGAGATTTTTTTTTCTATTCATGAAATGTTTATAATGCATTTTTAAACACAGTTTTTGGATTAAATCTTCCTTTTAACTGCTATATCTGCTTCTTCCATGCACTCTTGCAAAGGGAAATTGTTGCAACACAGTTCACAACATAGAGGTAATATTTTTTGTCCTTCCCATGCTCAAATATGGTATCTCCATAGATTTTAAGTTCTACAGCCAATATGAATTGCAAGAAATACAAATTATATTAACGTGTAAGATAAGTTTTCCCCCCTAAATTTTTGCAGAAATAATTATCAATTTTATATCAATCACTATTAATTAATGGTATGTTCAAATCTGAAGAAAAAATTTCTCACCATGGTTGCTTTTTCTTAAAAGGTAAATTTTGCTTACAAATTAGTGACTAGGATTAAAATTTTATGCATTTTAGTGTATTAAAATCAATATCAATTGTACAAGCTAAATGTTGACCTTAAACTACTGGATATATCATTCTTATTGGGTTTAATATACTGAACTAGGATTAAAAAGACTCAAATTTACACTTTTTTAGATAACACCGCCAAATTCCCAATGACATCAAAATCTTGAAATTTTAAAACAAATTTTCCCTAAAAATAAAACCACTTTCACGGATCTCTAGTTATAAGTTATAATGCTAAATTTCGCATAAGCACAAACTTTTTCTCAACAATTTGTAATGACTACCATTTTATAACATAGAATTTGATGATCATTGAGAACAGTGCAAATGAAACAAATTGAGCCCCCATCACATAACATAGACATATCATGAGCATATTGACAAAGTGAAAAAGTGATAAAATTATCATCTGCATAATAGAAATTTAAAAAAAAAAGAACAAATACAAGAAAATTTTTAAAATCTGATTTTATTTTACAACCTGTTGAGTAGTCACTCCTGAACACTGTTTCTAAAACTTTATTTCCTAATTCTGTTCTTTTTCTCTTCCTAAATCAAATACCTGTAAAATGCAATTTATTTTATTTTCCAAACTGGTGTAATTTCTATTTCCCAAATTTATTCTCTTTTTAACATTTTGAGTCCAGCGGTGGTACTAGTACCACGACATTTAAATGACACTTAAGCTGGAGAAAATTAAATCCCTCGGCATGCCTGTGCCGGTAGATTTACAGGGGTGCTTTTCTGGTTCAGAAAACACCCCTGTAAATCTGCCGGCACAGGCATGCTGAGGAATTTAATTTTCTCCGGCTTCAGTGTTATTTAAATGCCATGGTACTAGTACAACTGCAGGACTCAACGTGTTAAATGTATATTATGTCAACAGTTTTAATGTAATCTCTGTAATCTTTTAATATCTTGGAATAAATTAATCAGATAATTAGCAATCTATATTAGAAATAATTTTATTCATAAATTTTAGACAAAGCATAACATTAAGAAATTAATATTAGGAAGTATGTAATGAAGTGGAATTTATTTATTTTTTATTTTTCTGCCAGAATTCAGTACTTTTGGTCACTTTTCTGCCTATATACCCATGACATGAAAGGATCTCTGTAATCATTAGTTGTTATACTCACCCCACTTAGTAATAACATCATATTGTTTCTTTATGGCTTTGCAGTGCATATATTAAATGCAAGAAATAAGAGATTTTGTTTATATTACAATATTTAAACTTTTCTGGTTTCTGTTTGCTAAAATGAATATAGGAGAATCCACTGCTGTTTTTGTTTATATTTATGCTAAAACATAATTGAGTCATTACTAATTTAATGTTCAGTTATAAATACTGTGGCTAAAATATTAAGCATTTTTTGCATCCTTATGTTTCAATGTTTTTATTATTCATTTCATACAACTCAATGTCTTCTTAATAAGAAGCTACCATTTGCAAGATAGAAGCAAAGGTTTCATAGCATTTGGTGCACGGGAATTAACAGTGTATATAAGAGAAAAATTTGCATCTAGATTGGAGTTCGCTCAGATAGCTCACTTGGTAGAGCATTTGCCTAGAGTGCAAAAGCTCCTGGGTTCGAGGCTCTGCCTAAGCATATAATTTTTCTCTCAAATATAATTCATCTATCATTGATATGTATGAAATGAATAATAAAAACATAGAAAGAATCCTTACTGGCTTTATAATGTAATGTAAAATTCCCAAATAAATGTCTTCTTAATAAAGAAGCCATCATTTGCTAGATAGAAGCAAAGGTTTCATAGCATTTGGTGCATGAAAATTAACAGCATATATAAGAGAAAAATTTGCATTTAGATTAGAGTTTGTTCAGAGCATTTGCCTAGAGTGCAAAAGGTCCTGAGTTCGAGGCTCTGCCTAAGCATATAATTTTTCTCTTCAAATATAATATATCCATCATTGAGATGTATGAAATGAATAATAAAAACATAGAAAGAAGCCGTATTGGCTTTATAATGTAATGTAAAATTCCCAAAAAAAGTCTTCTTAATAAAGAAGCCACCATTTGCAAGATAGAAGCATAGGTTTCATAGCATTTGGTGCACAGGAATTAACAGCATATATAAGATAAAAATTTAGCTCACTCGGTAGAGCATTCACCTAGAGTGCAAAACATTCTGGGTTTGAGTCCCAGTCTGAGCATATAATTTTTCTCTTTAAATATAATTCTTATATTTATCTATGCTATCTGCACAATGTTTACAAATTGTAAGTAAAAGAGGTTCTAATATCGGTTTGTTAGAGGATATACAAATTTAAAAGATCATGATCGGAGAGATAAATATTCTATAACCTGCGAGAGCATGCATAGCCAGTATATTTTTCTATGTTAAAATTTTATAGGTATTTTAATCATCACCTGACAAAGAATAGTGAACAAATATGATTTTATCAACATATTTCCCTCAGGGGTCCTCATCTAGGGGATATGTGGATGGCAACCACAAGGTGCCCAAGCTGAGCAAAACATTTCTTCCACTTACTTGTGTTTTGCACTCTTTTAACTTTACTATCTAACCTCTCTTGGTTAACTCTTGTTTTTTTCGACCCCGACGCTATTAGGGCATCCGAGGGCTAGGGAGTCTTTCCTTTCTTCCATTTCTTCTTTCCTTTATTTTCTTTTCTTCTCCAGAAAAGCCTGACCAGAGGCTATCACTGGTCTTGCCTTCCTTTGGCCAGCAACCAATCGAAGGGACTATTATTATGCTTTCAAGTCTTATACGAGAATTTCCCGGGGAGGGAAAATTTTCTATAGGATCGTAACAGGCCTTGGCCTAATACTTGGAAGGAAGAAGAAGAAGAAGGTTTAATATTTCATTGTATTAATTTAAATTTTAACATTCGCAATGATGGAAAATTATTATTTTGAAAAGAAAAATTAACACCTAAATAGGGATTTGTACCTGAAACCTCTAGATCTGTATGCTAGTGTGCTAACCATTATACCATTTCAGGTTTCAGATGCAAATGATAGTATTTCTTCCTCCTATACAATTCTCAGCTCAACTTGAAAACCTGTGACATGACTTTTTTTAATTCCTTCATAAACACCTGTCAAATTTTATTCTTTGGGTTTCATTTTTCAAATTATTTCCCATCATTTACAATGATTTTTACATTTTTCTAACGATATTTAACTACATATGTAGCATGAAGACGTGGCAGCCATATTGATTTTAATGAATATTCTATGCAACAACAAACATGTGTTCCAGTGCAGCCAATATAGAGTATTTACTAATTAACCGTACATATATGCTTAAGAATTTCAGAACTTACTAATTATTTTTGGGGTTGCATTCTTTCACAGGTTAGAGTACTTAAAATTGCATTAGGTTAGCTTTTAGTTGGTCTTTCACAGGTTAGAGTACTTAAATTCCATTAGGATAGCTTTTAGGTTCATTAAATATCGTGTTGGCTGCATCCCATGATTCCATAGGGTAAACCACTTTGCATTTATTGGCGCAAGTGCAAGTTGCAGGATTGGAACTTAGAAAAATTGTTCATATCACATATTGTAAAGTATTACCCAATTCTCTTTATCAGACAGCAGTCACTACCAATGCTATTTGGTGGCTTCTAATTCAAGAAAACATTTTTTATGAGAATTTTTATAATGAAATATTTTTTTATTCAAATATAATTAATTGATAAGCCATTCAGATACCATAAAAACTCAATGTGATGTTATCTAGTGGATCATGTATTTATTCATTGTAAGTACAAATTAAATTATTGATGATTTTTGTAAAACTACGATACTTAACAATATTCTGGTGGGTCTAAGTCAATTAAATTTGTCTTTTTTTCTTAAGTAAAAGAAAAAATAAATATTCATAAACTTAAAAGTACATACAATGTTTGTTGAATAATTCACTCAGTTCATCACAATAAAGAAATGCCCGTCAGCATACAATTCACATTGTGAACAAATTACGTCCAACATGGTTATTTTCGTTTTATTCGTCAGTATTTACATTTATATAAGTGAGGTAGCCGTGGCTCTCGTGTAAACTCTATTTGAGACACCTTCTCAAGGCACCGAGGTGGGTACACATAGAAAAACAAGCTACGATTTGTTTACAACAAGAAATCAACTTAGTTGCGTTTTTATTATTTAAATAAATATGGGTGATATCGCAAACAAATCATTGCTTTATCTCAAGATTACCAGGTAACAGCCTACTACAATTTGTCAAATTCAACTATTTATATTTTTGAAAGAGTATGTTTAAAACTGGAAGCATATATAGGACTCTCAATTTTAAACATTGAAAACTGCCCTTATTATTAATTTAATACTTCTCACTGAATTATATTTGAAGAGAAAAATATATGCTCAGACTGGGGTTTGAACCAAGATCTTTGCCAATGTTCTACCAACTGAGCTATCTGAGCACTCCAATCTGAATGCAAATTTTTCTCTTATATATTATTGGCACTCGAAAATTAACAATGTATAAGAGAAAAATTTGCATTTAGATTGAAATGCTCAGGTAGCTCAGTTGGTAGAGCATGGGCATAGAAAGCCAAAGGTATTGCATTCAAACCCCAGTCTTAGCATAAATTTTTCTTTTCAAATATAACTGAAAACTGTATAAGAATTTCTATAAAAGAAAGTTGCCAAAATCTAAAAAAAATCCTTATACAGTATTCATTTAGTTTTTTTCAAATACTATGAAACATGACAGATTTATTCACATACTCAGATTCTTATATTTTGCTGACAATGACATGGAAATTGACAAGACAGATGAAAATTATGACAGACTATGGAAAATTAGACAGGTTTTTGATTTACTAACTGAGGCTTACAAAAAATATTATAATTCTTCTGAAAATTTGGCAGTGGATGAAATAATTATAAAATTCAAAGGTAAAGTGGTTTTCAAACAGTATATCCCAAAAAAACACAAACTTTCGGTATAAAAATATATAAATTGTGTGACAGGTCTGGCTATACTTATACAATGAAGGAATACTTAGGAAAGACAAACAACAAACGACACAAGATTTGACAGCTATACATTCAACAGTGAACAAACTGACACAAGACATACAAGGACTGAGTCACAAATTATATATGGACAATTTCTTTTCCTCTCCAGACTTACTCAATGACCTATCTACGAAAAAAATAAATTGTTGTGGGACTGTTAGGTCAAACAGGAAAGGTATGCCAGCAGACTTGTGTACCAAGAGGTCAAAATTGAAAAGGGGTGACATTAGGGTAAGAACAAAACATGACTTGACCGCAATTGTATGGAAAGACAAAAGAGACTTGCACATGCTGACAAATACAGGGTGTCCGAAAAGTCCCTAACCATTTCTGAGAAAACACTAATTTTTTGCTCTCTATTGTATGTAATCTGAAATATGTTGACCACACAACAACGAATAGACATCCTAAGTTGGAGACTCAATGGACTGCCCTTCGCTGAGGTACAAGAACGGTTTCACCAACGGCACCAAACAGAAGCACCAACGCGAACAACCATAAGAGGTTTGGTGAACAAGTTCAAGGGAACTGGGAATGTTTGTGACGAGAAACGTTCTGGACGGCCATTGACTTCACAGGAAACTGTGCAAGACCATATGACAGGCGATTGAGCAGAGTCCAAAAGCGTCGGTACATCGTCTCAGTCAGGAACACGACATCCCAAAAATCCATTGTGTGATAATCTTGCCCTTCGTACTGAAGAAAAAGGCTTACCACATTCCAGGTGCTCCATCATCTTGAACCTGAAGACTATGCGGCACACATGGCCATGTGCCACAACTTAATTGAGGCAGTAAACAACGAAGATTTGTTGGAACACGACCAATTCAGTGATGAGGCTACCTTTCATACCTGTGGCCTCGCCAATTGCCACAACAGCAGGACATGGGCTGATGAACAACCAAACATCCCCTTAGAAGGTGAACGTATGGTTGGGCCTCACCCAAGAGCGCATTTACAGTCCATTCTTCTTTGCTGAAGCAACAGTCAATTCTACATCAAACCTGGACATGCTTGAGCTATTCCTGGAGCCCCAATTGTTTGCCGACAACATTTTGGATTTAGTGATGTTCCAACAAGACAGCACCCCACCACACTTTGTGCACATTGTACATGATTACCTCTACCAGACGTTCCCAGGACGCTGAATTGGACGAGGCTCACCATGGACCTGGGCAGCACGATCGCCTGATCTAACGCCCTTGGACTTCTTTGCATGGGGTTACATCAAGAGTCAGGTTTACAAGATCAAGATTAGGCATTTGCAACACCTGCATGAACACATTTTCGGCATCGGTGCATACAATTACCCGAGCAATGTTGCAGCGTGTGTTTAGGTGCGCTGAGGAGAGATGGCAACTCTGCTTCGATATGGAGGACAGTCATGTCGAACTATAGTGATTTCGTCCAATTACAGTGTCTTCTTTGATACTACAAACATTTGATTTGAATTAAACTGCTCCTTCCCAGAAATGGTTAGAGACTTTTCAGACACCTTGTATATATAATGCACCTGCAGACGGGAATTTTTATGATGATCATGGCAATGCTCTAAAACCAAAAATAATAGAGGACTACAATTGACATATGGGTTATGTGGACAAGTCTAATAGAATGGCTAATAGCTATTCTATCAGTAGACGGACAATGAAATGGACTAAGAAACTGTTCTTTCGCCTGACTGACTTGACTATTCCGAATAGTTACAGTTTATTGACATCATGCGGTGCATAGAGACTTCAGACTCTGACTTGTACGTGAACTATTAGAACTAGCTGGCAGACAGACCCGCCCCCAACGACGTGTAGTAGGACGACCTTCAGACATATCTACAAGGGTTGCTCGTTTAGAAGAAAGAGACAGACAACACTGGCCTACAATTTCGACTACCAGAATAAACTGTACACTTTATTACGCCAGAGAAAAGAAGCGTCGCCATATACAAACAAAATGTGAAAAATGCAACATTGGGTTGTGTATATTGGGGTGCTTCAAGGACTACTATACAAAAAGACAGTTCTAAACGAGTGACTATGGTATCCTGGATTATCAAAATAACGTGAGTAGCATATCAGATATTTTTTAAAAATAAATACTAACAAGAAATTTGCCATGTTAACTCATTATAATTTAAATATGAAATTAGGGGTGAAAAAGGCACCACATGAGTTTTTTTTTTGTGAATACTTGATCTGAAACACAATAGGTTAGAGTCACTAATAACTTCCTTGCAACATTTTCAGAATTTTTGTAATTTTACAAAGAAATAATGTTATCATGGGGAAAATATGTCAAAATTTGGGGTGAAAAAGGCACCAGATGTGTTTTTTTAATTTTTTTGTGAATACTTGATTGGAAACACAATAGGTTAGAGCCACTAATAATTTCTTTGCAATATTTTCTGAATTTTTGTAATTTTACAAAGAAATAATGTGATCATGGGACAAATATGTCCAGTAAGTCATTTAGAGCTTTACATTTCATGGGTTAATCACAGAAATGGAAGATAATTCAGCCTCACTTATATTATATCCAGTCTGAATGTATGATTTAAATTATAAATATGATACCTCTATCAAAGAAAAATATTTTTATAACCTCGAGAAAAATTGTTATAAAAATATGGTATTTCTTAACAAAGAGAAAGTTTTTAAGGCACTTGGAAAGTAGACTAATAAGTTACCTGGTAATCAATATACATGAGCACATAAATTTGAGTCAAATGTTTTGAGATGTATTCCTATTTGTATAAATTCTTGTGTAAGAAACTGGTTTCTTATATTTATGTGATTATTTTAATATTATACCTTCTCTCAGTCTAACTTCTATCCCGAAGACAAATAATGAAATGTTTTTTCCATTACCTTATTTAAAACATGATATATTTATTTGAAGAGAAAAATTATATGCTCAGACCGGGACTTGAACTCGGGACCCTTGGTTCTCTAGACCAAGTGCTCTACCAACTGAGCTACCTGAGCAAGTACCGATCTAAACGCAAATCTTTCTCTATATACATTGTAATTCCCATCCATATTTAGTAATGTTGTAGCTATTAGGTTGAATTTATTATGGACAACATAAGAAAGTTAATCATTTTTTTACAGTTAATACTATTTTGTAAATTTTTATAATGATGACACTAGCAATTAATTGGTATGACTATAATTTCACCAATAATCACCATGAATTGAAAATATGTAGCTCTCAGAGATAAAATACAATATTTAATTTATCCTTTAGTAATTATTAAGGTAGAATTTTTTTATCACTCACCTCATATTGTTCTTCTTATTTGACTATAAACTAGTTTCGGAACATAGTTTCTGTTCCATCCTCAGTATCGTCACGACCGTTGTTCTGTCGTCTTGAAGAGCTGTCCTTCGCTCCTTCCATTGGCTGACTGAAACATCTCGAAACCAGATCATTCTCATCGGGAATTTCAAAGTTCATCAATTTCTTCTTTTTGCTCTTTTGAATGAAGATCTTTTCCCAAACAGTAAGTTCTTTTGGTTTTTCTATTTGTTTTAATAATTTAGCTTCTTTCTTGATAAGATGTTTTTCAGACCATGCATGGGCAGCCACTGCAGATTTTTCTACTTCCCCTTTCTTGACATTCCTGAGATGTTCTTTCACTCTAGTTTTCAAATTTCTCTTAGTTTTTCTTATGTAGAATTTCTCACATTCTTCACATTTAATCTGATAAATCCCTGAAAGGGGAAGTAGAAAAATCTGCAGTGGCTGCCTATGCATGGTCTGAAAAACATCTTATCGAGAAAGAAGCTAAATTATTAAAACAAATAGAAAAACCAAAAGAACTTACTGTTTGGGAAAAGATCTACATTCAAAAAAAAAAAAAAGGAAGAAATTGATGAACTTTGAAATTCCCGGTGAGAATGACCTGGTTTCGAGGTTTTTCAGTCAGCCAATGGAAGGAGCGAAGGGCAACTCTTCAAGACGACAGAACAATGGTTGTGACGATACTGAGGATGGAACAGAAACTATGTTCCAAAACTAGTTTACAGTCAAATAAGAAGAACAATATGAGGTGAGTGATAAAAAATTCTACCTTAATGAATATACCTCATAGTGTGAATTCCTAAAATAAGTAATTACAATACTTAATTTATCCTTTAGTGTTTACATTACATACTAAAAATTACTTGACGTATTGAACTAGTAAATTATTCAGTCTATTTTTTAAAATTAATTTATTATGTAAAAATGAAGATTTAAATATAAATTTTCTGCCATTTAAAAAATCTAGGGATCAAAGTTAGGTAGAGAGAGGATTATAATTCACCAACACTCAACCAGTTATAATTTTTGCAGTAAGTGATTAAGGCAACTGCAAATGTAGCCATCAAAACTTGAATTCCAAACAGATTCAAGTCTCAGAGCATGTAAGACTACTTCATCATTAACACTAACTGTAAAAACCATTAATCGACCTCAAAAGCATTCGACATCAATTTAAGAGCACATTCAGTATCGATTTTATATACATCATTGAAGATTCTTGCTAAGCAAGAGATTATTATGAGGTCCTGATAGATGTCTTATTAATTCTTGTAAACTTTCAAATGCCACTTCACAGAAGCAACAATTAAATCTACCCTCACCTCCTTCACTAATAACATTCCGATGTACAGAGCACAGATGTTTAAGCAAGTGTGCTTTTTGCTTAAACATGGCCACACAAAGTCTACATGCAAACGGCTTTTCCCCAGTGTGTACTCTTAAATGAGTCTTAAGGTTCCAACTCATACCAAACTGTTTACCACAATATTCACAACGATATTCTCGTATAGGGGGTGCTTTCCCTGATGTTATAGACGTAGAACCACCTTCTCCACTTGCAGATTCACCAGGAGGTGCAACCTGTGCTTGACAAATAGACCATGGACCCCATGCAGCAGCAATTTCTCTTGCACCAAACTCAGCCGAGCCTGGTAAACTTTCTTCTCCACTTGGTGGCCGAAATTTTACTTCGTCTGTATGTTGCTGAGAAGATGTAAGGTCACCTGGTGCTGGAGAAGCTGTAGGACGGTCTATATAAGGAGGTGCAGACGATGCAGCTAGTGGATGCGCAAGATGACTATGAGGACCTCGAGTTCTATGAGACGTAGGTAAATCGTCAATGTATGACGGACAGAGAGGAACAAAAGGTGGATTCTGTGCTGGTGAATTGTGGAATCCAGGACGACGTTTACGATGTGGTGTCACTACATAATTATCAGGTGTTGTGTCTGTTGCTTTGCTGACGTCTTCTTGTAATTTGCTGTCAGATTCTGGGTCGGAGTAAAAAGTAGAAAAATGTGACTTTCTCTTGGCTCGATGATGTAAGTGGGATGATTCAATGGGAAGAATGGAAGGGATGACTTTGTCTGGAGACTGTCGTCTTTCTTCAGTTTCAATGGCCAGTGGAAAGTCTCTCACTATATGTACACCTGCGTGCTTCTTTCTTCTTGAAGGCTGTAACATCATCACACCATTCTCATGTAACATAATCAAGCCAATAGTTACATATATATACATACATACAGTGAGATCAGTTTAGTAGTGGAAGGCAGATGCGGGTTTTGTGCTGTGAGATAACGAAGGCTTACAATTGCAGGCACAGGACCTGAAATGTGCGCTGACTCAGCAGTTTACGAGTTCACGGCCACAGTTAGATAGTGTACCTCGAGTAGATAAGGTGCTTGATCGCTTTTCCTTGTGAACTGAATGACGTATGTATAATGTAAACTAAATTATATGTAATCAATTGAGTTGGTGTTTACTTGATGAAAATCCATATTTATTAATTAAATAAAAATAAAACATAGTTTTATTTGATTTTCATATTTATTATATAATTCAGTGACAGCTGTTTCGGTACACTGTACCTTCTTCAGACATGTTAACAAATTATGAATTGTGTTCCAACTGATCTAAGCAACAATATAACAATATTTATTTAAATTTTTAAATTTAACAAATTCTCAACTTGATTTGAATGAATCCCCTTTGTTAAATTAAAAAATTTAAATAAATATTGTTATATTGTTGCTTAGATCAGTTGGAACACAATTCATAATTTGTTAACATGTCTGAAGAAGGTACAGTGTAACGAAACAGCTGTCACTGAATTATATAATAAATATGAAAATCAAATAAAACTATGTTTCATTTTTATTTAATTAATAAATGATATGTGTATAAGTTATTTCAATTTTAAAATTTGTATCTTATAATACAGGGTGGACCGCTCGAATGGACCTAATTTCAATTGCTTGTTACTGGCAAACGGTTGAAGATAGAAACTTAAAACAACGTTCATAGTACAGAAAAACTCACCAAGTTTCGAATCCTGTCGGTAGATGGCACAAAGATACGTTTCTCGTTCTTAGATTTAATTGTTTGTGAAAATGGCGACTCCGCAGATGAAAGCGCAAGCTGTTTTGTGGTATGCGGAGTTTAAATCAATCATTAGAGTTCAAAGGGAGTTCCGGCGTGTGTTTAACCGTGATGCTCCAACTGCTAGAAGCATAAAGAAGTGGCGTGATACATTATTAGCTACAGGATCTGTGTTGAAGAAGCATGGTGGTGGTCGCAGAGCATCCGATGAAATGGTAGCAAATGTTCAAGCCGCATTTGAGCGAAGCCCCCGGAAGTCATTAAGAAGAGCTTCGCGGGAACTTCAAATACCAAAATCGACATTACAATGGATTGTCCACAAACGCCTCAAACTGCACGCATATAAGTGCAGTTAGTGCAACGTCTGGAGCCGAATGACATGCCGAAATGAGTGGAATTCGCCAATACGATGCTGGACCGTCTCGGCGCTGATCCTGACTTCATGACCAAGATTTTCTTCTCGGACGAAGCCACTTTCCATTTGTCAGGCAAGGTAAACCGGCATAATGTGCGGATCTGGGGATCGGAGAATCCTCACGCTATTCAAGAGCATGTTCGTGATAGTCCGAAGATGAATGTTTGGTGCAGTTTGTCACATAATAAGGTCATTGGACCGTTTTTCTTCGCCGAGAAAAACTGTTCGTGGTACCACATATCTTGACATGCTGGAGCAGTTCTTCTTTCCACAAATTGAACAACTGCAGCCTAACATCGTTTTCCAGCAAGATGGTGCTCCTCCCCACTGGTCCAATGAAGTTCGTACGACTTTGGACAACATTTTCCCTGGCCGTTGGATTGGTAGGGGAGGACCAATCGCGTGGCCCCCGAGATCTCCCGATTTAACACCACTGGGTTTCTTTCTCTGGGGCTATGTCAAAGATAAAGTTTACACCACCCCAGTCAAAGACCTTCGTGATCTTCGTGAGCGCATCATAGAGGCTATTGAGAACATTCCAGAAGACATACTCCAACGTACTTGGCAAGAAATTGTTCATCGCTTTGATATCGTCACAGTGACTGCTGGGGCTCATATAGAGATGTGGTGATCTGGATATCAAAACTTGGTGAGTTTTTCTGTAATATGAACGTTGTTTTAAGTTTCTATCTTCAACCGTTTGCCAGTAACAAGCAATTGAAATTAGGTCCATTCGAGCGGTCCACCCTGTACATAAGTGTAAAGTGAATCACGTGTGTATGAGTGTAAACTGTATAATGGCTTACTAAGTTATGTAGATAGGAAATAACACTATGAGGTTTTTTAATATTGTTTATTTTTTATTATTTCACTCACCTCATACTTCATAATTCCTAGCAGACCCAGGGTTTCTTCACATCATTTGTGACATTCTCAATGCTGTGTCACATTCACAACTGACGTCCAATGGCCTTCTATCCTGTAGACTGACCTCCGCACCATCTGATGGCCGACCGACAAATTTCCAAATCAGTCCTCTCTCCTTATAACCGGGTATTTCAAAATTCATAGTTGTATTTTCATTCTTGAATATTCAAAATTCATAGTTGTATTTTCATTCTTGCATATTCAAAATTCATAGTTGTATTTTCATTCTTGCAAGAATGAAAATACAACTATGAATTTTGAAATACCCGAGGAGAGAGGACTGATTTGGAAATTCGTCGGTCGGCCATCAGATGGCGCGGAGGTCAGTCTACAGGATAGAAGGCCGTTGGACATCAGTTGTGAACGTGACACAGCATTGAGAATGTCACAAATGATGTGAAGAAACCCTGGGTCTGCTAGGAATTATGAAGTATGAGGTGAGTGAAATAATAAAAAATAAACAATGTATAATGGCTAATAATTTTTCTACTGAACAACGTGTATTTATTTATGAACAATATTTATTAACTCAGTCTGCCAGCCAAGTACAGAGACGTTTCGAAACACAATTCCTGGGTGTAAAAATTCCATCATGTTCAACAGTCCATATTTTGTACAACAAATTTTATACAGAGGTGTCAAAAATGTATGGACAACGAAGGTGAACAGTTCAAACACCTGCTTCAATAAAGTTGGTAAGTACGACAATTTGTAAAATACTTACAAAAATGTGTATGGTTGTATTACCGCGATCCTACACTGTCTGTTCCCCACCGCGAGTGTGTCAGCAGTGTACAGTGAAATCCCCGCGTCTGCCTTCCACTACTAAACTGCTCTCACTGTATATATATATACAAAATAATCTATTTTTAGACTAAAAACTGCAATTAAAAAAACTTATTCTGCTTACAGCAAAATCACATTTATTCAGTTTAATAAAAAATTAGACTGTTTTATAAAAAATATATAAATTACTTTATCTAACAACCTTGTTCGCTTGTACTGGGAAGCCAGAGAGAAAATGACTTAAGCATCAAATCTCGCCATTAGAAAACAACAACAACTACTTTATCTAACAAGGGAAATGTCAACCACTGCATGTCAAAACCTATCTTGAAATTTCTCCCACAAAAGTGTTATATAATGATATAAATAATAAAATAGCAAAATTCCAGGGAATATGTGGTACGATAAAACGATCACTAAATAACAAAACAACAAGAGAGACCCAATTGAAATTTTATAAAATGTTGGCAGTACCGGTACTGCTCTATGGATCAGAAGTCTGGATACATAAAAAACAAGATCTAAGTAGGATAACGGCGGCAGAAATTACATTTTTGAGATCTGTTAAAGGTGCACTAAGGAAGACAGAATCAAGAACACAGAAATAAGACAGGAAGTTGAAATATTTGCAATAACTGATAAAATAGATACATATAGACAAAAATGGAAGCAACACATAGACAGAATGAATGAAGATAGATATCCAAAACAAATAACAAAATACAAACCTAAAGGCACCTGAGATGTGGGCAGACCTAGAAAGAGATGGGCTGAAGTCGGAACGAGTCAACAGACCTAATTCATGAATGCAGATGATGATGAAAAGTGTTATGTACCAAGACCAGTTTAAAAAAAAAGTATCTATCTTTTATCTGCAAGGCACAGAAATATGCCAGAATTCAGCAATTGCAATCAACTGTATGGAGCAGATGGATGTCCCTGCAGGAAAAAGAGTAGAATGGAGTGAGGCAAGACGGGGCATGGATGGCAGGTAGTGATTATTATCCAATCTATTATCTGTTTAAGGAGTAAGTGTAGTTGTTGACGGAGGGCACTGCAGTCGTGTTTATGCAGGAATAGAACACGTGACACTGCTATCTATGAGTGCAGAGGGGAATGGGACATGGGACGCTGACAGTATACACTGCCTTATATGACGTCATGTGTAGCAACAAACAGAGCTTTGTAATTCTTCCGCCTGCAGAGATATTTTGAATGACTAATACCAAGTTGTATTACTTCCCTGTAGTTTAAATGAGAGATTTGGTGCATGATTTTAGTGCTTTGCAGTTAAAAGTGGCAGATTTTTTTTTAACACGGCCTTTATTCATCACAACACTTCTCTGTAAGAAATTTCAAGGTAGGTTTTGGCAAGCAATGGTTGACGGTTCCCTTGTAAGATTACATAAAAAATAAAAGCCAAGAAATAATAATAAATTAAAAATAATTAATAATAAAAATATTAAATAACCTCAAAATATCACATCCTAAAATTAAATAATAATAATATAATTAAAACAAGTGAGAATTCATGCCTTGATCATAGTTTGTTGATTCTTGAGTTAAACTGTTTGCATTCTCAACTACCATCTGACTTGAATAGACGGTTGGTGATCCTGTAGATTGAATCTTCTTCCTCTTTTGGTTGATCAATGAACTTCCAAACCAAATATTTATCTCTGGGAACTTAAAAATTCGTAATCTTACCCTTATAATTTTGGGATGTAGATATTCTCCTAGATTTTTGAGTTATTCTGATTTATCTATTTTGTTTAATTAATTTTGTCTTTGTTTCAATTCTGTGTCCATCTGACTATGCATGAGAAGCTTCAGCAGATTTTTTTTTACCTCCCAATTATTTTCTACGGTGTTCTTTAAATCTTAAGTTCAAGTTTCTTTTTGTTTTACCTGTGCAGAAAATTTTGCAGTCTCTTCATTTTTGTTAGTTTTAATTAGTTTATTAAGGCTATAATAATTTTTATGCTAATTTGATATTGAATTTGTTGATTTTTTTAAAAACTTATTATGTGCGAAAGGATGAAATGTAAATTTCTTATATTTCTTACTTACTTATTTTTCAGCCAGATTTTAATAGCAAAAACTGAAGACGGACTACAAAGAATGTTATACAAACTAAATGAAATATCAAAAAAATACAATATGGAAATATCATCAGGAAAATAAAAAACAATGCCCTTCAAGGGCGCTCATCCAGTTCGGACAAAGATAATATTAGAAAATAAACCAATAGAACAAGTGGTAAGATATAACTTCCTAGGTTGCAAAATATCATACACAGCAGAAACAGATATAAATAACAAACTAAATAAGTTTAATTATATAACAGGAACATTAAAAAATAAAGCCAGGAAAAACTCTATAATAAAATTATACAAGACAATGGTAGTGCCTATTATTACTTATGGATCTGAAACATGGACAGTGACAATACAACAATCTGCCAGAATACAAGCTGCTAAAATGAAATTCCTCAGACCAATAGCAGGATATCAAAGAACAGACAAAAAACATAACACAGAAATAAGATAACAACTAAAAGTAGAGGAATTAAACACAATAATAGTGAAATACAGAACAAACTGGAAAGAACACTTAGCAAGGATGACTGAGAATAGAATACCAAAAGCAGCATACAGCTATTCACCATGAGGAAGAAGAAGTCTGGTAAGACCAAAGAAAAGATGGAAACAGCAGCAATTTGGAGCTGAAACAGGCTAGTAAATAAGCCTAAACCATGACGAAGAAGAAGAAGAAAAAGAAGAAGAAGAAAAGAAGATGACTTCTTTTTCAGTTTGATGAATACTTTCTTTAATAGTGAATGGGGAACATATTTTTAATAAGTCACTTCATACATTCTCTGAGACCATTGGTTTCAACGACGTTTCGTTCATCTTCAGTCATGACTCCAACTGTTGAAATTCTCTGATTGTTGATTTCTCTATGGTCACCTCCAGTTCTGCCATCTTTGGTTGGGTTTATACATTTTGAAACTAAATTTTTTTCTATAGGAATATCGAAGTTCATCAATCAATATTTATTCTTTTGAATGAATATCTTCTCCCAAACTGTTAATTCTAACGGTTTATCCAATTGTTTCAAAAGTTTTGCATCTCTATTAATTTTATGATGTTCCAGCAAACTATGTGCAGCAATTGCTGATTTTTCAATTTCACAATTTTTAATATTTCAAAATCGTTCTTTAGTACATATTCCAAATTCCTTTTTTTTTCCCCCTATATATGCACTTTGCTGCAATCATTACAATTTATTTGATAAATTCCAGATTTTTTACTGTCTGGGATATTGGTTCTTTTATTGGTACTTAGAAGTTTACCCAAACTGAATTTATTTATTGGTGCCAAAGTAACATAGTGTTTGTCAAACATATTTTGAAATTCTATGGTACTTCAGGATGGTAAGTAATTTTCTTGAATTTTTTTTCTTTTCTTTGCTATCAGTTTTTAGGGTAGTGTATTCTTTAAGTCTTTTTTTCTGTTTGAATTTCTTTAATTTATTTGTTATTAATACTTTCTTTGATTAATTTTTGTTTTCTGAACCTATTTATTTTCTTATAAATATTTTTTTTAAAGCCGTTCTCTATTGCAACTTTTATTATGTGTTTTTTCCTCTAGATTAAAATTTTCTCTGTTCATGGAATGTTTACCAGTCTCTGTATTAGACTATTAAAGACTGTATGTTTGTGTGAAAGTGGTTGATTCCTGTGGCTTTAATATAAATTATATCAGTGTGTGTTTCTTTCCTGTAAATTACAAATTCTACTTCCCTTTTTTCTTTGTTCCCGATTAACTTAAGATTTAAAATGCTATTTGTTTGTTGTTTTTAATTTCTATTTTAAATTATATTATCATACTTTGAATATTCAAAAGTTTTAATTAAATTAAAACCTCATAGTGTTATTTCCTAAAAATATTATTAATAACAATAATAATAATAATAATAATAATAATAATAATAATAATAATAATAATAATAATAATAATAATAATAATAATAATAATAATAATAATAATAATAATAGCTGTGCAAAACATTTCTTCCACTAACTTGTGTTTTGTACTCTTTTAACTTTACTATCTAACCTCTCTTGGTTAACTCTTGTTTTTTTCGACCCCGACGCTATTAGGGCATCCGAGGGCTAGGGAGTCTTTCCTTTCTTCCATTTCTTCTTTCCTTTATTTTCTTTTCTTCTCCAGAAAAGCCTGACCAGAGGCTATAAGATGGCAGCCCCATCACTGGTCTTGCCTTCCTTTGGCCAGCAACCAATCGAAGGGACTATTATTATGCTTTCAAGTCTTATACGAGAATTTCCCTCGAACGTTGGAGGGAGGATTTTCTATAGGATCGTAACAGGCCTTGGCCTAATACTTGGAAGGAAGAAGAAGAAGAAGATAATAATAATAATAATAATAATAATAATAATATATCAATATTTTATAATAAAAGAATAGTGTTATTAAATTATTTATATTAAATATAATAAATAATAATAATAATAATAATAATAATAATAATAATAATAATAATAATAATAATAATAATAATAATAATAACAATAATAATAATAAATATAATAATAAAAATAATAATAATAATTAGTATTTTAAAATTAAATTAACCCTATAATGCCCCTTGTTACATATGTGTAACATCGGAAATTTATCACATTATTTGCACAATAAATTAATATTTACCAATTTACAGTTATGTAACAACGTTAGGAATCCATTTAATTTTGCTACAACTAGCCTACACGTTGTGTAACTTTTAAGCCGTAACTAGAGTAACTTTATGTTTTAACCGTTAAGGGTTAAGTTAATTTAAGGTTATTAAACATTTTGCTTGGAAATAAATTTTATGCATGTCTACTGTATTTACATTTAAAAGTCAGTGGTTCACCCAACTCAGATAGTTGTGGAAGGGGTTTGCGAGTTGAAAAAGGTTGGGAACTGCTGCTCTAATCAATTATATCATTACTATCAGGAATATCATGTCCTTTATGTTAAATTAGATTACTTACCAATGTTATCAGTATGGTAGATTATAAATTTAATCATTTAGCATTGAACAAACCTTTGCAGCAGAGTCAATAGTATCAGCCACATCACCACTTCTAGCTATACTTGGAGATCTCGGGGCATCACTATCCTGGTCTGGATTTGACAAAGACAAATTCACAGGATTCATTGAACTTCGTCTTCTAGCAGGAGTGAATTTCTGTCTTCTCCCTGAATCTTCATCATCATCTTCTTCGTGCTTGTCTTCTTCCTCGGTTGCCTCTGTCTTGACTCGTATAGACAAAGGAAATTCTTGTGACCCTGATTTCTCACAAGATATGCTACATTCACTTGAGATCTCTTCTGGACTTTGTTTTGCTGCTATTGCACTGCTGCTAGAGTCTCTCGCACTCTCAACATTTTGTGTTTCACTCTGTTTCTGTGGTTCCTTGTCTAATGATGCAGAAGGTGGTTCTGTACTCTTTTCATTAAAGAAATCTGATTTGATCTGAAGCAGCTGAATCAACTCTCTCACACCCTCTACATCACAAGCCTGAAATATCACAAAAAATATTCACATTAAAAAAGACTTATTATTTCCTGTTATTTTTATGAATAGGAATTGTTAAAAATAAATAATTTTGAAAGAATTTTAGTTTTAATCCCACATAATTGAAATGGAAATCTTATGAAACAAGTTATGTTAATACAGTGTAAACAAAATAGTGAACAAGACTTCTGGATTGGGTTTTACATAAGTAGAGAAAAAGAAGTGCAACTGTTCAGTTCCTGCATTTTACAGAAGGACTCTGTATAAATAAACAATTAAATTTACTATCAACTGAAAAAGTGTATATTATACAGCGGATGATTGCAAAAATTAGCTCCGGATAGGGATTATATGGAGACCTTATCTCCATGCGGCTATGAACCTATGGATTTGATGGTGCCAGTGAGTTAGTTAGTTAGTTATCAACTGAACAAGTACATAAAATTTGGTGTTTATTTAATATTTTATAGGTCTAACTAATTATGAAAAAGAAAATTTGTCATGAAAGGCTATGTCATTAACCATTAAATCTATTTATACTTTTTTGTTTTCCTATAAGCTTTGATTATTTAGATAATAATAATCCATCCATAGTAATTCTGCCCGAGGGCAGGTCTTTCACTGCAATCATAGCATTTTCATGCTATGATTTGCAGCTTTACTAGGGAATTATAGGTGTGGTAGCTTCCTATTGCTTTCCACATCGGTGAAGGATGATGATGATGATAATGATAAGGATGATAATGAAGGCCGGATGATTTTTGGGGACCGTTGGGCCCTAAGCTTCCTGATATTTGTGTTACAGGTGAGGAAAAACCCCGAAAAAAAACTTCACCCAGGAGCCTGTCTCGACTGCGAATCGAACCCGGGCCCACTGCATGACAAGGCAGCACGCTACCTGGAGACCACAGTGGTGGACAATAATAATAATAATAATAATAATAATAATAATAATAATAATAATAATAATAATAATAATAATAATAATAATAATAATAACAACAACAACAATAACCAATAATAATAACAATTAAATCCAAAATAAACAACTTTATGAAACAACTCATGATATTTGAAGAGAAAAATTATACGCTCAGACCGGGACTTGAACCCGGGACCCTTGGTTCTCTAGACCAAGTGCTCTACCAACTGAGCTACCTGAGCAAGTACCGATCTAAACGCAAATCTTTCTCTATATACATTGTAATTCCCATCCACCAAATGCTGTGAAGCCATGCTTCTATCTTGCAAATGGCGGCTCCTTTATTAAGAAGACATATTTGGGAATTATACATTACAGCCAGTACGGCTTTTTCCAAGTTTTTATTATTGATTTCGTACATCTCAATGATGGATAAATCATATTTGAAGAGAAAAATTATACGCTCAGACCGGGACTTGAACCCGGGACCCTTGGTTCTCTAGACCAAGTGCTCTACCAACTGAGCTACCTGAGCAAGTACCGATCTAAACGCAAATCTTTCTCTATATACATTGTAATTCCCATCCACCAAATGCTGTGAAGCCATGCTTCTATCTTGCAAATGGCGGCTCCTTTATTAAGAAGACATATTTGGGAAATATACATTACAGCCAGTACGGCTTTTTCCAAGTTTTTCTTATTGATTTCGTACATCTCAATGATGGATAAATCATATTTGAAGAGAAAAATTATACGCTCAGACCGGGACTTGAACCCGGGACCCTTGAACCAAGGGTCCCGGGTTCAAGTCCCGGTCTGAGCGTATAATTTTTCTCTTCAAATATGATTTATCCATCATTGAGATGTACGAAATCAATAATAAAAACTCATGATAGTTCTACAACTAATCACATATATATTTTGTATCATTTGTTGCAATTCTATTATTGTGTTCATATGCATTTTTTTTTATTTCTCTACATTCTCTTTGTATTAGTATACTTTGTTTCAGGCAGTCTCCATTTTGGAAAGCTTAATAAAAAATAATAATGTTAATATAGTAGTAATATATGTACCAATAATGTATTTTTATTTATTTATTTATTTATTTTTATTTAACATCATAGATGCTTTAGGATGTGTCCAGATTATAAACAACAATAAAATTTAACACATAATACATAAATACATAATAAAACCAACTTACATTGCAACTAAAATACACCATAATATCAAGGGGCAGCACTTTCACAAGAAAGGATAGCAATACTTCCAATAAAATATTACTTACAATTTTAAATTTAGGTATTCACCCATACTATTCACTGTACATATATTTAGCAGATTTCACAGTTTCTCACATCTTCTTGCACTCTTTAATCTAGTGTCATTCTCTTCCACATTTCTCTGTCATTCCAATTTCCACTGTCCAAACCTTTTTCTCTCATGCTGCCCAAAAGAGCATCAATCCACATTATTTTTGGCCATCTTTTTCTTCTTCTACCAGATGACAACTATTCTATCATTTTTCTTGAGAATCTATCTTCTGTCATTCTTTTTTACATGAGCATATGTTTTGTTTGTTTTTTTTTTAATGAAATTCCCAATTAAACTTCAAACTCATCTTTTGTTAATTACACTTTTTTTTGTTTCCTACAAACCTGTGAAGTATTACCTGTTGGATCCATCATAGAGAAATATTGGAGAGCAAGAACGCTAATGGCTTCGGTGCCAAGGCCCAGCATTTGAAAACAACAACAACTTTTTTTTGTTTTGTTTTAGAACTCATATTCTGATCCCATTAAACACTATTTAATTTTGATACCGGAAAATTACCCATATTTATCTCTCATTAATTTCAGCATCATGACATTCCATCTGCAGAATATATTGCTTTTATTTTTCCAAGATCTTCTAAAACCAGATCTTTTGTTTTACCTTCTGCTACTATATACCAGTAAATTATCTTTAATCCCATTTTTTTGTATTCCTCCTTCAGTTTTCTTGTCATTAACTCTAAATCTTTGTAATCTTTTGCCATCAGTAGCTGATAATCAGAAAGAATCTAGCAATGAACAAACTTTATTTTCTCCTACCTTTATTCATCTAGGTGAATATTTGTTTTACAACTGGGTTAAGGTATATTCTTAGATATATTTTGAATAAAGTTGTTGGCAAACAACAGTCTTGTTTCAAACCTTTAGTAACTCTAAAACAGAATGTAACATTTTTACAACAACAACAACAGCAGCAATAATAATAATAATAATAATAATAATAATAATAATAATAATAATAATAATAATAATAATAATAATAATAATAATAATAATAATAATAATAATAATAATAATAATAATAAATAATTATGTGTATATATTTATATATATATATATATATATAGGCCTACACTCAATTTTCTTTATTCTATGCACTGTACATTTACTTACATAACATAGGGCACTTCATACAGTTTAAATATAATAATCCATCCATAGTAATTCTGCCTGAAGGCAGGTCCTTCATTGCAATCATAGCATTTTCATGCTATGCTTGCAGCTTTACTAGGGAATTGTAGGTGTGGTAGCTTCCCGTTGCTTTCCACACCTGTAAAGGATGATGATGATGACAATGATAAGGATGATGATGGCCGTTTGGGCCTTAAAGTTTTCCGACATTTGTCTTACAGGTGAGAAAAAACCTCGATAAAAACCTCACCCAGAAAAACTGCCCCGACCGGGGATCGAACCCGGGCCCGCTGCGTGACAAGGCAGCATGCTATCTCGAGACCACAGCAGTTGACAATGTAATAATAATGGCAATAATAAAATAATTAGCAATAAATCAATAATATCTATATCGGGATTCTATAGCTATTCTTGTCTTCCTGTGCCAATATTTCACATCCTTCTGTCCTCCAATCATCATATCTCAATCCTCTCTCACTCATTGCTTAAGTTATATAATTTTTCCAATTATTTCTTGGTCTTATTTTTCCCTCATTTTCTCCGAGGTGTAATTGGTGAATAAATTTAGACCATTTGTCCTCTTCCATTCTAATCTGTCGCCCAATCCTATGCATGTCTCTTTTTCTCTTCTTTCATTTCTCTATCTTTCTTTCCTTACCTTTATCCTTTATCTATCTCCCTTTTACCATCTCCGTTCTTCTATTCCTTTCTCTCTCTCCCTTATTTTCTCTATTTCCCTTTCTCCTCCCATTTTTGTTGCCCTATCTTCCTCTCTTCCTTTCTCCATCTCCCTCTATTTCTTCTCTCTCTCTCTCTTCATATCTCCAGTTCCATTCCTCTTTTCCTCTCTCTCTCTGCTCTTTCATCCTCATTTCTTTTTCCTTACTCTCCTTTCCTTTCTTGATCACCTTATTCTCTCTCCCCCCTTCTCTCTTCATTTCTTTATCTCCATTATTCTTTCCCATTTTCACTTGTCTCTCTTCTTCTTCCCATCTCTTTTGCTCTCTTTCTGCATTTCTTCCTTCTTATTTCTCACTAATCTCCTCTTCCTTTCTTTCACTCCCCATATCTCTCTCTCTCACACACACACACACACACATATATATACTCCACATTCAATCTTATTTAATTGTATGGTTTGTATACAGCCATATATTGAATATATTTTTTTAAGGTTAATTTTCTGAAAATTTTAATAAATCTGCATTATGTAAAATTCAATAAACTTATCACTACTACTCTCTACCTGGACATAAGCCTCGCCGGTGTAGAGGAAGTGAAGAAGTAGTCTCATGTCTGCAGCACGCACCCCAGGAAACTGGATGGTCACTGGATTCTCCACGGATGGAGTTTCCTCCAGTACTTGTTTTATCAGTGGACTAGACGATGCCAATACTAGACGATGTGCCTTGAGAATCTCCTTCCCCTCGCACACCAAATTTACATCAGCGAAACACTCCCCGTCGAACCACGATCGTATCTCGGTAATGAGAGCTGTATGATGTTTACCATAGTGCAGGGTCAGGTGACCGCTGCTGTCAAACATTGTACGCAATTGCCAGTCTGCAAATAATGCAACAAGTATTAGTTATTAAATGAGGCAAGGGTTGCAAGTTCAAACAGGTTTAAAGTTGAAATTATATAAGAAAATCATATGTAACTGAAAATGATAACAGTCATACATTATCTACTCCTAACGCATACATTTATAACTAGAGACCGAATGTTAGGGAAAATGCCTACAGTTATTTATTATAGATATTGTAAAAGTGACTTCATATAAGTTCATACCGACGACCATAGAATTGTTTTCCATGAAGTTAATTTTGCCTATAAATGCGAAATCGGTGAATTTTGGGTTGTGTAAATGTAATTAATTCAGTCATAAATCATTAAATTACTATAGATTTATCCCAGGCAGATGCAAGAGAATTGAACATTTAATGGACACATGTTATATCTGCAGCACAAAAAGCGCATATTTCGGAAAGAAAGTTCTTATTCAAAACGTTTTCTAATCAGTCCCCGTTACAAGCTCTAGAATTTTGAAATAGGAATTTTGGAACATTCTGTATAGCTATTAAGTGAGTTAATAATAATAAAATAAAGCATTATTATTATTATTATTTCAGCTTACAATGCCTATTTGCCATTTTTTTAAATTAACTTAGTATTTCAATAAAACTAATTGAAATGGACAAACTTCATGACACATATCATTGCATAGAAACCTTTAGGTGACTGGCATAATTATTTTTGATGTTGGTAACACTGAATTCAGTCTATAGTACTCGTTCACAGACAGGTGCTTCAAAGACAAAGTGGTACGACCATTTTTTTTTACCTTTAGAACAGTTGTTGTATGATGCCTAAAGAACGGACAACAGTAAACAGTAAAACAAACCGACCAAATTTGTGAAAGAATTTGGTGCGGAAATATTCTCAAGTGACGGTTCAATATTGTTTTGCAAAGTGTGTAAAATTTCAGTGAATTGCGCGAAGAAGTGCCATGTTTTGCAGCATGTACACACTGCGAAACATACGTATGCTCTTTATAAAAAGGCAAAACAAGTTCCAAAATCATCTCTGATATCTTCATATTCTATTGATAGCATATGTTTACATTCTTTACGTAAGGCTGTAAAAATGTATGTTGTAATCCATTTTTTTGTAAGAGCCTATTTTAAATTTTTAGTGCCTATATTAATGATTTTAGTGCCTTTTTTAATTTTTTTAAGTGCCTAACATCCAGACTCTACTTATAACACTTTGCCACTAAATAAAATTGTGCTTTGGGAATGTAATTATGCACCAAATTAGTTTTTTACGAAATAATTGCTTACACACTTTGCTTCTAATTGTCTCAAATATTATTTTCTATCTATAATGACATAGCCCAATGTTGAGCCATACCTCTCCTTTCCTTTGTTAGGAGTTAATAGACCAAGTTAATTTAATTACTTTATTTGCCCAAGATGTCATGAGTGGCCCGTGGTCAACACACCGTCTCAATGAGACATCTAGCAGACAACTAAGCTGTTACCAGAATCTTTGAGATCGGTAAGTTTGGTTAGAGGCCTTTTTTTTCAGGCTTAAGGATCTTTTATGAGCCTGAAAATCTTCAGACTCGGGACCCATGGCTTAAAGTCCCTCCCGGAGGACTTGCTCCTTGGATTTTTCCATCCTAAAAAATCCATTGAATAAAAATATAATTTTAGTAACATTAAAACAGCATCATCAGTGAGAAAAAATTAATCAATTCTTCCATATTATATAATATTTTCTAATTAAAAATATTGTATATTATATGGGTGCGAAACATGGACTCTTACTTTAAGGGAGGAAAGGAGATTACGAGTGTTTGAGAATAAAGTTCTTAGGAAAATTTTTGGACCAAAGAGAGATGAACAGACAGGTGAATGGAGAAGACTACATAACAATTAACTACATGGTCTTTATAGGAAGCCAGATATAATAAGAACAGTTAAGTCTCATAGACTGCGATGGACAGGACATGTTGCGCGTATGGGGAATGAAAGTTGTGCATTGAAACTTCTTGTAGGAAAGCCAGAAGGAAAACGCCCAGTTGGTAGACCAAGAATGAGGTGGGAGAACAACATTAACTATGATTTGAGGGAAGTAGATTATACAGGGAATGATTGGAAAGCATTAGCTCAGGATAGGGATGTATGGAGAGCTTATGTCCGCGCGGCCATGAACCTACGGGTTCGATAGTGCCAGTGAGTAAGTAAGTAATTAAAAATATTGTGATTTTGTACATTCTTTTTCATATTTTTTATATACAAGTGAGCAAAGAAATTGCCCTGTAATTAATTTTTTCACACAATTTACAGTTTACAATGGCACAATAATGATATATTTTAATGTAAGGGCCTATTTGGAAAAATGGTGCATATAAGAAGGCCAATTCAATTAGGAATGAGATGCACAAAGAAATTAAACATAGGCTCAATTCTGGAAAATGCGTTGCTATTATCATTACAGGGACTCTTGTCGTCCCCACTTCTCTAAAAAACGTTAAACTTAATATATATCGCTGTGGTCTCGAGGTAGCGTGCTGCCTTGTAACGCAGCGGGGCCGGGTTCGATCCCCGGTCAGGACAGTTTTTCTGGGTGAGGTTTTTATCGGGGTTTTTCCTCACTTGTAAGACACATGTCAGGAAAACTTTAAGACCCAAACGGTCCCCGAAATCATATGGCTATCGCAATCATCATCATTCATATTCAACTTAGGTTAAAGCTTAGGATTGGGGACTCTCCTGGCGCACCACTATCATCATCATCATCACCCATCATCGGGGCAACGTAACCCCGCCTTCCAGGCACCCCAACCTCAGAAGTGGGTTACAAGTATGCCATGCCAGGAGAGAACACCAGGAATGTTGAAAAACAACCTGGGTCATTTGCAATATATATATATATATATATATATATATATACATATACATGTTATTCTTCCAGTTATATTTATATGGATGCGAAACATGGACGCTTATTTTAAGGGAGGAGAAAATATTGCGAGTATTTGAGAATAAAGTTCTTAGGAAAATTTTTGGACCAAAGAGAGATGAACAGACAGGTGAATGGAGAAGACTACATAACAGTGAGCTACATAATCTATATAGGAAACCAGATATAATAAGAACTATTAAGTCTCGTGGGCAAGATATGCGAAACGAATGGGGAATGAAAGAGAGGCATGGAAACTTCTTGTAAGAAAACCAGAGGGAAAACGCCCAGTTGTAGACCAAGAACGAGGTGGAAGAATAACATTAACCATGCTTTGAAGGAAGTAGATTATACAAGGGATGATTGAAAAACTCAGGGATGTACGGAGAGCTTATGTCCGCATGGCCATGAACCTACGTGTTCGAAAGAGCCAGTGAGTTAGTTATAAGAAGGCCAAATAGACGGCTTGGCTATTTAATCAATAAGATACTTTATACCATATGGATATAATATAGTCAAACGAGCAGATAGAATATTTATTACAGTTCTTTGATGTTTTAATTAGTTCTCTTTTCAGCGAAATTAATTAGCAATTGCCATATAACGTAAATTATGAAATTAATTTTTAATTGACTCAGACCGTAACGTATATAAAACTAATCTGACTACTTTTTTTCCTTTGGTTTTCCTCGGTTGGCAAGGCAATAGTTGGTCAGATTTTTTTCTTTATGTTTCATTAACACGACCCACTTACCATATAATTTCACAATAGGCCTATAGTTAAAATTAAATCAGCGAATTTAACACAGGAACATGGGAAATATATCATCATCATCTTTAAGGTATGGGCCTGTTGAGCCGTTCCCAAGGCATGGAAAATACAATAATAGAAAATCACGGTCTATCAAATACAACCAAAGATTCTTAAACGCGAAGTGACATAATATAATGCGACTACAGTTCGAGACCAAGCTCTGTGTGTTTGCGGGGGGAAGTGTGGGGAGTGGGAGGAGGTACACTTCTCTGCTTCTCATAGTACTAATAGCTGAGACAGCAAATTCCTTTCAGACACACGGAGCTGGGTCCCGAGCAGTACATATAAGAACGGAATGAAAGAACATACCGTAATTTTAAGTAAGTGAGAAGGTACTAGCGTTTGTCGTATTTTGTTTCCGTCTTTGATCCGAGACTTGATCCTTGAGACTGCGAGCAATGTATAAGATACACCTTGAAGTGGGTTGCTAGCCCGTTTTCATGGCGGGTTTATTATTCGGGGTTTCCTCCCTAGGCCGATTGCCTTCACCCAGCTCCAGAGCTCAGCCTGACCCGTTTTATTTCGGAGTTGTCTCTCCTAGATGGGTTGCCTTGCGGCCCTTAGAGTCTAGCCATAGCCTCTCCTTTGTTAGGAGTTTCTAGACTAAGCTAAATTTAGTTACGCTTATTTCCCTACGGATGTCATGAATGGTATGTTATCAACATACCGACCCAATGAGATATATATAGTATACAACTAAGGTATCGGTATTACTTGGATGATGAATCGGTAAATTTTGCTTAGAGGCCACTTTTTTCAGGCATAAGATTCTTCTACGAGCCTGAAATCTTCAGACTCCGGGACCCATGGCTTGAAGACCCTCCCGGACGATTTGTTCCTTGTTTTTTTTTTTCATCTTAAAAATCCATCTACCCCGGCCTGGTTTGAAACTGCGACCCTCGGAACTACAGGCAAGGAACATAACGTCTAGACCACCTCGGCACCTTCCATAAAATAGATAAAATGAGTGTATACAAGACCTTGGCCTACTTTGGGTTGTCGAGTCACATAAGATAATAATTATTATATAATATATTGCATAATAATCTAGATCTACTGCAGAACGATAAAAAATCACAGTTCTGATGAAAATCGATAATTTCTGATAAAAGGTACCATAAGTTATATGAGTTGTCAAAATATGGAGTTAAAACAGATTAAAATATTTTAAAATGGAGCGATTTTTTTTAAAGGAATGGTATATTTAAAAAAAATTCATCCCGTATAGAAAGAAAAGACAAAAAGCATAGAACAATAAATTAATAATTTTTATGAAAGTGTTAATATAGCTGGTATTTTTAACTCTAAGTTGATTCGCCTCCCCCCAAGGTAATTGCAGATAAAAAACTTATTTTTTTAATGCGGATGATAACACAAATACATCGTGTTTGTATCATTAGAGATTTTTTTTCGCGTTTCATTAAAACGCAAGAATTACTTAGAAATATTGAAGCTATGAAATAATATACATTTTAAAATTATAAAAGAATAATAATTTTAAAATTATAGAAGAATAATAATTTTAAAAAGTTATAATATTGACCATACCTGAATTTAAGTGTTAAAAAGAATATTAAGTGAAATGTAAAGTATCCCATTAGAAGCTTTAGGAGGCCCTTGGGGTGGTAGAAGGTCATGACTCCCATTTTGTAGACAATTGATTCGAGATATCAGAGATATTGAACGGCAGCCGCCTTTACCCCCAAACATATATATATGGTCTCATTTCAGTCATAGGCTGAGTCTATCCTAGGGCCAAGAAACCGCCAGAAGGTTTACGTCAATTTAAAAATCGTTACGCCATAGGTAATCGAACCGGCAACATACTGCCTTGTTTAACATTTTCCAATACTGTTATTTTAACACAGTTCCAATAAAAAATCTCCTGGCGCGACAGGCCTGCAAGGCCTTTAGCCTACCAGCCGGCTGCTGGCCTTACATCCACATGTGTTAATCACAGAGGTAGATGATAATCAGCCAGTGTAGGGGTGACATGTGGTCAGCATATCGAGTCCCCCAGCCGTCATAGCTGGTTTTCTCAACCTGGAGCCGCTACTTATTGTAGCTACCCAAATGCATCACGATGCTGGGTGGGCACCGGTCTCATAGGATGGCCGAAATACCATGAGAAAATTTCTTCCCCCATGGAGACTCGAACCAGCGCAAGTCCCGTAACTCTGCGCCAAGGCTGCTTGCCTTAACCACTCGGCAACGGCGCGGGACTAGTTCCAATAATGCACCATATTATAATATTATAATGATATTGTGAAAAGAAAAATTCATGTCTGAACCAGGAATCGAACCATGGACCTCTAGTTCTACGTACTAGTGTGCAGCCCATTACACCATTCTAGACTTGGCACAAACATTAACAATTCTTTCCACATATACAAACATAATTCTCGTTTTGTCCGCTGCCAGGTAGGTGTCACTACCACTGCCAACGGCCACTAAACTTCGTTTAGAAGTATCTATATTTGAGAATTTTACACCACCACTTTTATAAGCAGTAAACGATGTTATTTAACATTTTCCAATACTGTTATTTTAACACAGTTCCAATAATGGATCATATTATAATGGCATTGTGAAAAGAAAAATTCATGTCTGAACCAGGAATCGAACCATGGACCTCTAGTTCTACGTACTAGTGTGCAGCCCATTACACCATTCTAGACTTGGCACAAACATTAACAATTCTTTCCACATATACAAACATAATTCTCGTTTTGTCCGCTGCCAGGTAGGTGTCACTACCACTGCCAACGGCCACTAAACTTCGTTTAGAAGTATCTATATTTGAGAATTTTACACCACCACTTTTATAAGCAGTAAACGATGTTATTTAACATTTTCCAATACTGTTATTTTAACACAGTTCCAATAATGGATCATATTATAATGGCATTGTGAAAAGAAAAATTCATGTCTGAACCAGGAATCGAACCATGGACCTCTAGTTCTACGTACTAGTGTGCAGCCCATTACACCATTCTAGACTTGGCACAAACATTAACAATTCTTTCCACATATACAAACATAATTCTCGTTTCGTCCGCTGCCAGGTAGGTGTCACTGCCATCGCCAACGGCCGGCTTCGTTTAGAAGTATCTATATTTGAGAATTTCCACCACCACTTTTATAAGCAGTAAACGATGTTATTTCACATTTTCCAATATTGTTATTTTAACACAGTTCCAATAATGGATCATATTATAATATTATAATGATATTGTCCGGCTATCTCTTTGGAGCTTGTAAGTACTTTGAAGTGTCCCCTGAGTACGCTACTACCGTTCTGCAGGGTTAGTCTTTTCGAGGTGCTGCCTCCTTAAAGTCTTTGGACTTGCTTCCTTGTGTTTTATCCCCACAAGAAGGGTTGCCTCTTCCGCCTTCTACCGTTGAGGACTTCACTCTTGTTTCCCCGAGCTGGGTCTCTTATTTCATCCCCAGAGATTGGGTTGCCACTTCCGCCATTTTTGCCGTTCCGATATTTCTATCTCCGCCGTGTCTGTCGTTGAGGTCTTCCGTGTTTGCAGCTTCCAGTGTGGTCGTTGCTCCCATGTTGCAGATTATTCTTAGTTCCCTCTCTTCTTATCTAACCGCAAGCCAAGGCTTCCCGGTTATGATCGCCTGGGTCATTGGTACTAAGCCTCCCTACCACGACAAGGTGATAATCCACAGGGAGACCAAGGAAAGATGGAAAGAGCAGCAATTTGGAGCCGGAACAGGCTAGTAAATAAGCCTAAACCGTGAAGAAGAAGAAGGATAATGATATTGTGAAAAGAAAAATCATCACCATCATCATCATCAATGGCAGGCATGTATTAGGCCATTGGCCTGTTCCGATTCAGGAAAGAAATTGATCCCTCCATCTCTTCTTAGGTCTTCCTGGGTCTCTTCGCCCTGTGGGTCTGTAGTTCAATAGCTGCAGAGGTAGTCTATTGTTTGGCATTCTAAGAAGGTGTTCATGCCAATTATTTTGATATTTTTTAATGGTTTCAGTTATTGCTGGTGTGTTGAGAGCTTTGCGGATATCTTCATTACGCACGTGGTCATAAAGCGTATAACCCGCTAAAGGTCTTAATAACTTCATTTCTGCAGCTACTATCCTATTTAATTTACCTGTAGTAAGAGTCCAGGTTTCAGAACCATAAAGTAGAGTTGGAAGAGCCATTGTTTTATACAATTTTAGAATTGTATCTGGGAGTACTTTTCGGAAAAGAATGCTTTTTATTGTTCCTATAAGTTTTTGAAATTTTACCAATTTTATGTCTTTACATGTGTCGTAGGAGAGATTGCAGCCAAGATAAGTAAAGTTATTAACCTGTTCTATTATATTGTTGTTAATAACAATTATAGTTCGTATCGGTATTTTCCCTTGAAACGCCATAGCTTTGTAAAAAATACGTTTTATAGGCCTTGCTAAGCATATGGAATCCATGTTAAAAATAGAACAAAAGCATTCGAACGAAGGAATCCTAGTAAAGAAATTTGTGTTACAATAAATAGAAACCCATGTAAAAGAAAGCACATCTCTCTCTTTCTCTTTCTCTCTCTCTCTCTCTCTCTCTCTCTCTCTCTCTCTCTCTCTTTACCTTCGTTTAACCTTTCTATTTATAAGTACTTTCACATGCCTCACGTTACCCTGTCCTTAGCAAGGACACGATCTGTGGGAAGAGAATTTCTAGCTCTGGATCACATACATACTTTTGAAGAACATGGAGGGCCTCCCTAGATGAGTGATCAGCTCAATGATGCCAGTTCCACCTCTGAGATAAATGATGAATATGATATAGAATATAATGACGGGGAGATGATGTTCGGGGACCATTTGGGTCTTAAAGTTCCCCGAGGAAATGATGAGGGGAAAAAAATCGCGTAGGAAACCTATTCCGACCGTGGATCGGATCCGGACCCACGAGGCAACAACGCTACCCCGAGACCACAGCAGTGAACTAATAAGGAAAATATATAATTTTATAATTATGTTTTTCAAGTTATATCGTATTTTATGGAAGATTATACACAATGCTTATAGAATATCATTACATACAAATGACATCATTAAAAAAAAGTATGCCTCATGAGCAAGTAGTCAGTGTGGTCCCGGGTTCGATTCCTGGTCATACCATAGAATTTTTCCTTAAAGGGAATTATTCCTGTGGTTACTCATGGTCTGGAATTTAGGTTAATAATTCTCCTGGAGCTTTATTATCATTTTCACCCATCATATTCGGGGTGTCCACAGCTGTGGTCTCGAGGTAGCGTGCTGCCTTGTCACGCAGAGGGTCCGGATTCGATTCCCGGTCGGGACAGGCTCCTGGGTGAGGTTTTTTTCGGGGTTCTTCCTCACCTATAAGACAAATGTAAAGATATTTCAAGGCCCAAATGGTCCCCGAACATCATCGGCCATCATTATCATAAGTAATGCCACGAGTGATTTCCAAATTATCGATAAATTCACGACTCACGAAGTGAGGAGTGAATTTATCTAGAGAATTTGGAAATCAAGAGTGGCATTTGTTAGGACTATTTAACGAATAAAATTAAGCTGTTTACTCACAAATCATTATTTAACTATAGTTATTTTAAAATAGTTATATATTTAATGTAAACGGCGATGTTTGAAAACAAATGAGAAACGATAGGTACGCTTCATCTGCTTCTTCTGTTTATCACTGCAACCAGATCATACTATTTATTGCCAAAGGAACGCAATATTGTAAGAATGCTCTCTAGTGGAGAAAAAATTAAACACATCAAACTGTATATTAATTCATTTCTGATGTCGTATGATGTAAATATGACAATTATATTTTTCTGGATTGTTACCTGGGAAAAAATACATTTAAGAAAGTGCAAACAATGGTTTCGTTTTTTGGTGGTACAATAAATTGCTACAAATATTTTTATATTAACTCCCGCATGCGGCATGTGTTGACATTCATGCACTATATATACAATCTGGTAGCCGTATTTCTCACAGGCTCAGTCACTGCAAAATAATGGTCAGACCTGTTCAGAATATTAAGAAGGAGGAGCTTTCTTTAATATGGTAATTATAACACTGATAAATATTTCGTGAAACCGACTCTGATTGGTTGTAAAACAGAAATCATTGAAACGTGATTGGTCATTGACTCCCATTTGGGGCATGAGTTAAATAGTCATCAATATCATATTCATCTCATTAGATTAAGTTTAGGTTTAAGGCCTCTCCTGGCGCATCATTACCCATCGTCATCACCCATCATATCATTGGGGCACCGTAACCTCACCTTCAAGGCGCCCCAACCTCAGAAGTGGGTTACAATACGCCAATGCCCGGAGAACATACCTGAAATGTCGAATGAGAAACAGGTGGCATTGAACAAAAAAAATATTTGGGGTAACGTAAGTCTGCCTTCCAGGTGCACGAACCTAAGAAATGTATTACAATTCTGCCAATGCCAGGAGAGAAAGCCAGACAGTCATAAAAGAGTACCTGGTGGCATTGGACAAAAAATGTTTATTTTTATTTAGCAATAAAGCTATCGAGTTTACTGTTTCATATGTTGAGAAAAAATCACCGTTTCAAAATATGGTTGCTGATATGAACAAATTACACTATATGCAATAAATAAATAAATAAATAAATAAATAAATAAATACTGTTGCAAATCAACTATTATTCTCTTAAACAGAATAAAAAAATAATGTACTCTGGTAATATGCAAAACTTCACATACCGGTACAGTACAAGTATCTTATTTCTCGTATTATGCAATTGACACAGAAAGATTCTTGCAGTCAAGAGAGTATTGTCTGCTCTTTAACCTCTGCCCCACACCCACATTATTATAATAGCCTCTTTACCACTTGCCTCACTTACAAATTTTTATGATGCTTAAATTTTAAATGGCTTACCACTAAATTATGGTTAAGAGTAAACTGTAGAGCCTAAACTAAGAAAATCCGGTGTGCGTATGTTTTGTAGAATAGCACGATGAGACCTCACCCCTGTCGTAAAAGGCGACTAATAGGAGCAGCAAACCGCTGTCCTTAACCAAATATCCTTTCATTTCATAACCTTCCTATACCCCTGGGGATTGAGTAGCTCATAATCTCCAGTTACCTTTCCAAATTATCCTTCTTCTTCTTCTTCCTTCCAAGTATTAGGCCAAGGCCTGTTATGATCCTATAGAAAATTTTCCCTCCAGCGTTTCATAGGACGGCCCAGAGATCTTCGTCCTCTTGGTATATAGTTATAAACGGCTTTGGGGATCCGATTTGAACTCATTCTTTCTAGATGATGTTTCCAATTTAGTTGGTACTGTTTAATATATTCCAAAATTGGCGTAGTCTTCAATTTTTTTTAATATATCGGTGTTCCTTTTCCGATCCCATCTGGTGTAACCCGCTGTTCTGCGCATGATCTCATTTCACAAGCCGTTATTCTGTTTTCATGCTGTCTTTTTAGTGTCCATGCTTCACTACCATAGGTCAACACTGGTCTAGCCAAAGTGTTATATAAACGTAATCTGGTGTTTTTTTTGTACAAGGGATGGTTTCATAACTGACCAGAGGCTATAAGATGGCAGTCCCATCACTGGGCTTGCCTTCTTTTGGCCAGCAACCAATCGAAGGGACTATTATTCTCAAATACTCTTTTCTTCTTTTCTCCCTGTATAAATATGTAGCAGTACAATGAATGAAATTTTTAATTGGCCAAGCTAATTTAGTAATTTGATCACTTTTATCATAAGTAATGCCACGAGTGATTTTCCAAATTCGTGAGTAGTGAATTTATCTAGAGAATTTGGAAATCAAGAGTGGCATTTGTTAAGACTATTTAACGAATAAAATTAAGCTGTTTACTAGCAAATCATTATTTAAATATAGTTATTTAAAAAAATTATATATCTAATGTAAACGGCGATGTTTCAAAACAAATGAGAAACGTTTGTTATGCTTCATTTGTTCATCACTGCAACCATATCATATTATTTATTGCCAAAGGAACGCAATATTGTAAGAATGCACCCTTGTGGAGAAAAAATTAAACACATCAAACTGTTTATAACCAACATTATAGGTTATTAATTAATTTCTGATGTCCTATGATGTAAATAAGTCAATTATATTTTTCTGTAACGTAAATTCCTGGGAAATAATACGTTTAAGAAAGTACAACAGTGATTTTTTGTGGTATAATCAATTGCTACAAATGTTTTTATATTATATCCTGCAAGGAGCTTGATTTTAAAGTGATAAAATTAAATTGATAAATTCAAGGTGAAAAACTACTGTGATTGGTTGTAAATCAAAATTCATTGAAATGTGATTGGTCATTGACTCCCATTTGGGGCATGAGTTAAATAGTCTACAAAATTAATTAATTACTTCTGAAGTACTAATAGTTTTATGAAAAATATTACTTAACAACGTATTAATTAGAGTAGCTAATTGACGAATTAATTAAATGTATTATTTAGCTTACATACTTCTACACTATGGAAATATACAAAATAATTTTCTTGTGCCACAAATTGAGACTATCAGCTGGGGAAAAACCCTAATAGAAAGTCATCGTCCATTAGGATCGCCGATGGTTGGGCGTAGGGTTGGCTACACTACTCTAAAAAAAAATCTTTACTAGGAAACCCAAAGAATCAGATGCCAAGAACAGGGTTCTGAGGGAAGCCGAAGCTCGAATCGGGCTGTAATGCTGCTGCTGATGATAGCTTCATGTTATATAGGCCTATATATAATACCCCTTTATCCATCAAATTTTGATTGGGCCAAGAATGACTGAAAATTTTCCTTTCGAAAAAAACAAATAAGTTGTTTTATCATTTTTGCTTGGCACTTATGTCTCAGATTACAGTTTTCTTAATCCAAAAAAGACATTTATTAGCTTTAATAGTTGCGTTTCTTATAAAACTGAATACCAGAGGAAATATCTCCTTGCTTTAACCCATTGTGTAATTTCAAAATTATCTGAAAACGGTTTCCTTACCCGCACCCTACTTTTTGTGCAATTTAGAAAGATTCGAATATCTAATCAACTTTTTATCAATTCCGAATTCTAGCAGGACACTATAATATTTCTCCCTCTTAATTTAATCGTAACCGTTTTTTGTAGTCAGTTCAAGTCTCATATAGGCCTATAATTGATGTAGAAAATTTGCGAAATTTTGCAATCGCCATTCATATTTGATATGATATTCTAAATGGCGGCCCTAAAGTGAGCATTACAATAGTACACTTAATGTCTTATTTACAAAATATTATTAATTTAATTATTTGTATCTAAAATTACATAACAGCCCAATGTTGGGCTTTACCATATCCTTTGTTTGGAGTTAATTTAGTTACGCTTACTTCCCTAAAGATGTCATGAATTGTATGCGGTCAACATACACACCCAATGGGTGGATTTCTCAACCGAAGACTAAACCACAAGGGATCAGGCAAGGATGTCCGTCATCTCTTGCACTCTTTAGTATATATATATATATATATAATGTCCACCGCTGTGGTCTCGAGGTAGCGTGCTGCCTTGTCACGCAGCGGGCCCGGGTTCTGGGTGAGGTTTTTATCGGGGTTTTTCCTCGCCTGTAAGACAAATGCCAGGAAAACTTTAAGGCCCAAACGGTCCCCGAAATCATATGGCCATCATCATCATCATCCTTATCATTACCATTATCATCATCATCCTTCACAGGTGTGGAAAGCAACGGGAAGCTACCACACCTACACAATTCCCTAGTAAAGCTGCAAGCATAGCATGAAAATGCTATGATTGCAGTGAAGGACCTGCCTTCGGGCAGAATTACTATGGATTGATGGATATATATATATATATATATATATATATATATATATATATATATATATACACGAGGTCATTGTACAATGGCAATCAATTTAAGAGCAGATTTTAAAATTGGCAATACAATTCTAAGTGCCGTATTGTTTGCAGACGATCAGACAATCTTTAGCTCTTGAGAAAGTAATTTACAATTAGCAGCGTATAAATTAAATTAAATTGAATAGAAAAGAAATTCAATATGACAATCCCTGAAAGTAAATCGAAAGTAATGACATTCAACGGGAAAGACCACATGAGGTGTAAAATCAGCATTAATAACAGTGCAATACAACAGGTGAACAATTTCAATTATTTAGGATGCAATGTATCATACTGCCAGAAGGAAGATCTTCTTCTTCTTCTACTACAAGGTTTAAGCCATGCAGCCTGTTACGGCGAAGTTAAAAGTGGAGTCCATCTTCTATGTGGTCGGCCAACATCTCTTGTTCCTCTGGGATTATACAGGAAGGTTCTTTTTGGTATTCTTTCGTTGTTCATTCTCATTAAGTGTTCTGTCCATTTCTTATTATTTTCGCTGATTTTATCTTCAATTTTATATATATTTAATTCTTCTCGTATAGTTTCATTCCTTATTCTATCCGCTCTTGTGCATCCTTTCACATTACGTAAAAACAGCATTTCCGCAGTCTGTATCCTGCTTTTATCCCTTGATTTCATTATCCAATTTTCACTTCCATACAACAACAAAGGAACAGCCATTGTTTTATATAATTTAAGCTTCGTATCTTTCCTTGTTTTCCGACCTAAGGTTCTTTTTATGGTTCCACAAATAGCCTGAAATTTATTTACTTTATTTTCTATATCTTTATTTTCTCTATAAGTTATATCACATCCTAAATATTGGAAATGTGATATTTGTTCTATTATTTTGTTATCCAGTACAATTTTTTATCTAATTCCATATTTACCAATAAATGCCATTACTTTTGACTTATTTATTGATATTTTACAATTATATCTATTGGCTATTAATTTAAATTTATATGCTAACATTTTGGAGCTCATTTTCAGATTCTGCTAAAAGTACAACATCGTCAGCGAATAATAAAGAATTTATTTTATCTTTATTATCAATTAATATTCCTTCATTAGTTAAAAACAAGTTGGGAGGCTGTAAGGTGGCAATCCCACCACCCAACTATATCTGCGCAGCCCTTGTAAGGCGGCCAGATGAATTTTCTATTACTAAAAAACGAAGGAGAAAGCCGGACGGAAACACTGATGATGGACCAGGCAAGAAGGAAGATATTAATATTAAATTAAATACATTTTACAGAATGTGTGGCACTATAAAACGGACACTGAAAAATAAAACATTGAAGAGTACACAATTAAAATTTTATAAAATTATGATGGTGCCCATCTTAATATATGCAAGTGAAAATTGGACTCAACTCGTTCAGACAGAAGAAAAAACTGCTGAAATGAAGTTCTGACGATCAGTAGCAGGTGTGACAATTTCGGACAGAAAAATAAATGAAGATATTAGAAAAGACAAATATTTATAATTTAACAAGTAGAATTGGCAATATGAGAAACGACAAAAGAATGCCTACAGATATAATCTCTCAGATTTTATTAAAGTAGAAACCAATAGGACATTGAAGTGTTGGACTCCCATTTACTAGATGGGAAGATTCATTAAATCCCACTTGATGTGAAAACAGGTCAAAAGGCCTAATTTCATGATGCAGTAGTAGTAGTAGTAGTAGTAGTAAGTCTAAACCCAGACCGCGGTTTTCCGATTATTTATTGTTTCCATAACAACCATAAAAACTGAAAATCTTCTTCTTCTTCTACTACAAGGTTTAGGCTATGCAGCCTGTTCCGGCGAAGTTAAAAGTGGAGTCCACCTTCTACGTGGTCGGCCAACATCTCTTGTTCCTCTGGGATTATACAGGAAGGTTCTTTTTGGTATTCTTTCGTTGTTCATTCTCATTAAGTGTTCTGTCCATTTCTTATTATTTTCGCTGATTTTATCTCCAATTTTATATATATTTAATTCTTCTCGTATAGTTTCATTCCTTATTCTATCCGCTCTTGTGCATCCTTTCACATTACGTAAAAACAGCATTTCCGCAGTCTGTATCCTGCTTTTATCCCTTGATTTCATTATCCAATTTTCACTTCCATACAACAACAAAGGAACAGCCATTGTTTTATATAATTTAAGTTTCGTATCTTTCCTTGTTTTCCGACCTAAGGTTCTTTTTATGGTTCCACAAATAGCCTGGAATTCATTTACTTTATTTTCTATATCTTTATTTTCTCTGTAAGTTATATCACATCCTAAATATTGGAAATGTGATATTTGTTCTATTATTTTGTTATCGAGCACAATTTTTGATCTAATTCCATATTTACCAATAAATGCCATTACTTTTGACTTATTTATTGATATTTTACAATTATATCTATTGGCTATTAATTTAAATTTATATGCTAACATTTGGAGCTCATTTTCAGATTCTGCTAAAAGTACAACATCGTCAGCGAATAATAAAGAATTTATTTTATCTTTATTATCGATTAATATTGAAAATCTATTAATGTTAATTACAGAAACAAATGTCTGAATCATGATTTCATAACAATTTCTGTAAATTTTTAGTCATTTTTATTAGTGTTATGGAAACAATAAAAATTGGAAAACCGGGGTCGTGGTTTACACTTTGGTTGAGAAATCCACCCAATGAGACATCTAGATGGCAACCAAGGTATTAATAGGATGAAGAAAGTCGGTAAATTTTGCTTAGAGGCCTCTTTATTCAGGTTTAAGGATATTTTACAAGACTGAAAATCTTCAGGCGCAGGACCCACGGCTTAAAGTCCCTCCCGGAGGACTTTTCTAACCTCAAAAAATCCATCGGCCTCGGCCGGGTTTGAACCTGCGATTCTCGAGATTAGAGGCAAGGAACAAAACCACTAGTCCACCGAGGTCCATATTAATTTAATAAAAGGCAAGAAATTCAGCATGTATGATATAAAATATTGTACAATACAAGGATGGAAGACTTATACGTATTTGTTAAAAAATGATGGCCTTGTTTGTCGATACGGGATTAACATTTCAACGTATACGTTTAAGACAAAAGATTAAAATGTACCTGTTGGCAGGTGACGTCGTCCTCAACTTTGATAAATAATGTATGTAAAATATTATTAACTGGAGGCCTTTCGGAAGTTAACTTCCATCATCAGCAGGATGAAAGTCTGAAGACGCATCAAGACCAACAAAATCTACAGCGTCTTAACTACTAGTAGCGCATACTCATTCTGTTGATGATGGAAGTTAACTTCCGAAAGACCTTTAGTTAATAATATTTTACATACATTATTTTAACAAAATTGAGGACGACGGCACCTGCCAACAGGTACATTTTAATTTTATTTTTTTTTTATTTTATGACTATTCAACGGAATTTTATATGAATTTTATTAGTATTGATTATACGTTTAAACACTACTGTCTTCCATCCTTGTATCATAATATACTGTAGGTCTCTCTCCCCCAGCGCGACAGGCCTAGAAGGCCCTTAGCCTACCAGCCGGATACTGGTCTCACATCCACGTGTGTTAATCACAGAGGTAGACGATCATCTAGCCAGTGTAGAGGTGAGTTGTGGTCAGCATATCGGGTCCCCCAGCCGTTATAGCTGGTCTTCTCAACTTGGAGTCACTAATTATTATATCTAGCCAAACGCCTCACGATGCTGGGTGGGCATCGGTCCCAAACTGGCCGAAATTCCATGAGAAAATTTATTTCCCCATGGGACTCGAATCAGCACAAGTCCTGTAGCTCTGCGCCAAGGATTCTTGCCTTAACCACTCTACTTGTTTCTACTTACTGCACCAATGGGGGGTTGTTGACTTATGAAACATATAAACAATACATTGTTAAGTAGGGAGAAACGATCGTAACAAAATGCCTCGAGGGGGGGCTGTATTTTCCTTCGATTACAGTAATTCTTCAAACAAGAGTTTAACACACAAACATTAGTTATTGTAATATAGGTTACAAGTATCACAAATTTCGCAGGCATCTATCAATAGTTAACTAGCAATTAGACCTAAGTTATAATTTTTAGCTAATTCCGAAGGAATGAAACTGTTGAGGTTGTTCTCATGAAAAGATAGGTGAATGTACCATTGCAAGGATAAAAAGTTCGTCACGCAGGAACTGCGTAAACTAAGCGTCACATCAGGGTAAAAGCTCCAGGTGTTATTGGACGAAATTTCTTCTCTTAATATTGCTCCCTTAGAAATTAATCTGAAAACAGATTGAACAGATGGTAGGCTTATAATGCTGTCAGCAATAATAAATTCTCTAGACTCATGTTACAATTCGCCTAACTTGTGGGAGAGACTTTTTGGATCCACTTTATCAAGATAATTTTTAATTAGAAACAAATTAGAAATGAAGAAATAAGAAGATAAATTTTAATTAGAAATAAATTAGAAGTCAAGAAATAAGAAGATAATTTTAAATTAGAAACAAATTAGAAATGAAAAAATAAGAAGATAATTTTAAATTAGAAACAAATTAGAAATGAAGAAATAAGAAGATAATTTTTAATTAGAAACAAATCAGAAATGAAGAAATAAGAAGATAATTTTAAATTAGAAACAAATTAGAAATGAAGAAATAAGAAGATAATTTTAAATTAGAAACACATTAGAAATGAAGAAATAAGAACATAATTTTAAATTAGAAACAAATTAGAAATGAAGAAATAAGAAGATAATTTTAAATTAGAAACAAATCAGAAATGAAGAAATAAGAAGATAATTTTAAATTAGAAACAAATCAGAAATGAAGAAATAAGAAGATAATTTTAAATTAGAAACAAATTAGAAAATAAGAAATAAGAAGATAATTTTAAATTAGAAACAAATTAGAAATGAAGAAATAAGAACATAATTTTAAATTAGAAACAAATTAGAAATGGAGAAATAATAAGATAATTTTAAATTAGAAACAAATTAGAAATGAAGAAATAAGAACATAATTTTAAATTAGAAACAAATTAGAAATTAAGAAATAAGAAGATAATTTTAATTTAGAAACAAATCAGAAATGAAGAAATAAGAACATACTTTTAAATTAGAAACAAATTAGAAAATAAGAAATAAGATAATTTTAAATTAGAAACAAATTAGAAATGAAGAAATAAGAACATAATTTTAAATTAGAAACAAATTAGAAATGAAGAAATAAGAAGATAATTTTAAATTAGAAACAAATCAGAAATGAAGAAATAAGAAGATAATTTTAAATTAGAAACAAATTAAAAATGAAGAAATAAGAAGATAATTTTAAATTAGAAACACATTAGAAATGAAGAAATGAGAAGATAATTCTTAATTAGAAACAAATTAGAAATGAAGAAATAAGAAGATAATTTTTAATTAGAAACAAATTAGAAATGAAGAAATAAGAAGATAATTTTTAATTAGAAACAGATTAGAAATGGAGAAATAAGATAATTTTTAATTAGAAACAAATTAGAAATGAAGAAATAAGAAGATAATTTTAAATTAGAAACAAATTAGAAATGAAGAAATAAGAAGATAATTTTAAATTAGAAACAAATCAGAAATGAAGAAATAAGAAAATAATGTTTAATTTGAAACAAATCATAAATGAAGAAATAAGATAATTTTAAATTTGAAACAAATTATAAATGCAGAAATAAGAAGATAATTTTAAATTATAAACAAGTTAGAAATGAAATAAGAAGATAATTTTAAATTAGAAACAAATTAGAACTGAAGAAATAAAAAGATACTTTTAAATTAGAAACAAATTAGAAATGAAGAAATAAGAAGATAATTTTTAATTAGAAACAAATTAGAAATGAAGAAACAAGAAGATAGTTTTAAATTAGAAACAAATTAGAAATTAAGAACATTTTAATTAGAAACAAATTAGAAATGAAGAAATAAGAAAGCTGTTGAATATTCAGGCAATGGGTGAATGGATGTAAAAACGATTTGAATGAAATCAACATATATCCCGCATGACACCAGAGAGAATTGTACGCATAACAAGAGATGAGTTAACAGAGGATGGGATGAGGACACTTGTAAGATCAAAACATAGATTGAGGGACTCTTAATTCAGGATGGGACAGGGAGAAGAAGCATTTTTAATCAAATTATTTATTAAAAAAAATGGGTCCATTGTGGATTTTTAAAATGTTATTTATAGTCGCTTTAACTATAATGGCCATATCGCTTATTTTTTCGCCATGGCTATCTGTCTGTTTTATGAAGTTCGCATTCTTTCTTTCCCTAGAACATTTTATGTTTTTATCGAAATTATCTGTCATTGGCATGACATCTAATGTGATGAACAGTGAAACTCTGTCTATAGGCCTACTTCACCAAATAATTGATCCAATTAGATAATATAGAATAATAAAATTGTACATTACTTCAGTTTCCTAAACTGTTAAAATTAATAAAAGAATATAGATCTTTCGGAACCAATCCCATCCTCAGCAGGTGATAGTTGGTTGCAATTTATGAATAGTTGGACAGTAACCAACTACTACTACTTATGAGTAGTTGGACAATAAACAATTACCTTCTGCTGAGGATGGGACAAGTCCCTATAGTCTTACTTACTTACTCACTGGCACTATCGAACCCGAAGGTTCATGGCCGCGCGGACATAAGCTCTCCATACATCCCTATCCTGAGCTAATGCTTTCCAATCATTCCCTGTACAATCTACTTCCCTCAAATCATAGTTAATGTTGTTCTCCCACCTCATTCTTGGCCTACCAACTGGGCGTTTTCCCTCTGGCTTTCCCACAAGAAGCTTCCATGCACGTCTTTCATTCCCCATACGTGCAACATGTCCTGCCCATCGCAGTCTACGAGACTTAACTGTTCTTATTATATCTGGCTTCCTATAAAGACCATGTAGTTCATTGTATAAAGTCCTAACATTCCATGTTCCTAGGAACATGTCCCTGTGTTTGAGCCTTTGGCATGGGTTCCCTGAAGTAGTCCCCGCCCGGAGAACCGAATGGGGGACTATTTGACCTCCGGAAAATTTTACCCCAGATGAACCCATGTCCGCATTTCTTGACGGTTGTATTTTTACGGTGAAAGATCGTCACTCTTTCGCCCAAGGTACTTTTTTCGTCTGGCTTATCACCTTCGACCAGTCCGGCATGGGTAACCCTATCGGCAGCAATGCTACCGCCGGCATAGCTCTCAGGATCATTTAAGCACATTCCACCACGACAAGGTAAAGATACCATAGTCTTACGTTGTTTTATTCATTTTAACAGTTGAGACTGAAATAAGGTACAATTCTATAATTTTTTTATATTATCTGACTAACACATCAACGAAATTTTACCATAAATTTTATTAGCATTGATCCGGTTAGACTCTTAAATTTACATAAACGACAATATTTTACACCTGGATTTGACATTTCAATTTTCACTCGATGGAAAGCTATCTCATAATATTTGATGGAATTATGATACATGATTCTACTTTGCGAACTAGATAGCTGGGTTGTCTTAATTAATTTTTTATGAAATCTGTTTATGATAAATATGAGGCCAGCGATTTTTCATGCAATTTTTTGTCCTAATTTTGGCATTTGTCAGAAGAACACCTTAATTGAACATTTCATCTCTAACAGGAATCAAATCCGGGGCCGCTGTAAGAGGTAACGATTTTATCGCTAGACCACAGGTGTGTTTAATTAAAGTTTGGCTACATTAATATCTAAAAAATATAACAATTTTATTACAATAAAAAGTAATTTTATTGGCGTTTAATTACTGGAATTTCATGAAATATTATATAATATCTAGTATATACTAGAGATGAATGGCTGTTCTCCTGTGCTAATAAAATATATTTTCTGTTAAACTAAAGAATCTTATGATGTACCCATATTTATTTTTACTGGTAGAGTAAAAATATATATATATATATATATATATATATATATATATATATATATATATATATATACCTAATTGAACATCATGTGGTTTGAAGAAAATTACAAAATAGTCTTAATTTTTTTTATTACTTTAGATAAAACGAAGAGGTATGCAAGTCAAAGAATCTAAAAAAAAGACGCAGCGAACACAGCAATGTGCTCAAAGTGGTGTTGAGGAAGATATGTACTCAGAATGGACCTCAATAAGTGGATATACATGTGGGAATCTAGGTCAGGAAATAGAAGCGTGGGGAAGCAAAGGATGAGATGATGTGATGTTTTACAGTGTAAAAGTTTTAAGTTGGCGTGATTTCTGCTATCCTTGTCTAGAGAACTGTTCTTCCACCCTTCGCTAGACGTCTGAGTGACATGTGTACTATAATGGGCTACCCTTGTAAAATTACTTAGGAATGCTAGAAAAACTCCACCCCCACTTTCGCCCAGTTACTTTTGTTCACGTAATTTTTGTCAGTGGCGACTGTTACAGAGTTCGTTTGTAGTTTGTGAGAGTGAGTGAGATATTATATTAGTGTAAAATAAAAAAATTAACAAAATGGTATCTGAGTTAAAAAGTTTAGCTGTAACTTTAAATATTGTATTGAGTATTGTGCTTGACGACGATGAAACTGAAAATGAAGACATAGAAATTTGCCAGGAAGAATCTTTAGAAGAAGGGAATGCCACCACTGATCAATGTTCACTGCAGCGAGTGTCTGCCCTACCGCTGTCACCGTGAAGAGATATGTGTATGAGTAAGAAAGAAGGTGGTGAGTACTCTCTTTCTCTTTCTAAAGTATTCTAGACACTTTAGCCCTCACGGACTATAAGCGTAAACCAGGGAACGTGTGATCTAGAATAGAACAGACAGGCAAAAGTGGAATAAATCTATAAACATTGAGAGACCTGTGTGAAGAAATATTAGTGCCACGGAAATGGCTGGTCCGAGGCATTTTCTATAAGCACCCTGTAACAGGAGGTCCTTGCCCACATCGGGATATTAATGGGCTACTTCTAATATGTAGGCCTGTACATGATGGTCCTTGGTGCAGAGCTACGGGACTTGTGCTGGTTCGAGTCGCCATGGGGAAGAATTTTTCTCTTGAAATTTCGTCCCAGTATGGCATCGGTGCCCATCCAGCATCGTGAGGCATTTGGGTAGCTACAATAAGTAGCGGCTTCAGGTTGAGAAAACCAGCTATAACGGCTGGGGGACCCGACATGCTGACAGAATTTCACCCTTACACTGGCAGGATGACAGTCTACCTCTGTGATTAACACGTGTGGATGTGAGGCCAGCAGCCGGTTGGTAGGCCAAGGACCTTCTAGGTCTATGGAGCCATGGAGTTTAGTTTAGATAAATGGTACAAATGAAATTAGGAAACATGCAAAGGGAGTAAGCGTTCTGGCTCGGCCACATTTCAGTTCTTCATATCTCATCCCAAGTCCACCGCTGTAGTCTCGAAGTAGCGTGCTGCCTTGTCACGCAGCGGGCCCGGGTTCGATCCCCGGTCGGGGCAGTTTTTCTGGATGAGGTTTTTATCGGGGTTATTCCTCACCTGTAAGACAAATGTCAGGAAAACTTTAAGGTCTAACGGTCCCCGAAATCATATGGTCATCATCATCATCATCCTTCACCGGTGTGGAAAGCAACGGGAAGCTGTCACACCTACAATTCCCCAGTAAAGCTGCAAGCATAGCATGAAAATGCTACGATTGCAGTGAAGGACCTGTCTTCGCGCAGAATTACCAATGATGGATATCTCATCCCGTTCAATCTGGTTTACATTTGACTCAAGTTTCTCAGCACTTTCACGGCCAACTTTGAATGGCGATGCTATTAATTTGCGATGCTAAAGACGCCGTTAAATAAGATACTGCCTACTTGCATGTGAATCTGCTTGAATTACATAACGCTGTAATATAATTGCAAATATGAAGGTCAGGAAATTGCTTATAAAAAGAATTACAATGATGGTGTGACAGTTTCACATGCAATTGGAAAACAAGTAGGAAAGTTAACTTGTCCTTTCCACAAGAATAGTCAAGGACTAAAGCCTAAGAAAGCTAAATGCATGCCCTTGAATTCCTCATGTGAGACCAGAGTGATGGGTGGAGACTATAGAAATCACTGTAATAAACATTCTGCCACGTTATATAACCACTTCCTACATCCACATTAGTTCTGCAAAACATTATCATCATTCCTTTACTTTAGGGGCCAACATCAGGGCTTTTAGTTCCCAACAGATTAAATGGAAGGACTCATTAAATAAATCTCATACCATTGGTTAGTGGATTAATAACGTAGGCAAGGAACGCTATAAATTACAGCTAACTAACTCACTGGCATAATCGAACCCGCGGGTTCATGTCCGCATGGGCATAGGCTCTTCATACATTCCCATCCTGAGCTAATGTTTTCCAATCATCTCCTGTATAATCTACTTCCCTCAAATCATGGTTAATATTATTCTCCCACCTGATTACACTGGTCAACGTGATTTTTGTCTCATGAGTACCAATAGTTGTACTTAATGCAGGTTTTTTTATCGTACTTTCAAATATGTATTCGGAATTTCTCCATCCAGTTTTTTTTATTTCAATTTCAATTAATGGATTTAAATAATTATTTTTTAATAAACGTTTTTTCGTCCATTTGTCCATTGAGCGATGAGTACGGGGAACACTTTCATCAGCAGATTTCAGCTATGGAAAAGAGATATCAAGGCAAATTGAATCCTAATATGCTGGCCGATTATTGTTGGACCATCAAGAGGGATGCTCCACAGGCGAAACATAGGAGAAAATCGTCATTTCTTACTCTCTAGGTGGGTCCGAATGTTCGAATATTGTGTAGTTACGAATGTAGAAAATATTAAAGTGTTTGAAATTATAAATTCCTGTCTCTCGGAAACCTTGCGTGATTGAGAAAGGCCGATATCATATTTGAATTCAGGAGAAAAAATACTATCAGAATCACATATTTTTCTTTCTGAGACAAAAAAAAAGTTTTTTTTTGTTGCTCAGTGTAATTATAGTTGAGGACGACGCGACGGTAGTATACAGGGTACAAAACAAATTATAATTTAACATTGTTACAGCCTCAACGGTATAAAAAAGAATTGTGAACTTAAAAAGTATAAATCACTAATGTAGTTAAAATTGATATTACATTTAAAGACTGGTGCAGAATTAACTGAGTGCATTATACAGTATGATTATATAGGAGCGTGCAAAAATTAAATAGAACATAGCGGTTGTTCCACTAACAATTTGAGGTAGGTAATCTTAGGGTCCGACAAGTCAGTCTACGGAAATATGGAAATAAACTTGTTTATCACATTGTCTAGAATTAGTGTTTTCCAGCTGATTTACAACTAACGTACCTACAAGTTTACAAGTACTGTGGTATTTATTTTCATACAGCCTACTACATTCTTTAGTTCCTGCAAGGAAGAGCCTTATTTAACATTTTCAAATACTGTTATTTTAACGCAGTTCCAATAATGAATCATACTATAATATTATAATGATATTGTGAAAAGAAAAATTAATGTGTGAACCAGGAATCGAACCGTGGACCTCTAGTTCTCCAGACTAGTGTGCAGCCCACTACACCATTCCAGACCTTGCACAACCATTAACAATTCTTTCCACATATAACATCGTTTACTGCTTATAAAAGTGGTGGTGTAAAATTCTCAAATATAGATACTTCTAAACGAAGCCGGCCGTTGGCGATGGTAGTGACACCTACCTGACAGCGGACGAAACGAGAATTATAGATTTGTATATGTGGAAAGAATTATTAATGGTTGTGCCAGGTCTGGAATGGTGTAGTGGGCTCCACACTAGTCTGGAGAACTAGAGGTCCACGGTTCGATTCCTGGTTCAGACATTAATTTTTCTTTTCACAATATCATTATAATATTATAATATGATCAATTATTGGAACTGTGTTAAAATAACGGTATTGGAAAATGTGAAATAACATCGTTTACTACTTATAAAAGTGGTGGTGTAAAATTCTCAAATACAGATACTTCTAAACGAAGCCGGCCGTTGGCGATGATTGTAACACCAACCTGACAGTGGACGAGATGAGAATTATAGATTTGTATATGTAGAAAGAATTGTTAATGGTTGTGCCAGGTCTGGAATGGTGTAGTGGGCTGCACACTAGTCTGGAGAAGAAGGGGTCCACGGTTCGATTCCTGGTTCAGACAATTTTTCTTTTCACAATATCATTATAATAATATAAGGAAGAGCCTGATGGCTAGGAAGTCATGATGCAAGATTTGACCTGACTCCCCTTGATTTTTTTCCTATGGGGATATCTAAAGTCACTTGTGTTTCAGATTCCAGTGGAAACGGACATGTAATTACGAGTAGTTGCCAGGATTGTACGTGCCTGTGATGTGATTCGAAACACAGAATTTTATACATTGATGTCATGTTTGCATTGAGGTTGGTGGTCATCAGTTTGAGCAACTGTTATAAGATACAAAACGGTACGTAATTGCGTAAATTATGATATTTGCAATTAATTGAAAAATAATGTGAATAAAAAACTAGATACTAATGTGAAAGACAAGTTTACTCCCATATCTCCTTAAACTGGCTTCTCGGACCCTAGGTTCCCATCTCAAATTGTTCAGTAGAGCATTCCCCATGTCCTGTTTGATTTTTGCACGCTCTTACAGGATCACTCTGTAGACAATAGACATGCCCATATAATCCCTGCAGGTCAAGACCTAGTTTAGATAGGTTACTCGCGGGATGAGCAAGTCCTTACAAGCTTTCTTTTCCTCTTGAGTTCCTTACAGATTACTCTTTTTTTCATGTTTTCACGTTCATCTCTATGTTCTGTTTATATTAGATCTAAAAAGTGTTTTTGCGCGATACTGCGTTTTGTCGTATTTACAGCAATGGCGATCATGATTGAAAGTTCAACTTCCTACAATTCGGGGTTGCCAACCTAAATAACTAAACTGTAATAAAAATAACTATACTTCAATACTATATATCACAAACAGGCGTGTGGGAACCACTGCCCTCTATGCATACTACATACAATGTAGGCCTATATACAAAAAAATCCAAAATGATAGTGTTAATATAGGCCTACATTATACGAAACAAATCACTGCATTTTAAATGAACTTCACTTTAATTGAAACAATGTAAAACAATAAATACCGTCATTTTATGACTAGATTATTGTCACAGCCTCCTGTTGATTCAACTAATAAACATTGCCCACACTGTTAACGTTAGTCAATTGTTTATAATGACCGCAAATGTTTCCAACAAAGATATTATTATTTTACTAACTAACTATTATTTATTATTTTGAAAACACCATCGCGCAAAAAAGTAATGTATAACACACGTTTGTGAAGTGTTTTACAGAATCTCGGAAATTAAAAACCTCGCTATCGCTCGGTTTTTAAACATTTTCCTAGCTTCTGTAAAAACCACTTCCCAACCTCACATCGTAATATAGGCCCACTATTTCACCTGAATTTATTTCTTGCTATCCTTGTCCGCTGCTCTTTTCATAGCCTCTTTGCTCTCTTGTTATATTTATTTTATACTTAAAATTGTTTTCTTTCACTTCACTTCTATCCTTTGTTATTCTAATCCACTAAATTCCTGTCTCTTATTTTTGAGTGCACTATTAAGTAGTTCAAGTTGATATCATATTTGAATCCAGGTACTAAATGTAATCAAATTTAAAGGCTTTTATAGAATAAAAAAAACGTGGAGCATCAGTTCTGAAGAGTCAGGTCTGCCTAGCAGATGATAATACAGAGTGCGATTTGGTTAGCGTAATGCAGTCCCCCAACCGCATGTTCAGTTTTCGTAACAGGATTTAGCTACTTCTCATGTCAAGAAACCATTCAATTGTCCTCACGAACCGGAATATACCCTATTCCAGATCCTACACCAATAGAAAAGTTCTATGTGTAATCGGAAATCAAACTCTAGGCACCTAGGATGCTTACTAGTCTCAGACATGCTAATCGTTACACTACAGAACACGGTGTATATATTTTTTTTCTTCTCTTTATTAATTCCTCAGCATGCCCCATTACAGAGTAATATTACATGCTTTGTTTTAATATAATACATCAATGACTTATATTATGCTATTACATAACAGTCTATACATATTTACATATACATTTTACTATGTCTTAACTATATACTATTGTCTATACTATCCTCTATAATTATATAATTTACATTTTTACTTAGTTTACGTAATTCTAAATCTAATCATCTCATTTTTATAAACTATGTTACATATTTACATTATCAATTATTGTAATTTTAATGTCTGAATATTTCAATTCCTTCTGGATTTTTTCATGTTGAGACTTGAAAGTAATTTTGAAGTTCCTTAGGACAGGTTACTGGCCCGACGCTAAGTAGTCAAGTGGTAGGGCTGCTACCTTTTAGTCTCTGGACAGACATTAGGATACCGCATTTAGACATGTGAGACAAGGCTGCCCCCTATCCCCAACACTGTTTGCAATTTATATCAATGAAGTAATATGTTGCTGGAACAAGACATATAAATTTGGAATAATAATATCAGAAAATAGAAAATTAAACACCCTATTTTTTTGCAGATGATCAAATAATAATAGCAAATTCAGAAGATAATCTACAGAAAGGTCTGTATGAACTTAACAAAATTACAGAAGAATATGGTTTGAAGATATCTACAGAAAAAACAAAAATTATGGCATTTCAAGGTGTAGATCCTGTCAGAAGTAAAATTGTACTGGACAATACAATTTTGGAGCAGGTGAATAATTTTACATATCTAGGATGCAATATCTCATATGAAGAAGAAAAGGATGTAAATGCAAAAATATCAAATTTTTTAAGAATTTTAGGGTTAATAAATTGTATCTTCAAGCCACAGTTAGTCAAAAAGCATTCAAGAGTAAAAGTGTATAAAACACTGGCTCTTCCAACTCTTTTGTTTGGTAGTGAAGTATGGACGTTGAAACAGAAGGATATACAGAGACTTAGATCTGCTGAAGTGAGATACCTTCGGAGGACTGCAGGATACACACTACTAGATCCCAAAGAAAAAATGAAGACATCTTAGAAGAATTACACATGGAACCTTTAGAAAACAAAATTTCTGATTATAAGTCAAGATGGATGTAACATGTTCATCGAATGGAAGATCACAGGATACCCAAAAAAATGTTAATATATCAACCTGCAGGAAGAAGAAGACCAGGACGTCCACTCAAAAGACTTTTGGATGGTGTTTCTCTTGAGGCCGAAACAGGTCAACAAGTGGCCTAAATTCGTGAATGTACTATGATGATGATGATGATAATGATGTCTGAATAAACTTCCTAAATTCTAGTAAAAGCTTAGTTACTAGTTGTTGATTTGTGGCCGGCCAGGTGTTTCCACTTCTTTTTATAGCATTTGTCAATTCCATTCTGTGTTGTTTTACATCTTGGCAGTCATATATTAAGTGGTTTATGATTTGTTCTGCTCTATTGCATGTGCATGTAGGATTGTCTATTATGTGAAATCTGTGAAGGTAGGATCTTGTTTTGCCATGTCCTGTTAATATTTCAGTGAATTCTGGAGTGATTGGCAGTTGTTGTTTTAATCTGTCTTTTATTGATGGGAAAAAGGCTTTAGTTATATTTCCTTTTGGTCGTATTGTCCCATCTTATCTGCCATTCTTGTACAGCTGATTGTTTTAGCTCCGTTTTGATGTTTGACTTTGGGATAATGCTACATATTAATTCCGTTTGTTCGTCTGCCGATGCTTGTTTTGCGAGTTGGTCCGCCATCTCGTTCCCTGCTATTCCTATGTGGGCTTTAACCCAGCCAAAATGGATAATCCATTGTTTGTTTTCCAGTTCTCTTACTATATCTGTTATCATTTCAATTATGGAGTTGTGCTTGGTGTTGTTTTTTAGCAAGGATAGAGTCACTCTGCTATCTGTGTACACTACAGCTGTTCTTTCATCTTCTTTCGTTGTTTTTATATTAAGGAGCTCCTGCAGACCCTTCAAGATTGCGAATTTTTCAGCCTGGTTGTTTGAGCATGCTCCTCCTAACCTGTATTTAACCTGCTGAATAAGCGTTCCATTGTGGAATATGACTGCCGCCGCTCCCACCTTGTCTGTCTTACTGCCGTCTGTGTACACATGACAGTACTCTCTATCCTCCTCCATATCTTGAACGTGTACCATCTCAACTGGGTGAGTCCAGTTCTTCGGTTCTAATGGAGCATCATACTCTCTTCCTCCATGAATTGCTTCATATACATGGTGCTATATATATATATATATATATATATATATATATATAATTGGAGAGTATAATACATATATAAGAAAAATAAGTGTTTGAATTGGCATTTATTTTTCTTATCATACCATATATATATATATATATATATATATATATATATATATATATATATATATATGAAGGGTATATGACATAATGGTGTCAGTTTTTTTAGAAAAAATGAGTAGAGTGCACGGGCTGCAAAGAAGAAACTATCTAAATAACTCACTGGCACTATCGAACCCGTAGGTTCATGACCGCGCGGACATAAGCTCTCCACACATCTCTATCTTGAACTAATATTTTCCTATAATAGCCTGTCCTATATCCTATTTCCCTCACCCTATTCTTGCTACACCAACTGGGCGTCTTCCTCTGGCTTTCTTACAAGAAGCTTCCATGCACCTCTTTCATTCCTCCTTCGTGCCACATGTCCTGTCCATCGCAGTCTAAGAGATTTAACTGTTCTTATTATATCTGGTTTCCTATAAATACCATGTAGCTCACTGTTTTGTAAGTATTCTCCATTCACCTGTCTGTTTATCTCTCTTTGGTCCAAAAATGTTCCTAGGAACTTTATTCTCAAATACTCGTAATCTCCTTTCCTCCCATAAATTAAGAATAAACTGCGTACTGTATTTCAGATAGGCTCCATCAACAATTAATAGTCCACCGCTGTGGTTTCGAGGTAGCGTGCTGCCTTGTCACGCAGAGGGCCCGGGTTCGATCCCCGGTCGGGGCAGTTTTTCTGGGTGAGGTTTTTTCGGGGTTTTTCCTCGCCTGTAAGACAAATGTCAGGAAAACTTTAAGGCCCAAACGGTCCCCGAAATCATATGGCCATCATCATCCTTATCCTTATCATCATCATCATTATCATCATTATCATCATCATCATCATCATCATCCTTCACCGGTGTGGAAAGCAACGGGAAGCTACCACACCTAGAATTCCCTAGTAAAGCTGCAAGCATAGCATTAAAATGCTATGATTGCAGTGAAGGACCTGCCCTCGGGCAGAATTACTATGGATATATATATATATATATATATATATATATATATATGTGTGTGTGTGTGTGTGTGTGTGTGTGTAGGCTATTTACAAATATAAAATATAGGAATTATATTATTTGAGGGCATTTTAAATAATTCATATTGTTTTAAAATTTGAAATATAGGTCTAAAGACTATAATTCGGCTAAAAGCATCACAAGTAGTTAAAATTGATGCCATCTTTAAATGTGGGGCACAACGCTTGTGTGTGTGTGACTAGTAATACATGGATGCATATAAGCTGTACCATTAGCATTATTACATAACCAGTCACTTTCCCCAGCTCCTTGCATTCTTGCGATTTCACAAGAAACCAACACAAGTTTCTCGTCTCAAATACAATCAGCCACTTCCCAAAAATGCCACATCTCACGTATTTATTCCTATATTAAAATGTCCGTTAACACGCTATCAAAGTTCATGGGAGATGATATGTGATATGGTCGAAAGGCCCATACATTCTCAGTGAAGCCAGAGTGATTCTATGTTCTATCTTTTTTTAGTCTTCTTAGAGTCATTCCTCGTAAAATCTCTGAGCCTAACTGCCACCCCTAATTTTAGAGATCCCTCAGCGTAACTTTTATGAGATAAAATAATAATAATAATAATAATAATAATAATAATAATAATAATAATAATAATAATAATAATAATAATAATAATAATTCATTTTCCTTTCTTCTTTGTTCTGTAAATATGATGATGTCCTGTTTCAAATTTTCTATCTGTTAAAGAATTCCTCCATTTTATTTCTTTCGCCTTGTAGGCTACATTCCATGTTCCAGTTAGCAGAGTTCTTCTTTTCCGTAGCTTGATTCGTCTTCCTTTTAATCCGACTGGCTTGTCTCTATTAGTTTTTTAGCATTGTATTTTTTTTTTCTGATGGGAGGGAGCTGGCCTACAGCATCAACCCCCAACCTGGAGGACCAGGGTTTTTTAGGTGCATCCTTAGATCAGTTGCTTTCAGTACAGTTAAGAGCCAAAAAATCCTAAAACCTTCTGGAGTATATATTTATACATGAAGGAGAAACATCTACAACCAGGAGATAAGATGGACCGACAAAATTGGCTATTAGGAATAGGACGATGTCAAAGATATTAATCAACCTTTAACCAAACTTTGGCCCTTAAATTTTGGAGATGATTTCGATGTTATGCCCCTTGATTTAATTTTGGTTCCTATATTTTAGAGGTGGATTCAATATTATAGCAAGTTGATATACAGGTAGTTGTTCCAGGGACGATGTTAACATGATCACATCTGCTAATAACACAAATAAAACGTGCGCAAAAATTATGAATACGTTGAAGTCATTGAGTGAATTATTAAGCGATAGTGAGGAGATACTAAGGGTCAACATGCACACTCCACTAGTAAACACTAGTAAATTTGGGGCTGGAATAAATATCAATAAAACTAAATACATTATCACACACAGAAATACCGGTACATTATATAATGGAAATGAACAGCTAATGACAAATGATGGAAATTTTGTAGAAGTGGCTTAATTCAAATAGCCTACCCAGGATCAATAATTACAAAGAGGAATGAGATGCACAAAGAAATTAAACAAAGGCACAATTCTGGAAATGTGTGCTATTGTGCATTACAAGGACTTGTCCCAACTTTTCTAAAAAAAACTTAAAACTGGAAACTGTTTTTCTCTTCAAATTTAATATAAAACTGTTATTGTCCCAGTTATTTTATATGGATGTGAAACATGGACTCTTACTTCAAGGGAAGGATAAAAGAATAGGGCTATGATTATTTGAGAATAAAGTTCGATGTATTAACCACATGTCCCTCGCTGACATATGTAGGGAAATAAGCGTAATCAAATTCGTCTACTTAAGAAATTCCCACTAGGGAATCACCATATATATATTCCTCTTCTTCTTCTTCTTTAGTAGGCGACTACAACCTCATTGAAGTTTTGGCCTCCTCAACTATTTTTCTCCACCTAGATCTATCCTGGATACAGACTGGCCAATATCCAATTTTCATTTCTAATATATCTTTTATAACATCATCCTGCCATCTGTTTTCTGGGCGTCCAGTTGTTCTGGTGCATATTGCTTATATTGGTTTCCATTTGTATATTCTTCTTACCTGCCTGTCTTCCTGCATTCTATTTATATGTCCAAACCAGCGCAGTCTTTGAACTTTAATGTGGTTTATTATATTTTTATTTCGTATTAGATTATTTAATTCAGAGTTCATTCATATACGCCATGTGACATCGCTTTCTGTAATTGGTCCATAAATTCTCTGTAAGATCTTCCTTTCAAAGATTAATAGTTTTCGTTGATCAGATTCCTTCAGTACCCATGTTTCACAGCCGGAAGTTACAATCGGTCTTATTACTGTATTATACAGTTTAACTTTAGTTAATCTGGATACATATACACATATATATATAGGTCTATAATTCATTAAGAATACAGCATTGTATAGATACTGTCTCATAAGTAATTTTTTTAACAAATATGTATTTGAAATTATTTCTGACTATTTAACTCATGCCACAAATGCTAGTCAATGACCAATCACGTTTCAATGAATGTTGTTTTACAACCAATCACAGTCGTGTTTCACCTCGCTCTTTGTCGATTTCTCTTTATCAGCTCCTGCTTTTGTGATAAAGAAAGCTCCTCCTTTTTAATGTTCTGAACAGGTCAAAGCATTATTTTTCTCCAACAAATACAATGAATATAGCAAATAATGAAAAGATTCCTTGATTTTACTGAGGTGTTTACTAAAAAAATTAATGAATAACCCGTAATGTTGATTATGATATATAGTTTGATGTGTTTCATTATTTCTCCACTTGGGTGCACTCTTACAATATTGCGATCTTATTTGGCAATAAATAATACGATCAAGCAGCAGTGAATGAACATAACCTCACATTTCTGATTTGTTTTCAAACATCGCCGTTTACATTAAATATATAAATATTTTAAAATAACTATAGTTAAACAATGATTTGTGAGTAAACAGCTTAATTTTTTTCGTTAAATAGCCCTAACAAATGCCACTCTTGATTTCCAAATTCTCTAGATAAATTCACTTCGTGAGTCGTGAATTTATCGATAATTTAGAAATCACTCGTGGCATTACTTATGATAAGAAATTAAATTACTCTTTCAAAGTAGATACCATCAGATTCAATGGTCTCGAACCATCTTTCATGAGGTTTATTACCCCGCGACGGTACCAGTCTCTGGATTTTATGTGAAGAATTTATTAAGATTCACATCCACAGCTTCAAATGTTTTCGAAATTTCATGCAATAATTGGGCGAAATGGACTTGGATTGAAAACAGATGGTAATCTGAAGACGCAACATCAGGGATATATGCTAGGTGTCGTAGCAGTTTAATTCCTCCCAATTTCTGAATTTTTATCGTGATTGTTTGTGCAGTATGGGGTCCGGTCGCGTTTTAACTCGCGACCCTCAACATTTAATAAACTCGCTGCAGTTGTAGAGAAAAGAACCATAGACTACACGCACGCTTGGAATAAACTTCCAGTGAATTCACATTCAAAATTTCATCAGACACATAACATAACATTAAAACCCGACATTACCTATGAGACAATCATAATAAATGCAAGAGCACGAGGTTTTACAACAGTTCAAAATGGAGCACGCTGTTAATAAAAGAATATTAAAATGTATACACATGCATGTTCACACACGATAACTTCTTTTCATTTTTTTTTTGTGCCTAGTAAGTAAGATCTCAAAATATGTTCATGGATACATCCTCATTTACTTCGGGATTCACTGAATTCGACAAACGTCAAATTCATTATATTGCTGTATGATCTATAACTATAGATGGAACAATGTAAACACGATATTAGCTTATGGTTGTTGCGACAATTGTACATGACGTCAGGTTAGAACATTTTTCTGTACCATCTGGTTACAGCAACATTGTTAATTGTATCCAGTAGTATCTCCTCTACTATTTAATTTTGTACTAGAGCATGCATTAACTCTTTAGAGAATGAGGAAGGCTTACAACTCAATGGCATTAACAACCAGTTAGTTTATGCTGATGATGTAGTACTATTGGCTGATAGCGAGGAGATACTAAAGGACAACACGCACACACTATTGAGTAACACTAAGAAATTAGGACTGGAAGTAAATATCAATAAAACTAAATATATGGTCACACGTAGAAATACATTATATAATGGGAATGGACAGCTAATGACAGATGAGGGAAATTTTGAGGAAGTGGCTGAATTCAAATACCTAGGAACAATAATCACAAATAGGAATGAGATGCACAAAGAAATTAAACATAGGCTCAATTCTGGAAATGCGTGCTATTATGCATTGCAGAGACTTTTGATGTCCCAACTCCTTTCAAAAAACGTTAAGCTGAAAATATATAAAACTATTATTCTACCAGTTATATTATACGGGTGCGAAACATGGACTCTTACTTTAAGGGAGGAAAGGAGATTACAGGTATTTGAGAATAAAGAACTTACGAAAATTTTTGGACCAAAGAGAGATTAACAGACAGGTGAAGGGAGAAGACTGCATAACAATGAACTACATGGTCTTTATAGGAAGTCAGATATAATAAGAACAGTTAAGTCTCGTAGACTGCGATGGGCAGGACATGTTGCACGTATGGGGAATGAAAGACTTGCATGGAAGCTTCTTGTAGGAAAGCCAGAGGTAAAACGCCTAGTTGGTAGAGCAAGAATGAGGTGGGAAAATAATATTAACTATGATTTGAGGGAAGTAGATTATACAGGGAATGATTGGAAAGCATTAGCTCAGGATAGGGATATATGGAGAGCTTATGTCCGCGCGGTCATGAACCTACAGGTTCGATAGTGCCAGTGAGTAAGTAAGTAAGTATCCAGTAGTATGTGAACTTATATTTAATTCCAAATGTTCCGAACAGTCAGTGCGCAACTTTTATGTTCCACTGAAGTATACTTTGTCTGTAAATCTGAATCCTGATCTTGTTTACATCTGACAGCTGTTCAGAGTGACCTCTACTGTATGGTTAAAGCTTAGTCAACCTCGCGTGACTGGAAGGAGAGGTTTCATCTTTACCTATAACTGATTGGCACTATTGAAACCGTAGGTTCATGGCCGTGCGAACATAAGATCTCCGTACATCCCTACCCTAAACTACTGTTTTCCAATCATCCCCTGTATAATCAACTTCCCTCAAATCATGAGTAATGTTATTCTTCCACCCCATTCTTGGTCTATCTACTAGGCGTTTTCCCCTGATTTCCCTATGAGGAGCTTCCATGCACCTCTTTCATTCCCCATTCGTGCCAAATGTATAATATCTACTAGACTTAACTGTTCTTATTATATCTGGTTTCCCATAAAGATAATGTAGCTCACAGTTATGTAGTCTCCTCCATTCGCCTGCCTGTTCACCTCTCTTCGATCTAAAACAATTTCCTAAGAACTTTATTCTCAAATACTCCTAATGTTTTCTCCTCCCTCGAAATAAAAGTGCACGTTTCGGATCCTTACAATATAACTGGGAGAATAACAGTTTTATATATTTTTCAGTTTAATACATATGTATTTTTTGTGAGACGTTGGGACGACAATAGTCTCTGTAATGCATAATAACATGCTTTTCCAAAATTGAGCCTAAGTTTAATTTCTTTCTGCGCCTCCTATTTGTAATTTAGGTATTTGAATTCAGCTAATGACAAATGAGGGAAATTTTGAGGAAGTGGCTGAATGCAAATACTCGTACCTAGGAACAATAATCACAAATAGGAATGAGATGCACAAAGAAATTAAACATAGGCTCAATTCTGGAAATGCGTCCTATTATGCATTACGAGTCCCTTGGCATCCCAACTGCTTTCAAAAAAATGTTAAACTATTATTCTACCAGTTAAATAATATGGATGCGAAATATGGACTCTTAGTTTAAGGGAGGAAAGGAGATAAGAGTATTTAAGAATAAAGTACTTAGGAAAATTCTTGGACCAAAGAGAGATGAACAAACTGATGAATGGAAAAGACTAACATAACAGTAAACCACATGGTCTTTATAGGGAACCAGATATAATAAAAACAGTTAAGTCTCGTAGACTGCGATGGGCAGGACATTTGACACGGATGGGGAATGAAAGAGGTGCATGGAAGCTTCTTTTAGAAAACGCCCAGTTGGTAGACCATGATTTGAGGGAAGTAGATTATACAGGGAATGAGTGGAAAACATTACCTCAGGATATGGATGTATGGAGAGCTTATGTCCACGCGGCCATGAACCTACGGGTTCGATAGTGCCAGTGAGTTTGTTATATTTCCTTACATTCAGTTCAAGCGTTTGAGAGTTAGACATATTTTCGATATTGGATATGCTATATTCGGTAGCGGTGGACTAGTGGTTATGCTTCTTGCCTCTTGTCCCGAGGGTCGCAAGTTCAAACCCAACCGGGGTCGATTGATTTTTTTAGGATGGAAAAATCCAAGGAGTAAGGGACTTTAAGCCGTGGGCCCCGAGTCCGAAGATTTTCAGGCTCGTAAAAGATCCTTAATCCTGAATGAAAAGGCCTCTAAGCAAAATTTACCGAATTTTTCCGTCCTAGTACTACCTTGGTTTCCTAGATGTCAGTATAAGGCGGAACGCTGACCACGGGCCACTCAAATGACATCTATACGAAAACAAGTGTAACTAAATTAGTATGGTTCAAATTCTTCCCTGTAGGGGGAGAGCGCCTAAATCTCTCTTAAGGGAAAACATGGGCTTACAAGTATAAAGAGAATCTCTCGCTCGAGAGGTTATATATATAGGCCTATATGAAATTAGTTCTAATGTCTGTTGCCGTGGGGTGGTTGGTAGAGTGTATTCTTTCCATTCCGGCGATACAGGTTTGATTCCCGGATTTAGAGAATTTTCAATCTTCATCTTAATATAGGTCTGTTCATTGTCTTGTTATGATGCTCTCTATTGATTTCGAAGGCAGCTGGGTATTATGCTAACAACAGATCCGGGAAAGCCGCCCCTGTATTTGTGTAATATGTGTGTGACTCACACTTCATTGCTATAATACCTGCCTACAGGCAATCCGCCAAGGACATAAGCTTATTCCATGCGAAAGAAATGCCACCTTAATGGGTATAAATTCTTATTTACATGAATAGAACGTCAGCAGGGCCTACAATATCTCCCGGATTTGCGAATTTTTATTTAAAGAGAATGATCCGCCATAATAGTCTAGGTACGAACAAATATCCCCCAAGCCAGGAAATTATTAAAGGATTTTATCCATCCATCCATCCATCCATAGTAATTCTGCCCGAAGGTAGGTCCTTCACTGCAATCATAGCATTTTCATGCTATGCTTGCAGCTTTACTAGGGAATTGTGTAGGTGTGGTAGCTTCCCGTTGCTTTCCACACCGGTGAAGAATGATGATGATAATGATAATGGTAAGGATGATAATGAAAAGGATGATGGCCATATGATTTCGGGGACCGTTTGGGGCTTAAAGTTTTCCTGACATTTGTCTTACAGGTGAGGAAAAACCCCGATAAAAACGTCACCCAGAAAAACTGCTCCGACCGGGGATCGAACCCGGGCCCGCTGCGTGACAAGGCAGCACGCTACCTCGAGACCACAACGGAGGACATAAGGATTTAATAACTACGTAAATACTGGAAAAGTTTCATGAGTTCAAAAGTAGAACGAACAAAACAGGCCTATGTATTTTACCCATCCCCCCCTAATATCAACCTCTCTCTCTCTCTCTCTCTCTCTCTCTCTCTCTCTCTCTCTCTCTCTCTCTCTCTCTCTCTCTCTCCCACTCTCTGTCGCATGTTTATACATATTAATCTCCATGGTTTAAGGGGATCTGGAATATCCTATACCAAGAAACAAACTCTATGGCGCGACAGGCTAGAAAGCATTGACCTACCAGCCGACTGCTAGCCTCACATCAACATGTGTTAATCACAGAGGTAGGCAATCATCCGGCCAGCGCAAAAGAGACATGTGTCAGAACGTCGGGTCCTCCAGCTGTATAGCTGGTTTTTCAACCTGGAGCCACTTCTTATTGTAGCTCACGGTGCTGGGTGGGCACCGGTCCCATACTGGCCGAAATTCCGTGAGAAAATTTCTTCCCGTTGGAGACCTGAATCAGCGCAAGTCCCAAATCTCTGCGCCAAGGCATCTTTCATCCTTCACCAGAAGTGTCCAACCTTTTTTTTTTTTGGAAAAGGGCCACTGTCGTTAAGGCGAATTGGTTTGCGGGCCACATGATCCGATTTTTTACTGTATTAAATAGGATCTAAGGTAAGTCAATTAATTTAAATTTGAAATAGCTAATATATTATGCCATTTTCATTAAAATATTAATCATATATTAGTTATGGTTTTCCAAATTAAATATTTTTTTCCATGTATAATCTAATTCTAAAATCTAAATTGAACAATATAACGCGGTAGGTAGGCTCATAAATAAAAATGTGGGCTGCATGTTTCTTAAAACGGATGTTTTGAGTAAGAGGATGAGTAGGATGAACTTTTGCAAACACATGTGTTGGAAACAGAAAAAGTCTTGCTATTTCAAGCTTACCTTATATCAAATAGAATTACATAATTCATAAATGACATTAGACTATAACTTACAAATATCATTGCGGGCCGCATGCGATGGCATCGAGGGCCGCGGGTTGGACACACCTATCCTACACCAAACTGATATTAAAATATACTCGTACTATACTTATAAAGTGCATGATTTCAACCGATATATCAGGGACCCAGAGGTATTTTTCTCAAAATGATGAATATCACAGGTGAGAAAATTAAAAGTAGTAGTAGTAGTCCCACTATAGACCTTAGGAGGCCCCTAGGGTGGTATATAGGAGGTTTCTCCATCCATCTTTCTACATAATCGGCACGGATGTCGGCCGGGTTGTCAGTCATCATGAATGACGACCGCCTTTACTACATCGAACGATCTAGTAGGCTTATTCATGTTCGGTTAAAGGCTGAGTCCACTCCTGGGCCATGGTCCGCCAGAATGTCTCCCAAAAAAATTCCAAGCGCGACAGGTCTAAGCCCCTTGACCTACCTTCCGGCTGCTGGGCTCACATCCACTGTGTTAATCACACAAGTAGACTATCATCCAGCCAGTGTAGGGGTGATATGTGGTCAGCATGTCGGATCCCCAGCCGTTATAGTTGGTCTTGTCAACCTGGAGTCGCTGCTTATTGTAGCTACCCAAATTCCTCACGATGCTGGGTGGGTACCGGTCCCATACTGGATGAAATTCCATGAGAAAATGTCTTTCCCATGGGGATCCGAACCAGCGCAAGTCCCGTAGTTCTGCGCCAAGGCTTCTTGCCTTAACCACTCGGCTATGGCGCGGGAACCAGAACGTCTAGATCAGTTTAAAAATCGTGACCCCATCGGGACTTGAACCCGTGAACTTCAGTATTATAGTGCATTGCCTTATCCAACTACGTTACGTCATGCCCCATACTGAATCAATACGTAGAAAATTTGCATTTCAAAAGATATTACGACTTCATTCCGAACATATTGGCTATCATCAGTCAACTGCAGGATTAGTAACTGTAATTCTTCTCCACAATCACATATCTCGAGCAATTATTTTCCACGTTTCCCAAAGCGCTTCTTGATTTTATCCTGCCAGTTTGTCTAAGGGCGTTTTCTTGGCAGCTTATCTCTTAATATCGAGTCAAGAATTATTTTATCCACCAATTGTCATCTCTTCTGACAATTCTGTGTATTTAGTCCACTATCTCTTCAATGTCTCTATTTACGAGATGAGATACCGTAATAATTATGTCTGTCAGTCCTGTCATCTTTCTGATACTTGCTTCATTGTGTTTAAAACAGTCACAGATATGTAAAGTGAATTTCACTTGTGACAATCGTTCCCACACCCCCTGCAATCTAACGAATTAATTTGTTTTACAATTTAGATGATCTTGCTCAATTTAACACATGGATTTCTCTTAAAAGGGATTACATAATTAGTATTCTGTATATATTACCGTATATATGCTGTAAAACTGTATTTGTAAATTTGTGCTGGTTGAGTGGAAGAGAAGGCCTTATGACCTTAACTCTGCCAGAATAAATAAAACATTATATTATTATTATTATTATTATTATTATTATTATTATTATTAGACAAAATAAGAAATACTGTCATAAGAGAAAAAATGAATATTGGTTATTCAATAGTAGATTATATACAGTATAAGCAATTAAATTGGTATGGGCACGTACGACGAATGCAAGAAGAAAGATTACCCAGGAAAACATTGGAATGGTGTCCACCTGGAAGAAGGAGGAGAGGAAGACCTCGAATCTCGTGGATGCAGGAAATAAGAACTGGAATGAGAGCAAGGGGACTGGAGGACATGGATTGGATGGAGAGAGACGAGTGGAGAAGAAAAATAAAATTTTAGGCACAGAAAGATGTGTAAACATTAAAATTCTGTATATGAATAAATTATTAATTATTATTATTTATTATTATTATCAATTTATATGAATTATACAATGATGGGGTAAAGAAGAGCGATAGTTTCTGTTATTTGGGATCAATTGTAGAGAAAGATGGAACATCAAATAATCTTATTGTATCTTGTATGCCCATGTTTCCCTTAACAGAGATTTAGGCGCTCTTCCCCTACAGGGAATAATTTGATCCATATTAATTTAGTTACACTTCTTTTCGTGTAGATGCCATACTGACATCTAGGAAACCAAGGTAGTACTAGGACGGGAACATTCGGTAAATTTTGCTTAGATGCCTTTTCATTTAGGCTTAAGGATCTTTCACGAGCCTGAAAATCTTCAGACTCGGGACCCACGGCTTAAAGTCCCTCCCGGAGGACTTGCTCCTTGGATTTTTCCATCCTAAAAAATCCATCGACCCCGGCCGGGTTTGAACCCGCGACCCTCAGAACCAGAGGCAAGGAGCATAACCACTAGTCCACCGCGGCCGACAACAAATAAAGAAATAGAAAAAAGATAAGTAATGGAAGAAAAACCATAGGAATGTTAAACTCTGTACTATGGAGTAAAAACATCATTAACAGAACAAAACAGCTAATTTTTAAGTCCATACTAGAAAGTATAATGTTATATGGATCGAAAGTTTGGACAATGACACAACAACATGCCAACAGAATAACTACAGTTGAAATGGATTTTTGGAGAAGAGCTATCAGAAAATTTCGACTGGAAAAAAATTAGAAATGCAGAAATTATAAAATGGATGAATGCAAAAATAAATATAATGGATGAGATTGAACACAGAAGGCCAAAATGGCAAGGACACGTAAGAAGAATGCAGAATGGAAGACTAGCAAAGGTCGTCTATACATGGAAAATTGAAAGAAGGAGCAGAAAAGGAAGACCAAGGACAACCTGGAAGAACAACATTCAAAATTCAATGAGGAAATTTGATGTAACAGATGAAGACACATAGGGCAGAGAACGATGGAGAACATTAATTAAGGGAAATTTCTGAATGTTTGTTGCAAACTGATAGTCTATAAGTCCATAGTTATTTATATATATATATATATACATCCATCCATAGTAATTCTGCCGGAGGGCAGGTCCTTCACTGCAATCGTAGCATTTTTTATGCAATCCTTTGCAGCTTTACTAGGGAATTGTAGGTGTGGTAGTTTCCCGTTGCTTTCCACACCGGCGAAGGATGATGATGATGATGATGATGATGATGATGATAAGGATAAGGATGATGATGATGATAATGATGGCCATATTATTTCGGGGACCGTTTGGGCATTAAAGTTTTCCTGACATTTGTCTTACAGGTGAGGAAAAACCCCGATAAAAACCTCACCCAGAAAAACTGTCCCGGCCGGGGATCGAACCCGGGCCCGCTGCGTGACAAGACAGCACGCAACCTCGAGACCATAGCGGTGGACATGTTAATTACTAAGACTGATTGGAGAAAACCCTCAATGATGAGGAAAAATCTCAAAATGAATGAATGAAATTATCATCATCATCATCAATTCTACCTCACTGTCCTACAAATTTCCCTGATATGGTAGTTGATCGTTTTTCTTCATGGAGATCAGTAGAGTGTGATGTACCACAAGGGTCAGCACTAGGTTCAATTTTATTTTTTATATACGTTATTTAAATCACTTACAGCGTCAAACATAGTAAATATCACATCTATGCCGATGACCTAAACTGCTGTAGGCCATATATAAGTACATACTAAACCAGACCACACTAAAATGCCGGTTCGGAATTTTACTACCAGGATCCATATTTACAATTTTTAATAGCATTGAAACATTTAATCAGTGTAGTTTTCACATAATACCATAATATAATTACATGTTATCAGAAAGGATGTTTATGTGTTAATAAAACTAAATATATCTTCACATATAGATATGCATTATATAATGGAAATGGACAGTTAATGACAAACGAGGGGAATTTTGAAGAAGTGGCTGAATTCAAATGCCTAGAAACAATAATTACAAACAAGAATAGGGTACAGAAAGAAATTAAACATCGTATATTCAATTCAGGAAATGCATGTTATTATGCATTACAGGGATTACTGTCGTCCCTATTTCTCTTAAATAAATTAAACTGAAAATATATAAAACTGTTAATCTCACAGTTATATTAAATGGATGCGAAGCATGACCTCTTACTTCAAGGAAGGAGCAGATTAAGAATATTTGAGAATAAAGTTTTTAAAAAATATTTCTTTAGACCAAAAAAGAAATGAACAGACAGGCGAATGGAAAAGACTTATTTAATAGTGAGCTACTTGATCTTTATGGGAAACCAGATATAAAATGAAGAGTTAAGTCTCGTGGACTCCGGTGGGCAGGACATGTGGCACGAATGGGATATGAAAGAGGAGATAAAGCTCCTCACAGGATAATCAGATGAAATGCGCTCAGAAGACAGGCCAAGAATGAGGTGGGAGAATAACATTAACCATAATTTGAGGGAAGTAGATTATACAGGTGATGGTTGAGAAACATTATCTGAGGATAGGTACGTATGGAGAACTCAAGTCTGCGCGGCCATGAACCTACGGGTTCGGTAGTGCCAATGAGTTATTTACTTAGTGTGAATATTCCTTGCAGGGACATTAGAAGGCGATTTTTTACACCATTTCGAAGTGCAACCTACTTACTCCATAACAGAAACCTTGTGAAGAATTGTAAATAAACAGTGCAAAAGAAACTAATTCTGTTCTCAATATAAAAAATGAAAGAATAAAAATGCATACGCTTACTGAGAATTTAGAACATAGTAGCCTGATATTAATTCCATGGTATGACAGGCCTAGAAGGCCCTTTGACATACTACCCAGGTGTTGGCCTCACATCCAGATATATCAAGCACAAAAATGGACGATAATGGCCTCAGATCTAGATACATCAAGCACAAAAGTGGAGACAATGGCCACATCCAGATATATCAAGCACAAAAGTGGACGATATTGACCTCAGATCTAGATAGGCCTATATCAAGCACAAAAGAGGACGATAATGGCCTCAAATCCAGATATATCAAACACAAAAGTTGACGATAATGTCCTCAGATCTAGATATATCAAGCACAAAAGTGGACGATAATGGCCACACATCCAGATATATCTAGCACAAAAGTGGACGATAATGACCTCTATATCAAGCACAAAGTGGACGATAATGTCCTCAGATCTAGATTATCAAACACAAAAGTGGACGATAATGTCCTCAGATCTAGATATATCAACCACAAAAGTGGAATATAATTCAACAGTATCGGGCTGACATGAGGTCAGATTATCGAATTCCCCACCCGTTATAGCTGTTTCCTTTTACCAGGAACCGCTACTTACCGCTGCTATCCAAATCCTAATGATGCTGGGTGGCCATCGGTCTCGAAACACTGGTCGAAATTCCATGAGATTTTTTTTCCGCATGGGAACTCGAACAGTGATGGTTCCTTAGCCCTACACGAAGGCAGACCTCTCGTCCACAGTGTGAGACGAAGATAGACCATATTCCTGAAAAACCCTTCAGTGCCAGCGCAGCGTTTTGCACAGGAGAGAACACTTCAGCATAGTGAGCAAATTCTTGACATTGAAACTGTCCACGCACGTTCACTCATGTGATATAATTCTAATTTTAATTGAATGGACTGATTCGGATTAGAATCTTATTGTACAGTAATTTATCATAAGTAATGCCACGAGTGATTTCCAATTTATCTAGAGAATTTGGAAATCAAGAGTGATATTTGTTAGGACTATTTAACGAATAAAATTAAGCTGTTTACTCACAAATCATTGTTTAGCTATAGTTATTTTAAAATATTTATATATTTAATGTAAACGGCGATGTTTTAAAACAAATCAGAAATGTGAGGTTATGTTCATTCATTGCTGCTTGAACATATTATTTATTGTCAAACAAGATCGCAATATTGTAAGAGTGCACCCAAGTGGAGAAATAATGAAACACATCAAACTATATATCATAATCAACATTACGGGTTATTCATTTATTTTTTTAGTAAACAACTCACTAAAATCAAGGAATCTTTTCATTATTTGCTATATTCAATGTATTTGTTGGAAAAAAATAATGCTTTGACCTGTTCAGAACATGAAAAAGGAGGATCTTTTTTTATCACAAAAGCAGGAGCTGATAAAGAAAAATCGATAAAGAGTGAGGTGAAACACGACTGTGATTGGTTGTAAAACAACATTCATTGAAACGTGATTGGTCATTGACTAGCATTTGTGGCATGAGTTAAATAGTCATTGTAAATGTATCATATTACTATAACACAAAATTATGTACTTTAGAGGTCCGTCTCCTTAATTTTCGGACTTTTAAAAGCTGTAATCCTTTCGGGACTTGTCCCATCATCAGCAGAAGGAAGAAGATCTATTTTCATGTATGTGTATATAATATATATATATATATATATATATATATAATATAAACAAATGTATATCTATCCGTCCTTTAAAGACTTCTAAACCGTTCAACCGATCTTCGGGAAAATTTGTATGTACAAGTTTTCAGATGCGGCGAGTGTTTAGCCGTTATTTATTATGTTCTAAAATCATTAGGTGTATAAGTTCACCTAAAACGAAAATTTAAAAATCGCTCTAGCGATTGCAATTCTCGACGTTTCACAACAGAATTCGGAATTTCCATTAAAATAAACCGAGGTATGTATTATCAAAAAATCAGTGAAATCCGACCGTTAGAAGTGGGGCTTTACCTGAAATTTAAAATTAAAAATTTACTCTAGCAACCACCATGCTTGGTTAGTCGCTGTGTACACCATATAACTAATTAATCCTCAATATATAATTTATTCAGGCGTAGCAGCGCACGTCGGATATTAGCTAGTTTTACATAATTGTATAATTTTACATTATAATTTTAATATTGTGATGAACACCTCAACGGAGTTCTACTATTAATTTTATTAATGTTGATTGTAAATGTAACTGTAAAAAAGAGACCAATTTGCGGGAATACATGTCCTATTTAGACGATCAAGCCGCCATGAGACGGACCCAAATAACCAGGAACATTATGTAAGTAAATACTGGACACTATCCTAATTGATTTCCTTGCCTCTAGTCCCGAGGGTCGCGGGTTCAAACTCGGTCGGGGTCGATGGATTTTTAGGATGGAAAAATCCAAGAGACAAGTCCTCCGAGCGGGACTTTAAGCCGCGACTCCCGAGTCTGAAGACTTTCAGGCTCGTAAAAGAACTGGAAGCCTGAATAAAAAGGACTCTGCAAAATTTAACCGACCTTCATCCATCCAAGTAATACCTTAATGTCTCACTGAGGCGATAAGCTAACCACATTTCACTCGTTGACATCTGTAGGAAATAAAAACTCAATGCCGCGACAGGCCTAAAAGGCCTTTGGCCAACCATCCGGCGCTGGCCTCATATCCATATGTGTTAACCACAGAGGTAGACTATCATCCAGCCAGTGTAGAAGTGGCATGTGGTCAGCATACCGGGTCTGGCATCAGCCGTTATAGCTGGTTTCCTTAATCCGGAGCTGCTTCTTATTGTAGCTACCTGAATTCCTCAAGATGCTGGGTGGACACCGGTCCCATACTGGCCGAAATTTCACGAGCACATTTCTTCTCCCATGGAGATCCGAATCAGCTTAAGTCCCATTGCTCTGCGCCAAGGCATCTCGACTTAAACACTCGGCTACGGCGCGAGACATAGGTAAATAATCTTAACTAAATTAGCTTGTTTAAGAAACTCCCGCTAGGGAGCACACGTTCCCCACGTGGGACGTATGGCGGTATATACATACATACATTCTAAATGGTATTACACTAATGAAGTACTTTAACCAACACAATTACATAGTTCTATAACAATATACGTTAATAATAGGCCTAATTCACGTATATGAACATCAGTTTATTTATATAGGGACTTCAAATTAAGACGCAACCCTAGCGCCTGGCAACCAGCCGGCAGTCCAAGCGGTCAAAGCATCCCCGTTTCCCGGTCAGAGAACTGGCGGGCCTGCGGCAAAGTAGATTTCATTCACATTCTTGCTATTCCTATTTAGCGATCACTTTTGTAACTGTAAGGTACTGACGTGTTTTCCGGATTTTTTAAATCAACTTGTGAATTTCTGTTCAGGTGTGAGTGTGGCGATTTCAGTTTAACATGCTGTATATCACTGACCAGAGGTTATTTTTATTTCTACAAATGTAAAGAAGAAATCTTACAAAAGTTGTCACCGTAAATGTTGCTGTCAATTCTCTAAAGCCACGATTTCAAATCCTCAAACATTAGGGGAACTTAAAGAAAATATTCAAACTGTGATCTCCAACATTTCAAGACATGAATTGGATAGCATGTTTTAAAATCTACTTCGCCTGTGTAAACGTTGTATTGAAGCTGAAGGAAGTATTTTGAAGATCTCCTCTCATAAGATAAGGAATACATAGGACAAAAATAGATTTTATTCCATTACAATCTATAATTACTTTCACAGCTGCATTACCAAATAAACAAAAACGTAATTGTCAACTTACCAGCTTTGTAGTTTGTCGTTTGAAGTGGTTAATAATCCTCCAATCAGTTCCATAGATGCCCTCTCTGTCAACTTTCCTTAACGTGATAAGTTTTCTTTTTGATGTATGTGACGCTAGCGAGTAACACAATATTTTCATCCGTGGCCATTCTTTAACTCATAGACCAGAAACCTCCATAGCTGAGGCAATAGAGAATCCCCATATAACATCCAGTTTGAGCACACACTTTATAGAAAGAGTAGCCATTGTTATCACACTTTCTTTCTGTCTCCAGCAAATTCAACTATCACAGCCTTCTTGATCACTTTTATATCCACTAGTATTCTTTATTTTCTATGCTTTTAAGTATATTGGTAACACTGAGTATGCACTTTATTCACTTAAAGGAGCACAAAATACACTGAATTCACTTTTTAATCCAATTATTGTGGTGCAGATCTTCAAAATATATTGGAGAGAATAGCAGTTCTACCTGAAAAAATAAAAATAAAAATTAATAAAACGTATTTAATTTTTTGTTGCTGGAACAAGACATATAAATTTGGAATAGGAATATCAGAAAATAGAAAATTAAACACCCTATTGTTTGCAGATGACCAAATAATAATAGCAAATTCAGAAGATAATCTACAGAAAGGTCTGTATGAACTTAACAACATTACAGAAGAATATGGTTTGAAGATATCTACAGAAAAAAACAAAAATTATGGCATTTCAAGGTGTAGATCTTATCAGAAGTAAAATTGTACTGGACAATAACATTTTAGAGCAGGTGAATAATTTTACATATCTAGGATGCAATATCTCATATGAAGAAGAAAAGGATATAAATGCAAAAATATCTAAATTTTTAAGAATTTTAGGGTTAATAAATTCTATCTTCAAGTAACAATTAGTCCAAAAGCATTCAAGACTAAAAGTGTATAAAACACTGGCTCTTCCAACCCTTTTGTATGGTAGCAAAGTACGGACGTTGAAACAGAAGGATATACAGAGACTTAGATCTGCTGAAATGAGATACCTTCGGAGGACTGCAGGATACACACTACTAGATCACAAAAAAAAAAAGAAGACATCTTAGAAGAATTACACATGGAACCTTTAGAAAACAAAATTTCTGATTATAAGTCAAGATGGATGCAACATGTTCATCGAATGGAAGATCACAGAATACCCAAACAAATGTTAAGATATCAACCTGCAGGAAGAAGAAGACCAGGACGTCCACTCAAAAGACTTTTGGATGGTGTTTCTCTTGAGGCCGAAACAGGTCAACAAATGGCCTAAATTCGTGAATGTACTATGATGATGATATTTAATTATTTTTTAATATTAATGTAAGTGCCTTTTTATATCAATCTTCCTGAATTGAAATGAATTTTTGTTTAAAAAACTTCGGCAATTAGCCAAAATCATGTAGGCCTTTCAAAACATGTTTCATCCTGGGCATGTCATTTGGTACTAATTAACTAAGTTTTTTTACACAAAAATTCATTTTATTGAGAGAGACTGATATAAAAATGTACTTATATTAATATTTAAAAAAATAATACATAACCTCATTATGAGTAGGGCCTACAATGGATTTAAGAAATATTGAAAATGTTATTTCTTATACAATAAAATATATTTATATTACATTCACATATATTACAATTAGAATTATAACCTATCTCTTCTTTCACTAAAATCTGAATAATTCACGTGCTGTCTCTCCAAATGAATATCTCTAAAACTCTAGTGCAAGGAGAGTTTCAAGTATGTGATTTTTTCAATCTACTTTGTAAAAGCTATATTTGATGTTTTATCTAAGATTAATGTTATAAAAAATAAAATATAAACCATAATAGAAAGTGTAACGAACGATAATTTCAATTAAGGAATTCTGGAGTATAAAGCAGATCAAAATTAAATTTAAGTAAAATTGGAACTATATAGGGTACATGGCAAGGAAAGACAATGTAGCAGTTAGAAAAGTGTGTTAGATTGGAATCTTCAAGGAATAGAGGTAAAGGAATACTTTGATAATTATTTAAAATGCAGGGAACAATGGAAAGAGATAGAGAAGCTGGCTTACAGTAGGACATATGGACGTAAACGTTAATAAATGCATTGTAAGATTCCATTCAGATGTTGGTCACAATATTAAAATTCTAATATAAAATGTTGGTCTGTCTCCTAAACTTTAAAAAAAACTGTAGGCCTTTCGGGATTAGTCCCATCATCAGCAGAAGGTAGACCTGTTTTCATTCAGGGTCAATAAAAACAGACTTGCTGTCTGCTGATGATAGGACTACTGTTAATATTTTTAAAAGTTGAGGAGACGGACCTATAAGGTATAACTATTATAATTTTATATTATAATTTTAACACTGTGGAGGTAGTTTATGGATGTTCTATGATCCTGTCCGCAGATGATGATGACGATCATCATAATAATTTGATTAGGCGTTAGGATTCAGACCATTCATATTCGAGAAGTCCTGAATTAAAATGTATGGCGCCTTACAATGTAAAGTTTTTCTCCAAGCTTTTCTTACTGATCGTCATCTGATAATTAAAAATTAAATTCAATGAACATAAACTACTCACAGTAATATCCACACAACATATTGATACACATCCAAATATTCTAGATAAAATTAAGATAGGTTAGTCAATTATTTCAATTTTTTTAATGTCCCAGGTTATTTATTTTTTTTGGACATTTATGGAGTTCTCTCCTGGCACTGGCGCAATTGTAACGCCTGGAAGGCGGGCTTACGTTTCCCCGATGATATGATGGATGGTGGTGGTGATGATGATGATGATGATGATAGTGGTGCGTCAGGACAGTCCTTAATCCTAAGCTTAATCTAAGATGAATATGAATGATGACGATTGCGATAGCCATAAGATGTTCGGGGACTGTTTGGACCTTAAAGCTTCTTGACATTTGTCTTACAGGTGAGGAAAAACCCCGATAAAAACCTCACCCAGGAAACTGTCCCGACCGGGGATCGAACCCGGGCCCGCTGCGTGACAAGGCAGCACGCTACCTCGAGAGCACAGCGCTGAACCTCATCTCAAATTAAAAGGAATAAAAATAGATAAATGAGATGGGCAAAATTTAGAGTTACAGACAGAAATGGAGGTGTCGTTTACCCTACTTCGGATGCCTGCTAGTGTTAAAGTGTCTATAAATAAGGACGAAAAATACATTGGGTAGTACAGAGAGGTCATGAGCGTTATTTACTAAATTGTTTTTTATTGCATTGTTTAGTTTTTTTTTGTTTCTGTAGGCCTATTCCATATTTTGTTGCGTTAGCTCGTGTTAGACCAGATCCGCATTTTCTTTTCTTTAGTATTTATTTTAATAATATTTTAAAATTTTAATAAGTATGTAATTTTTGTATGATTTTATTATTCGCTGGTTGAGTGGAAGGTAAGGCCTTATGACCTTATCTACGCTAGCATAAATAAATAATAATATTATTATTATTATTATTATTATTATTATATCCATAGTAATTCTGCCCGAAGGCTGGTCTTTCACTGCAATCATAGCATTTTCATGCTATGCTTGCAGCTTTACTAGGGAATTGTGTAGGTGTGGTAGCTTCCCGTTGCTTTCCACACCGGTGAAGGATGATGATGATAATGATAATGGTAAGGATGATAATGATAAGGATGATGGCCATATGATTTCGGGGACCGTTTGGGCCTTAAAGTTTTCCTGACATTTGTCTTACAGGTAACGAAAAACCCCGATAAAAACCTCACCCAGAAAAACTGCCCCGACCGGGGATCGAACCCGGGCCCGCTGCGTGACAAGGCAGCACGCTACCTCGAGACCACAGCGGTGGACCTTTATATTATATAATTATATAATAATAATAATAATAATAATAATAATAATAATAATAATAATAATAATTATTATTATTATTATTATTATTATTATTATTATTATTATTATTATTATTATTATTATTATTATTATTATTATTATTATTATTATTGGCATCTGTAAATTGGAATTATGAAAAATAAAATATATCCATACATGTTTACTGTCTTAGGGTCGGTTTCACCAACAGAAGTAACCATATTACACCAGTTTAAGCTATGCATTATACAGGTGGAAACTGGCGTAATACAGTTACTTCTATTGGTGAAACTGGCCCTTAGTCTTGTTTAATGTCACGTATTTTTGATACGACTCTAATAGCAACTCCAGGGGGTCACTAACTACGTCTGGATATTTTTTCACATATATCCTCGAGTATACGTGGGTTAGTTCATGTGCCACATATATAACTGTTACACACAGAACTGATGTCTTAAATTCATTTCCGAAGGAAGCCACGATATCGAAAAATAAAAAAATCAATCTTGATTCGGAATAAATCTCACGATCCTGTTCTAGGTGTGGGTCAGAAATCGCCAAGGCTCAAAATCAACTCAAGTACTTATATAATATATTTTATGATTCAAAATAATTACTGTGACACGATTTAAAATATACACAAGTATATACGCAATTTTAAAATTCAGAACACGAAATATGTTTAAATATACCTGATTTTGCAATTAGAGTAAGAATAGTACCATATTTTTGTCACTATAGTAAACCGTTGGTAAAAAGCAATATACACTTGAATGGGAGGGATTATGGCAGTATAAAACTTTCCCTTTTCTGAAGGGAATGCTATACGGGGCGGCCTACCTGCCTGGCTGACAATAAACTCCGCCCGCTGACGTAACTTTAGCCATATATACCCAAATGAAAGTGCAAGTGAAATTGTATAACTTTTAGATAACACTTAATTGACGTCTGAAAAAAAAAAACTAGGCCTCTCGCTTTCCCTATATCGCTCCGAGAGAGATTGTCTGCCACTAAACTAAATATTCTTATCGGATTCCTAACTAGTTCACAAGCTATTTAATGTTGTTATTTTATTAATGCATGTTAGATGTATGTGTTATGTAAGTTTAATTTAAATAATAATAATAATAATAATAATAATAATAATAATAATAATAATAATAATAATAATAATAATAATAATAATAATAATAATAATAATAATAATAATAATAATAGATAGATATATAGATAAACGGTTGATTAATGTCTTTGACATCGTCCGATTCCTAACAGGCAATTTTGTCGGTCCATCCAATCTCCTGGTTGTAGATGTTTCTCCTTGATGTATAAACATATTCCCTGACTCCAGGAGGTTTTAGGTCTTCCTCTGCCTCGTCTTCCCTCAGGTTTCCATTCCAAAACAGATTTTGGTAATCGATAATAATAACAACAATAATAATAATAATCCATCCATAGTAATTCTGCCTGAGGACAGGTCTTTCACTGCAATCATAGCATCTTCATGCTATGATTTGCAGCTTTACTAGGGAATTGTAGGTGTGGTAGCTTCCCGTTGATTTCCACAAATAATAACAATAATAATAAATAATAATAATAATAATAATAATAATAATAATAATAATAATAGAATAATATAATAATAATAATAATAATATAATAATAATAATAATAATAATAATAATAATAATAATATTATTATTATTATTATTATTATTATTATTATAATTAATTATTATAATAATAATAATAATTATTATTATTATTATTATTATTTGGTATACAGATTTTCAATATTATTATTATTATTATTATTATTATTATATTATTATTATTTGTATACAAATTTTCAATGTTTACACATCTTTTTGTGTCTAAAGTTTTATTTTCCTTTTCCATTCGTCTCTATCCATCCACTCCATGTCCTCCAGTCCTTTTGTTCTAATCCCAGTTGTTATTTCTTGCATCCATGAGTTTCGAGGTCTTCCTTTCTTTCTTCTTCCATGTGGACACCATTCCAATGTTTTTTCTGGGTAACATTTCTTCTTGCATTCGTCGTACATTCATCACAATTTTATTGCTTAACTGTATATTATATAATTTACTGTTGAATATTTAATATTCATTTTTTATCGTATGATTTTATTATATTATTATTGTTATTATTATTATTATTTAATTTTGAACATTTTGCTGCTCTCCTCAAGAAATCCGTTGAATTGCTATGCTTCAGCTCCATATGTAACAGTACTTATCACTACTGAATTATGTAGTTGTAACTTATTTTTCCTGGTTATATGTCTGTTCCATAGGATACTTTTTAACATTGCTGTTATTGCTCTACCTTTGTTTATTCTGTTCTTAAAGTCACTTTCTTATCTATCCTCTTCATCTACTTTTACCCCCAAATACTCAAATTTTTCACGTATTCTGATACAGGCCTACAACTTCTGATCTTCTACTATTAAATCTTCAATTTCTCTCCACATGTCATATAATAATAATATAATAATAATAATAATAATAATAATAATAATAATAAATAATAATAATAATAAAGTCCCGGTAAGTGGCTGAATATTTCAACATTTTGTATCTAATCAAAACCAACCTTTTTTTGTGAATTTTTCAACTGCCGTCACACAGCAAAACAAATAATTGTAAAAGTTGGACAAGTCTTTCGTTCTGAAATTTGTAGGTTGAAATCCGGTCTGGATCGATGGCTTTTAAGGGCGTAAAAATCCTTAATACGGTTCCTCCAGAAGAAAAGTAAAGCCGTAGGTCTCGTTTCGAAAATTTTACGACACGTACAAAAACCGAAGCCTGAAATAAAGGAGCCCGAAGGCAAAATTAGCCGGCCCTTTCACGCCTTGATTTGGATTGCGACGCCAATGAACTGATATTTTTAAAGAAATACATTAAATTTACAAAAATACTCAATAATTTTATTATAGAATGTTCAAAGTGGAGTAGTTTCAGAAAAAAAAGTCACATTTACTATATAGTAATCTCATAGCCCTCAACGATAGAAAATTGATTCATATTACAGTCAAAGGAAGTTCACTGTTAACCCTTAAATTGGCAAAACACAAATTTCTTCTGTTAGTTATTTAAATGTGGCGGACCGCAGTGAAAACGGAATCTTGTATAACTGTTATTATTAGGTATATTGTATAATTAGACACATATTTAAGTGGATTATTTTTGTTCGTTTTCTTCTGATTTATTTAAAATATTAAATTAATTGAACCAACTGATGTATCTAAAAGGATACATTACGAATTTAAGAGTTAACAGCTAAATATCAGTTATTTTTTTAAACTTTATAACCCTTATTTGTGTAAATATTCGTAATTATATTGTTTTAGCGTTTGAAAATGTTCATCGTTACAAACATTTGTATTAATACTCTTACGTCGCCATATGACAGTACAACTAACGATCTAAAATCGTGACATAAGAAAAAAACTACACCATTTTGAATTCTTCATAGAAATTCCTTCAGATTAATTTATTCTGGCCCCTAGGTTTTAAACATACTAATTTATACACTAACCAACCACGTAGTTTAATATTATTTCACTAACAGAACAGTAATGCAAACTTAAGAACGCTAAACACGTCGGATATTTATACATAGACGATACACATGTTCGATACTCTTCACTCATTAGTGTCCAGACTGGTCCTCGGGATCATTAAAATGGGAGTAAATAGATCGGAAACATACGGCCAGCCATTTAATCGACATTACTTAGGTTTTTATTGTAGACACATACAAAGTTATTCGATCTAAAATGAAAACAAATAGATGCGAACGGCCAAACGGCCCGTGCACTATGTAAATGTTTGTACTGTTTATCTTCGAAATATGTCAATAACTTCCACTACAACTATTAATTAATCGTAGATCCTTAAGCCCATACTCCCATGTGGTTTCATGATTTTTTAATGGGTACCTTTACACATATCTAAAATAAAATGCCAACCAGTGTCACAAACTTAAAATCTACAAATATATAATCTGAATTTTAACGCTAATAATAAATTAGTTTAGTTACAAGTAATTAAATGTGTATACCGATAGCTAAAAGAATAATATTAGAATCGAATAATGGTGGGGAAAAAAGAAGTCTGTTACATAGTAATTTTTGCTTTAGGATTAGGTTTTTTAGTTATAACTTTAATGAAACATCTTAACTTGTAATTTGTAACAATAACATCAACAGTAATAATAATAACAATAACAAACAACAACAATAATAATAATAATAATAATAATAATAAATAAAATTACGTATATTTTTGCATGCATGTAAAATTTTAAAGTTTACATGATAAAAAATACTTTTGCAATAAACATTTTTAGTTAATTATTTGCAATATGTTTCCTGGGTGAGGTATTTTTTGGGGTTTTTCCTCACCTGTAAGACAAATGTCAGGAAGCTTAGGGACCAACGATCCCCGAAAATCATCCGGTCATCATCATCATCCTTATCTTATCATCCTTCACCGGTGTGGAAAGCAACGGGAAGCTACCACACCTATAATTCCCTAGTAAAGCTGAAAAGCATAGCATGAAAATGCTATGATTGCAGCGAAAGACCTGCCCACAGGCAAAATTACTATGGATGGATATACAGTATATGATTCACAATTAACCTATAATGGTTTTGGTAAGTTCAGTTTTTGTCGATTTACGTAATATTAAATTAAAATCGAATAATACAATATTAATCCCCTAATGTTGCATTACTGGAAAAAAAAAAAAAAAAAAACCTCATCTCTCATCCCTCGACCTGGCATTACCCCGAACACGAGTACAGGATTTACTTTTTGCTGTACCTAAAGTTAGATTTACATCGGATTGGTAAAATACCGGGCTTCCAATATAAACCCGGACCGGCCTCACGGGGTTTCAGCCGTCAGGCAGCGCTCTCTCCTCGTCCGCATTTCACTCTGCCAGCCGCTCGTCCTTGAACTAGTCAGTTTGCTATCGTTCGACAAGATGAGACGTCAGCTGACATTAGAGCAGCGCATTTATGTGTGTAAATGTTATTATAAATACGAATCAGCTCGTCGCGTTCGCGAGGAATTTATTCGGAACTTCCCTGGACAATTACCTCCTTCCAGATCGACAATCCACGATCTTGTGACTAAATTTGAGACCATTGGTTCAGTACAAAATAAGAAACACACGCGAAGGCGTACGGTTCTCACCGAAGAAAAATTAGACGAAATTGGCGAAAATTTGGAACGTTCACCACAAACATCATTACCGAAATTAGCACAACAAGTTGGGATTTCAGTATCTTCTGCACATACAGCAACAAAATTGTTAAAATTCAAACCTTTTAAGTGTACACGTGTTCATTGTCTAAACCACGGTGATCCCATAGCACGTGTGCAGGAGGACAAGATTTCCAGCATTTTCTATAAGGTAAGAAACAGTTCAAGGACGGGTGGCAGGCAGGGTGAATTGCGGGAGGAAGAGACAGCACTGCGTGTCGGGTGAAACTCCGTGAGGCCGGTCCGGTTTTATATTGGAAGCCCGTTATTATGATGAACAGGACTAAACTTTAAAAAAGTAGTCCAAGAAACTAGATTTTAAAGCATTCAAAAACAACATGCTGTACACAATATTAATTAATTTGCTATTACTCCTAATCAGCATTGATAATAGTAACTATTATTATTATTATTATTATTATTATTATTATTATTATTATTATTATTATTATGTCGTCGTCCATTAAATCCGTCCGGCTGAACACTGTGAGAGAGATGAGTTTGGAGATTTTTGAAGTTTTATAAACATTGGCAGTTGCTGCATTACTTTATAGAAGTGAAACTTGGGTAATGTCCAAAAAATTACAAAGTAGAATACAAAGCGTAGAAATTAACTTCCTTAGAAGAACAAAAGGCTGCACAAGAATGGATCTTATAAAGAATGAAGATATAAGAACAGAGTTAAATATATATCTACTGAATGATAAAATCAAAGAATATAGATAAAAATGGTTTAGACATGTAGAAAGAATGAACGTAACGAGATTATCAAAAGCAGCATTTAACTACAAGCCAAGAGGTTCAAGGAATGTGGGAAGGCCAGTGAAAAGATGGACAGAACAACTGTGAGGCGGAACAGGCATTTTGCCTAGCCCGTGAAGTAAAGAAGAAGAAGAAGATTATTATTACTATTATTATTATTATTATTATTATTATTATTATTATTATTATTATTATTATTTTAAGCCCTTATTATTTAAATGCCCTAGTTTTTTTCAACCAAACAAAATGGACCACAATGTAAATAATATTCATTTAATCCTATTTGTATATGTTCTCTATTCAATGCACATATATATTATAATGTATTCAATTCCATATACTGTCTCAAGCCCTAATACATAATAATAATAATAATAATAATAATAATAATAATAATAATAATAATAATAATAATAATAATAATAATAATAATAATACTCAACTTACATAATCACATACATATGTACTTACAAAAGCAGTTACTACATTTGTCAGAGTGTAAAGGAATTTGTGAATATTACACAAGACACAACACTATAGCTGTTATACAAGTTAACAAATTACACCTATGTTAAATTCAGTGTAAGTAGCTACTAGATTTTTTTCCATTGATTGATTTCGATCTGAGGTTTTAACTCATGATTGATATTTACATACATTTGATAATAATAATAATAATAATAATAATAATAATAATAATAATAATAATAATAATAATAATAATAATAATAATAATAATTAATAATAATAATAATTTTAATAAAAATAATAATAATTTTAATAATAATAATAATAATTTTAATAATATAATAATAATAATAATAATTTTAATAATAATAATTAATAATGCAAAATTATAAGAAAAGTTGTAGGTCCACAAGTCATAGGTGAAGCATTTAGACTCAGAAGTAAAAAGGAAATAAAAATATATACATGCATTCATGATATTAGAAAACGAAGATTAAAATTTTATGGCCATATTAAACAAATGAACTCAAATAGGCTTACAAAACAGATAATGGAATTCTACGAAAACAGAAGTAAAGCTCCAGTGGATACTATGAAGTGGATTGATGAAGTCAAAAAGGACTTAAAATTGGCAGGAATTACTAAAGAAGATATCCCAAACAGAGATATATTTAGAATTAAGGTGAATAAGTGGCAAGTTGACCAAGAGGACAAATCGAAGAAAAAAACTGGAACAACTTGGGCAGATGATAGAAAACAAGCTCATAGCAAAAGAATGAAAGAAATCTGGGCTCAAAGGAAACACCTCTAAGTACTTTGCATAGTCCTACATATACACAATAAAAAACTAATTAATAATAATAATAATAATAATAATAATAATAATAATAATAATAATAATAAAAAATCAGTTAGGAATTTTTTGGCTCTTAAAGACCTAAATTATCACATAAGGAACGTGAAAGAAACAATCTTAAATTAAATAAATGCATAGATATAAAACTTATTCTAAGAGATAAAAATGTAAGACTGTAAGTTTATAATTATTCCACTTTATAAAAGGATTACCAATAAAATGACAAACATGTGTTCAAAGAGTTGTATATAATTCCATTATTCATGGAAGTACTGTAGGTAATCCTATTTAAACGTTTTATTGATATACTGTAGTGGTGTGGCTACATTGATTTATTATCTCAGAGCTAGAAGTAAAATTAAGGCTATATAGATTGTTTATATGTAAATAAAAACATTCTATACCTTAGAAGAACACTCCAATAAACTAAATTAACTCTTAAATTGGCGATTTAATAATTTCTCATGACATTTATTTAAATATTTCACACAGCAATGAAAACAGAATCGTGTAAAACTGTTATTATTGTACATTATTGTGTAATTTTATATTGTCCGTCGCCGTGGCGTAGTCGGTAGAGTCCCTACCTTCCACTCCGGTGACCCGGGTTCAATTCCCGGCGGGTGGGGATTTTAAATCTCCACCTTGGGTCTGGGTGTGTGTCCTGTCTTGTGTTTGTATGTGTGAATAAGATAAAAAGGTTAACAAAGGTAAAACAGAACAACAGTGTAAACGAAAGAAAATGACAAAGAAAGAAATTAAAGAAAAAATAAGTAATTTCTACTGGTTTGTTTTTCTATTGTTTTGTAAACAATATTAAATAAATAAATGTATCTTACAGGATATACATTACACAGGCTCAATTCTAGAAATGCGTGCTATTATGCATTACAGAGACTCTTGACGTCCCAACTCCTTTCAAAAAACGCTAAACTGAAAATATACAAAACTATTATTCTACCAATTACATTATATGGATGCGAAACATGGACTCTTACTTTAAGGGAGGAAAGGAGATTACGAGTATTTAAGAATAAAGTTCTTAGAAACATTTTTGGATCAAAGAGAGATGAACAGACAGGTGAATGGAGAAGACTGCATACCAGTGAATTACATGGTCTTTATAGGAAACCAGATATAATGAGAACAGTTTAGTCTCGTAGACTGCGACGGGCAGGACATGTGGCACGAATAGGGAATGAAAGACATGCTGGGAAGCTTCTTGTAGGAAAACCAGAGGGAAAACGCCCAGTTGGTAGACCAAGAATGAGGTGAGAGAACAACATTAACTATGATTTGAGGGAAGTACACTATACAGGGAATGATTGGAAAACATTAGCTGAAGATAGGGATGTATGAAGAGCTTATGTCCGCGCGGCCATGAACCTATGAGTTCGATAGTGCCGGTGAGTTAGTTAGTTACAGGATACATTGCCAATTTAAGAGTTAACCAATAATGATCTACAAGCGGTTCTAGGAACAACTTCACAATTTATCAATTACACATAGTTCTCTTTCACAAAAGATCAAGTAAATTTGCTGAAGAATTATTTTGGTTTTTATCGTAAAATCCGTGTATCAATTTTATATTTCAAAATATTCAATTTTTTAAGCGATTTTTCGAAAATGTTGTGCATTTTTTCCGAATTTTCGAGTGCATCAAAATATCCTCCACATTAAACTTAAAACAATCTATTTCAATGAATACACTCAAGTCGAGTTTAAGCTTTTAAATCATTGAAAATATCTGAACAAATCACGGTCTTTAAAATACTGTATATTACGTATAAACAGTTAAAATTAAATGTAAATATTTATTTGGATAAAGTCACGAATTACAGACAGAAATGGACTGATCACATGGATGGAATGAGTAAGGAGAGATATCCATCGTTAGCAAGAAATTATCAAGCAAGAGGAAGGCGTGATGTTGGAAGACCTAGAAGACGTTTTGGCTGATGCATTATGAAGTCGGAACGGGCAATTGCCTAATCCCTGGAGTGATGATGATGATGATGATGAAATATTTATTTGGCATGTTGCTCTACAAATACAATAAATGTCCACCGATGTGATCTGGTGATAACGTCACACGCTGCTGGGCTGGGTTCGATCCCCAATCGGAAAAGTTTCCTGGGCCAGGGTTTTCCCCACATGTAAGATAAATTTCAAGAAACGCAAGGCCCAAATAGTCCCTGAACATCGTCTGGCCATCATAATCATAAATATCATACTCGGCTTGTTTAGTATGAATATATAAGTGAAATGTTCGTGTTGTCTCGGAGGTGGACCTGGTATGGTGCTAATCAGTCACCCTTTGTGGTCAAAAAAGGGATGTATGTTAACCAGAGTTTGAAATACTATCCTGGCAGTCGTGTTACCTACAAGGGGAGAGGTTATATTAAGTTAAAGAAAGAAAGAAAGAAGGAAAGAAGGAAAGAAAGAAAGAAAGAAAGAAATACATTATAATATTAGTGCGTATAGAGAAGTAAGAAAAAGTAATTATTTAAGCGTGTGGAAATTAATATTTTATCAACTAGATTTAATGCTGTAGCTGTTTTTATAGGAATCATTAGTGTGCCTATCATTCTCTAAACGCTTTTTATGTTTTCTATGTTTATTTCTTAATGAATTAATATTCTCAGGTATTAGTCATTTTACTTTCTATGTTAAGAGAGAAATAAAAATTAATAAATGTGTGGAATATTTTCTCTTCAAAGCAGCCTGTAATGGTAATTAGTTTTTTCTAATAATATTACGTGATAATATTTTGAAATTAACTTTCGTAAACAGTTTATGAGTCTGCGCATAAGACAATTCAATTCTTACCAATGTATTAGAAAAAAAAATACACACACAAACGCGCTTTCCAAAAATATCACATTGAACACTTCATAGTAATAGAAAATAACACAATTCACATACCGAAGTTTATTGACTAGGAATTTCACTGTATTCCACTTTTAAAAAATACAAAATGCGTAGTATTAAATGATCACACTTGAATAACGCACTATGTAATGAAGTAGAAGTTAACATTTGCAATATTCCCTTCACAAGGATGTAAAAGTATCAGAAAATGTCCTTCACAGATCTAACTTGGCAACAGACTTGTATAATACGTGAAGGTTCGCTTTAGACTCCTAACATTCACTCGCTCTCTCGTTTCACATACACTTTTTTTTTTTTTAATTTTTTTAAATTTTATTTCACACACTTTTTTACCTTCTTTTAATACTCAAGGTCGTAATTTTTATTCTCCATTCTCTTCCGACACTCTCGCGTCTGCGCTATACGTTTCTTCTCTTTTCATTTTTGTTACATTGTTGTACACATTCTTTTTTTATCCCCTCCCGTAAAAATTGACAATTTAATCCAGGCCAATTATAATATTCGTGAGTGAGTGTTTAAAACTAGAATTTTATCTAGTTTACTGACAACTGTTACACTACTTTCTGACTATAATTTTTTTTTTACCCTGTGCAGTATTGTATTTTAATTTTCTCCCCACCAGTTTGTTACTACGTAATAGCCGTCTGCTTGCTTTCTCTATCATGGATTTAAGGAAAATGGCAGAGGGGAGAACGGACAGCGTAGAAGGAGGTAAACACTTTCACAATATACCAAGGCAAAATAGGGGAAATGCTCGGAGATAGGGGATAGCGGATGAAAGAGACAGCGAATTCAAAAACTACACTCCTAATGAAAACATTGCCTATGCTAAAGGCAAAACAAAAATCATTCTGGTTTTATCGTATCTTATGTAGCAAAACAATTAACGAGACATTCTTCCTAATAACCTTGAAATTGTTTGTAAGCAATATTCTGTGTAACAAGAACTTAACTGTCATTATTTTCAATTAGCACATGTAGTCTCTTCGACCTAGCTTTTATCCCTAAATTTTAAAGAACTAATTTTTATTATCAACTACATTGTTTTAAATGTTATTTTACGTATTCATAACTGTGATGTAAGTGTAAAAACTTCTATAAACATATACTTACTTACTCACTGGCACTATCGAACCCGTAGGTTCATGGCCGCGCGGACATAAGCTCTCCATACATCCCTATCCTGAGCTAATGCTTTCCAATCAATCCCTGTATAATCTATTTCCCTCAAATCATAGTTAATGTTATTCTCCCACCTCATTCTTGGTCTACCAACTGGCCGTTTTCCCTCTGGCTTTCCTATAAGAAGCTTCCATGCAAGTCTTTCATTCCCCATACGTGCAACATGTCCTGCCCATCGCAGTCTACGAGACTTAACTGTTCTTATTATATCTGGCTTCCTTTAAAGACCATGTAGTTCATTGTTATGTAGTCTTCTCCATTCACCTGTCTGTTCATCTCTCTTTGGTCCAAAAATTTTCCTAAGAACTTTATTCTCAAATACTTGTAATCTCCGTTCCTCCCTTAAAGTAAGAGTCCATGTTTCGCACCCATATAATATAACTGGTAGAATAATATTTTTATATATTTTCAGTTTAACGTTTTTTGAAAGGAGTTGGGACATCAAGAGTCTCTGCAATGCATAATAGCACGCATTTCCAGAATTGAGCCTATGTTTAATTTCTTTTTGCATCTCATTCCTATTTGTGATCTATAAACATATTACATAACATAATTGTTAGTTTCAGTGGAGAGTGGTTATCATGCTCGGCTCTGGTTACAAGTTCGTGAATTTAAACCAGGCCGGAGTCGATAGCTTTTTTCTTTGTAAGGGGATATTTTAAATATAGATCTCTTTTTGTATTTAGTATACATGTAATGAGAATTATTATAATTGTTTGTACCATAAGGGATAATGGCTTCCTTCGTAAGGAAAGAATAGCCGTGGGTTCCATCTTATAAATATATATAGTACGTCATTAAAAGATCCTCAAGACTGGAATATCAGATCTCTGAGCAAATTTCGCACCCAGCAGTGAATTTGATTTGTTCAAGACTAAACAATAAAAAAAGTAAACGAAATCTAACTCAAAAGAGGTACAGTACATAATAATTCTAGTTATAATTCTTCAATAAAATGAACCTTCAAGTAAATTCCATAGTTTTTTTATTTATTTTTAAATGTTATTTCGCAGCGATCACAACATTTTTCCTGCGCCCAATTAACTGTCATTCTCCTCCACATCTCTCTGTGTCATTCCCATCTCCATGTCCAATCCTTTTTCCCTCATGCTGCTCAAAACACCATCAATCCATGTTGTTGTTCGTCGTCCTCTACTATTTATTGGTCTAGAGAAAGCTTACGACAATGTGCCCCTGATTAAATTATGGGAAGTTTTGTGTACAGTAACAATAAATAAAAACATTATCCAGGCAATAAAATAGTATGCGAGGTTGGGAAGTGGTTTTTACAGAAGCGAGGAAAATATTTAAAAACCGAGCGACAACGTGGTTTTTAATTTCCGAGATTCTGTAGAACACTTCACAAACGTGTTGTACATTATTTTTTGCGTGAAGTTTTCAAAATAATAAATAATATTAAAATAATAACATATTTGTTAGAAATATTTGCGTTCATTATAAACAACTGACTAACGTTAACTGTGTGGGCAATTTTTATTAGTTGAAATTAATGGAGGCCGTGACAATAATCTAGTCTTAAAATGGTGGCAAGTACGTATTTATTGTTTTATATTGTTTAAATTTAAGTTACATTTAAAATGCAGTGATTTGTTTCGTATATTAACACTACCTTTTGGATATTTTTTGTATATACATTATACGTAGTAGCTATATATAAAGGTTAGTGGTTTTACTTCCCACACGAGTGTTTGTAATATGTAATATTATAGTATAGTTATTTTATTGCAGTACAGTTATTAAGGTTGGCAGCCCCGAAATGTAGAAAGTTGAACTTTCAATCATGGTCGACACTGCTGTAAGTACGACAAAACACGCAAAAAAGTTATACTGGATGATGAATCTATCTCTAGAGTAAAAATGGTAAAACTATTAGGCCTACCTTAGGTTTTGGAGCTATTAAAGTTTTAAGAGAACAATGTTTATTTATTATTATTATTATTATTATTATTATTATTATTATTATTATTATTATTATTAATATTTCCGTCCGACATTCTTCTCTTTAGATTTTTTAGCAATGTACATTTTTTCAGTAGAATGAGGAGCTGGCCCATTGCTACAACCCCCAACCTGGAGGACCAGGTAATTTGTAATCAAGGTTGTCTTCCTCTAGCCTTTAGTGAATCAATACTGAACTACAAGGTAGTAGCTGTTAGTTTTGGTTCGCCTCAGGTATTTCATTTCCCCGATACCACCCATATCTGGGAAGCATTCCCCTATCCACCATCTGGGGAGGCAGACCTAGAGAACGTTGGATGGATGGAGTGAGAAGTATGGAAGCTAGAGATCTGAGGGAAGAAGATGCTCTAAACAGGAACCTCTGGCGACAAATCACTTTGGGTTGAAGGAGAAACACTGTATTGTGGAATATTCCTAATTTAAAAAAATATATATTTTTTAACATATTTTCTTTTGTAAGACTTATCCCTTATCAAAGGATTTACAAGCCAAATACCCTGGGCGAGGGGGGGGGGTTCGCCTATACACATTGAGTAGGAATTTGAACCATATATTTGAGAGAAAGAAAATAGAGGGTTTCTCTATAGGCCTATCTGTATTTAGCAAGATGCTAGGGGCGTCGTCGAAAACACCAGTAGCAAAGAACCTACACACCCAGGTCCAAGGCGGAGATTTAAAATCCCGGTCCGCTGGATTGAGAGATCAGGCATGGCGAAATATTATTTTACATTTTTTTTAATCCCCACTTTAAGACTTGAGAAGCCCTTCGGGTTGTAGGAGGTTAAGGCTCCCACCTTTTTCTGGACAATCGGCACTTGATATCAGCCGGGTTGTCAGCCCTGTGTGATGGCCGCCTTTACCCCCAGAACAAGCGTCTGGTACTCATTTCCGTTAGAGGCTGAGTCGACCCCAGAGCCAGAGTGCCGCCAGAAGGTTTGGGTCAGTTTAAAAATCCTGACCCCACCGGGACTTGAACCCTCGACCTTCCGGCTTGTAGCGCAGTGCCTTAACCACTACACCACGGCGTGCATTATTTTACATTTGCCAAATAAAATTAATTATTTGATATAATCGTAATTTGTAATTGTAATTTCACATAATTTTATATTTTTAAAATGACTTCCTCGAAGGATGTAGTTTAGGGAAAGTAAAAATATTGTTCTTCCTTACTATAGTTAGTGTTGAATGTGAAAGCTTTAAATTACATTAATTGTGTTTTCCTTTTAGGTGTGTATTTATTACGAATGTGTAATACACTTAAAATATCGTACACTGATTTTATCATCATCATCTTGCTTTCACGAAGTTAGGTCATTATGTTGATCTGCTGTGGCATCAATAGAAATTCCATCCATCAATATTTTGACTGTACGTCCCGTTCCTATGGGGCGATAGGTAACCTGCTCTGGCTGCCTGTCATGTTCTATTCCAAGAATATATTGTCTAGTTTTATATTTTAAAATTGACCAGCCCATGGACTAGTGGTCAGCGCTTCCGACTACACTTCATGAGGTACCGGGTTCGATTCGCGGTCAGACCATACGAATTTTTCCTTAAAGGAAATTATTCCTATGGCTGCCCATGGACTGGAATTTAGGATAAGTTCACGTTAAGCAATCTTCTAACGATTCATTATCATTTATCACCCATCATATGATCGGAGTAACGTAACTCGGCCTGCCAGGTGCTCCAGCCTAAGAAATGGATTACAATTCCGCCAATGCCAGGAGAAAAAGCCAGAAATGTCATAAAAGATAACCTGGTGGCATTGGACTATATATATATATATATATATATATATGTAGTAGTAGTAGTAGTAGTAGTAGGACTTTATTAGACAAAAAGTAAGATATTTACAATATTATTTACAAATATGGGCAGTAAGCCGTACGTGCTGTTGACAGTCCGTTACAATAAAGTAATAATTGGTACTAGTGTAAAGAAAAATAAACAACAAAAACAGCAATAACATTACAATTACATAAAGAAAACACAATAATAATATTACAATTAAATAATAACACAATAGCATTATACACTAAAAACATTAACATTACAATTACATAAAGAATATATATATGGGGTACCAACCAGTTTTTCTGGATGAGGTTTTTATCGGGGTTTTTCCTCACCTTTAAGACAGATGTCAGGAAAACTTTAAGGCCCAAACGGTCCCCGAAATCATATGGCCATCATCATCATCCTTATCATTATCATTATCATTATCATCATCATCCTTCACCGGTGTGGAAAGCAACGGGAAGCTACCACACCTACAATTCCCTAGTAAAGCTGCAAGTACAGCATGAAAATGCTATGTTTGCAGTGAAGGACCTGCCTTCGGGCAGAATTACTATGGATGGATATATATATATATATATATATTCTAAAATTTTATTTTTGAAGGTTTCATGTTAAGTTGTAATATAATTACTGATACATTTATTTATTTATTTATTTATTTGTCTTACCAATAATTTCGTTCAATCTGAATCGTTGAAATGAAAAATATATCTTAAAAGCTAACTAACTGAAATTCAACCTCACTAATAATAAACGCAACGATAGATACCAGATTAGCGTGAGTTGTTTATTAGTTTTTTAAGTTTTAAGAATGAGCGTGTAAATCTGAAATAAACTCAAATTTAATAGTTAAAATACAAATATTGGCATTAGGAAACATAATTTCAAAATGGCATTTATCTGCACACCGTTGATTATTAATACTGGTTCATTGAATTTTGGCTAGTACCGGTAGGCCTATAGGACCGGTGTCCACCCAGCATCGTTAGGCATCTGGGTAGTTAAAATAAGTAGCGGCACCAGGTTGAGAAAACCAGCTATAATGGCTAGGGGACCTAGCATGCTGACCACATTTCACCCTTACACTAACTGGATGATTGTTTATCTGGCTTGTTTTTACCGTAAGAATTCTTCTTGTTAAGTCCGTCTGAGTTTCCAAGGACTTAACAAGGATGTGACATCAGCTATGGGTATGATAAAGATATTGAACACAAAACATCAGTTTCAAGCTATTTGTGGTACAATAAATAGAACATTGAATAATAAAGCCCATAAACAAACAAAATTAAAATTTTATAAAACAATGGCTGTCCCTGTCCTTTTTGTATGGGAGTGAATCTTGGATTACCACTACCAAACAAGAAACTAAAATCCAAGCAGCCGAGATGAAATTTTTAAGAAGAGTAAAAGGCTGCTCTAGAATGGACCAGATAAGAAACGAGGATATCCGTGAAGAACTGCAGATCTACTCCATAAAAGAAAATATATTTAACAACAAGATACAGAGGAAAGAACATGTAGAAAGAATGGAAGAAAGTAGATTACCAAATAAAATCTTCCATTATTTTCCAAGAGGAAGAAGAGATGTCGGACGTCCTCGGAAGAGATGGTCTTAGATCTATTAGTGAAGACGGAACAGGCAACTCTTGCCTAAACCAGGAAGTGAAGAAGAAGAAGAAGAATTCTTGTAAAATATGAAATAATGATATATCTTGATTCTACGTATACAGTGTAAGGACGTGACTTTTGTCTCCTTCAGTTATTTGTTGATGATTTTTAAGAGGTTGCAAAATGTCAAGAAAAGTCTGTGACAGCCTCGCAGCTGATAAACCGACCTTCAGCTGTTATCATCATATTATGTAAACAGATCGAAGTCTATCATGTTGGACTTACTTCCGCATTTTTTGCACATGTGACCTCGTCCCATTTGTCAGTATAAGCTACAATGAGCGCGCAATTTCCGTGATCAGTGACTGTCGTCGCCGTCAGAAGGATCAGGTATAAAGAAGACAGTGATCTAGTATTATTTGCCAATGGAAGCAAATAACACTGAGCAACAAAAAAGAAACTTTTTTTTCTCAGAAAGAAAAATATGTGATTTTGATAGTATTTTTTCTCTTGAATTCAAATATGATATCGGTTTTTCTCCATCAGCAAAGTTTCCGAGAGACAGGCATTTATAATTTAAAACACTTTAATATTTTCTACATTCGTAACTACACAATATTCGAACATTCGGACTCACCTAGAAACTAAGAAATGACGATTTTCTGCTATATTTCGCCTGTGGAGCATCCCTCTTGATGGTCCAACAATAATCGACAAGCATATTAGGATTACATTTGTCTTGATATCTCTTGTCTATAGCTGAAATCTCCTGAGTTAGCTCATTTGGTTTTATTTTACAATGGACAAATGGACGAAAAAACGTTTATTAAAAAATAATTTAAATCTATTAATTGAAATAAAAAACTGTGGGTGATGGAGAAATTCCGAATACATATTTGAAAACACGATAAAAAACTGCATTAAGTACAACTATTGGTAGGCCTACTCAGGAGACAAAAATTATGTTGACCAGTGTTATTTGCCGACGGAAGCAAATAATTTATTAGATCAGAGACCTTGTTCTGTTGTTGAGAGATGAGAATTAATGTACGGAGGACACGTGACCTAGTTTTATTCTCGGCATAAGTTACAGATAGATAAAATATCATTTAATACGTATTACAGACGATCATCCTTGTAATTCGTATATGAATAATATCTGGGGACATATGATAAGACCCTTTCCTGACATAATCTATCGGATTTTTACTGGTCTATTTCTACTACACTTCTTCCGAGCTAAGTTCCAGTTGTAATGTAAACAAACCAGATGAATGGCTGCATTTTCATTGTTCCAATAACGGTTTTATCTTCAAGCGTGTAAGAAAATATAGTTCGTTCTCTAACACTGGAAATAAATTAAATAAAGACAATAAGACTATATATTACACTGAGCAACCAAAAAAGAAACCTTTTTTTTTGTCTCAGAAAGAAAATATGTGACTCTGATACTATTTTTTCTCCTCAATTCAAATATGATATCGGGTTTTCTCCATCACGCAAGGCTTCCGAGAGACAGGAATTTATGATTTCAAACACTTTAATATTTTATACATTCGTAACTACACAATATTCGAACATTCGGACTCACGTAGAAAGTAAGAAATGATGATTTTCTGCTATATTTCGCCTGTGGAGCATCCCTCTTGATGGTCCAACAATAATTGGCCAGCATATTAGGATTCCATTTGTCCTGATATCTCTTTTCCATAGCTGAAATCTCCTGAGTTAGCTTATTTGGTTTTATTTTACAATGGAAATGGACGAAAAAACGTTTATTAAAAAAAAATATTTAAGTCCATTAATTGAAATTGAAATAAAAAAACAGTGGGTGATGGAGAAATTCCGAATTCATATTTGAACACAAAATAAAAAAAACTGCATTAAGTAGCCTACAAACTATTGGTACTCATGAGACAAAAATCATGTTGACCAGTGTAATTTATTGGATCAGAAACCTTATTGTGTTGTTGAGAGAAGAGAATTGATGTACGGAGGACACATGACCTAGTTTTATTCTTGGAATAAGTTACAGAGATAGATAAAGTAGCATTTAATACGTATTACAGACGATCATCCTTGTAAGTTGTATAAGAATAATATCTGGGGGGATATGATAAGCCCCTTTCCTGACACAATCATCGGATTTTTACTGGTCTATTTCTACTATACCTCTTCCGAACTAAGTTCTAGTTATAGTGTAAACAAACCAGACGTATAGCTGCATTTTCATTGGTCAAATAACGGTTTTATCTGCGTGTAAGAAAATACAGTTCGTTCTCTATAGTCTCTCTGGTTTAACTTTACGAGAAATTTGTAGAATGAGACAACTGTACTCACCTCTCTCACTCGCACCAGTGTTGTCGGATTTTCTTCTTACTTACTTACTTACTTACTCACTGGCACAATCGAACCCGTAGGTTCATGTCCGCGCGGACATAAACTCTCCATACATTCCTATCCTGAGCTAATGCTTTCCAATCATTCCCTGTATAATCTACTTCCTCAAATCATAGTTAATGTTATTCTCCCACCTCATTCTTGGTCTACCAACTGGGCGTTTTCCCTCTGGCTTTCCTACAAGATGCCTCTATGCAAGTCTTTAATTCCCCATACGTGCAACATGTCCTGCCCATCGCAGTCTACGAGACTTAACTGTTCTTATTATATCTAGCTTCCTATAAAGACCATGTAGTTCATTGTTATGGAGTCTTCTCCATTCACCTGTCTGTTCATCTCTCTTTGGTCCAAAAATTTTCCTAAGTACTTTATTCTCATATACTTGTAATCTCCTTTCCTCCCTTAAAGTAAGAGTTCATGTTTCGCACCCATATAATATAACTGGTAGAATAATAGTTTTATATATTTTCAGTTTAACATTTTTTTGAAAGGAGTTGGGACATCAAGAGTCTCTGCAATGCATAAAAGCAGGCATTTCCAGAATTGAGCCTATGTTTAATTTCTTTGTGCATCTCATTCCTATTTGTGATTATTGTTCCTAGGTATTTGAATTCAGCCACTTCCTCAACATTTCCCTCATTTGTCATTAGCTGTCCATTTCCATTATATAATGTATTTCTACGTGTGTCCATATATTTAGTTTTATTGATATTTACTTCCAGTCCTAATTTCTTAGTGTTACTCAATAGTGTGTGCGTGTTGTCCTTTAGTATCTCCTCGCTATTGGCCAACAATACTACATCATCAGCATAAACTAACAGCTTATTAATACCATTGAGTTGTAGGCCTTCCTCGTCCTCTAAAGATATGATCGCATGCTCCAGTACAAAATTAAATAGTAGAGGAGATAGTGCATCTCCTTGCTTCAACCCATTCTGGATTTCAAAAGTGTCCGAAAACTGTTTGCCTACACGCACCCTACTCTTTGTGCCATTTAGACACATTCGTATAAGTCTAACTTTTTAGGAATTCCGAACTCCGGCAGGATACTATGAACGTGTAGCTACCGAAGCCAATACATAGAAATATGACGTTTGAAGATCTAGTAAACAAATGTTCGCCGGTATAACCTGACCAAGCGAGACATAGATAGTTTGGAAGCACTAAAGCGCGCGAAGAGAAGTTAATAATAATAATAATAATAATAATAATAATAATAATAATAATAATAATAATAATAATAATAATAATAATAATAATAATAATAATAATAATAAGTTTAAATGAAGATATCCAAAGATACCAACAAGAATGGAAAAATCATCTGAGAAGAATGGCAAGAAATAGACTTCCAAAATTGGCATTACAATATACCCCAACTGGACATAGGGACCAAGGAAGACCAAAACATCGGTGGAAAGATCAAGACCATCTTCGCTAGGTTTACCGTACAGGCCACATGGCCTAAAACGAATTTGTTCATGATGATGAAGATGATGATGATGATAATAATAATAATAATAATAATAATAATAAAAAGAGCTATACACAATTCTCGCTCCTGCAATTTTCTCTTCCTTCCTTATTAACCAGTGGTTCAACTCATGCTGTTCGAAAAGTTGGCCGACAGTTTTTTTTTTTTTATGAAGGTTATACTATCTCTCTGTATACTGATCATCAAAGTCGTAGCTCTGAAACTGTGTTAGGCCTATGGGATGTGTACATTTGAAGCTATGCGATCTTCCAATAACCCATCGTATTGGATATACTACTGCAGAGTGACTTGATTTTTACACGCTTTATATTAACTTGACCTGTATCTATCTATGTAACTGAACCTTTTAACGCGATTTTCGCCCACTTAAAATCATTGGATCGACTTGAAACTTTGAATACTTGTAAAAGACCCGTGGCAATATAATAATTTCATATTGTGTTTCTAAAATCATGGCCAGAATCATCAGAAAATAAATAAAAAAGTGTCTTTGTAGCTATGTAACGGAATTTTTGAACACGATTTTCACCCATTTAGAAACATTGGATCGACTTGAAACTTTGTATACGTGTAAAGGACCCGTGACAATACAATAAATTCATATTTATTTTCTAAAATCCTGGCCAGAATCATCAGAAAATCAAATAAGTGTCTTTGTATCTATGTAACGGAATTTTTTAACACGATTTTCGTCCACTTAGAAACATTGGATCGACTTGAAACTTTGTGTACTTGTAAAGGATCCGTGACAATACAATAATTTCATATTTTGTTTCTAAAATCCTGGCCAGAATCATCAGAAAAAAAAATGGAAACTGGTATAATAGGTTGCGGACTTGTCGACTTTTTAGTCAGTTGTCGTAACAGCTCAGATGGTAGAGCGGTGAACTCTAATGGTATATAATTTCAGTAATCCATAGGTCGCTGGTTCAAATCCGGCGGGAAGGTTTTTTTTAGAAGAGTATTACTTTTAGCTCATACTACAATAGTAGCATATCGAATTTAAAGATATTTACATTTTTATCTTATTCTGTAAAATATTAAAACTAAAAAATAAAAAATAAATAATAGTTTTAAAAAAACTGAAACAACACGCTTTATTAGAAAACCGAACTAAAAAATTGAAAAATAATTTTAATTTCCAACACGCTTGGGATAAGTAATTTTACCATCAAAAGCGTGGGGTGCTTTTTATGATTTTTACATTTTCTTCTTAGAGACTTTACTTTTACCAATATCTGTTTATTATCAAATATATTAATTGGTAAACAGCACCCCACGCTTTTGATGGTAAAATTATTTATCCCAAGCGTGTTGGAAATTAAAATTATTTTTCAATTTTTTAGTTCGGTTTTCTAATAAAGCGTGTTGTTTTAGTTTTTTAAAACTATTATTTAATACTTTATGTGTACCTAGGATCCTCACATCAGGGTGCATGTTTACTATAGTATTTCTTTTTTGTTTTTTCCTTGACATTTGTATATTGTATAGCCTACGCCTATTACGTTATATTAATCAGTTGTAGATAATTATTAACTCCAGGGCGCGACACGCCTAAAGGCCCTTGGCTTACCAGCCGACTGCTGGCCTCACATCCACATGTGTTAATAAGAGGTAGACGATCATCCAATCAGTGTAGAGGTGACACGTGGTCAGAATGTCGGGTCCCCAACCGTTACAGCTGGTTTTCTCAGTCTGGAGCCGCTATTTATTGTGGCTACCGAAATTTCTCACGATGCTGTGTGGATACCGGTCTCATGCTGGCTAAATTTCATGAGAAAATGTCTTCTCCCCATGGAAACTCGAACCAACGCAAGTCCCATAACTCTGCCCCCAAAGCACCTTGCCTTAACCACTCGGCTACGGCACGGGACTTCTATATAATTTGTAATTGTTAATATCTGTATAATTTAACCCTGGTGAAGTGGAAGAAAATATCTTAAGGTCTTAAACCTATGAGATAAAATAAATAATAATAATAATAATAATAATAATAATAATAATAATAATAATAATAATAATAATAATAATAATAATAATAATAATAATAATAATAATAATACTTACTTACTCTTACTTACTTACTCACTGGCACTATCGAACCCGTAAGTTCATATCCGCACGGACATAAGCTCTCCATACATCCCTATCCTGAGCTAATGCTTTCCAATCATTCCCTGTATAATCTACTTCCCTCAAATCATAGTTAATGTTATTCTCTCACCTCATTCTTGGTCTACCAACTGGGCGTTTACCCTCTGGCTTTCCTACAAGAAGCTTCCATGCAAGTCTTTCATTCCCCATACGTGCAACATGTCCTGCCCATCGCAGTCTACGAGACTTAACTGTTCATAATAATAATAATAATAATAATAATAATAATAATAATAATAATAATAATAATAATAATAATAATAATAATAATAATAATAATAATAATAATAATAATAATAATAATAATAATAATAATATTATTATTATTATTATTATTATTATTATTATTATTATTATTATTATTATTATATAAGAAAGAAGAAAAGAGGGAGACCAAAGTTAACATAAAAGGAAAGCATGAAGATAGAAATTTAAGCAAGAGGGCTAAGCGTTGAAGATACCCAAGATCGTAGGCTTTGGAGGTTTGGCACGGGAATACGGCAGCAGCTGTAAAAACCCGAAGATAGATAGATTATTATTATTATCCCTCTCACACGAACTCTTAGATTCTTGCCTTAACCACTCGGCTACGGCGCGGGACTTCTAAATAATTTGTAATTGTTAATATCTGTATAATTTAACCCTGGTGAAGTGGAAGAAAATATCTTAAGGTCTTAAACCTATCAGGTAAAATAAATCATTATTATTATTATTATTATTATTATTATTATTATTATTATTATTATTATTATTATTATTATTATTATTATTATTATTATATAAGAAAGAAGAAAAGAGGGAGACTAAAGTTAACATGAAAGGAAAGCATGAAGATAGAAATTTAAGCAAGAGGGCTAAGCATTGAAGATGCCCAAGATCGTAGGCGTTGGAGGTTTGGCACGGGAATACGGCAGCAGCTGTAAAAATCCGAAGATAGATAGATTATTATTATTATCCCTCTCACACAAACTCTTAGATTCTAGAGCTTTTATAGAATCGATGACAGATTGCTAGATTTTTCTCGTGAGAAAACTAGATAAGGGGCATCTCGATATTGAGAAGCAATCAGTAATATGATTGACATACACGTAGTATAAACCTCCTCAACTGGTGTCCGACATGGGGTCGGGTCTAGGGATGAAATGCGATTAAGCCCCTGTGAGTTACAAGGATGCCGGCCGACCATGCGTAACGCACAGCCACAGGGGCAAATGAAATGAAACGAAACGGATGAGCTGAGTGTGGAGAAATGGTGGAATGAAATTAGTGGCAGGAGAAGACGGGAGAAACTCCGAGAAAAACTTGCCCAGTCTCCGTTTCGTACATCACGAAACCCATATGATATGACCGAGAAGCGAAATCGGGACTCCAGCGGTGAGAGGCGAACGTCTAACGCTTGCGCCATAGAGCCGCCACATTTAATATAATTCCACGTTATTCGTCCAAGAATAAAAAGAAAATGCTAACCGAATAAGTTGATTTTGACTCGATTTCGGAAGGATCCGGGTTTAACAATTCTTTGTTACGTATGAGTTTGTTCATACGAGTATTCTGCAATATTTTGGGATGTAAACATTTGCAAATATTTCTAATAGTCGATGTACCACTTTGGGAAGCAGGAAATAAACATTTTTTTGCACTATGTACATAGGGCACTTGGAAAGTTTTGCAATATGCAATAATCCAAGGCCAGACAGGCCTGGCGCCCCTAGGGGAAGTAAGAGGGGTTCAAACAAATATAAAATTGGGGGATCATTCTTCTGCAGATGCAATTTTAGTTTAATAGCAGAAGTGAAAGTTTGTAAAAATGTCATGGTGGTCCTAACTTCAGTAGAGTGTCATTATTTTTATCGTGGTCTGACTGTAGATCAGTGCTTCGAGGAGATGGTTCCTGTATTGTTCACATCCTACGACCGTATTCCGCTGGTACAGAGAATTGAAGAAGGAAAATTTTGGCCTTGAAGATGATCCTTGTTCAATGCGGTCGGTCGAGTCAGTTGTCGACAAGAACATCGACGCAGTGAAGAAACTGCTGGAGATAGAGAAGCGAATAACCTACCGGCAGATAGAAGAGTCCCTCCACATTCCTGCACCAGCCATTCATAAAATTGTACATGAGCATCTTCATGTTAAGAAGGTTTGTTCACTGTGGGTGCCACATGCACTTACTGAGGAGCAAAAGGGCACTCGTGGCAAATAGTGCAAAATTATGTTGAAAAAGTTTAATAACGGGCTTCTCCTAACAGCATCGTCACAAGAAACGAAACAGGCTGTATTACTATGGCGTCGAAACGAAAGCTCCAAACAAAGTGTGGCTATTTGAAGTACGCCAGTGGATCAGTGAACAAGAGAATGAAAACCGTGTTCTTCACCACAAGGAGGATTTTGGAATGGGTTATACTGCAATAACAATGCACCGTCACTGCGAAATGGCACACAGAAGAATGTCTGCCAAAGATGATCGCAGCGCTGAAGAAACTCCGCCCAAGGTCAAGGCTAGACACATGGATGCTGCATCATGATAAAGCACATGCCCATGGGGCCAGTGATACCTTGAAGTTCTTGAAGAAATAGAAACTTCCGCTGCTTGAAGATCCTCCCTACAGTCCAGATCTTGCTCCTCGTGACATTGGACTGTTTCAAGAAGTTAAACTGAAGCTGAAAGGAAAGAGTTTCCTTTCGAAAAAGGTGCTTTTTACAGCATGGGACAACGAATACACGGAGCTGTCCGAAGAAAAGTGGAAGTAATGGTTTAGTGATTGGTTTCGACATATGAAGCGATGTATTGAGTGTGATAGAAGTTATTTTGAGAGGTCGTAAAAAGTACGGCCGTATTGCAAAACTTTCCTAGTGCCCTATGTAACTAATATTGTATACTTACTGTTATTGTTGATGTGCATCGTAATTTGACATTCCCGCATACAATCTTGGTTGCTATGAAAACAATTGTTTCAAAATTACCAAAACCACTAGTGCGGTAAGTAAAAACATTTATTTTGAAACATTGATAGTGATACTGCAATTTGTAGTAATTTCGGTATTAATTCCTCACATCCAGTTTTCCACGCCTCTGCACACATCGTCTAAAACTTTCTCCATACTCAGAAATAAATTCCAAATCAAATATAAGATGGCGACAAGGCCAACAAGACTTATTATATCTCCATAGCAACACATATAGCCGATTCACCTTCTGAAATCTAACATTTATCTTTAATCATATTTATTAATACTTTAGCTAATATTTTAATTACGTCCACCGCTGTGATCTCGAGGCAGCGTGCTGCCTAGTCACGCAGCGGGCCCGGGTTCGATCCCCGGTCGGGGCAGTTTTTCTGGTGAGGTTTTTATCGGGGTTTTTCTCACCTGTAAGACAAATGCCAGGAAAACTTTAAGGCCCAAACGGTCCCCGAAATCATATAGCCATCATCATCAACATCATCATTCTTATCATTATCATCATCCTTCACCGGTGTGGAAAGTAACGGGAAACTATCACACTTACAAATCCCCAGTAAAGCTGCAAGCTTAGCATGATGCTATGATTGTAGTGAAGGACCTGTCTTCGGGCAGAATTACTATGGATGGATCTTAAGTACTAAAATAAATACACATAGTGCAAAAAATAGTATGCAATACTCATGTGGTAAACACATAAGGGAATCTCAAAAATAAAAAAAATAAAAAAACTCGGCACAAGCGCCTCTTTTTTTTAAAACTTTTCCTCGATTCGTATCAAGTGTTTACCACACTCGTATCGCAATAATCTATATTTTTCACGTGATAGCTATGGTGATTATAAAATCTTTAAATAAATTTATGATTGAAGACCAATATTTTTACAACGAAAATGTAATTTTTATGTAACCTACATAAATTAACAAATATAAACGGAATTAAACCGCTAAGGAAATTTTACGTGGAATTTACCATTAGTAAAACATTTTCAATCTATAATTTGACTGTAAATAACCTGTGAAAGTCTGTAGGTAGAATTTGTTTTCATTCTGTGTTTATTATAATAACCTTCGAAATGTTTATAATTGTATTTGGTTTGTAAATACATTGAATCCGGTATATTATAATACATAATCTCAACATTACTCATTTCAGCTACTCTCTTATAAAGAACGAAATGAAGTAAAAAGGAAGAGATGTGAATAGATATTATAAATATTGCATCGATGTGTTTAGATAGAAATTAGTTTCAAAATAATAATGTTCAAAATATATCCGAGGTCTGTCGTAGATAGTGTTAACTGGAGTTAATGCAGCAAGGTCTGATTATTCAATGTCTAATCTTTAGGCCTTGCGATATCTAATCAATATGCTAAACAAACGTGCATTACCAATTTAAAAAAAACTGGGATTTTAAATAAACTACAGCATTCCATTCAGTTTAGCTTTCGTCACTAAAAAAAACTACATTTGAAAAACTACTTAATCCAGTTGCCGTATATTTACTCTTGTTTTTTTCTTTTGCGTTTCTTCTGTCCACACCAACAGTTCCCAAGGATTCATTCCAATATTATTGTGCCAGGATTATAGTCTTAGCCATGGATAGGTCTCTCTAACGCCTTTCCCCAAGGGTTTCCCAATAAAAAGATATCTTAGCAAAATTTAACCGACCTTCATCCGTCCAAGTAATACGTTAGTTTTCTACTAGATTTCATCTAGAGGCGATGTGCTATATATATGTCCCTCAATATTTTTAAAATTCATTGTTATTATCACAATTGAGGTTATGTATTATTTTTTAAAATAATAAGCATCTTTTTTTATATCCGTCTTCTCAATTAGAATTTATTTTTATTCAAAAAACTTCGTTAATTATCAAAATCATGATGACCTTTCAAAACATATTTCATCTTCAAGGAGGTAGTTTGGTACTTATATGAGTACCAAATAGCATGCCGAAGATGAAACATGTTTTGAAAGGCCTTCGTGATTTTAATAATGGAAATTTTTTGAACAAAAATCGATTCTTATTGAGGAAGACGGACATAAAAAAGATACTTATGTTATCTCTTTCTTTTAGGTCCAGACATGTTCCATCCAGAATTAAGAGTTCCTCCATCTCTTTTTTTGGTCTTCCAGGTGTCCTTAGCCCATCATCTGGTAACTTATCTCTTGCTATGCGTAGAATTCCATCTGGTGCCATGCGTGATATATGTTGATTCCATTCAAATCTTCTTTTTCTTCCACCCATTCACCTATTTCTTTCTTATTTCTTCATTTGTAATTCGATATTTCCTTGATTTGCGTACAATCTTCCTCTGAATATTCATTTCATTTGTTTCTGAAGTATGTTTAATTTTAACAATATCAGCTCTTGTTTAGGAGACATAGGTCAATATTGGGCGGATTTTCTTTATTTTATTAAATTAATATTTCAAGAAAGAAAAGTTTTCTTTGATGATTGGAAACTAGTATTGTAATCCCAATCTTTAAAAAATAGAATTATAGACCAATTGACCTACTTAATACCTATTTGAAAATTACAACTAAATTAATTCAACAAAAACTTCTAGATATTCTGCGTTTCTCTCTCTCTCTTTTTTTTTTAATTCTCTTAAGATTTTCTTACTAATTTAACTACCCAAACATAGACAAATTGGCATATCCAAGATGGATAACCAATCCTGGACACTTGTTCTGTAGTCATGAATATTGACTCTAGTTTAAGAAACTGGTTGTAATTTAGCGCTGATACACAACTCATTTTTCCGCTAAAAATAAATTAATTCAAGGCAAGATAGTACTGAAGAGATAAGCCTGAATGAATTATTTGCTGTCACCGGTTAGCAGATGTCAGTACAGGGAGTAGCACGTAGACCTTCAACCTTATTCTCAGTTTTCTTAACCGATTTCTCTAGTTCTCATACCAAAAACACTTCTCAATTATTATAGTGAACATGATGCTGAATGGACCCCGTTCCAATATCTGTAGTATATTGGGAATCAAATCAGAATCCCTGGCACCCTACCTGTTAGAACAGAGAAGCAGTCAGTTTTTACTACAACTAAGAATAAGTTTTGGAACGGCGCTCCACTTAACCTGGGAAAGCAATTGAGTAGCTACTTGAATTGAGAAATAAAAAAATCGTGTTAAGAATATATTGTAACCATGGTTGAGATGATGGCGCTTGTACTGTTAGGCCTACTTGCTAGCTAGTGACATCAACCATTTCAATTAGTCTTGGCTCTTCCGAGCTGTAATGCCATATATATATATATATATATATATATATATATGAAAAGAAAAATGAATGCTTGAGTCGGGATTTGAACCGGAGTCTCTAAACTCTGTACGTTTAGCGCTATAACCAACTGAGCTATGTAAGTATTCCAACACAAACATACATTTTTCTTATATATGCAGTATTCTCAATTTACACAAGAGGTAGCGGGAAGTCATTCCAACTGACGTCTAGTGGCCACCATAACAAGTAGGCCTAAGCAATTTTTAAAGAGAATATTTACTTTATAGCAGTAACGCTTGTATATTTAGATGTTATAACTATATTTTTGACATTTGGCAGTGAAGCAAATATGACATGAAAAGAAAAATGAATGCTCGAGTCGGGATTTGAACCCGAGTCTCTAAACTCTGTACGTTGAGCGCTCTAACCAACTGAGCTACTCAAGTATTCCAACACAAACATAATTTTTTTCTTATAGGCCTATATGTAGTATTCTCAATTCACACAAGAGGTAGCGGGAAGTCGTTCCAATGGACATATAGTGGCCACCATAACAGGTAAACAATTTATATATATTCAATTTAAATTAATTAAAAATTATACAGGCCTTAATCTAAGTTTTGAAACTCTTCTGGCGTTTATTAATTCAGTTGCTAAGAAACAAATAAAACTCCACGGCGCTACAGGCCTAGAAGGCTCTTGCCCTACCATCCGGCTGCTGGACTCACATCCACATGTGTTAACCACGATCATTCAGCCAGTGTGGTCAGAATTTCGGGTCCACCAGAAAGTTTTCTCAACCTGGAGCCCCTACTTGTTGTAGCTATCGAAATTCCTCACGATGCTGGATGGGCACCGGTCTAATAACTTACTAGCCGAAATTCCATGAGAAAATTTCTTCTCCAGTGGAGACTTGAACAGCGCAGCTCTGCAACAAGGCATCTTGCCTTGACCACTCGGACAATTATAGCCTCAATATGATGGTTGTCCAGCGGCTCGCTTTGTTTCCCCGCAGCTGTTATATATAATTAAATACAACATTTATATGTTATATATAATTATATACATTCATTTTTCTTTTTATATCATATTTGCTTCATTGCCAAATGTCAAAAATATAGTTATAACATCTAAATATACAAGCGTTACTGCTATAAAATAAATATTCTCTTTAAAAAAAATGATTACCTGTTATGGTAGCCACTAGATGTCAGTTGGAACGACTATAATATTTCCGCATGTTAATCATTGTCAAGCATTGTCGCGCGGCACCAGCTTTTATATAAACGGACAATCATCATAGTGAGGCGATAATAACACAAGAAGTGTCATTCCAATACCGATTAGACGATATCCGCCTGTGTGATTAACAAATATGGATGCGAGGCCAGAAAATGGCTGGTAGGCCAAGGTCTTCTAGGCATGTCGCGCCTTGGAGTAGTAGTAGAAGTAAATACGATATATATATATATATATATATATATGTGTGTGTGTGTGTGTGTGTGTGTGTGTGTGTGTGTGTGTGTATGTGTGTGACAATAATTTTCTTAAATAATTATAGTTTTTAAGCAATATGTTTTACGGGGAATCCTGCGCCGTAGCCGAGTGGTTAATACAAGATGCTTTGGTACGGAGCTACATGACTTGCTTTGGTTCGAATCTCTGAGGGGGATGAAATTTTCTCATGGAATTTCGGCCAGTATGGGACCGATGCCCCCCAGCAACGTGAGACATTTGGGTAGCTACAACAAGTAGCGGCTCCAGATTGAGAAAAACATCTACAACTGTTGGTGGACTCAATCTCATGTCACCCCCACACTGGCTGGATGATCATCTACACATGTGGATTTGAGGCTAGTCAGGCCGGCCGGCTTGCGTAGATCATATGCCTTCGCGCCATGGAGTTCTATGTTTGACTGAGGAAAGGAGAAATACTGTAGGGTCTATACTACATATTTATAACGTCTATACTCGTATTTATAACAATTACTTTGAAAAGAAAGATTTGTGATAAATACTTCCTAGTTTTTTTTTAAATAATGTTTTATTTAAAGCACAAAAAAATCTAAAAGTATATTTCTGAACAACATTGGAAATGCCGAAATACTATTTTCAAAATAAACTATTTATAATATATATATACATATATATGTTTTAAACAATGACTTATTTAAAAGCAGAAATATTATATTTCGAAAAGCTGGATTTGTGGCAAATATTTGGAAAAGGAAATATACTCTTTTAAAAAATAATAGTTTCTGATGTTTCATTTTTGAGCAAAGTATCTTATTGAGAAAGCAGAAATATTTGTTTAAAAAACACTTTCCGATATTTCTCATTGGGAAAGCTGAAGAATGCTCTTTTCAAAAGAACGTTTTCTAATAAATATTTTATATATTTTTTAATTTTACAAATATTTCCTATTTTCAAACGATGTACTTTATTGGAAAAGTAGAAATATTCTTTTTCAAGATAGATTAATTTTTCTCGAGAACTAAATTTATTTTATGTCAATTGTAGTTTATTTTTCTCTATGTTGTGCATTTTATAATTCATTCGTTAAATCAATATTAAATCAAAATATTTTGTAAATAACAATTATATTGTAGACATACCAAATAATATTTATTTTTTTGTAACTTAGATGTAAGAATAATTTTTACATCTACTTAACCTGGTTGAGTGGTAGACAAGGCGCCTTAACTTTGCCTACTACTACTATTATTATTATTATTATTATTATTATTATTATTATTATTATTATTAATTTTTTATAAATATTTTCAGTTTTTAATTGAGTATTTTATTGAGAAAGCAAAAAAAAAAAAAAATACATATTTTAAACAGTTTCTGATACATATTTTGCATTTTTAAATAAATGGGAAAGCAATTCCTGATAAATATTTTACATACGGTATTTAAACAATTGGGAAAGCATAAATATCTTTTTACAAATATAATGATTTCTGATGAATATTTTCTACTTTGTCTTATTGGGAAAGCAGAGATATGAAGAAATAAATTAAGAACACAGATACTAGTGTAATAATATGTGTAGATTTGTTAGTAGTGGCGCACGTCTGTCCCAGTTCGCTCTCTCTCTCTCTACTAATTTCATTACGTAATAACGACGTAACAGATAATGTTTTCAGCTCTAGTAATATTTCCCCTCTTTCTTTCACTCGCGGCCTCGTTGCCAGATACGTGGCTTACACAACAGATCGCTTCACAATGGAAAGTGAGAGTGAAACTTTGACAACATTGCACATTGGGAGGAGGCTGTTAAAAGAAAAAGATTGAGATTTCTGCGGGACCTAAATTCTCACGGGGGAGGGGAGCGAGGTTCCATGTCTTTCAAGGGCTAGACCCCTTCTCTCCCCCCGAATTATGTCCAATTCATAGTACCTAACACTCGTTCTATAAAAAAAAGGCTATAATTTCCCACAATAAAGAAATTATGGCCCAATCATGTCCTTGAGATAAAAATAACCCAATTTCCAATTTAAAAAATTAAGAAAAAACGAGATGAAACTTTACCGAGAAATTTATATTGTTTTATAGTGGGTATTTATGTAACAAGAGAATAAACTGATTTTTTTACCGAGATGGTAAAACTGTACCAAGAACTAATTAACTCACTGGCTCTATCGTAACCATAGCTTTATGACCGCGCGGACATAAGCTCTCCATACATACCTATCCTGAGCGAATATTTTCCATTCATCCCCTGTATAATCTACTTTCCCAAATTATGGTTAATGTTATTCTCCCACCTGATTCTTGGTCTACCAACTGGGCGTCTTTTCTCGTTTTCTTAAAAGAAGCTTCCATGCCCCTCTTTCATTTCCCATTCGTGCCACATACCCTGCCCATCGCAGACTACGAGACTTAACTGTTATTACATCTGGTTTCCTATAAAGATCGTGTAGCTCACTGTTATGAAGTCTTCTCCATTCGCATGTCTTTTCATCTCTCTTCCTTGTGTTTGAACCTTTGGCATGAATTCTCTGAAGTAGTCCCCACCCGGAGAACCGAATGGGGGACTATTTTACCTCCGGCAAATTTTACCCCAGTGGAACGCAAGTTCGCGTTTCTTGACGGTTGTGTTTTTACGGTGAAATATCGTCACTCTTTCAACCAAATATGTTTTTCGTCTGGCTTATCGCCATCGACCTGTCCGTCACTTTCGGCATAAATGCTACCGCCGGCATAGCTCTCGGCGTCATTTAATCACGCAAGCCACTTCGCCACGACAAGGTAAAGATACAACGGAAAAAAATTGTATCATGAGCAAACGAAAACTAGCCTAACCTATTCATCAGTCTAGATAGACTTTTTTTTACATATCTTTCTTAAATGTGAATCTATAGTATCAAAATATTTTAATAAAAAACTCCATGACACGACAGGTTTAGAAGATCCTTGGCCTATAGCCGGCTACTGCCATTACATCCACTTGTGTCAATTACAGAAATGGATGTATATCTATCTACGAGACAGTAAACTTACTTCCCATTAACAATTTAACAACCCTTCCATTAATTAAGCTCTATAATTTCCCTACAAATGCTATTACCTAATATTAGCATCTTATCACTTCTTGACCCTTACTGGGTATAGGGATAACTTTGTGGTCAGCATGTATAGTTCCCCAGTCGTTATAACTGGTTTTCTCAACCTTGAGACTCTACTTAATGTAGTTATCCAAATTCCTCAGGTGCAGGAATGGGGGAGGGGAGCACAGGGTACACACTAGCCGAAATTCCATGAGAAAAATTGTTCCCTCATAGGGATTAGTAATCTTTTATCGTCTCTTAAGGGAGGTGATGAGTGAAAAATTGACCATTTGAGATCAAAATTGGCATTTTTTGTTTTTTGTGCTAAAAATACCCTGTACTCTAATGTATATGTTGGCAAAGTTTCAGAGGCCTATGACACTTCTAAGTGCCCTAAAGTGCTGTTTAGGCCTGTATGTTACATTTTGTATTTAAATTGCATGCAAATCTTTAAACTTGTTTTTCCACACTTTTATTTTCACTGCATTTTTGTACATTCAAAATTGAATGGAATTCAGAAATTTTGTCCTAGAAGGTTCAAATTTTTACTGCATGTCCTAAAAACAATGAGTAACAAAGTAGTGCATGATTGAAGCAGTATTTTAAGAAATAAAATGTATGTAATTAATTTTTTTTGTAACTCCACGCATGAGGTACAGCATTATTTTTTGTTCTCCCTTTGTATTCACATTATAAGAATTCTAATGCATGATGTTTTCTAAATATTTTAGGGGTCTTGTAAAAAACATTTAACTAAAAAACCGTGGAACCCGTTTAATTATATTACATGCAATTTTTAAAAAATATTTAATAACTCATTTTTAAAAAATATTTAATAACTCATAAAATAAATGTCTCACAAGAATGAAACTTAAACACATCATTATGTGTCATATAGTGAATGTTTCTACAAAAACTCAAATCTCTAGCTAAAAAAAATGTAGAAAATAGAAATTTCACCCATCACCCATCCTCCACATAGTACGGTGGAAGAATAACAGTATTATATTTTTTTACGTTAATTTTTTTTAGCTGAATTGGGATGACAAGAATCTCTGTAATGCAAATAGTATTCATTTTTCAGAGTTGAATCCATGTTCAATTTCTTTCTGCATCTCATTCCTGCTTGTAATTATTATTTATTGTTCCTAGGCAGGCTATTTGAATTCTTCCACTTTTTCAAAATTTCCCTCATTTCTTAAGAGGCTAATCGCTTTTAATAATGTATTTCTACATATGGTCATATATTTAGTTTTATTGATATTTACGCCCAATCCCATTTTCTAAGTGTTACTTAATAAAATGTGTGTTTGTTGGCTTTTACTACATCATCAGCAGATACGAACAGTTTATTAATACCATTGAAATTTCATACCTTCTTCATCCCCTAAAGATTTCATTGCGTACTCTAGTATAAAACTGAACAGTAGAGGAGATAGTGCATCTCCTTGCTTTAACCCATTCTTAGATCCAAGTATATCTGAAAACTGTATGCCTACTGGCATCCCATCCTTGTGCCATTTAGACACATTCGATTAAGGTTAAAATTTAGGAATTCTGAATTATAGCAGAATACTATACATACAACTTCTCCGTTTTAATAGAATACTATGTCTTTTTGTAGTCTACATAGTTGATTAGAATGCCATCGTAATACGTTACTTTTCTAGAATCTGTTTTATACAAAAATCTGTATTGTAAAGTGAAACTTGTTTAATCCAGAACGCGAATAACGTGGAAGTTTGTCCAATGTGAACAAATTGATTGGTCCCGACGAAATAATAGTCATTTTACGTGTATTTATTCTGCATAAAACGGAATGTGTCCAACGCGGAAACGGAAGGATATTTCTACACAATTCATGAAAAAAAAAATGATAAAGCCGAAAGACAGAGAGAGAGAGAGAAAAAAAAAGAAAACTTAAGGAATGATTCCTGCTGCCGAGTGAAGTAGAGATTCTACCTGTACCTGAAATTTTATTTCGGCCTCACTGCACACCGTTATGCGAAATACAGATACCTGTCTTTTTACATATAACCATTGCACTGTAAAATCTTAAATTAGTTTAAGTTATGAGACCGATCTGTCACAGGTAGCGTTCTGAATTTATGGAATAAAGATGGCTAAAACCTATGTATCAATGTCATATCAATGCCATTAAACGAAAAAGTGAAAATGATTGAAGATAAATCTTCAGATTTCCTGACCGTGCTCTAAAGTCAAGCTAAATCCCTAGGGAATGACGATGTGAAGGCATCTTCAGGTTGGCTGGACAGTTTTCAAAGACGACACAATGTAGCGTGGAATGAAATTTGTGGAGAATCAAAGAATGTGGACGAAAGTGTAGTTAGTGAGCGGAAACCGAAACTGCATACTTTAATTTCAGGACACGTGCCTAATGGACATTTTTTAACGCTGACGAAACGGGACTATTTTTTCGCGTGTTACGGTCTAAGTCGCTCATACATACTATATACTTCACTTTTCAAAGACAGCGGAACTACAATTAATCCAAGGTACGTACAAAGACATATACGACACTCTATGATCTAAGATTATTAGTAAGTTTTAGTTTTTTATAATGCGGAATTTTGTCTAATGTGGAAAAAAAAGAATGGTCCCATGCGATTCCGTTTTGAGCAAGTTTTACTGTATTATATATAAGGTTATTATATACATTGTGTATTGTAGTCTGTATTGATGATAACTAGACCTCGGAATCCTAGGCATGAAAAAAAATGTGGGCTCATAAAAAGGCAAAATAAACTTAATATTAGGCATGAAAAGTGTAAAAATTGGTTGAAAAAGTTTGAATTACTGCAAATGGTTACTGAATCAAAAAAAAAAAAAAAAAAAAGAAGAAGATATATATATATATACGGCTATTCAGAAAGAAGGAACATACTTCAAACATTTATTTCTTCCAAACTACAAAAAAATAGAAACACAATTCCAACATTCCTGGAAAGAGTAATGTTTGAAGTTCTGAACATGGCCTCATTGACGCTGTTTGCTTGTCATGTTGATTGTTTGTATTAAAATGGCGACACAACAGGGCGCTGGATGGAAGAGGAGAAACAGAAGATCAACTTCATTACCGGTGGCCTCCCAGGTCACCCGACCTAACCCCGTGTGATTTTTATTTTTGGGGTTACGTAAAAGACCGTATTTTTATCCCCCTTATGTCTGACACTCCAGAAAATCTGCGACATCGAATTGTTAAAGCTGTGAATTCGATAACTAGAGACCAGGTGATTCGTGTGTGGCTGGAAATGAGCAACCGCTTTGATATTTTTGTCGTGTAACACATGGTGCTCATACTGTATGCATAAAATAGTGAAATTTGAACTTTTCTCTTTCCAGGAACGTTGGAATTGTGTGTTTTTTTTTTTTGTGGTTTGGAAGAAATACATGTTTGAAGTCTGTTCCTTCTTTCTGAATAGCCCTGTATTTGCCCAATACAGTTGAAAATTCATAAAAACTTAAAACGACACTAACTTTCACGTTAAATATACTAAAAGGTACAATTTTAGACAAGATTTGAAGAAAAAATTTTAAATAGGCACGAGCCTCTATTTTAGTACATTTTAGGCATTATATTTTTTTTGTCTGATGCCACCAGATTGCCTTTTATGACATTTCTGGCTTTGTCCCCTGGCATTGGCAGAATTGTAATTCATTTCTTAGGTCGGGGCACCTGGAAGGCGGAGTTACGTTACCCCGATGATATGATGGGTTATAATCTGATAAATGATAATGAAGCACCTAAACTTGACCTAAATCCCAGACCATGGGCAACCACAGGAATAATTCGCTTTAAGGAAAAATTCTTATGGTTTGACCGGAAATCGAACCCGGGACCTCATGAACAGTAGTCAGGAACGTTGACCACTAGCCCATGAGGCTGGTGCTATAAAATTATTTTAATTGTATAATTTTCCATGAATCGTGTTCATCTGTAATTGAAGTGCTTAGGGCAATAACATGTTAAGCCACATATTATTCTTTCTGAGATATAAGGTTTATAATGTTTCAAAAAAATTATAAATACCAATATTGGGCAGTATTGTTGTTAATAGATTGTGTGCCAATGGTTTAACTCATCACTGGCGCACTTACAAATTATTTTTTGCGCGATAGTGCGTTTTTGTCGTACTTGCCAACAATAGTGACCATTATTGAAAGTTCAACTTCCTACATTTCGGGGTTGCCAACCTAAATAACTGTACTGTAATATTACATTTACACCCACGTGCGGAAAGTAAAATAACTGCCTTCTGTGTATAGGCTACTATATACAATGTATATACAGAAAATATCCAAAAAGGTAGTGTTAATATACATTATACGAAACAAATCACTGCATTTTAAATGAACTGAATTTTATTTGCAACAATATAAAACAATAAATACGTACTTGCGGCCACGTTATCAATAATTGTTCTCAAGGCCTCCTGTTGTTTCAACTAATAAACATTGCCTACACTGTTAATGTTAGTCAATTGTTTATATTGAACGCAAATATTTCCAACAAAGATGATATTATTATATATTATGCCCATTAGGGCGAACCTTTCTTCTTCTTCTTATTATTATTATTATTACTATTTTATTATTATTTATTATTTTGAAAACACCATCGCGCAAAAAATAATGTACAATGCACGTTTGTGAAGTGTTTTACAGAATCTCTGAAATTAAAAACCTCGCTATCGCTCGGGTTTTAAACATTTTTCCTTGATTCCGTAAAAAACCACTACCCAACCTCACGTCGTAATATACTATTATGCATATTTCAATACATTTATTTGCTTTTATATGGAGATATCTCATTTCTTAACAGAAGTGGCTTATCATGTAACTGCCCTAAGCCCTTCAATTATTTCCTATATTCCCTTATCGGAACTAAATAGGAAATTTCCTTCAAATCCAAGGTCTAAATGATGTCGCCATATAAGGAGTATACTTGAATGTTAACATATTTTTTTTTTTTAGAATTCTGTACGAATTTGAAAGTATAAAGTGTCCATATACTTATTTCAATCGGTTTTATTTCCTTTCTTATTAGATTGGTACGGTAATCGATTCGTTCCATTCATTTGGAAGAGCTCTTTTTTTCCAAATCATGCTATAGAACCCGTGTATCTTATTCATCAATTTCTCTTCGCCTGATTTTATGAGTTCTGTTGATATTCCATTTGAACCTGATGATTTGTACATCTGAATTTTTTTCTATCGCCATTTCAACCTCTAACGTTCTCGGCTCTGTGACTAATATTTCATGTGTTAGTAAGTCATCTTCTTCAATATTCTGTTCTGCGTGTGCCATTAATAACCGACTGAAGTATTTTTTTTTCATATTTAACATATATTAATGGAATCTGCAAACAATCCACATTTTCATCTCTGATTATATTTGTTCTAGACAAACCCTTTCCTTTCAACTCTAATTCTATGATATAATTCTTTGATGATATGTTTTTTGCGTTCATTTTATATATTTAAATTCAGAATACTGCGACAAGGCATATTTTCCATCTGGACGACAGCTGCATCATTGATGTTTCAGAAACGTGATTTTGATTTTTGTTTTGTATTTGTAAGCCTTAACAGAGATTTAGGCGCTCTCCCCCTACAGGGAAGAATTTGAACCATACTAATTTAGTTACACTTCTTTTCGTATAGATGTCATTTGAGTGGTCCGAGGTCAGCGTTCCGCCTCATACTGACATCTAGGAAACGAAGGTAATACTAGGACGGGAAAATTCGGTAAATTTTGCTTAGAAGCCTTTTCATTCAAGCTTAAGGATCTTTTACGAGCCTGAAAATATTCAGACTCGGGACCCACGGCTTAAAGTCCCTCCCGGAGGACTTGCTCCTTGGATTTTTCCATCCTAAAAAAAAGAATCCATCGACCCCAGCCGGGTTTGAACCCGCGACCCTCGGGACCAGTGGCAAGGAGCATAACCACTAGTCCACCGCGATCAGATTTTAAAAATAAATTACATCTTAAATGCTTCTAATGTTTCTGACACAAAACATTAGCATTAAATACAATTAATAAATTAATGACATAGCTTGTATTATAATGGTTAGCTTGTATGATTTGTAGTCCACCGCTGTGGTCTCGAGGTAGCGTGCTGCCTTGTCACGCAGCGGGCCCGGGTTCGATCCCCGGTCGGGGCAGTTTTTCTGGGTGAGGTTTTTATCGGGGGTTTCCCTCACCTGTAAGACAAATGTCAGGAAAACTTTAAGGCCAAACGATCCCCGAAATCATATGGCCATCACCATCACCCTTATCATTATCATCCTTCACCGGTGTGGAAAGCAACGGGAAGCTACCACACCTACAATTCCCTAGTAAAGCTGCAAGCATGGCATGAACATACTATGATTGCAGTGAAAGACCTGCCCTCGGGCAGAATTACTATGGATGGATGGAATGATTTGTATCCCAAAGTTCCGGTGTTCGACTCAGATTATTCCATATTGTTTTTTTTTATATAGGGATGCGCTCAGTCCCGTGCGGACAAATGAATAGCTATTTGAATTGAGAAGCACTGATACCCGGTAAAGAAAAGTGAAAGTAAGATTGGAGGATTGTATCATGCTAACCATGTGAATTCCTGTATTGTCAGCTGGTGGTTAATAACAACAATCTAGGCTATTCGGAAATGTCAACAGATACGATATTTAATTACGAACTAGCGAGTTGACTCAAGCGGTAGCATTTGAGATTCATATTCGCAAAGTCAATGGTTCAAATCCCGGTGAACAACCTCGCTGATGCTTTTACATAGTTTTCCTCAATCGTCAAGACAAATGCAGGGTTGGAATTTCATCACTAGGACCGATTTCATAATAAATCTAATATATTAAAAATCAATGTTTGTTTGTTTGTTCGTATTTTATGCGCGGCCATACCGTTGATCCGATTTTGATGGGGTTTTTTGCAAAATGTTCAGGAGATTCCCAGGATAAACATAGGCTATAAGGGAGTTGTAATACTCAACCCCATCACCCCTAAAAATCACCCTTTGTAGCGAAAAACGTGAAATAAAGTCCCTATTTTGACGCTTAAATGGCTTACGCTGCCTAAACCTTAACAAATGCACCAAATTAATGTACACAGAATTGAATATCTAAAAAAAAAAACTCTACAAAAAAGTGCGCGACAGCATATGATCATATTTTACGGATAACTGACAATAACAATTTTTGTCTTTCATTGGTGCCAGGAAGATAAGCTGAATCCCGGACAAGCATAGCAGCTCAAGGCTGGTGGTAATAAAAAACACATTAACATTTATTAGGAGTAGTAGTAGTTCAGTAGCAGCGCACGCGGTATAAACTAGTATTAAATATAAATAAATTGCCAACCAGAGTATTTTTCCTAACAAGAGATGAGGTGAAGGGTGAAATGAAATAAATAAATTAATGAGACATGAAATTACACGAAGAAGAGGGAAGGGGAATGGAGAGTGTTGGTGGGATGAAATTCGGGAAACGGGAGAACCCCGAGAAATTCCGGTATGGCGCGCTACGAATACCCTCCGGAAATTATTGCATAATCTATATATTAATACGTGAAGAAAAATCTTTGTACCTCTTTAGAGAAGGAATGCAAAAAAATAAAATAAATTGTCTCTAAGGAATTTATGTGTATTACTCATTGATTTGTTTAAGTTCATACTGAAAGTGCATTGTTGTAAAAAGAAAATATTGTGCAGCATCAATGTGAATTGACTTACTCTCGCGTATTTATTATTAGATGTTTTAAAAAGTGAGTACATTTTATTATTTAAATTTAAATTAAACCCTGTCTAATCTTTGTTTCAGTAATTTCATTACACAATTTTTTTACACTTACATATTCGCACACTACTTGCACTATGGCTCAACATAGAACATTGACGGTTGGAGTGAGAGACAAAGAAGGGATATATTATATTCCCGTATACATAATAATAGGCCAAATGCAAATTTAAATAGTATAAAAATGTCAAATGAGGCTTCATTGTTTTTTTTAAATATGGCTTAGGCGAGCTGTACCACATATTTCCTATTGTTCGTATTTTTAAAATAAATCGAAAATGAATGCGTAATGACGTATTTGTGACAGATTAAAAAAAAATGAATTGTGGTCGAATTTCGACCGGGCGACCACTAGTAACTATTTTAATCAGCCTGCAGAATTAAAACTGAAAACTAATGATTCAGTATAATATTATATTGAACTTGGTTTAATACAGCAATGTGGATGTTTGTACACAAATCAATTGTTTTTCTTAGACCATCATACGTTGATTTAACCGAACGAATCGATTCAAGAGGTGGTATTTGAGACTCATATTCGGGAGGTCTCGGGTTCAAGCTCTGGTGTCGATCAACATGATTGAGATTTTTTTCCTGCTTTACCTCATCACTGAGAGACAAATAGTGTATTGGAATTTCATTATCTGGATTCATTTAATCATTTTCTCCATTTCATAATAAAGTGCATGAATTGGAACATCATCTTAAGACTCACTATGCAGCTTGAGGTGGCATGAAATTGTTCTCACAAAGGAACTGTCAACCATTGCTTGCTGAAACATGCCTTGGAATTTGTTTCAGAGAAGCGTTGTGATGTACAAAGGACGGCCGTGTCAAAAAAAAATCTATCTTTTTAACTGGAAGACACTAAAAACCAGCGATAATATGTCATTTAAACTACAGGGAAGTAATATTGACACAGTACAGAGATTGAAAAAGGCTGCAGGTCCTGATACGATAACAAATAAAATGTTGAAATATGGGGGAATGCAACTGATAAATGAACTACAGAAGTTATTCCATAATATAATAATAAGCGATACCACCCCACTAGAATGGAAATCGAGTATAATATCCCAATATTTAAAAACGGTGATAAAACTAAACCAGAAAATTATCGTGGAATTACATTACTTAATAGTTCTCTAAAAGTATTCACAAAAATATCATCATCATGAACAACAAGGATTAAGCCCAATGGCCTGTTCCGATCTCATTCACAAAAATATTAAACAATAAATAAAATGCATTAATCCATATTAAAGAACAACAACAAGGATTTTGGAAAAATAGATCCACATTAGATGCAATTTACATAGACAAATTGTGGAAAAATCATGGGAATTCAATAAACCGGTATTCTTATGTTTCATAGATATGAAGAAAGTTTTTGATAGAGTACAGCTTGAATATATTGTACATACTTGAGAGAGAATGAAATTCCTAATGAACTGATTAGAGCAATAATATCAATTAACACACACTGCAAAATAGTAATCAAAGTAAAAGAACAGCAAACTGAAGAAATCATCATCATCATCATAGTACATTCACGAATTTAGGCCATTTGTTGACCTGTTTCGGCCTCAAGAGAAACACCATCCAGAAGTCTTTTGAGTGGACGTCCTGGTCTTCTTCTTCCTGCAGGTTGATATCTTAACATTAGTTTGGGTATTCTGTGATCTTCCATTCGATGAACATGTTGTATCCATCTTGACTTATAATCAGAAATTTTGTTTTCTAAAGATTCCATGTGTAATTCTTCTAAGATGTCATCATTTTTTTTGTGATCTAGTAGTGTGTATCCTGCAGTCCTCCGAAGATATCTCATTTCAGCAGATCTAAGTCTCTGTATATCCTTCTGTTTCAACGTCCATACTTCGCTACCATACAAAAGAGTTGGAAGAGCCAGTGTTTTATACACTTTCAGTCTTGAATGCTTTTGGACTAACTGTGGCTTGAAGATAGAATTTATTAACCCTAAAATTCTTAAAAATTTAGATATTTTTGCATTTACATCCTTTACTGGACTACTTAGCGTCGGGCCAGTAACCTGTCCTAAGGAACTTCAAAACTACTTTCAAGTCTCAACACGAAAAAAAAAAAAAAACTGAAGAAATAACGCTCACAAAGGGCATCAGGCAAGGTGACTCTTTAAGTCCATTCTTATTTAATATTATAATGGATAAAATTATTGAAAATATACCACCACGTTAGGGTTATAAAATAGGAAACACTAGATTTCACTTAATATGTTACGCAGATGATGTTCTTCTTTCAGAATCTGAAGATAATTTACAAAGATCTTTACATCAATTTAACATAAATGCAAGAAAATTACAATATGGGAAATTAATACGACCGAGACTAAATGCTTAACAATATTGAAAGAACCAGTAAGAAGCAAATTAGAAATGGAAAGAAATATTTTAGAACAAGTAACATAATTTAATTATTTGCATGTATTAATAACAAACACAATGAAATCAAATAAAAAAATTGAAGAAACAAGCTGACAAAGCTGCACAAATAACAGAATATATCAAAGATTTAATTTGGCGCGCAACAAACATATGTCAATAGAAAGCAAAATCCGCATATACAAAACGATAGTTCGACCAGTTATCATACATGAAGCAGAAACTAGGGCTGATACGACAAAAAATAAACAAATATTAAGCACATGTGAAATGAAAATCTTAAGAACTATTCAGGGGAAAACATTATTTGATAAAATACACAACACAGAAATTAGGGACAAATGTCATATTCAAGACATAACCAAATTTATTACAGAAAGACGAAAAATATTGAATAGATCGTACCTATAGAAAGAATGGAAGATAACAGACTTGCAAAATGAGCTAAAGAATATAGACCAATGGACGGCAGAAGAACAAGAGGAGGACCAGCCAAGAGATGGATAGACAGTGAATGCATATCCAATACGTCTTCCTCCGAGGAGAGATTTTGGAAATAAACAGGATACAAATCCTACAAATTATGTTTAAGAAGAAGAAGAAGTTATACAACATTTGGGTTGGTAGATTGTACAACCCTCACTACCTGCATTCCACGCCGCGTCCCGCCTCACTTCACACCGTCATATCCGTGCAGGGAGTCCATCTGCTCCGTACTGTGGGTTGACATTGCTGGATTTTAGATTCGATTTCAGTTCCGTGCATTTAAAAAAGGCAGTATATTTTTTTTTTTGGACACGGCCTTGGTACATCAAACGCTTCTCTGAAAGAAATTTCAAGGTAGGTTTTGGCATGCAATGGTTAACAGTTCCCTTGTCAGATACGATGCATATAATTTTCGTCTTTGTAGTGTTGATAACACTGTTCAACATGATTTTTTTCTCCATGAGTACCAATAGTTGTACTTAATGCAGTTTTTTTATCGTGTTTTCAAATATGTATTCGGAATTTCTCCATCACCCACAGTTTTTTTATTTGAATTAATGGATTTAAATAAGTATATTTTAATAAATTTCTTCGTCCATTTGTCCATTGTAAAATAAAACCAAATGAGCTAACTCAGGAGATTTCAGCTATGGAAAAGAGATATCAAGGTAAATGGAATCCTAATATGCTGGCCGATTATTGTTGGACCATCAAAGGGGATGCTCCACAGGCGAAATATAGCAGAAAATCGTCATTTCTTATTTTCTATGTGAGTCCGAATGTTCGAATATTGTGTAGTTACGAATGTAGAAAATATTAAAGTGCTTGAAATTATAAATTCCTGTCTCTCGCAAACCTTGCGTGATGGAGAAAAACCGATATCATATTTGAATTCAGGAGAAAAAATACTATTAGAATCACATATTTTTCCTTCTGAGACAAAAAAAAAGTTTTTTTTATTGCTCAGTGTTATTTTCGACTATGTTAGATATTTTAATTTGATTCTTGAGATATGTTCCACTTAAGGGCTGGAGCCTTAGCATTTGATTGACCAATATTTCTGTCTCTGCCTATTGTTCTTGAAGATTGTGAATGAAACGCCATATATTAACATGACGCACTACAACTAACCTTTGAAACTGTGAGTGGAATCCTTCTACTACATTATTTGTTCATTCACAACTAACTCATATATTCTTGGATTCAGGAGAAATCTAGGGAGAACTGCTCATCTCCGACCTCTTGCTGATGTATGTAACCTTTATATATACAATGCTATCTCTATCACAACTTCATTAAAACTGTGTCATTCAACAGTTCTCACGCCATCCTCAAATCGGTTTATGGAATAAATAGACATGCCATCATTTCCAGTTTGTTGTGTTATATTAGAGGATTATCAATGTCTAAACACAGTGTAATTAAAAAAAGATGAATGTTTAAAATTCAATTGTGAATTTCACAAAAAATGGTCACGTAAAAATAATGACAGAAGTCAGATTCCCAAGAAGAATACTGGAATGGGTGCCACTTGGTAGAAGAATAAGAAGAGAACGGCAAAAATAATGTGGATTGACGGTGTTTTGGGAGGGGGGAAAGGGATTGGAGATGGAGATTGGAATGACGGAGAGATGTGGAGGAGAAAGACAGTAGATTATTTGGGCGGAGGAAGATGATGTGAAACAGGCTATTTGTGGAACCATAAAAAGAGCCTTAGGTCGGAAAACAAGGAAAGATACGAAACTTAAATTATATAAAACAATGGCTGTTCCTTTGTTATTGTATGGAAGTGAACATTGGATAATGAAATCAAGGGATAAAAGCAGGATACAGACTGCGGAAATGCTGTTTTTACGTAATGTGAAAGGATGCACAAGAGCGGATAGAATAAGGAATGAAACTATACGAGAAGAATTAAATATATATAAAATTGAAGATAAAATCAGCGAAAATAATAAGAAATGGACAGACTAGAACTTAAGATTTAAAGAAGCTTCTCTATTTACAACTTTGAAGGTTATTAGTTTAATTTAACTTAAAATCTTTCCTGTGAAAGTTAAATTAAGCCTTAATAAGTACTAATGACCAGAACACTTAATGAGAATGAACAACGAAAGAATACCAAAAAGAACCTTCCTGTATAATCCCAGAGGAACAAGAGATGTTGGCCGACCACGTAGAAGATGGACTCCACTTTTAACTTCGCCGGAACAGGCTGCATAGCCTAAACCTTGTAGTAGAAGAAGAAGAAGAAGATGATGTGAAACATTTTGAAACCTGCTAAATAAATAAATCAATGTCTAAATAAGATGCTCTAATTCCTTTATTTAATATATTTCTTCATATATTTTTGTGTAAATGAAAAGGTGTCCTGTGATTATTGTCTTCAGAAATGCCATCTGCATACATTCAGATTAGCAAGCTCAAAATTACAAATTTATTATACAGGATTCCATGTGAGACAAAGGTTTCATGAAGGATTTTTTTTAGATCTATGTATAACATTTATATATATATATATATATATATATATATATATATATATATATATTTTACAATTTGAAATATTATTCTTCTATTAAGTCCACCGCTGTGGTCTCGAGGTAGCGTGCTGCCTTGTCACGCAGCGGGCTCGGGTTCGATCCCCGGTCGGAGCAGTTTTTCTGGGTGAGGTTTTCATTGGGGTTTTTCATCATCTGTAAGACAAATGTCAGGAAAACTTTAAGGCCCAAACGGTCCCCGAAATCATATGGCCATCATCATCATCATTCTTATCATTATCATCATCATCATCATCATCCTTCACGTGTGGAAAGCAACGGGAAGCTACCACACCTACAATTCCCTAGTAAAGATGCAAGCAGAGCATGAAAATGCTACGATTGCAGTGAAAGACCTGCCCTCGGGCAGAATTTCTATAGATGGATGGATTCCTCTATTGTGGACATCTCACATCTGTTATTTGAGTCCTGCCTTTGATTAAAAAAGACATGAAATAGGTTATTGGCAAAATAGATTTCAAGTGCTTTTGTCAAATATTTTATGTAAGAAGTGCTGCTGTAGGAAGCTGTATGACTTCATCTATCATATTTTTAAGATACTTTGAGTTAGTTTTGGTTTGTTAATTAATTAATTTGTTTGTTCACATTACATTACACTATTATTGATATAGTCCACCGCTGTGGTCTCGAGGTAGCGTGCTGCCTTGTCACGCAGCGGGCCCGGGTTCGCTCCCCGGTCGGGGCAGGTTTTCTGGGTGAGGTTTTTATCGGGGTTTTTCCTCACCTGTAAGACAAATGTCAGGAAAACTTTAAGGTCCAAACGGTCCCCGAAATCATATGGCCATCATCCTTAGCATTATCATCCTTACCATTATCATTATCATCATCATCCTTCACCGGTGTGGAAAGCAACGGGGAAGCTACCACACCTACACAATTCCCTAGTAAAGCTGCAAGCATAGCATGAAAATGCTATGATTGCAGTGTAGGACCTGCCTTCGGGCAGAATTACTATGGATGGATTATTGATATGTAACGCTAGAAACTAAGCATAATCTAAATTAATGTAAATAATTAATTATATTTTAACTAAAACCCTAAAATACCGGATGGTGAAATAGGGTTCACATTATTGGAGATTCAATAAATAAAAATAAAATATTGTGGGCATTTTGTGCAACGTGGATTTCATTTCAGTGAACATTTAAGTACTGGGGATCATTTTAGTGGTGGATAAAATTGTTATATGGATTTTTGGAGTTATGGACATTTTATTATTCTGCACGTTACCAAATGCTGGAAATTTTCTTATAGTTGACCTTCAAGATATGGACATTATCTCTGATATCGATTTTACGTCCCCTATTTACCGAATGAAAGTAGGTTAGTTCTTATCATCGTTATACAGCAATGCAGAAAATAAACTTCTGTATATATATTTCCCCCCCATAAATCTCTCATTTATGACCTAAAATGTTTTATATTTACCGCAGGGAATTCCTACTTTAAAATATTCACACTTATAACTACGGGTGACATATAAAAAAGGTAAACGAATGTATATGTCGTTTGTAACATACGTTTTTATTTCCACTACAGAAAGAAGATTAAGTGGTGAACATTTTATATATATATTACAGTGAGCAACAAAAAAGGAACTTTTTTTTTGTCTCAGAAAGAAAAATATGTGATTCTGATAGTATTTTTTCTCCTGAATTCATCGGGTTTTCTCCATCACGCAAGGTTTGCGAGAGACAGGAATTTATAATTTCACAAACACTTTAATATTTTCTACAATCGTAACTACACAATATTCGAACATTCGGACTCACTTAGAAAGTAAGAAATGACGATTTTCTGCTATATTTCGCCTGAGCATCCTTCTTGATGGTCCAACAATAATCGGCCAGCATATTAGGATTACATTTACCTTGATATCCCTTTTCCATAGCTGAAACCATTTGAGTTAGCTCATTTGGTTTTATTTTACAATAGACAAATGGACGAAAAAAATGTTTATTAAAAAATAATTATTTAAATCCATTAATTGAAATTGAAATAAAAAAAACTGTGGGTGATGGAGAAATTCTGAATACATATTTGAAAACAAGGTAAAAGACTGCATTAAGTACAACTATTGGTACTCATGAGACAAAAACCATGTTGACCAGTGTTATCAGAATGGTAGAGCGCATGGAAGAAGTCATAGCAAATGACGGAATGCATGCAAAATACTTAGTTGTACGATAATCATATTCTGTGGCACAAACGTTTTGGTTACATTTTTTTATGGGCCACCTGTACTTCCACTCTGCATACAGCTATTGAATCCGATCAAAGTTTCCACATGCGATATGATCTTAATGTTAAAAGTATAAATAAATACACCTAACATAAAAAGTATAAACTAATAAAGATAAGGTGATGCCACTAAAGGTCTTACGAGGCCATTGGATAGTAGGAAATGTCAGCAGTGTTATCATCCCCACGTGATGGTCGCCTTTACCCCCAGGGCATATGCCTGGTACTCATTTCCGTTGGAGGTTGAGTCGAATCCAGGGTCAGTGTGGCGCCAGAAGGTTTAGGCCGGTGTACAAATCCTGACTCCACCGGGACTCGAACCCTCGACTTACTGGCTTATAGCGTATTCCCTTAACCAACTACGCTACAGGTTGTCCTGTTTAAATGAATATAAATAATTTAATATATTTATTTAACAGGTTTCACAATGTTTCATAAACACCTTCCTGCGTCTCCGGCATTTAATTTTTTAACTTTTTAAAAATGTACATTTTTTCAAACGAAATTCTGGATGACCAGTGGATTTTTAATTAAGGTTCTGTTTCTTTAGCCCTTGACAAACCAACGCTTAACTGCAAGACAGCAGTATCATCATCATCATCATCATCATCATGAACAAATCCGTTTTAGGTCATGTGACCTCTGACGGTAACCTAACAAAGATAGTCTTTATCTTTCCACCGATGTTTTGGTCTTCCTCTGTCCCTATGTCCAGGTGAAGTGTATTGAAACACCAATTTGTTTCCATTCTTCTCTCATGATATATATATATATATATATATATATATATATATATTATATCATCAATGGCTCGTCAGCCCCATGTGGGTCTTGGCTGCCTTCAGAAGCTTATACCAGACTTCCCTGTCCTGAGCTTCATTCTTCCAGTTTTTTATTTTTAAAATCTTAATATCTTGAATTATACTATCCTTCCATCTTAATTTAGGTCTTCCAACTTTTCTGGCCAATAGAGGGTTGCTCATTATAAATTCTTTTTTGAAATCCTTTTGCTGTCCATACGAATAATGTGTCCAGCCCAGGCGAATCTACTAATTTTAACAAAATTCAGAATATCTGGCTGATTATATATATTGAATGTCATGAAGTTGTCATTTCGAAATTCTGGCAATCTTTTCTGGAATTGGCGTTATTGCGACCCCTGAAAGGCTAGGTTACGCTGCCCCAATGATATGAAGGGTGATGCAGGTAATGATGCGCCAGGAAAGGCCTTAATCCTAAACTTAATCTAATGTGGTGAAAATGATAATTAAGATAATGATGGCCAGATGATGTTCGGGGACCGCTTTGAGTCTTAAAGTTTCCTCACATTTATCTTACATGTGAGGAAAAAATCGAAAAAACCTCACCCAGGAAACTTTCTCGACCGAGGATCGAACTCTCAGGCTCACTGTGTGACAAGGTAGCATGCTACCTCGAGACAACAGCGGTGGACATTTAAAATATATTTACTTACTCACTGGCACTATCGAACTCATGGGTTCATGGCCGCGGGGACATAAGCTATTCTGAGCTAATGCTTTCCTATCATTCCCTGTATAATCTACTTCCCTCAAATCATCGTTAATGTTATTCTCCCACCTCATTCTTGGTCTACCAACTGGGCGTTTTCCCTCTGGCGTTCCTACAAGAAGCTTCCATGCTCGTCTTTCATTCCCCACTCATGTCACGTATCCTGCTCATCGCAGTCTACGAGACTTAACTGTACTCATTATATATGGCTTCCTATAAAGAGCATGTAGTTCACTGGTATGCAGTCTTTTCCATTCAACTACCTGTTCATATCTCTTTGGTCTGGACATTAAAAAAAAAAATATATATATATATATACATATATATATATTGCATTTCATAGTAATTCTGCCCGAAGGCAGCTCCTTCACTGCAATCATAGCATTTATTGTAGGTGTGGTAGCTTCCCGTTGCTTTCCACATCAGTGAAGGATGACGATGGTGATGATAATGATAAGGATGATGATGACCATATGATTTCGGGGACCGTTTGGGCCTTAAAGTTTTCCTGACATTTGTCTTACAGGTGAGGAAAAACTCCGATAAAAACCTCACCCAGAAAAACTGCCCCGACCGGGGATCGAACCCGGGCCCGCTGCGTAATAAGGCAGCATGCTACCTCGAGACCACAGCGGTGGACATATGTGTGTGTGTGTGTGTGTGTGTGTGAAGAATTTTGAGTATCTGGGAGTAAAATTAGATAAAGAGGATAAACAAGAAAGTGATATTAAGAACAGTATAAATAAAGGTAGAGCAATAACAGCAATGATGAATGGAGTCTCATGGAACAGACATATAACCAGGAAAAATAAGTTACAAATATACAATTCAATAGTGAGAAGTAGGCCTACTGTCACATATGGAGCTGAAGTTTGGAAATTCAACAAAAACTTATGTCGATGGAAATGGATTTCTTGAGGAGAGCAGCAAGATGTTCAAAATTAGACAAAATGAGAAATACTGTCATAAGAGAAAAATGAATATTGGTTATTCCATAGTAGATTATATACGGTATAAGCAATTAAATTGGTATGGGCACGTACGACGAATGCAAGAAGAAAGATTACCCAGGAAAACATTGGAATGGTGTCCACCTGGAAGAAGGGGGAGAGGAAGCCTCGAAACTCGTGGATGCAGGGAATAAGAACTGGAATGAGAGCAAGAGGACTGGAGGACATGGATTGGATGGAGAGAGACGAGTGGAGAAGAAAAATAAAACTTATAAAGATTAAAATTCTGTATATAAATAAATATATATTTTACACCTTATTAAATATAAATATAATATACATATCGCTTGTATTTGACAAAGTACGATAAAACTAAAGAGAAGTAATAAAGTAAGCACAAGATGGAGGCTGGCGCCTGGACGTTATGTAACAGGTTGGAAAACTGTCACGAGCCGAGGCAAGAGAAAGGCGAACAATCAGTTCATTCAGTGAGTGACGTAATCTCAACTAACAAATATTTGTCCATCTTCTCCAGCAGCTACAATAAGTTGCCAAACAAAATTATTCCTAGGAATATAGGCATACTAAACTAGCTTTCTATAGCAATTTTATACAGCCCTGAATTTGGTCCTAGAAAGCATATTGATATTTATTCACTATAAATTGATTTTCTAGTCATATTCTGTATTTTTAGCTACTAATTTGGATTTAAGACTGACAATATAAATGACTAATCGTACATACATTTACTTTTTGATCACACATGGACATGGAGGGCCTCCCCAAATGAGTGATATGGTCAATATTAGGACCACCTCCGAGATCACAGAAAAATTATATTAGTTTAATATCTTTTTTTTTTTTTGGAAAAGTATGAATGACAATAGTTCCCGTACTTGCACAATAGCATGAGTTTTCAATGTTAACTCTATGTTTAATTTCTTTGTGCACGTCATTCCTGTCTATTATCGCACTAGTATTTGAATTTCGTCACTTCTTCAAAAATTTCCTCATTTGTTGTTAAGCGTCTTTTTCCACCTCATAATACTGTATATGTACATGTTTAGTTCATCGCTGTAGTCTCGAGGTAGCGTGCTGCAAGCAGCGGGCCCGGGTTCGATCACCGCTCGGGACAAGTTTCCTGGGTGAGGTTTTTTCGGGGTTTTTCCTCACCTGTAAGACAAATGTCAGGATACTTTAAGGCCCGAATGGTCCCCGAACATCATCTGGCCATCAATATCATATGCATCTCATTAGATTAAGTGCATCATTATCCATCCTCATCACCCATCATATCATTGGGGCAGCGTAACCCCGACTTCCAGGCGCCCCAACCTCAGAAGTGGGTTACAATACGCCAATGCCAGGAGAGAATACCTGAAATGTCGAATGACAAATAGGTGGCCTTGAACAAAAAAACATATATATATCATATATTTAATTTTACTGAAATTGATTTCCTAATTATAAATCGAATCGAAATAATTATCGAAAGGATAACAAAGATAGCTCTACAGTGGTATGGACATGTACAACGGAAGACCAGTAGCCTAAACAGGTGTTAGATTGGATGGTACCAGGCAGAGAAGAGGGGGAGAAGTAGAAGAACATGGCATGAGGGAATATATGATGTCATGATGAAGAGGAGTATGGAAGAAGGACAATGGGAAGATAGGAATCTCTGGAAAGCAGGAATCAAGGGCGATCTGCTGTAAAGTGGAAAGCCTGTATTAAGTAAGTAAATTATGTTACATTTTAGAATGGCATTTTTTACATTTTCTGTATGTGAAGGTGCAGTAGATTTCTCAGTGTTACGAGAATGTGGGTGTTGATTTTTAGTCATTTCTAACTATAACCCAATAAAGTAATACTACATCTATCTATAATGACGTAAACCATTGTTTAGCCATAGCCTCTCCTCTGTAAGGAGTTAATAGTCCAAGCTAGCTTTTAGTTACTTGTAATGTATAATTCCCAAATACGTCTTCTTAATATATATATATATATTTTTGCAAATGCCCCAGGTTGTCTTTCGACATTCCTGGTTTCTCTCCTGGCATGGCGTACTTGTAACCCAGTTCTGAGGTTGGGGCGCCTGGAAGGCGGGATTACGTTGCCCCGATGATATGATGGGTGATGATGATGATAGTGGTGCGCCAGGAGAGTCCCTAATCCTAAGCTTAATCTAAGATGAATATGAATGATGATGATTGCGATGGCCATATGATTTCGGGGACCGTTTGGGCCTTAATAAAGTTTTCCTGATATTTGTCTTACAGGTGAGGGAAACCCCCGATAAAACCACACCCAGAGAAACTGTCCCGACCGGGGATCGAACCCGGGCCCGCTGCGTGACAAGGCAGCACGCTACCTCGAGACCACAGCGGTGGACTTGTCTTCTTAATATAGGAGCCGCCATTTGCAAAAATAGAATAAAAGGCTTCATAGCATTTGGTGGGCGGGAATTACAACGTATGTAGAGAAAGATTTGAGTTTAGATCAGTACTTGCTCAGGTCTAGAGAACCAAGGGTCTAGAGAACCAAGGGTCCCGGGTTCAAGTCCCGGTCTGAGCGTATAATTTTTCTCTTCAAATATAACTTTTAGTTACCTTATTTGCTCATAGATGTCATGGATGGCATGTCGGTCAACACACCGACCCAATGAGACATCTAACAGGCAACTAAAGTATTAGAAGGACGTTGATGTCGGTAAATTTTGCTGAGAGGTCTTTACATCTCGTACCAATCTCTGATTAGTACCATTGTTGTATGATATCTATATTTTCTAAAGACTTCATTGCATGCTCATATATATATATATATATATATATATATATATATATATATATATATATAATTCAATGGCGCGACAGGCCTAGAAGGCCCTTAGCCTACCATCCGGCTGCTGGCCTCACATCCGTATGTGTCAATCAAAGAGGTAGATGATCATCCAGCCAGTGTAGGGGTGACATGTGGTCAGCATGTCGAGTCCCCCGCCCGTTATAGCTGGTTTTCTTAACCTGGAACCGCTACTTATTGTAGCTACCCAAATGCCTCACGATGCTGGATGGGCACCGGTCCCATACTGGCCGAAATACCATGAGAGAATTTCTTCCTCGAGACCACAGCGGTGGACAGATATAACATAGCTACGAATGGAATGTACATAATAAATTAAACCGATATCGAATTATGTGTGGGCACAATAAGAAGGAGCCTCCGAAAGACTCGAAGAGAAACTCAGCTCAGGTTTTATAAAATTATGGCTGTTCCTGTTCTTTTATATGGATCTGAATCTTGGGCACTTACAAAGAAAGGATATCTCACACATTCAAGCCGCTTAATGAAATTTTTTAGATCCGTAAAAGGATGTACACGCATGGATAGATTACACAATGAATCAATAAGAAATGAACTGGAGATATTTTCAATAGTCGATAAACTAGAAGAGCACAAATACCAATGGAAAGAACATTTAGACATAATGGACAATACAAGATTACCCAAAAAGATCAACACCTACAACCCACATGGAAAAAGATATTTGGGACGCCCAAAGAAACGATGGGCTTGAGACCGGGACAGGTCGCATTGACCTAAATCCGGAAAGGAAGAAGAAGAAGAAGAATGTCGTTGCCACGAGCAGACATTTTTTCTAGCCTCCGAAAAAAAAAAAAAAAACTCGCCTGAAATTTTGAGGAACGGTGAAATGGTCGAAGTAAAGAACACCTTAGCTCATTGACTTAGTCGAAGCGGAAAAGTTGATCAAATTACTTACTTACTCATTGGCACTATCGAACCCGTAGGTTCATGGCCGCGCGGACATAAGCTTTCCATACATCCCTATCCTGAGCTAATGCTTTCCAATCATTCCCTGTATAATCTACTTCCCTCAAATCATAGTTAATGTTATTCTCCCACCTCATTCTTGGTCTACCAACTGGGCGTTTTCCCTCTGGCTTTCCTACAAGAAGCTTCCATGCAAGTCTTTCATTCTCCATACGTGCAACATGTCCTGCCCATCGCAGTCTACGAGACTTAACTGTTCTTATTATATCTGACTTCCTATAAAGACCATGTAGTTCATTGTTATGTAGTCTTCTCCATTCATCTGTCTGTTCATCTCTCTTTGATCCAAAAATTTTCTTAAGTGCTTTATTCTCAAATACTTATAATATCCTTTCCTCCCTTAAAGTAAGAAGAGTCCATGCTTCGCACCCATATAATATAACTGGTAGAACAATAGTTTTATATATTTTCAGTTTAACGTTTTTTGGAAGTTGATCAAATTATATGTAGTAATAAAAAACTATCAAGGATTAGGCCTTCTGGTCTGTTCCGCCTCAGGTGTGCTCGTCACTCCATTGCTTCTTTAACCTTCTCCCATTAGATCTGCAGGTAAACAGTTTTTGAGGTAGTCTCCCACTGGGCATCCATCTACATACATTCCGCTTATGATCGAGAAAGAATGTAGCCTTCCTGGGGTCATAGCAGTCTCATCTCAGCCAGTTCTATACTTTAAAGTTTATTTGATATAAAAAAGCTGTGTTTCTGATCCATAAAACAAACTTGGGACTGCCATTAGTTTTATAGAATTTCAAAACCTGTTTCTGGTCTGACTTTTCTTAGTAGTTTTGATTTTATTGTACCTAAAAGTTGTTGAAATTTGGCTAATTTTATGTAAACATCCCTGGAGTTTATGTAGATGAGATTACAGCCGAAGTTATTTAATTTATTGATTTGTTCTATAGACTAGTTATTAATAACAATTTTAGATATTTGGTGATTTCCCCTTAAAATGTCATAATTTTAGTTTCATGTTTAGAAATATTCAGATTATAATCATTTGCTATTTGGTGCAAACAGCTTTTATTAAATTGTTTTAAGAATTAGCTAAAATGATCTGGTGATCTGCATAAAGTAATGCATTAAGTGGATAGCGTGCGCTGCTATGCTTAAATAAATGAAAATTAATGTGCTTCTATGTTTAGTTGAATAAGTAAAAGCAAAATAATTAATAATTATATGGCGCGACAGGCCTAGAAGACCTTTGGCCTCACATCCACATGTGTCAATCACAGAGGTAGATGATCATCTAGCCAGTGTAAGAGTGACATGTGGTCAGCAAGTCGAGTCCCCCAGCCGTCATAGTTGGTTTTCTCAACCTGGAGCCGCTACTTATTATAGCTACCTAAATGCCTCACGATGCTGGGGGGGGGCACCGGTCCCATACTGGCTGAAATACCATGAGAAAATTTCTTCTCCCACGGATACTCGAACCAGCGTAAGTCCCGTAGCTCTGCGCCAAGGCTTCCTCCCTTAACCACTCGGCTACGGCGCGGGACGGAAAAATAATTATAAATTTATAATTTTTAGATACCCTATGCTGATTACCCAGCGTTGCCCGGGACTCTACTTATCCTGATCTTCTTGACATAAATGAGCTGAAATACGAAAATTAACGTGTTTTACGTTTAGTTAAATAAGTTAGAGGAAACATTTATATCGTAATTATTTTAAGATTCCCCTTGCTGACTATCCGGTGTTGCCCGGGAATCTACTTATCTCGATCTTCTTGGCATAAATGAGCTAAAAGACAAAATTCGTTATTGTGAGTTATCCGTAAAAGAACACATGTCATGTGCTGCTATGCTTGCACAGGAATCTACATACTTGTCTCGATCTTCTTGGCATCAATGAAAGACAAAAATGGTTATTGTGAGTTATCCGTAAGAGATGAACATATGCTGCTGCAGACTTGTTTGTAGAGCTTTTTGAGATATTCAATTCTGTGTACATTAATTTTATGTATTTGTTATGGTTTAGGCAGCGTAAGCCATTTAAGCGTCCAAAGAGCTCCTCTTTTCACGTTTTCCACTAAAAAGGCCGAATTTTAAGGGTGTAGGAGTTGAGTATACAACTCTTTTATAGCTTATGTTCATCCCGGGAATCTCCTGAACATTTTACAAAAAGCCCCATCACAATCGGATCAACGGTATGGCCGCGCATAAAGTACGAACGAACAAACAAACAAACATTAATTTTTAAATATAAGATAAAAATTCAACCTGCGCATGTTTGTGCTCGTCATCATCATCCTGCCAGGTTTTAGTCCTAGAAGAAAGCGGTTTTCGTGCCATCTTTTCATAGGTCGACCAAGTGACCGTTTCCCATTTGGACAGTAGTTCATTATTGCCTTGGGGATCCTGGATCTAGCCATTCTTGTGCTCGTAAAACTGCAAAAGTAGTCGGTCGATTTACTTGAAATTTTGATACAACGTTGCATTCGGTACGGCAAATGTTTATCCAATATGTATTATACTGTAAAACTATTCACCTGAAACGAAAATTTAAAAATCGCTCTAGCGGTCGCAATTTTCGATGTTTCACAACGAAACTCAACATATGCAGTTAAAATAAATCGATGTAGGTATTATCAAAATATCAGCGAAATCTAACCATTAAAGTGGGGATTTACCTAAAATCCGAAAGTAAAAATTGACTCTAGCAACCGCCATATTTAGTTCGTCGTAATGTATACTTTTTTACAGGGGGCACGCCGTAGCGTAGTGGTTAAGGCACTAAGCTACAAGCCGGAGGGTCGAGGGTTCAAGTCCCGTTGGGGTCAGGATTTTTAAACTGACCCAAACCCTCTGGCGGCACTATGGCCCTGGGGTCGACTCAGCCTCTAACGGAAATGAGTACCAGACGCTTGTTCTGGGGGTAAAGGCGGCCGTCACGCAGGGCTGACAACCCGGCTGACATAAAATGCCGATTGTCTAGAAAAAGTGGGAGCCTTAACCTCCTACTACCCCAAGGGCCTCCGGGTCTGTTGTGGGATCACTTTACTTTTTACTTTTCACTTTACTTATACCTTTTTACATATACATGTTTTCAGAAACGGCGAGTGTTTAGCCACTATATATTATGCACTAAAAATCATTAGTTATAAGAGTTGACCTGGAATTAAAATTTAAAAATCACTCTGGCGGTCTCAAATTTTCTCTGTTACATAACAAAACTCAATATGTTATTAAAATATACCGAGACAGATATTTATACAAATTTTCTTTTTGCTTATTCAACTAAAAATAAGAATATTACATTTATTCAGGGGAGAAGAGCACGCCAGGTATTTGATAGTTAATTATGAAGTGAGTTGTTAATTCAGTTTCCCAAGTCTTAATAATATAATTTACATCATAATAAACAGTATTGGAGACATTGGACAGGCCTGTTTCATCCCTTGGTTTACTATCTTGCATTCTCTGCTTGTATTATCAATTTAAATTATATATATATATATATCCATATAAATCCATAGCAATTCTGCCCTAAGACAGGTCCCTCACTGCAATCGTAGCATTTTCACGCTATGCTTGCAGCTTTACTAGGCAATTTATGTGTGGTAGCTTCCCGTTGTTTCCCACGCCGGTGAAGGATGATGATGATGAGAATGATAAGGATGATGATGATGATGGCCATATGATTTCGGGGACCGTTTGGGCTTAAAGTTTTCCTGATATTTGTCTTACAGGTGAGGAAAACCCCCATAAAAACCTCACCCAGAAAAACTGCCCCGACCAGGGATCGAACCCGGGCCCGATGCGTGACAAGGCAACATGCTACCTCGAGATCACAGCGGTGGACATATATATATATTTTATTTATTATATACACGTCCACCGCTGTGGTTTCGAGGTGTGTGTTGACTTATCACGCAGAGAGCCTGGGTTCGATTCCCGGTCGGGACAGGCTACTGGGTGAGGTTTTTTCGGTGTTTTTCCTCACCTGTAAGACAAATGTCAGGAAGCTTAGAGCCCAACGGTCCCCAAAAATCATCCGGCCATCATCTTCCTTATCATCATCATCATCCTTCACCGGTGTGGAAAGCAACGGGAAGCTACCACACCTACAATTCCCTAGTAAAGCTGCAAGCATAGCATGAAAATACTATGACTGTAGTAAAGACCTGCCTTAGGGCAGAATTGCTATGGATGAATATATATATATATATATATATATATATATATACACTGTATGTGCGTGTTTAATTTTAGTGCCTAAAGAACAACATTGAACATTTTTCACTATAGCTCAATTTTTTAAACTTATTTAGTTAGTATTTTTTAGCTGGTTGGTTAAATTTGTGACGGTAGAAACTATTTTAAAGGTAGGACTGCATTTTTTATAAATTTATTTTAACAATAACAGCTATTAACATATCTTTAGTTTTCCCAATTCAGACTTGAATTTAACTAACTCGACAAAATGAAAGCCAATTATTAGCTGTTATTGAAATTATACTAAGAATTAAATTATTTAAATATTTATATACGAGTATAAAATTGTTTATCAAGTAGAATTACGCAATATTTTAAAGATTATATATGATGGAATTGTATTGTTTAAAAATGTTATTTTTCATTAATGAGATTAATGTCAATCATAAAAAGTCAAGTATCATAATTTAACCAACTCGTTAACAATTTACATTAGACATTTTATAGCCTATTTAAACCGCAATCCTCAGTGAAGTAGAATAACGAGAACTAAAAATAACACTGTAACGATCCATTCTGTACCATACGTAACATGTGCTGCTACATTTAAAACCTAAGAAAGATCCATCCATAGTAATTTTGCCCGAAGGCAGGTCCTTCACTACAATCATAGCATTTTCATGCTATGCTTGCAGCTTTACTAGGGAATTGTAGGTGTGGTAGCTTCCCGTTGCTTTCCACACCGGTGAAGGATGATGACAATGATAAGGAGGATGATGATGATGGCCATATGATTTCGGGGACCGTTTGGGCCTTAAAGTTTTACTGACATTTGTCTTACAGGTGAGGAAAAGCCCCGATAAAAACCTCACCCAAAAAAACTGCCCCGACCGGGGATCGAACCCGGGCCCGCTGCGTGACAAGGCAGCGGTGGACCTAAGAAAGATAACATTATGATAATAGAAAGTGCTGTGAATGTTACGAAGTAGGTAGCTATGAATTTAACAAACTCTTTGACTGTTTAAGCACCTTAGACAACACTGAGCGACAAAAAAGAAACTTGTTGAAAGAAAAAAAATATGTATGTGGTTATGATAGTATTTTTTCTCCTGAATTCAAATATGATATCGGTTTTTTTTTCCATCACGCAAGGTTTCCGAGAGACAGGAATTTATAATTTCAAATACTTTAATATTTTCTATATTCGTAACTACACAATATTCGAACATTCGGACTCACCTAGAAAGTAAGAAATGATGATTTATATTTCGCCTGTGGAGCATCCCTCTTGATGATCCAACAATAATCGGCCAGCATATTAGGATTCCATTTGCCTTGATATCTCTTTTCCATAGCTGAAATCTCCTGAGTTAGCTCATTAGGTTTTATTTTACAATGGACAAATGGACGAAAAAATGTTTATTAAAAATAATTATTTAAATCCATTAATTGAAATTGAAATAAAAAACTGTGGGTGATGGAGAAATTCCGAATACATATTTGAAAACATGATAAAAACTGCATTAAGTACAACTGTTGGTACTCATGAGACAAATATCATGTTGACCAGGGTAATTAGTGTTGCTGTTCATAGGTGGGTAGCAGTAAAAAAATATATGTTCAGACATAGAAATACTTTATACATTGGAAATGGACAATTAATGACAAATAAAGAAAATTTTGAAAAAGTGACTGAATTCAAATAACTAGGAACAACAATTACAAACAAGAAAGAGGTGCAGAAATATTTAAACATATGTTCAATCACGCATTACAGGGACTCTTGCAGCCCCAACTTCTCTTAAAATAAGTTAAACTGAAAAAAAAAACTATTATTCTACCAGTATATTATATGGTTGCGAAACATGGGCTCTTAGAAAAGATTACGAGTGTTTGAGAACAAAGTTCTTAGGGAAATTTTTGGGCCAAAGAGAGATGAACAAGCAGACGAATGGAGAAATAAAAGTGAGCTACATGATATTTACAAAAAAAAATATAATAAGAACAGTTAAATCTCGTGGACTGCGATGGGCAGGACATGTTGCACAACGGGGAATGAAAGAGGGACATGGAAGCTTCTTGAAGGAAAACCAGATGGAAAACGCCCAGTTGGTAGACAAAGAATGAGGTGGAATGACATTAATCACGATTTGAGGAAAGTAAATTTTATTGGTGAAATTGGAAAACATTAGCTCAGGATAGGGATGTGTGGAGAGCTTATTTTCTCGCGGCCATGAACCTATGGGTTTGATAATGCCAGTGAGTTAATTAGTTATTAACAGGTGGGAGTGAAAGGGCCGAAAAATATTTATCAGCAGACTCTTACTTGAAAGTTTAAGGGTCTTTTACTCGTATATGCCATAAATATACGATACATGGCCCATGGTTTTACTTCCTCTCCGAAAAATGTCATATTCATAACTATCAATACTAATAAAATTCATTGTTAAAACCGTTGAGGTGGATAGTTATAAAATAAAATAAGATAAAATATAATATTTAATTTTAGGAAGTGATATTTTGGGGTTATTTTAATTATATTATTTTTAGTCTGATAATCTTACCTCAATATTAATGCTGATTTGTACTTGAACATGTTTTGAAACATGTTCAAGAATAAATCAACATTAATATTGAGGTAAGATCATCGGACTAAAAATAATATAATTAAGATAAAATATATCTTCTTAGGTAAGATCTGTCGTCCTCAAATTATAAAATATGTATTCTTTATGTCTGTAGGCCTTTCAGAACATCCGTTCCATCTTCAGCAGGTCCTTATTCGCTACATTATCTGATATGATGATTGATGCTGCTGGTCCTAATGTGGTGTTGTCACGACAACATATTTTATAAGTTGAGGACGACGGATCTTACCTAAGAAGGTATATTTTATCTTATTTTATTTCATAACTATCACGCTCTGGAAAATTCAACGATAAAAGTATACTGTATGTCGGACATTTAAATTTGCTACTATATTAAAAATCTGTGGAATGATGTTAGGTTCAAGATATTATAAAATGTGACCAAAGAAAGCCAATGGAGGAATATAATTGTTTCTGTAATACAAAATTGGCTACGCAAAGAAGCTGTCGCAAAATTTAGGATAGCAACAGACATGACTGCCTCGCTACCCATATCCATCTTCTGGTAATATTGAACAATTCTCTCTGTATGCTGTGTAGGACTGGTGCCAATATGGATTCTGCTCACCTACTCCACAGTTCTGCATTAACAACTGCTACTCACCATCAACACTACTGGGAGACAAGAAGAAAAATTATCTCACTGCAACCCCATAATCTATTGTTAAGATTATTTTGTTTATATTTTTGTAACGTTTCAAATATGTTTCTATTGTATCTATGTATAAGTAGGCTAAGACAAAACAGTTAAAAACTATTTCTCCTCTGTTTGTCAACCGATTTGCTTTAGTAGCTATTGACGGGCTTTAGTGTTATCAATAAAACATTTGGAAACAGTTCTGCCGTTTTTAATTGCAAGGCAGTGTTTATGGAAAATTCCATGGTGCAAGAGTTAAATTTCTTACACAGAAGCATATGAGGTACAAAAGCCATGTCCAAAAAAATATCTGCAGTTTCTTACTGCAAGGCCTAAAACCCAGGGCCAAAGGTCCCATTTAAACTATACATACACATATGTTAATCACAGAAGTAGACGATCATCCTGCCAGTGTAAGGGTGACATGTGGTCAGCATGTTGGGTCCACCCGCTACTTACTGTAGCTACCCAAATTCCTCATAATGCTGGGTGCTAATTTAGAATACTATCGCCCCCACTATCAGTTGCACTTAAACATAAATATATATACCCTGTATTTTTATGATTATGGTCTAGTAACAGACTTAATAACTTAAACACAAGATCACAACATAGTCTCTTGCTTAATATACCGCAACATAGGACATCACATCACTCCATGTCATATACTATCTTCACTTCTCACAGCTGGAATTCCCTACCACAAGAAATAAGGGGCTGCCGGCCATTGGCATCTTTTAAAAGAAATCTAAATTTATATTTGCTCTAACCTTGACTTCATTATTACCCAGTGTAAGATATATATATTAACTGGTGTTTCTCGTATAATTTATCATATTTATATTATTATATTATTATTAAAATTATTATTATCATTATATTATTATTATTATTGTTATTATCGTATAAAATGTTGTTTGTACATGACATTTACATTGCTACATTTAATGTATCTTTAACTGTTTATAATTAGTATAGTATATATCTTTATTTCTCAAATATTTATTTGTCTTTGTGCTGGTTGAGTGAAAGAGAAGGCCTTATGGCCTTAACTCTACCAGAATAAATAAAACATTATTATTATTATTATTATTATTATTATTATTATTATTATTATATTACAATTTAAAACTAACAATGTCTATAATAATATAACATTAAGTGATGTGTCGAATTTCGACCACTTGGCAAACACTAGTATATTGTAAATATGTTAATAAGGTCTGTATTTCAAGTGCCCTACATTAAATAAATAATTAAAAATAAATAAAATGTGATTGTTGGTTTTTAGGGCAAGTAAGTCACAGTACCCTGTCTGTCCAGGGAAGATCACGCAGGCGCAGCAGATGGAAAGTAACTTTCGAAACTTGCATCCGTCTGGTGCTTCACAGATGAAAGTTTGTTGCATAAACCTTTTTCTAAGCTCAGGTTGACTAATTTCTCAATATCGGTCGTACCCTCTCACTTCACCCACCCTATTTTTACTACACTAAAATTTCACATACTGTACGCGTTCGAGAGAAAATTTAACTTCAGTTGTACCTCTACATCGAACATATTACTATTCTTCATCCTTCCTTATTTCAGCCACGCGTCTCTGGAATCCCCTTGTCTCGTGTATCAAGGACCATAAAGCACATACCATCCATCCACAGTAATTCTGCCCGAAGGCAGGTCCTTCACTGCAACCATAGCATTTTCATGCTATGCTTGCAGTTTTACTAGGGAATTGTAGGTGTGGTAGCTTCCCGTTGCTTTCCACACCGGTGATGGATGATGATGATGATGACCATATGATTTCGGGGACCGTTTGGGCCTTAAAGTTTTCCTGACATTTGTCTTACAGGTGAGGAAAAACCCCGATAAAAACCTCACCCAGAAAAACTCCTCCGACCGGGAATCGAACCCGGGCCGGCTGCGTGACAAGGTAGCACGCTACCTCGAGACCACAGCGGCGGACTAAAGCACATACAGTAGTTAAAAAATGTAAAGTGATCCAAGTATAGGATTTAGAAGGTCCTTCGGTAGTGGAATATTGATTTTTTTTTGCAAATGCCCCAGTTTGTCTTTCGACATTCCTGTTGTTATCTCCTGGCATGGCGTACTTGTAACCCACTTCTGAGGTTGGGGCGCCTGGAAGGCGGGGTTACGTTGCCCCGATGATATGATGGGTGATTATAATGATGATAGTGGTGCGCCAGGAGAGTCCCTAATCCTAAGCTTAATGTAAGATGAATATGAATGATGATGATTGCGATGGCCATATGATTTCAGGGACCGTTTGGGCCTTAAAGTTTTCCTGACATTTGTCTTACAGGTGAGGGAAAACACCGATAAAAACCTCATCCAGAAAAACTGTCCCGACGGAGGATCGAGCCCGGGCCTGCTGCGTGACAAGGCAGCACGCTACCTCGAGACCACGGCTCCCATGTTTCCTAAATAACTGTTACAAGATGAGCGACGGCCGTCTTTTCCCTAGAACATAAGTCGGGTACTCATTTTCGTAAGAGCCTGAGTTGACCCCAGTGCCATGGTACCGCCAGAAGTTATATAATCTAATGAATCTAGGACTATTTTTTCTAAGTACAGCGTACTTTTTTTAAAGTGATATTCAAACGCTTCAAACACTAGCCCCTGTAAAACATTATTTTACTATTTCTTGATCTTCTTGGTATATTAATTTTTTTAGCTGTTACACTCTAATTCAACCCAGGGAGTTACTACAGACCTTATGGGCTATGCAAGTGTCCCCCTACCTACAGAGGGTAGATGTTGCCAAACTCATAATAACGATATTTGTTTGTTAAGGAGGGGTGAAGCGTTAAGGTTAGCAGTATTTTTTCCATATCTATGTACTACACATTTAAAAAACATAGTTTTTCTTTTACGGCATGCAAACTAGTTTTACATTAAATATGAGAGTCGACACCTTCACATAAGATAGTATAGATATGCAAGAGCTCAGTGACAAGTGGTAACTGTTTTTTTCTTTAAGAGGGGGTGGTTTGGACGGCTACACTTACAACTCTGTACCTGCTGTGTTGCGATCTTCAGTTTTATATAAAGATTTCTCTCAAGAAAATACTGTTAAAATGGCAATGCAGCTCCCTATTCCAAACACACAGTAACTTCCTGGGTCGAATCAGAGTGCAAATTAACTGTCGACAAGATAAAATCGTTTACAGCTAAAGTAAAATACAGATCTCAGCTAGTACTTACTTACTTACTCACTGGCACTATCGAACCCGTAGGTTCATGGCCGCGCGGACATAAGCCCTCCATACATCCCTATCCTGAGCTAACGCTTTCCAATCATTCCCTGTATAATCTACTTCCCTCAAATCATAGTTAATGTTATTCTCCCACCTCATTCTCGGTCTACCAACTGGACGTTTTCCCTCTGGCTTTCCTACAAGAAGCTTTCATGCAAGTCTTTCATTCCCCATACATGCAACATGTCCTGCCCATCGCAGTCTACGAGACTTAACTGTTCTTATTATATCTGGCTTCCTATAAAGACCATGTAGTTCATTGTTATGCAGTCTTCTCCATTCACCTGTTTGTTCATCTCTCTTTGGTCCAAAAAATTTCCTAAGTACTTTATTCACAAATACTTGTAATCTCCTTTCCTCCCTTAAAGTAAGAGTCCATGTTTCGCACCCATATAATATAACTGGTAGAATAATAGTTTTATATATTTTCAGTTTAACGTTTTTTGAAAGGAGTTGGGACATCAAGAGTCTCTGCAATGCATAATAGCAAGCATTTCCAGAATTGAGCCTATGTTTAATTTCTTTGTGCATCTAATTCCTATTTGTGATTATTGTTCCTAGGTATTTGAATTCAGCCACTTCCTCAACTCACTTACTCAGCTAGTTGTTTTTTTAATTTTAAATTTGGTAACACTAACAATTTTGCAACTTACATCTAGATTTTTAAACATGATGCTAGCTCTTTAAAAAACATTAAATTTGATATAGAGTTTTATACAATAGATAATAAAGTTAGCACATAATCTTTACTACCGACGAGTACGCACCGTTTTAATAGCACATAACGGAAACTTAGAAAAAATTAAAAATATATGCGACTACGTATTCAATTTCATTAGGTCTATACTAAACTTCAGTGAAATAAATTAAAAATATTAAAATGACTATTTAACTCATGCCCCAAATGGGAGTCAATGACCAATCACGTTACAATGATTTCTGTTTTACAACCAATCAGAGTCGTGTTTCACGAAATATTTATCAGTGTTATATTTACCATATTAAAGAAAGCTCCTCCTTTTTAATATTCTGAACAGGTCTGACAATTATTTTGCAGTGACTGAGCCTGCAAGAAATACAGCTACCAGATTGTATATATAGTGCATAGATGTCAACATATAACGCTTGCAGGAGTTAGTATAAAAACATTTGTAGCAATTTATTATACCACCAAAAAAAGAAACCACTGTTTGCACTTTCTTAAATGTATTTTTTCCCAGGTAATAATCCAGAAAAATATAATTGTCATATTTACATCATACGACATCAGAAATTAATTAATATACAGTTTGATGTGTTTAATTTTTTCTCCACTAGAGAGCATTCTTACAATATTGCGTTCCTTTGGCAATAAATAGTATGTTCTGGTTGCAGTGATAAACAAAAGAAGCAGATGAAGCGTACCTATCGTTTCTTATTTGTTTTCAAACATCGCCGTTTACATTAAATATATAAATATTTTAAAATAAAAGTAAAGCGATCCCACAACAGACCTCAGGAGGCCCTTGGGGTAGTGGGAGGTTAAGGCTCCCACTTTTTCTAGACAATCGGCACTTTATTTTAGCCGGGTTGTCAGCCCTGCGTGACGGCCGCCTTTACCTCCAGAACAAGCGTCTGGTACTCATTTCCGTTAGAGGCTGAGTCGACCGCAGGGCCATAGTGCCGCCAGAAGGTTTGGGTCAGTTTAAAAATCCTGACCCCAACGGGACTTGAACCCTCGATCTTCCGGCTTGTAGCGCAGTGCCTTGACCACTACGCTACGGCGTGCCCCCAAATATTTTAAAATAACTATAGTCAAATAATGATTTGTGAGTAAACAGCTTAATTTTATTCTTTAAATAGTCCTAACAAATGCCACTCTTGATTTCCAAATTCTCTAGATAAATTGGAAATCACTCGTGGCATTACTTATGAAAAATAATAGTACTTGGTAAATAATATAAATAAAATAATATTGTTTTTAAAAGTGTTGATCATTTGTGAAACTCTAAGTTGATGACTAGAGACAGGATGTTAGGGAAAATGCCTATAGTTATTTATTATAAATATTGTAAAGTGACTTAATATATGTTCATACCAGCCAATAGATATAATTGTAAAATATCAATAAATAAGTAAAAAATAATGGCATTTATTGGTAAATATGGAATTAGATCAAAATTGTACTGGATAACAAAATAATAGAACAAGTATCACATTTCCAATATTTAGGATGTGATATAACTTATAGAGAAAATAAAGTAAATAAATTTCAGGCTATTTGTGGAACCATAAAAAGAGCCTTAGGTCGGAAAACAAGGAAAGATACGAAACTTAAATTATATAAAACAATGGCTGTTCCTTTGTTGTATGGAAGTGAGAATTGGATAATGAAATCAAGGGATAAAAGCAGGATACAGACTGCGGAAATGCTGTTTTTACGTAATGTGAAAGGATGCACAAGAGCGGATAGAATAAGGAATGAAACTATACGAGAAGAATTAAATATATATAAAATTGAAGATAAAATCAGCGAAAATAATAAGAAATGGACAGAACACTTAATGAGAATGAACAACGAAAGAATACCAAAAAGAACCTTGCTGTATAATCCCAGAGGAACAAGAGATGTTGGCCGACCACGCGGAAGATGGACTCCACTTTTAACTTCGCCGGAACAGGCTGCATAGCCTAAACCTTGTAGTAGAAGAAGAAGACCTACGACCTTAGAGTTGTTTTGCATGAAGTACATTTTGCCTATAAATGCCTATTTCAGCGTACAGTGCCTATAATTGCCTATGTGCCATTTTTTCTCGAAATTAACTTAGCTCTAATTGCAGACGCTATCGACATGCCGTGGCATGATATTTGGACCCTATTCACAATTGACGAAAAATTGCTTAAATTTAACAATATGATATTAGAGCTTTACGACAAACATGCCCCCTTGAAGACTAGACGAATTACTAAATCCCCAGCTCCCTGGATGTCCCACGAAATTCGACTACTGATGGCTGAGAGGGATGCTGCTTTTCGAAAATATAGACGGGACAAAAGTGACGCTAACTTAAGACAATATAAGACATTAAGAAACAAAACGAATCAAAACATTAGGAACGCTAAGTTGCGGTATGCTCATAGTCTCATTGATCCAAACACAAATGCAAGTGATATGTGGAAACGTATTAGATCAATGGTCTACGGCAGCCGACAACCAAAGGAGAGAGCATTAACATATCACTGGACGATCTAAACCAACATTTCACATCATATGCCACACTTAACATAAACACTACGACCAAACAACAAACTATAGATGAGCTCCTATCCACACCTACTCCTTCCCGAGAAAAATTCTTCTTTTCCTATATAATGCCAATCGACGTTAAACTATCCCTGGACCGCATTAGAACTAAAACACAAGGTATAGACAATATAAGTATCGACTTTTTAAAGAAAATACTCCATGTCATACTCCCAACTGTAACCCATATATTCAATGCCTCAATTATGACCTCAACTTACCCCGAACTCTGGAAAAAAGCTATAGTCAGACCAATCCCTAAATTAAATTACCTGTAACACCAAACGACTTTAGACCAATCAGCATCCTCCCAGTCCTATCTAAGGCCTTGGAGCGCATTGTTCATGAACAATTAACTGATTACCTTAACACTCATAACATACTCGACCCACACCAATCAGGTTTTAGGACAGGCCATAGTACGGCAACCGCACTTCTTAAAGTTACCGAAGATACGCGTGAAGCAATGGACAGTGGCCACATGACAATATTTACACTCTTGGACTTCAGCAAAGCTTTCGACACTGTTGACACTGACATATTAATAGCAAAATTACGCGCTCTGAATCTTTCGGACAATGCTGTTAACTGGCTTGGATCCTATCTTCATGGTCGCCAGCAATGTGTATCCAATGCAGAACTTTCCTCATCCTGGCTATCACTGAAGGGTGGCGTCCAACAAGGTTCAGTGTTAGGACCACTTCTGTTCTCTATCTATGTTAACGATATATCCACTAGACTTACCTATTGTCGATATCACCTATACGCTGACGATTTGCAAATTTACATTCACTCCCATCCTGACGATGTACATGACACACTAGACAAATTAAATAGTGACCTAGACTCAATTTCCCAATGGTCGAAGAAACATGGACTTAATCTAAATACTGACAAGACACAGTGCATAATTATAGGACATCGGCGAATCCAAAGCATTATAAATTACGAAAATATCCCTACCATTCTCCTAAATGACAAAAATATCCCCTACAGCTCAGTAGTAAAAAATCTGGGTATCTATATGGACCAACACCTAGACTGGAAAATCCAGGTGAATAATACCTGCAAGAAAGTGTTCTCAATTCTTCACTCCCTAAATAGTTTTAAAAACTTCCTTCCTACAAAATTAAAACAAATACTTGTACAGACTCTTATAATGCCACACTTCGACTACTGCGACATATTACTAACTAATCTTACAACTGATCTATCTGACAGACTACAGCGTGCTCATAATGCGTGCATTCGATTTATATTCAATCTCCGTCGTTATGACCACGTGTCTCCTTCATTTCAGGCCTTATCATGGCTACGCCTAAATGACAGAAGAACTTTACATTCACATACCTTACTATTCCAAATTCTGCACACATATTTACCAACTTATTTAACAACACGTTTTCAACATTTATCGGCTCATCACAATTTAGGAACAAGATCACAAGACTCTTCTTTACTTTTGATACCACAACACAGGACCTGTCTGTACTCTGAATCTTACACAATATCTATGGCTAGAGCATGGAACTCACTTCCCAGTCATGTCAGGGACTGTCAATCGCTATCATTATTTAAATCCAAATTAACTGATATCTTAAGTTCGACACAATGAAAACATTAACTACATAACAACTATATAGAGCATTCTATTAATAATCATGTAGGAAGCTACTTACTTTATTTTATATCATTTTAATTTTATTATATTCTATGTTTTTGTTAGCATTAGCTAGTATTAGATCCATCATCATTGTATTTTGTTTAGTCTGTATTTTAATATCTTAAAATTGTAATATGTACGTAATTTTTGTATAATTTTACTATTCGCTGGTTGAGTGGAAGAGAAGGCCTTATGGCCTTAACTCTGCCAACTAAAATAAATCATTATTATTATTATTATTATTATTATTATTATTATTAGTGTTTCCATGAAACCAATTGAAATGGACAGACTTCATGACACATATTGCATATAAATTTTCAAGTGTTCCTTATATAAATTCTCTCTTAGAATATATTAGGATATGGGTGGCAATACGACCTTAGAGTTGTTCTGCATGAAGTTCATATTGCCTATAAATGCCTATTTCAGCGTACAATGCCTATAATTGTCTATGTGCCATTTTTTCTCGAAATTAACTTAGTGTTTCCATGAAACCAATTGAAATGGACAGACTTCATGACACATATTGCATAGAAATTTTCAAGTGTTCCTTATATAAATTCTCTCTTAGAATATATTAGGATATGGGTGGCAATACGACCTTAGAGTTGTTCTGCATGAAGTTCATATTGCCTATAAATGCCTATTTCAGCGTACAATGCCTATAATTGTCTATGTGTCATTTTTTCTCGAAATTAACTTAGTGTTTCCATGAAACCAATTGAAATGGACAGACTTCATGACACATATTGCATATAAATTTTCAAGTGTTCCTTATATAAATTCTCTCTTAGAATATATTAGGATATGGGTGGCAATACGACAATAACCTAGCAGGTAGATGATTTCCGCTTCAATACACACCCATTAGGCGAAATAACAAGTACCGGCTATGTTATTTTAACGTAAGGCTGTAAAAAGGCCACCGCTGTGGTCTCGAGGTAGCGTGCTGCCTTGTCACGCAGCGGGCCCGGGTTCGATCCCCGCTCGGGACAAGTTTCCGGGGTGAGGTTTTATCGGGGTTTTCCTCACCTGTAAGACAAATGTCAGGATACTTTAAGGCCCAAACGGTCCCCGAACATCATCTGGCCATCATTATCATCAATATCATATCCACCTCATCAGATTAAGTTTAGGTTTACGGCCTCTCCTGGCGCATCATTACCCATTGTCATCACCCATCATATCATTGGGGCAGCGTAACCCCGTCTTCCATCTCAGAAGTGGGTTACAATACGCCAATGCCAGGAGAGAATACCTGAAATATCGAATGACAAATAGGTGGCATTGAACAAAAAACAAAACAAAAAAAAAGGCTGTAAAAATTTACGTTGCAGTCCATTTTTGTAAGAGCCTATTTTGAATTTTTAGTGCCTATATTAATGATTTTGGTGCCTTTTTGCCTGCTTATTTTGAATTTTTTAAGTGCCTAACATCCGGATTCTATTGATGACAATGCAGAAAGCTGATCACTAGACTGCGGGAAAATAATACCGAGATGTGAAGTTACGGACAAACGAACTTGTTTGTTTACAAAGTACCAGCGACTAGTATAGGCAATCTCAAAACGGACGGCAAGCTACTGCCTATTGCTCTGTGTACATGGTATAGTCTTCTTACTCTGACAATTGTTACATACTATAAACTTACACTTTCAAAACTGTATTAATTCAGCTACTGTTCACTGAAATAGTTACGTTGGCTTTGTTAACTGTAGATATTATGGTCGTAATGTAATTGTCGTATTCCCTCGTTTTACTCTACATTATATACCTGTCGCGCCATGCCTTTTTTAAAAATTCACAATGGGTTAAATCAAAACAGGTGCTCTATTTCATCTGCTATTCAATTTTGTATTAGAGCGCGCAATCAAATCTTCAGTGGATGAAGAGTGCGTACAACTTAATTGTATTAATAAGCTGTTGGTATATGCTGAGGATATATTATTATTAGGGAATAGTGAGGAAATACTAAAAGCCAAAACAGAGATTCTATTAAACAACACCAAGAAACTGGAGTTGAAAGTAAATATCAATAAAAATATTTGGTCACACTTAAAAATACTTTATTAATGGGAATGGACACTTAGCAAGAAGTAGCAGAATTCAAATGCCTAGGAACAATTATTATTACAAACAAGAATTTGGTGCAGAAAGAAAGTATAGGCCCTACATAAGGTCTGTTCTGCAAACGCATGCTATTATGCATTATAGGTATTATTGTCATTCCAACTTTAAAAAAAAATGTTAAACTAGAATATATAATAAAAAATATATATACAGTCAATATGCCCATTTCACCAATTAATGTTTAAAAAGGTCAACAAGTTTCCACAGCCAAGCTGTCATTCTCAAGACCAGATATTGACTGAAGACAAAATTAATAATAAATAATAAACAAATTCAGTTAAAAACAAACTTGTTAGTTTCCACAGCCAAGCTGTCATTCTCAAGACCAGATATTGACTGAAGACAAAATTAATAATAAATAATAAACAAATTCAGTTAAAAACAAACTAACAAGTTTGTGGAAACTTGTTGACCTTTTTAAACATTAATTGGTGAAATGGGCATATTGACTGTATATATATTTTAATATTTGATCACCAAGAAGATCACTTGAGTATTAGAATATATAAAACGATTATTCTTACATTTATATTCTAAGGATGAGAAACATAGACTTTTGCATTAAAAGAAGCGAAAAGAGTACGAGTATTTGAGAATACAGTGCTTAGGAGAATTTTTTGACCAAATACCTCGAAAAAGGTGAACAGACAGACGAATGGAGAGAAATACATGGCAGTAAACTACGTGATATTTAAGGGGAACCAGATGTAATAAGAACAGTCGAGTCTCGTAGACCACGATGGACAGGACATGTGACATGAATGGGGAATGAAGAGGAGAATGGAATATTCTGGTGGAAAAGTCATCTCGTGTCATAGCCAAGTGGTTAAGACAAGATGCCCGGGCGCAGATCTACGGGATTTGCGCTGAATCTAGTCTCCATGGAGAAATACATTTTCTCGAGAAATTTCGGCCAATATAGAATGGTGCCCATCGTGAGAGGTTTGGGTAGCTATAATAAGTTGCGGCTCCAGGTTGACAAAACCAGCTATAACATCTAGGGGACCGGACATACTGACCACATAATATCACCCTTAAACTGGCTGGATGATCGCCTATCTCTGTGAATAACACATGTGGATGTGAGGCAGCAGCCGGTAGGTCAAGGACCTTCTAGGCTTGTCGCACCGTAGAGATTTAGTAGAAAAATCAGATAGAAAGCGTTTAATAGCTAAACCAAGAATGAGATGAGAGAAAAATATTAACTATGACTATATCTACCAGTTATATTATATGGGTGCGAAACATGGACTCTTACTTTAAGGGAGGAAAGGAGATTACGAGTATTTGAGAATAAAGTTCTTAGGAAAATTTTTGGACCAAAGAGAGATGAACAGACAGGTGAATGGAGAAGACTACATAACAATGAACTACATGGTCTTTATAGGAAGCCAGATATAATAAGAACAGTTAAGTCCCGTAGACTGCGATGGGCAGGACATGTTGCGCGTATGGGGAATGAAAGACGTGCATGGAAACTTCTTGTAGGAAAGCCAGAAGGAAAACGCCCAGTTGGTAGACCAAGAATGAGGTGGGAGAACAACATTAACTATGATTTGAGGGAAGTAGATTATACAGGGAATGATTGGAAAGCATTAGCTCAGGATAGGGATGTATGGAGAGCTTATGTCCGCGCGGCCATGAACCTACGGGTTCGATAGTGCCAGTGAGTAAGTAAGTAAGTAAGTATTTAACTCATGTCCCAAATGGGAGTCAATGACCAATCACGTTACAATGATTTTTTATTTACAACCAATCACAGTCGTGTTTCGCTTAGAATTTACCAACTAAAGTTTATCATAATAAAGAAAGCACCTCCTTTTTAACATTCTGAATAGGTCATAGCATTATTTTGCAGTGACTGATTCAGTAAGAAATACGGCTACCAGATTGTGTATATAGTGCATGAATGTCAACACATACCGCATGCGGGAGTTAATATAAAAACATTTGTAGCAATTGATTATACCACACACAAAAAAAGAAACCACTGTTTGCACTTTCTTAAATGTATTTTTTCCCAGAAAAATATAATTGTCATATTCACATCATAGGACATCAGAAATGAATTAATATACAGTTCGATATGTTTCATTTTTTCTCCACTAGAGTGCATTCTTACAATATTGCGTTCCTTTGGCAATAAATAATATGATCTGGTTGCAGTGACGAACAAAAGAAGCAAATGAAGCGTACCAATCGTTTCTCATTTGTTTTCAAACATCGCCGTTTACATTAAATATATAAATATTTTAAAATAACTATAGTTAAATAATGATTTGTGAGTAAACAGCTTAATTTTATTCGTTAAATAGTCCTAACAAATGTCACTCTTGATTTCCAAATTCTGTAGATGAATTCACTCCTCACTTCGTGAGTCGTGAATTTATCGATAATTTGGAAATCACTCGTGGCATTACTTATGATATTGAGGAATGTAAATTATACAGGGAATGGTTGGAGAATATTTCTTCATGATAGTGATGTATAGAGAGCTTATGTCCGCACGTCCATGCGCCTTATAGTAGAAATGATTTAATTACATTTTTGCCAGAAGAAAAAAAAAGAGAGAGAGAGAGAGAGAGAGATATGTTAAGGATAACATTGAATTATTGTTTATTTTAACTCTTCAGGGAAGATAAAGAAAAATAGATTGGTAGCAGGTACATGCATGCAACTTTAAATCCAATAAACAAACATCTCTCGTTTATCGTTAATAAAAAGTGGTTATACTGTGGAGTGATAGTTCGGTAATGCACGGAACATGGTCGACGCACGCGCGCAGTTATGCAACAATGAGAGATGTGTCATAATATGCGGGAGAGAGAGAGAGAAAGTAACATATGAAAATAACTTTCACTCTTTGTTATCGACTCGACCCCGGTAACATGTTCTATTTATGTGTTAGGTAATATGACCCAATAAATCGCCTATTCATTAAGTACCAGCTACATACTATGAATAAGTAGCCATATTTGTTTCCACTCATTACTTCGTATTCTAGTTCAATTGAACTATTTTTATTCTAAAGTTATGTTCAATTCTGAGAATCGTATATTTAATATCCCGTCGTTCCTGTTGGTCTAGTAACTATCATGCTCGTCTGTGGATACGAGTTTCGAGACTTAAAATCTGATGTAAGCAGATGGATTTTTCAGAACGTCGAGTTCCCATAGGGAAATACATTTTCTCATGGGATTTCGGCAGTATGGGACCGGTGCCCATCCAGCATCGTGAGGTCTGATCTGATCTTGTTGTTGACGGTGACTTGGCACCGTCCAGTGCGCTGCTCTGTAACCTACTAGGTATTACTTGTCAGCCAAATACCTTTGTGGCTATCATTAATGGGTTATAGCTCATTTCGACCCTAGCCATATGGTGACAAGATATTTTCATCAAGCAAGTCAATAGATTTAGTAAATTGTGGAGATTGTCGCACAAAATAGGACGTCAGTAGCTGCACAGCTGGCAAGCAGAGAGTCCGAAAGCCAGACAGTGCAGCACCGAACCTCACTATGTTAGGCGAGTACATCTCGCACAATTTACTTGGTAGGCCATCTATAATTTTGATCTCTGCAAAGCATAGGTTAAATATACGATTCATAAAGAGGAAACGCTCCATAGGAGTGGAAAGTCCAGCCAAAAATGGCTCGACTTTCCGGAGCATTGCCTCTACTGTATCGTTTGAAGGTAAAGTACACTGTAGCGGGCCCTGGGCTTGAACATTGCTGTTTACATTATTGTTTGGTAAAGCATTGCCAGATTGTAATGCTACAGTATAGGTTATATTAGGATTAACAGGTCATCGTGAGGCATTTTGGATAGCTACAATAAGTAGTGGCTCCAGGTTGAGAAAACCAGCTATAATGGCTGGGGGACCCGACATGCTGATCACATTTTATCCCTACACTGGTTGGATGATCGTCTACTTCTGCGATTAACACTTGTGGATGTAAGACCAGCAGCCGGATAGTAGGGCAAGGACATACGCTCTCCATGTTTAATTTTATTTAATTAATTTATTTATTTTACCTGATGAAGTTAAGACCGTACAACCCTATCCTGAGCCAATGTTTTCCAATCATCCCCTGTATAATGTACTTCCCTCAAATTATGGTTGTTATTCCCCCACCTCATTCTTGGTCTACCAAATGGGCGTTATCTTTCTAGTTTTCCTACAAGAAGCTTCCATTCCCCTTTTTCATTTCCCATTCGTGCCACATGCCCTGGCCCATTGTAGTCTACGGTACACAAAATTAAATATAATAAATTATTATTATTATTATTTATTAAAACTTACGTCAATGTTTTTCTTTTAAATTTGCGTCCGTTTATGTTTTAAATTGGAAATTTATTAAAATTATTTATAATTTAAAAATATGAATGTCCAAACATATTTGTGGATTTCATAAAAAACAAACAAAATGGTCTGGTCATGTAAAAAGAATGACAGAAGACGATTCCCAAGAAGAATACTACAATAGGTGTCACGTGGTAGAAGAAGACAGCCAAAAATACCGTGGATTGATGGTGTTTTAGGCAGCAAGAGGGAAAAGGGATAGGATGATGGAGATTGGAATGACAGAGAGGTGTGGAAGAGAATGACAGTACATTAACAGGGTACAGGAAGACGTGAAATATTGTGAAACCTGCTATACAAAATAAAATAAATTTAATTGGAAGTTTTCTTTAAATTTTCTTCTTTATGATTTCGCGATGGACTAGTGGTTACGCTCCTTGCCTCTGGTCCCGAGGGTCGCGGGTTCAAACCCGGCCGGGGTCGATGGATTTTTTAGGACGGAAAAATCCAAGGAGCAAGTCCTCCGGGAGGGACTTTAAGCCGTGAATCCCGAGTCTGGAGATTTTCAGGCTCGTAAAAGATCCTTGAACCTGAATGAAAAGGCCTCTAAGCAAAAATTTACCGAATTTTCCCGACCTAGTACTACCTTGGTTTCCTAGATGTCAATATTAGACGGAACGCTGACCACGGACCACTCAAATGACATCTATACGAAAACAAGTGTAACTAAATTAGTATGGTTCAAATTCTTCCCTGTAGGGGGAGAGCGCCTAAATCTCTGTTAAGGGAAACATGGGCTTACAAAATTACAAGAAGAATGACTTTATATTTAAGCTACAGAAATTCAGAGTCTTCTGACATACATCCTTAGAATCTACATGCGATATAACCTAAGATTTTCAAGGGGTGTGAAAATAAAATTTAAGTTGATATTTTATTGAACCCATTCGTGCAGTGTTTTTATTTAACAGCAACATAATTATGCAGCCATCTGGTATATAACCAAGATCCTCCACAAAGTGACCCAGGACGTTTAAACGCCTCGAAACAAAAATCGAATTAAAAATAACTTATTATATTTAATTTTTATATTCGGTTTATAATGGAATAAAAATAATTTGAGCACAAGGAAATTAAACATAGGCGCAATTCTGGAAATGCTTGTTATTATACATTACAGAGACTTTAGACTTCCCAACTCCTTTCAAAAAACTATGTATAAGACTATTATTCTTACTTACTTATTTACTCACTGGCACTATCGAACCCGTAGGCTCATGGCCGCGCGGACATAAGCTCTCCATACATCCATATCCTGAAGTAATGCTTTCCAATCATTCCCTGTATAATCTACTTCCCTCAAATCATAGTTAATGTTGTTCTCCCACCTCATTCTTGGTCTACCTACTCGGAGTTTTCCCTCTGGCTTTCCTACAAGAAGCTTCCATGCAAGTCTTTCATTCCCCATACGTGTAACATGTCCTGCCCATCGCAGTCTATGAGACTTAACTGTTATTATTATATCTGACTTCCTATAAAGACTACCAGTTATATTATATGGATGCGAAACATGGACTCTTACTTTAAGGGAAGAAAGGAGATTACAAGTATTTGAGAATAAAGTTCTTGGTGGGAGAATAACATTAACTATGATTTGAGGGAAGTAGATTATACAGGGGATGATTGGAAATCATTAGCTCAGGATAGAGATGTATGGAGAGTTTATGTCCGCGCGGCCATGAACCTACGGGTTCGATAGTGTCAGTGAGTTAGAGTTAAACAATAACATTTAGTGCCGATTTATTCTATATTCTTCTATAGGGACCAAGGAAGACCAAAACATCGGTGGAAAGATCAACACCATCTTCGTTAGGTTTACCGTCACAGGTCACATGACCTAAAACGCATTTGTTCATTGATGATGATGATTTGTTATTGCAGGGTTTGCCGCACGCTTGACCACTTTTAAAGTCCACACTTATACAATTACTTGGTAAATAATTAATTTTCTTAGGAAGAATCTAACATCTATGCTATGCTGACCATAGGTTTGCATTTTTGTATCTTGTAAAGTTTACACATTCATTTCTTTTAAAACTAGAATAACTTAAAAATACACACTGTAAAATAATAATTGTATTGCAGTATGTAAATTAAGTTTTTATTTATTGTAATATTTCATTTGGAAAAGACCATCTTGAACAGAATGAGTTCAGATCGGATCCCCAAAGTTGTTTATAAGTATACTGCAAAAGAGGCCGAAGATCTCTGGCCCCGTCCTATGAAACGCTGGAGGGAAAATTGTCTAATAGGGATCTTAACAGGGACCTGGCCTTAATACTTGGAAGGAAGAAGAAGAAGTAATATTTAGATGAAATAATCATTTTTTTTTTTTTTTTTTCCTAACTTGATTGAGTGGTAGACAATGTCTTGAGGCTTTAACTATGCCAGGTAAAATAAAGCTATCATTTTTTTTAGGAATATTCCACAATACAGTGTTTCTCCTTCAACCCAAATTGATTTGTCGCCAGATGTTCCTGTCTAAAGCAACTTCTTCCCTCACATCTCTAGCTTCCATACTTCTCTTCACTCCATCTATCCAACGTTCTCTAGGCCTGAATCTTCCACTTCTTCTATTAGCTTTCCAATTAAGGATTTTTTTTTTATTCTCTCTTCTTCCATTCTAATGACATGTCCACACCGTTCCAAACGTAGGTTATTTCTTCTATTTTTCCTGATATTAATTTTTTTTTCAATTTGCATAATTTCTCTTATTGTGCTGTTTCTGACCTTATCCCTTCTTGAAATTCTTGCTGATCGCCTCCAAAAATACATTTCTACTGCTAACAGCTTGTTGGCTTGATTTCTATTTACTTTCCAGGTTTCGGACCCATATAATACAATACTTTGTAACAGAACTTGAAATATAGTTTTCTTCATTCTGTATATTATATTTATATTCCAAAGCACTGAGTTCAACGTACCAATGATTCTTCTTTCAATTTCTATAGTTGAGTTCTCATTTTTATCTAAAATAGATCCTAAATATTTATTTTTTAACAAATTATTATTATTATTATTATTATTATTATTATTATTATTACTTACTTACTTACTCCTGGCACTATCGAACCCGTAAGTTCATGGCCGCGCGGACATAAGCTCTCCATACATCCCTATCCTGAGCTAATGTTTTCCAATCATCCCATATATAATCTACTTCCCTCAAATCATAGTTAATGTTATTCTCCCACCTCATTCTCGGTCTGCCAACTGGGCGTTTTCCTTCTGGCTTTCCTACAAGAAGCTTCCATGCAAGTCTTCCATTCCCCACACGTGCAACATGTCCTGCCCATCGCAGTCTACGGGACTTAACTGTTCTTATTATATCTGGCTTCCTATAAAGACCATGTAGTTCATTGTTATGAAGTCTTCTCCATTCATCTGTCTGTTCATCTCTCTTTGGTCCAAACATTTTCCTAAGTACTTTATTCTCAAATACTTGTAATCTCCTTTCCTTCCTTAAAGTAAGAGTCCATGTTTCGCACTCGTATAATATAACTGGTAGAATAACAGTTTTATATATTTTCAGTTTAACGTTTTTTGAAAGGAGTTGGGACATCAAGAGTCTCTGCAATGCATAATAGCAAGCATTTCCAGAATTAAGCCTGTGTTTAATTTCTTTGTGCATCTCATTCCTATTTGTGATTATTGTTCCTAGGTATTTGAATTCAGCCACTTCCTCAAAAATTCCCTCATTTGTCATTAGCTGTCCATTTCCATCATATAATGTATTTCTACGTATTATTATTATTATTATTATTATTATTATTATTATTATTATTATTATTATTATTATTATTATTATGTCCACCGCTGTGGTCTCGAGGTAGCGTGCTGCCTTGTCACGCAGCGGGCCCGGGTTCGATCACCGTTCGGGGCAGTTTTTCTGGGTGAGGTTTTTATCGGGGTTTTTCCTCACCTGTAAGACAAATGTCAGGAAAACTTTAAGGCCCAAACGGTCCCCGAAATCATATGGCCATCATCATCATCCTTATCATTATCATCATCATCATCCTTCACCGGTGTGGAAAGCAACGGGAAGCTACCACACCTACAATTCCCTAGTAAAGCTGCAAGCACAGCATGAAAATGCTATGATTGCAGTGAAGGACCTGCCTTCGGGCAGAATTACTATGGATGGATTATTATTATTATTATTACTATTAATTTCATCATCATCATGAACAAATTCGTTTTAGGCCATGTGGCCTGTACAGTAAACCTAGCGAAGATGGTCTTGATCTTTCCCCCGATGTTTTGGTCTTCCTTGGTCCCTATGTCCAGTTGGGGTATATTGGAATGCCAATTTTGGAAGTCTATTTCTTGCCATTCTTCTCAGATGATTTTTCCATTCTTGTTGGTATCTTTGTATATCTTCATTTAAACTTGTTACTCCAAGTTTTCCTCTGATAGTAGTGTTCCTTTGGTGATCCAGTCTATTACTATTAATTTAACCAGTATTAATTTAACCAGTTAATTTCGATCGGAATTTGAATTCAACCCCTTTCATATATTAGCTCCGGCTATTTCAATCGGTTGAAATGAAACTATGAAACTAATATGTTGAGATTTATTTTTTTGATAACACATATATTTAATATTGATCACGTGCAAAAGTACCAACTCCTGCAATGAGTGAATATACTTGTTATTAGTGTCCACTACACCCTATGTTAAAAGTGTGGTGGTTAGGTAACATAGCAAATGTTGGAGAGAGGCAACTGGTTGTAAGCAACTTTCAACTACGATATTGGAGCAACTGCAACAGTGATATATGTCCCATTGGGGTGAAGGCGTTTTCAACTTGTAACTATTTCAGTCGCTATGTAGTTCTTCAATTCTTTATTCTGACTGCGAGGGAAGACTGCCTAGAGCACCGCGACATCGAAGATCTATTGCGCTATTCCAGTATTATGGTTACTGCCTTGTCTTGCAGTGGCCCCGGGTTCGACTCCCGGTCGGGACAGACTCCTGGGTGAGGTTCTTTTTTCGGGTTTCTTCTCCACTTGTAAGACAAACGTCAGGAAGCTTAGGGCTCAACGGTCCCCGACAATCATTCGGCCACCATCATCCTTCACCGGTGTGGAAATAAACGGGAAGCTACCACACCTATAATTCCCTAGTAAAACTGCAAAACATAGCATAATACTAGTAAAATTCATATCAATTTCCGTTGAGGTGAAGTCATATGATGAAAGTTAAAAATTAAATTGTACCTGTTGGCAGGTGCCGTGTTCTCAACTTTGTTAAAATATTGTATATAAAATTAACTGGAGCGCTTTCGGAAGTTATCTTCCATCTTCTGCAGGTTGAGCTTCCACTACTTGTTGTTGTGTACGGTGATGTATACTCCAACTGCGTGTAGCGGAAACTCAACCTGCAGAAGATGGAAGATAACATCCGAAAGCGCTCCAGTTAATTCTATATACAATATTTTAACAAAGTTGAGGACGACGGCACCTACCAACAGGTACAATTTAATTTTTAACTTTCAATATAGCATCAAATGCTATAACTGCAGTGAAAGAGCTGCCCTCGGGCAGGATTATTATAGAATAGAATACTATTATGGAGACGAATGAAATGAAAGTCTACTCTACAAAAAACAAACTCCATTATTCGACAGGCTTAGAAGGCTCTTGGCCTACCAGCCGGCTGCTGCTCTCACATCCACATGTGTCAATCACAGATGTAGATTATCATCCAGCCAGTGCAGTGTAGGGGTAACATGTGGTCAGCTAATCAGGTCTCCCAGCCGTTATAGCTGGTTTTCTCAACCTGGATCCGCTACTTATTGTAGCTACTCAAATTCCTCACTGCTGGGTGGATATTGGTCCCATACCGGCCGAAACTTCATAAGAAAACTTCTTCCCCCTTGGAGACTCGAAGCGGCGCAAGTCCCGTAGCTCTGCGCCAAAGCATAATGCTTTAACCGCTTGGGTACGGCGCGGGACTAAGACTACTCTACGGTGTTATGTAAGTTGTAGATCGTCTCCGAGATCCGACATACCAGGTTGTACACCCGTGACTCATACCCAACATTTTTGGCTTGGGCTTCTGACTGCGAAGGGAGATACAACCTATCAGTTGGCTCCTTCTGCTCTTTTATTTTATTGTTAAGGCTCGAAGTCACGAGGAAGCACCCTGGTGTACCCCACTAGATCCCCGCAATCACATATTTTCAACATATGTGGATTGGAAACCAAACTATTTTTCCCTTATATGAGATGAGATGAAGGATGATATGAAATGAAATGAATCAATAAATGAGAAACTAAATGACATGAAAGGGAGGTCAAGAGAAATGGAGAATGTTGGAGGGATGAAGTTCGGAAAAAGGAAGAACCCCGAGAAAAACTCGAAAAATCCCTGTATGGCCAATCCCTATGAATCTGTGTACGTTAAAAATGGAGAACTACTTAACTGACTCACTGACACTATCGACCAAGTAGATTCATGGCCACGCGGACATAAGCTCTCCATACATCCCTATCCTGAGCTAATATTTTCCAATCATTCCCTGTATAATCTACTTCCCTCAAATCATGATTAATGTTACTCTCCCATCTCATTCTTGGTCTAACAAAAGGGCATTTCACCTCTGTTTTTCCTACAAGAAGCTTTCATGCCCCTCTTCCATTCCCTATTCGTGCCACATGCCTTGCTCTTCACAGTCTACGAGACTTAACTGTTATCTAGTTTCCTATAAAGATTATGTAGCTCAGTGTTATCAAATCTCCTCCATTCGCCTGTATGTTCATATATCTTTGGTCATCTCTCAAATACTTATTATCTTAGATTTAGATTTTAGATTTATTTATTTAGCCTGGTGGAGTTAAGGCAATGTGGCATTCTCTTCCACTCACCGGGGCAAACATATATTACATCAGAATATAACAACCACAATGAACTCTAATATTAAATACTAAATAAAAATTTGATCAAAAATATAATATCTATTATATTACGATCTATAATGCAACTAGTTAATGTCAGTTAAAATTAAGACTAAAACTAATAATAAAGTGTATACAAGCAAGACATATTAAATTGTCCCTGTCTAATGTTTATAAAAAACAAAGAAAAATAATGAGATATAGAAAACTAATTTTAAGTTTGTACAATATTTAAAACAAAACAAAAGAAAATATTTGTTAATCTTAATATTATTTTCATAGATAATTAAATGTATTAATTGTTAAAAGAATACTATCAGTGAGGTGTATAAGTTAGTTCGTTATTAAATAATTCTTTAATTTCTTTTTGAAGGATGTCGTAGTGTGACAGTCTCTGACATAGGTCGGAAGGGAATCCCATGTTTTGGTATCTTTTCTCCTCCCTTAAAGTAAGCGTCCATGTTTCACATCAATAGAATTGGAAGAATAAGAGTTTTATGTACCATATGGATCGGAACACTGGGTCTTAACAAAAAACCAGTAACGAAGAATAGAAACGTCAGAAATGAGGTTTCTGAGGAGTGTGGCTGGCTATACAATAATGAATCAAAGGCGAAGTGAGGATATACGAGCAGAATTGAATATATTCAAACTATTAGACAGAATTGCACAATACAGAGATGACTGGATGGACCACATCAATAGAATGGATAACAATAGAATTCCGAAACAGATTCTTCATTTCAAATCACTAGGACGAAGAAATGTTGGAAGACCCAGTAAAAGATTGATAGAATAATTCTAACATGAGATCGGAACGGACAACAGGTCTAATCCTTGATGCTGCTGATGATGATATATTTTGATCTGTCGATAAAGCTCAGAAATACTTCCAGCACATTCTTCTAAGTTTCACATAATATGTATGCAATTTATCCCACCAATTACTGACCAGGCTCAGATATACCTACTTCTCCACATAGTTGCGTAAGCTAGAAATGGAGGTCTACCAATCCAATTTGTATCCAAGCTTAGAACCAGTTCCTTTCTAACATATCCTTGTAAACTATAGACGTAGATTTATTCATACAACTACTGTCTAAGCCAAAAAAAAAACAAAAATCATTCTCTTCCCCAAACAGCTGCTTAAGGTAGAGGGAGGGGTCTACATCTGTGGCGAAGGTCAGAACCACTTCCTTCCCCGCATAGCTGCGAAAGTAGGAATGGAGGCTAGTACCTATCCAAATTGTAAGCAAGCTTAGAACCACTTCTTTCTCCACATACAGTAGCTATGGAGGTCAACACATCCAACTAGTAATCAAGTTCATTCCCTACGAATCTGTGTAAGTCGCAGATGTACTAAAGTTTTAATAATTATATAACAGTACCTGATATCTCAGTCGTCCTCAATAATTTGCAGTGTTGTTTTATAGGAGGCCTTTCGATAACTTATGTATCATCTTCTGCTTTCATTTTGGTACTGGCTGTTGTTGGTAATTATTTTATGCAGAGGGTTTATATTGCTAGTATGTTCTCGTTCAGCAGGTGTTTATTTGTGGTTTCCTTGATGATTTCTCATTCTTCGAGAACGTCGATTTTCGATATATCGTTTTCCCTATGCATGATCGATAATACGTTGTCTATTGTGTTGAACTGATGTCCTAAAAAGTAAAGTAGTCCCACTACAGGCCTCAGGAGGCCCTTGGGGTAGTAGGAGGTTAAGGCTCCCACTTTTTCTGGACAATCGGCACTTGATGTCAGCCCTGCGTGACGACCGCCTTTACCCCCAGAACAAGCGTCTGGTACTCGTTTCCGTTAGAGGCTGAGTCGACCCCAGGGCCATATTGCCGCCAGAAGGTTTGGGTCAGTTTAAAAATCCTGACCCCACCGGGACTTGAACAATCGACCATCAGGCTTGTAGCGCAGTGCCTTAACCACTACGCTACGGCGTGCCCCCGAACTGATGCCCTGCTTCTACTATATGTTTTGAAAAACTGGATTTACTTTCATTCTTTATGAAATCTCTGAAATGTTCATTAAATCTTGTCGTGAAGTTTCTAGTGGTTCTTCCTATTTAAAATTTGTTACAGCTATTGCAATTTTAAAAACATTGAGTCACAGATGTACGTCTACCCATAGAAATAGTGACAAAGTTTAGAACCATTTCTACTATAGCATCCATCCATAGTAATTCTGCCCGAGGGCAGGTCTTTCACTGCAATCATAGTATTTTCATGCTATGCTTTGCAGCTTTACCAGGGAATTACAGGTGTGGTAGCTTCCAGTTGCTTTCCACACCGGCAAAGGATGATGGTGATAATGATAAGGATGATGATGATGACCGGATGATTTTCGGGGACTGTTGGACCCTAAGCTTCTTGACATTTGTCTTACAGGTGAAGAAAAACCCCGAAAAAAACCTCACCCAGGAGCCTGTCCCGACCGGGAATCGAACCCGGGCCCGCTGCGTTACAAGACAACACGCTACCTCGAGACCACAGCGGTGGCCAACAGCACGTGGTGTTCCCAAGCGGTCACCCATCCAAGTACTAACCACGCCCAATGTTGCTTGACTGCGGTGATCGGACGAGAACCGCTATTTTCAACATGGTATGGCCGTTGACTACTATAGCATAGAGGACTATAAACTATAGACGAAGATCTAGCTAACTAACTCACTGGCATTATAGCAGCCGCTGGTTCAAGGCCGTGCGGACTATGGTCTCCACACATCTTTATTCTGAGCTGTTTTCCAATCATCCTCTGTATAATCTACGTCCCTCAAATGATGGTTAATGTTATTCTCCCACCTCATTCTTGGTGTATCAACTGGGCGTTTTTCTCCTGGTTTTCCTACAAGAAGCTTCAATGTCCCTTTTTCATTCTCCATATTTGCCACGTTCTACCGATCGCAGTCCACGAGACTTTCTTATTACACGTCTGATTTCCTATAAAGAACATTCCTCCTTGCTGGCGCGACAGGCCTAGAAGGCCTTGGCATACCATCCATACGTGCAAATCATAGAGTTAGCCGATAATTTAGCCACTGTAGGAGAGACATGAGGCCATCATGTCGGGTCCCCCAGCCGTTATAGTTAGTTTTCACAACCTGGAGCAGCTACTTATTGTAGCTACCCAAATTTTTGACAATGCTTGGGTGGACACTGGTCCCATACTCGCCGAAATTCCATGATAAAATTTCTTCCCCTATGGAGACTAAAACCAGCGCAAGTCCCGTATCTCTGCGTCAAGGCATATTGCCTTAACACTGAGCTACGGCGAGACTTCTCCATTTACCTGACTGCAATCCAGAGACGGATATCTACTCATCCAATTCCTGATCAAGCTCGGAACCTCTTCCTTCCCCATACAGCTGCATAACTCATCCAACATGTGGAAAGGGGATCTATATATTAATACGTGAAGAAAAAAAACTTTGTACCCCTTTTAAGTACGTCTGCGTGCACGGAGGAGTGTGCTATTTGACATAAATAAAGTTCATGTAGAGAAGGACCGCAGAAAAATAAAATTTATGTATAGGCCTAATACGTATTACAAATAAATAAAATAAAATAAATTGTCTCTAAGGAATTTATGTGTATTACTCATTCATTTGTGTATTCATTCATTTGTTTTCAACTTTTATAAGATTCATGATCTGTTCCGTTGAGGTTTATTCAAAATTAATATAAAATTATAGAATATTCACCTGAAAGGTCCGTCTCCTCAACTTAATTAATCATTTAACTGTAGCGCTTTCGGGACTTGTCCCATCATCGGCAGGATTCAAAACTGGTGTTTCACTGAAGATCTGGTAGAGGGGGTTGCATGTATTGGGTTCGTTTTCGTTTATCAGGCTGTCGTTGTGAGCTGCTTTCATGATTTCCATCTCTTCGAGTACGTTTATCTTCGCTGGATTATTTTCTCTGTGCATCACTGTTAGGGTGTTTTTCAATATTTAATATGCGATGTCCTTCATGGATAACGTGTTTTGCATAGCTTGATTTCCCTTCTGCGTGAATGAAGTCTCGAAAATGTTCTTTGAATCTGATGTTAAAACTCCTGTTTGTCCTTCCTATATAAAATTTGTTGCAGTCCTTACATGTCAGTTTATAAACTCCTTTGCTGTTGAAAATCATGAAAGCAGCTCACAACGACAGCCTGATAAACGAAAACGAACCCAATACATGCAACCCCCTCTACCAGATCTTCAGTGAAACACCAGTTTTGAATCCTGCCGATGATGGGACAAGTCCCGAAAGCGCTACAGTTAAATGATTAATTAAGTTGAGGAGACGGACCTTTCAGGTGAATATTCCATAATTTTATATTAATCATTTGTTTTCGTTCATACTGAAGTGCAATGTCGCAAAAAGAAACTTGTGTAGCAGCAATGTGAATTTACTTACTCTCACGTATTTATTATTAGTGGTTTAAAAAAGTGAGTACATTTTATTATTTAAATTTAAATTAAAACCTGTCTAATCATTGTTTCCATTACATATTTTTTTTATATTTACATATTTGCACCTACTTCCATTGTACCTCGACATACAACATTGATGGGTCGGAGTGAGAGACAAAAAAGAAGGGATATATATATATATATATATATATATATATATATTCCCGTACACATAATAATAGGCCAAACACAAATTTAAATAGTGTACAAATGTCAAATGATGCGTTATTGTTTTTTTTAAATATGGCTTAGCCAAGCTATACCACATATTTCCATCGTTCGTAGTTTTAAAATAAAGCGAAAATTTAATGCATTAAGACGTATTTGTGAGAAACTTAAAAATGTAATGGATTGTGGTCGAATTTCGACCGCTGGGCGACCACTAGTATTTATAAATTGTTCCCTCACTATAGATCTGCAACTGTAGTATAATCAATGTCAGAACCATTCTTTTCCCCACATTGTTTTACGTAAGTTACAATTAGGGACCATAATGAGAATCAATGAACCTATTTTCATTCCTCATATATACCGATAGTGTCTTCCCCACATAATAAACATGGTAACAAATGTTAATTATCTACTACGCATGTTTATCATTATTATTTCGGATAATTAAACGTTCAATGTAATGTTAACATCATTTACTAAACACATTGTATGCGTAGTTCAATTAAATTGTTTATACAAATATTAAAAAAAAAATATCAAAGAAAAACTTGGAGTACCAATTTTAGACGAAGATATAGAAAGATACCAATAAGAAATTCCTCAGACCAATAGCAGGATATCAAAGAACAGACAAAAAACACAACACAGAAATATGACAGCAACTAAAAGTAGAGTAATTAAACACAATAATAGTGAAATACAGAACAAACTGGAAAGAACACTAAGCAAGGATGACTGAGAACAGAACACCAAAAGCAGCATACAACTATTCACCAAGAGGAAGAAGAATTTTGTGAAGACCAAAGAAAAGATGGAAAGAGCAGCAATTTGGAGCCGGAACAAGCTATCAAAAAGCCTAAACCATGACGAAGAAGAAGAAAAAGAAGACCAATAAGGATGGAAAAATCATCTGAGAAGAATGAAAAGAAATAGACTTCAAAAATTGGCGTTCCAATATGCTCCAACTGGACATAGGAACCAAGGAAGACCAAAACATCGATGGAAGAATCAAGGCCATCTTCGTTAGCTTTACCGTCACAGGTCACATGGCCTAAAACGGATTTGTTCATGATGATAAATGCACATTGATGTTCTCCTAGAATGTCATCAATATAAGGAGTAAGTCTGCTTACTAATATATTTGTTAGAGTTTTGTACGAAGTTGAAAGTAACGAGATGCCCCTATAGTTGTGGTAAATTAAATTAAATTAAATTGGCAAATCACTAATTTCATTTAAGTAATTTCTACTCGTTCGTTTTCTTCTGTTTTATTATGGATAGTAAATAAAATAAACTAATTGATGTATCCTACAAGATATATTTGCGAATTTAAGGGTTAACATGTCTCCTTCTGACCACTCCATAATAACTCATAAAATAAAACCTACAGGTGCGCGCGGAAAACAATGAATCTCTCACGCTCCCGTCCAAATCTAAACAGCGAACCATCAAAGTGTTCGTGGAAAAAACCAACAATGAGTGAATTGTGGTGCGCGCGCAAGTGTATACCTACTTTTAGGTAGCAAGAAGGAACTGGCTGCTACCTGACTAGTAAGGTAGGAGGTTATTGTTGTTACATTTTTGTTCTGATTATTGACCTAAGGTCATTTTCTTGTTGTACGGATGGAGTTTCAGACAAAAGACCCCATATATCTTGCCATTCCATATCTGGTTGCCCAATTATTTACTTTTATCAAATTTATCTTGTTTGTACAAAAACCATAAAGATTAAATTAAATAATAGATTTTCTGAAGAAGGAATTATAAATCGTGGTGTTAGACAAGGCTGCCCCCTATCCCCAACACTCTTTGCAATTTATATCAATGAAGTAATATGTTGATGGAACAAGACATATAAATTTGGAATAAGAATATCAGAAAATAGAAAATTAAACACCCTATTGTTTGCAGATAACCAAATAATAATAGCAAATTCCGAAGATAATCTACAGAAAGGTCTGTATGAACTTAACAAAATTACAGAAGAATATGGATTAAAGATATCTACAGAAAAAACAAAAATTATGGCATTTCAAGGTGTAGATCCTGTCAGAAGTAAAATTGTACTGGACAATAACATTTTGGAGCAGGTGAATAATTTTACATATCTAGGATGCAATATCTCTTATGAAGAAAAAAAGGATGCAAATGAAAAAAAAAATCTAAATTTTTAAGAATTTTAGGGTTAATAAAATCTATCTTCAAACCACAGTTAGTCCAAAAGCATTCAAGACTGAAAGTGTATAAAACACTGGCTCTTCCAACTCTTTTGTATGGTAGCGAAGTATGGACGTTGAAACAGAAGGATGTCTCCCTGTACAGGGGTTAAGCTCTATATGAGAGTGTCACCCGGTGAGCTACTCCGTGGTGAGAAGTTGACTTGGATGTAGCACTTGGTTTGTATACACTGTCTGTTCTGTGATTAGTTAATGCACAGTTGGCGCCGTAGCGTAGTGGTTAAGGCACTGAGCTACAAGCCGGAGGGTCGAGGGTTCAAGCCCCGTTGGGGTCAGGGTTTTTAAACTGACCCAAACCCTCTGGCGGCACTATGGCCCTGGGGTCAACTCAGCCTCTAACTGAAATGAGTACCAGACGCTTGCTCTGGGGGTAAAGGGGCCGTCACGCAGGGCTGACAACCCGGCTGACATAAAGTGTCGATTGTCTAGAAAACGTGGGAGCCTTAACCTCCTACTACCCCAAGGGCCTCCGGGTCTGTTGTGAGATCACTTTACTTTCACTTTTACAGTTGGCTGTCCATCGTTCTCCAGCTTTTCCTGCATCTGGCGACTCTGGACCATTGCGCCCCTGCTCGTTCTTTGAAGATGTCAACCCATCGTCGTCTTGGTCTTCCGCGCTGTCTCTTGCCTGTGTACGGGTCCCACATGGTTGTTTTTATTGTCCACCTGTCGTCCTGTATTCTTGCGACGTGGCCTCCCCACTTCCATTTTTTCCTGATGGCTTGTTGTGCAGGATCAGTTGTTGAGGACATCGCTTGAAGAGTTGTATTCGAGATTCTGTCCTTCAGAGTTATGCCTAAGATTTTCCTCTCCATTTTCCTTTGGCATACTTGGAGTGTGTACTTCAGTTTGGCAGTAAGATTCCAAGTTTGTCAGCCATATAACAGTGTTGGAAGAACACAGGTTTGTAGTGTTTCCAATTTGAGTTCCCGGTTGAGTGACTTGTCCAGCAGTATAAATTTCAGTGACCAGAACGCCTTCCAGGCGAGAGCTATTCTTCTGCTAATTTCTTTCTCTACTTTCTGATGGAAGGAGAGTAGATGTCCTAGGTATATGTACTCGCTTACATATTGAAGATCCATTCCATCGACTTTGATTGGGTTTTCCGGACCATTTGACATAATTTGTGTCTTGCTTTTGTTCATCGAAAGGCCTGCAATTTTGCTAGTTTCTGATAGCTCTTGTAGCATTGATTGGAGTTGTTTAGGGGATCTGACGAACAATATCACGTCGTCAGCGAATCTTAAGTTGGATAGCCTGCTCCCGTTTATATTTACTCCGTATTTCTTGCTCCAGTTTAGTTTTCGAAATATGTCTTCAAGCACGCATGTAAAAAGTTTAGGAGAAATTGGGTCGCCTTGTCGTACTCCTCTTTTGAGACTGAATGGTTGTCCCACAATTTCTGTCTTCACCTTGGCATAGCTTTGTCTGTAGATCTTATCCAGAACGCGGATGTACTTGTGTTCGATTCCTTGGGTGTGTAATGCCTGGAGGACACTTGAATGTTCTACTGAGTCGAATGCCTTGTTGTAGTCGACGAATGCTAGATATAATGTTAGTTTGTTATTAAATACTTCTTTAATTTGTTTTTGAAGGATGTTATAGTTTGACAGTCTCTGACATAGATCGGAAGGGAATTCCATGTTTTGGCAAGCGAGACCGTAAAAGATAATGAATAATATACAGTGTGATGAGGAGGGATATAAAGGACAATGTGCTGATGGGATCGAGTGTCAAGATTATGTGTGTCGGATAGTCTGATGAAGCGGCGTGATAAATAATTAGGTAAGGATTTGAAAAAGAAACCATTTGAAAATCGGAGGGAAACAAATTATTCTGAATGTTTTTAAACTGTTTAGTGAAAAAAAATCCTACATTAGCAATTTAGGATGTGGTGAAAATAGCAGCAGAATTAACAGGGGAGTCAGCATAGAGTATACATTCCATTCGTAATGAAATTGTAAATAAAGGATATTTTCGACATCATGGAAAAAAACGTAAATGTCTGATTAGATAGGCCCATACATAGTCTTCTTCTTCTTCTTCTTCCGAATGCAGCATTGGGTGATGATGCCCGTTCTGCGACTACAAAAACTGATCTTTCCATCGGTTGAAGGGTGCTTATTTCTTGTAGTCTTTCGAGTATTTAAAGTTTTCCCCATTATAGGTTACCAGCCTATAGTTGGGTAAGTCCAGTGGTGGGGTTGCCACCTCAATGCCTCTTGGACAGGGATGCTCCCTTAGCCTTTGAAGTTTCTCCTTCTCCGCAAGGCAGCGGTTCCTCTCTCTTTCCCTGAGTGAGGGTAGGGTGCCTCTTCCGCCAAATCTGCCGTATTAAGGGTATCCCTCTCCGCCTTCATTGCCGTTGAGGTCTTCACCGTTACCTGGTAAGGGGCCCTCACATGGTACTATCAGCCGGGCCAGCTGAACCAAGGTTTTTTTTACGAGGTGTTACTCCTCCCCCTCCGCCTTTCTCATCCGGGCTTGGGACCGGCAATGGCGGAGTTCCCATAGTCTTTTGTCATAAATACGTAAGAAATGGAAGTTTCTAATTATTGGTACCATCTTATCTTGTATTCAATCTCATTTCCCGCAAAATATTATTTAAAAAAGAATTAAATTAATTACTTTTAATTAATTAATTAAATAAAATTAATCATTTGAATATTTTAAAATAATAAATATGAAGCATCCAATTTTTGCTTGTATTATTATAAATCAATATATTACTAATTACTTTTTTCGGTATTATTGGTTCTAATACATCACATTGTATGGTTTACATTATTTATGTTTATTATTCTCAATTGCACTAATTCGTTTTGAGACTCATAGTGGCCAACCTGAGCAAGTTTGACTCTGAAAAGAAAGCCATATATGAGCCAACAATTAACTATTACAAAGACTATTTAACTCATGCCCCAAATGGGACTCAATGTCCAATCACGTTTCAATGATTCCTGTTTTACAACCAATCAGAGTCGTGTTTCACGAAATATTTATCAGTGTTATAATTACCTCCTTTTTAATATTCTGAACAGGTCTGACCATTATTTTGCAGTGACTGAGCCTGTGAGAAATACGGCTACCAGATTATATATATAGTGCATGAATGTCAACACATGCCGCATGCGGGAGTTAATATAAAAACATTTGTAGCAATTGATTATGCCACCACCAAAAAAAAAAAAAAAAAACACTGTTTGCACTTTCTTAAATGTATTTTTTCCCAGGTAACAATCCAGAAAATATAATTGTCATATTTACATCATACGTCATCAAGTAATATACAGTTTGATGTGTTTCATTTTTTTCTCCACTAGAGAGCATTCTTACAATATTGCGTTCCTTTGGCAATAAATAATATGATCTGGTTGCAGTTATAAACAAAAGAAGCAGATCAAGCGTACCTATCGCTTCTCATTTGTTTTCAAACATGCCGTTTACATTAAATATATAAATATTTTAAAATAACTATAGTTAAATAATGATTTGTGAGTAAACAGCTTAATTGTATTCGTTAAATAGTCCTAACAAATGCCACTCTTGATTTCCAAATTCTCTAGATAAATTGGAAATCACTCGTGGCATTACTTATGATAAATACCAACTAGATAGTATAACTGTCACAGGATTGATGATCGGTACAAGAGGTACTAATACCAGGATTCTTAACCAAATTTTGGAATTCCTTAGATTTGGACAGGGCGTATCTTTCTAAAATTGCCATCGCTGCCATTAGAGGATCAATTTCAATTTTAGGAAACCATATTTACAAAGTCCACCGCTATGGTCTCGAGGTAGCGTGCTGCCTTGTCACGCAGCGGTCGGGGCAGTTTTTCTGGGTGAGGTTTTTATCGGGGTTTTTCCTCACCTGTAAGACAAATGTCAGGAAAACTTTAAGGCCCAAACGGTCCCCGAAATCATATGGCCATCGTTATCATTATCATCCTTATCATTATCATCATCATCATCATCATCATCATCATCATCATCACCCTTCACCGGTGTGGAAAGCAACGGGAAGCTACCACACCTTCATTTCTCTAGTAAAGCTGCAAGCATAGCATGAAAATGCTATGATTGCAGTGAAGGACCTGCCTTCGGGCAGAATTACTATGGATGGATATTTACAAAATTACTACTTTATAGTATGTATACTTCAATCATGCCTACAAGTTGAATTTTTAAAATGTATTTACAAAATGTATTTAATCAATTTAGAAAATTAATTGTCTGTATAACTTTGTCCTTGAGGCAATCCTCTAATGAGGAAAGTTTTATATAATAAAAAAAAGTCTCATTCCGAATACATTATTATATTTTTTGTGTCATAATTTATGTAAAAATGAAACTGTGAACTGCCACCGAGCACGAGTAATTGCTCATTCGGGTGTCAATTTTGTATATAACATTAATTGTTAATAAAATTTATTTGTTATTATTTGCTTAAAAACAATGTTTTTTTTATCGATGACAGTTCCGTACACAATTCACTCATATTTTTTTTGTAAGCCTATGTTTTCCCTTTACAGAGATTTAGGCGCTCTCCCTCTACAGGGAAGAATTTGAACCATACTAATTTAGTTACACTTGTTTTCGTATAGATGTCATTTTGAGTGGTCCGTGGTCAGCATTCCGCCTCATACTGACATCTAGGACGGGAAAATTCGGTAAATTTTGCTTAGAGGCCTTTTCATTCAGGCTTAAGGATTCTTTTACGAGCCTGAAAATCTTCAGACTCGGGACCACGGCTTAAAATCCCTCCCGGAGGACTCATATAGCGGGTAAAAGTAGGACCACGGTTCTCCTACGGTATAGTCGGAGTCGGTGGAGAAAATACTACATTATGCAAGTTTGTTTACAGTACAACTGGAACTTCGTTCGGAATTAACATAAATCTTATGAGAGTAATGAAAAACAGATCTTTGGCAAACATTTTACAATCATAACTAAATCTTAGGGTTGTAAGGGGTAGTGACGTGTGTATAACCTCTCCTACCCAATTCTCATCCTCACCTTCTCGTGGTACAACCTGTTTTCACAAACGAGGCTCTGAGGACCGAGTCACGGCGGTATAACCGTTCCATCAGGTACTGAGTAAATGCGGTATCCTAATGTCTGTCCAGAGACTAAAAGGTAGCAGCCCTACCACTGGACTACTTAGCGTCGGGCCAGTAACCTGTCCTAAGGAACTTCAAAACTACTTTCAAGTCCCAACACACAGAATACCCAAACTAATGTTAAGATATCAACCTGCAGGAAGAAGAAGACCAGGACGTCCACTCAAAAGACTTCTGGATGGTGTTTCTCTTGAGGCCGAAACAGGTCAACAAATGGCCTAAATTCGTGAATGTACTCTGATGATGATGATGATGAATTAAATCTTATACTACATTTCAAATATGGTTTTTAATGGATCGATTTTAATTACATTTGACGTATCAACTTTCATTACGATTCATAAATAAAACTGAGTCTTGAGAATGATCTCACACAAGGAGATCGAAACATCGACGAACTCTTGAATAAACAACATTGAATGGGATAACGAATTTATTATTATCAATTTAATCGGGATGTGGAGCCGAAACCGAAGATTTAATATTATAAGATCAAAGGGGGGACAAACAAGAAAGTGGTATTAAGAACAGAACACATAAAGGTAAAGCAATAACAGCAATGATAAATGGAGTCTTATGGAACATACATATATCCAGAAAAAAATAAGTTACAAATATATAATTCAATAGTGAGAAGTACTGTCACATATGGAGCTCAAGTTTGGAAATTCAACAAAAACTTAGAACAAAAACTTATGTTAATGGAAATGGATTTCTTGAGGAGAGCAACAAGATGTTCAAAATTAGAAAAAAACTCTCATACGAGAAAAAAATATTAGATATTCAATAGTGGAATATATAAGCAATTAAATTGGTATGGGAACGTACAACGAATACAAGAAGAAAGGTTACCCAGGAAAACATTGGAATGGTGTCCACCTGGAAGAAGAGGGAAAAGAAGACCTCGAAACTCGTGGATGCAAGAAATAAAATCGGGAATGAAAACAAGAGAACTGGATGATATGGAGTGGAGAAGAAAAATAAAACTTTAGGCACAGAAATATGTGTAAACATAAAAAAATCTGTATATAAATAAATAAAAATTACACCAACTACTCCTAGGGAACAACATAAATGAATACTTTAAAAAATCTCTTAGAATGAAATATATTTTTACGGACGCATGTTCATATCACGTATTTTCGTTCTCTTGAGAAACTTTGGAGAAAAATATTTACATTGTCATTATAATGCTTCATATGTACTACGTAGTACAATCATTGCTCAAGTTATTCATTAATATTGACAGTTCAGTAAGAAACTACGAGTGTGATTATTATTTTATAATGTAATGTCGCAGTAGCTTGATTCAAGGTCTGTTCATATCGTCATGAATGTGAAAGTATTGGTTTCAAGGCCGCAGTGAGATTAGCAGCATCTCCATCGACCTCCGCTCGCCAAGGCCACCTGATAATTCCATGCGGAAGAAAATCAACATTATCATAATTATTTGTTCTCTTTCCACTCGGCCTTCAGGGATAAACAAACTTATCTCATTTTCAATGTAATCGAGGTCATATCACGTCATTTTGTACACTACAAACAATTTATAAGATAAATATCACACAAATCGAAAATACTCGAAAGAAATTGATCTTTTTACGCAATTCAATAATTTTATATATTTTAAAAATTAATTCTTATTTATATAATATATGCCCACCGCTGTGGTCTCTCTGCCTTGTCACGCAGCGGTCCTGGGTTCGATTCCCGGTCGGGACAGGCTCCTGGATGAGTTTTTTTTTCGGAGTTTTTCCTCACCTGTAAGAAAAATGTCAGGAAGCTTAGGCCCAAAGGTCCCCGAAAATCATCCGGTCATCATCATCATCCTTCACCGGTGTGGAAAGCAACGGGAAGCTACCACACCTATAAATCCCCGGTAAAGCTGCAAAGCATAGCATCAAAATGCTATGATTGCAGTGAAAGATCTGTCCTCAGGCAAAATTACTAGATAGATATAGATATTGTTATGTTTGTCATTTGATTTTAATTTTACTATTAGATTGAAGTGCGTAGGGAAATGTTTAGACAAAAGAGGACGAACTGATAGGCGATAGGAGAAAACTATACAACAGTGAGCTATATGATATTGTGGAAACCAGATATAATAAGAACAATTAGTCTTGAAGGCTGCGATGGGCAGGACATGTGGAATGATAAGGAATGAAAGTGGGGCTTGAGAACTTGCAGGAAAACCATACGGAAAGCGTCAATAAGTAAATCAGAAAGTGGTTGGAGAAAGGTGAATTATACAGGAGTAACTGAAAAATATCTCCTCACAAGGAAACTGTCAAGCATTTGATATCCAAACCTATCATGAAATTTACAGCATTTCAGAGAAGTGTTGTGATGTACCAAAGCTGTGTACAAAAAAGTTATCTGCCGTTTTTAACTGCAAGGCACAGAAATCGAAGCCAGAATCCAGCAATTAATAATAGAAAGGAGCATTCAGAAGAGCATTAGTTTCGAAAGTTTTATGTTCTTTTCTCCTGATCACTTGTATTTACTCTTTGCTGTATTCATTAATTGATTTTGTTCTGTTTTTACACTCTGTGATATGATAACGTTTACACTTATCACCGCATAGTATACATCTGCAGTCTTCAGTTGGCTGGTGTTTTTTTATTTTTTTTATTTTCGCAGACCTTGTGATGAAAGCCATGTATCGCTAGACTGTTTACAACGTGTCTCTGTGTCTGACATTCTCTTGTCCAGTTTCTGTCTATATGGCACTGGAGGTGTAAAATTCAGCAATGGCAACTCATTGTTGGGAGCAGATGGATTCCCAGCTGATTAAGAGCGGAGAGGAGTGTGGCGGGAAGCGGCGCAAGTAGTGAGATACAATCTACTAATTCATGAGTTGTGTTACTTCCTTATAGCCTATATTTTAAATGAGAGATTTGGCACGCATGGATAGATTACATAATCAATCAATAAGAAATAAACTGGAGATATTTTCAATAGTCGATAAACTAGAAGAGCACAAATACCAATGGAAAGAACATTTCGACAGAATGGACAATACAAGATTATCCAAAAAGATCAACACCTACAAACGACATGGAAAAATATATTTGGGACGGTCAAGGAAACGATGGACTTGAAACCGGAACACGTCGCCTTGACCTAATCCTCGAAAGGAAGAAGAAGATTTGGCGCTGGATTTTAGTGCCTTGTAGTTAAAAAGGCAGATTTTTTTTTGGACACGGCCTTGGTAGATCACAATGATTCTTTGGAAGACATTTCAAGATGGGTTTTGGGATGCAATGGTTGTCAGTTCCCTTACCAGGCTAGGGTTAAGCCTTATATGTAGAATATATGTTCACGCGGCCATAAATCTCGGCTTCGATAGTGCTAATGAGTTAGGTATTGTATATCTATGGTGAAATGAAATGTTTCTTACCTCTCCTCATATATATATATATATATATATATATATATATATATATATATATATATATCTTCTAAGCAGACCGCGATTTCGAGACCACAACTGTCTCATCCTCAGTACCTTCTTGGCAACTGATGTTATGTCGATCGAAAGAAACTCTTCTTCTTCCCTCTTTTGGTGGACCGATGAACCTCTGGATCAGATCAAAATTTGCGGGAATTTCGAAGTTCATAAGTTTTCCTTTGTTTTTCTGAATGTGGATCTTTTCCCAAACTGTGAGTTCCTTTTGTTTGTCTATTTGTTTAATTAGACTGGCTTTTGATTCAATTAAATGTTTTTCGGACCAAGTGGAAAAGTCAGCAGTAGCTGCTCATGCTTGGTCCGAAAAACATTTAATTGAATCAAAGGCCAGTCTAATTAAACAAATAGACAAACAAAAGGAACTCACGGTTTGGGAAAAGATCCACATTCAGAAAAACAAAGGAAAACTTATGAACTTCGAAATTCCCGCAAATGTTGACCTGATCCAGAGGTTCATCGGTCCACCAACAGAGGGAAGAAGAAGAAGAAGAAGAAGAGTTTCTTCGATCGACATAACATCAGACAGTTGTGGTCTCGAAATCGCAATCTACTTAGAAGATATATATGAGGAGAGGTAAGAAACATTTAATTTCACCATAAATTAAACCTCATAGTGATTAATTCCTATAAATGTCAAATTAAATAGTATATTTAGCATAACTTGGCAAAGAGAGAGGTGGAGATATAAGGGTAGATCCTTGACCGCTTTCGCCCTGGTACGGGTGTAGGAACCCACCCTATTTTCAGTTTTCGTCTTCCCCCTATCTGGTGAAGAAAACCGAAAACACTGGTGCGTGTGAGAGAGGTGAGCACAGCTGTCTCTTTCTACAAATTTCTCGCAAAGTTAAGTCAAATTAATATAGTTTAAAGATCCGACAAGGGAATTCCAATCGAGCATTAAAAAAAAAAACATGTTGGTCGGCACCGGATTTGGAACTTTTCGAATACAAAAGAAAAAAAATAAAGATGGGTTAAAATTTATTAACATATATAGCACTACAATTAATCATCATCAACAACAAGGATTAAGCCCAATGGCCTGTTCCGATCTCATTAAACGTCGAATTGGTCCTTCCATTTCTTCAATGGTCTTCCCAACAATCTTCTCCCTTTTGGTTTATATGTATGTAATTATACATTCTTCTTGGTACGCGCTGTTCATTGTCGTAATACGTGCTGAAGGTAAGCATTTTGATAGTATTTTATTCTTTCACAGATTTTAAATATATTAAGTTTTGTTCTTGTATCTTCGTTTTTCTTTTTATCGGTTCTTTGGTAGCCTGCTATTGCTCTCAACATCTTAATTTCTGCAGCCTCTATTTGTTTACTATATGCCTTTGTTAATGTCCAGGTTTCACATCCATAGATAAGAGATGGAACTGACAATACCTTGTAAAATTTTAAAATAGTTTCTTTTCTAGTTTTATTCAATAAAGTACGTTTAACTACAATTAATAAAACATTAATATATACAGCATGTTCATATTACAATATTATATGATTTAATTTATAATCTATAAGATATTCCACAAGTCTTGGGCCAAATTTGTGTGAATAGTATTTGAGAATAAAGTTCTTAGGACAATTTTTGGACCAAAGAGAGATGAACAGACAGGCGAATGGAGAAAAATACATAACAGTGAACTACTACATGGTCTTTATAAGAAGCCATATATAATAAGAACAGTTAAGTCTCGTAGACTGCGATGGGCAGGACATGTGGCACGAATGGGGAATGAAAGACGTACATGGAAGCTTCTTGTATGAAAACCAGAGAGAAAACGCCCAGTTGGTAGACCGAGAATAACATTAACTATGATTTGAGGGATGTAGATTATACAGGGAATGATTGGAAAACATTAGCTCGAATTAGGGATGTATGGAGAGCTTATGTCCGCGCGGCCATGAACCTACGGGTTCGATAGTGCCAGTGAGTTAGAGTTAGTGATATTTTGATACAGAGAAACATTGGTCAGGAAAGTCGATTTCGGGCGTCCATTTTGTCACGAACGTAAGACGAACGAAATCGCTACAGTTTTCATTACTGCTGCCAGATTTACATCTCTCAATTTTTCCCATATGACGGACATATCATGACATTGACATGAAACTCCAGTAGAAATCGAAAGAGGGTGTTATGAATACATAGTTCTTTATATAGATTTTTTTATTGTTTTATAGATTATTTTAATTATTATTGCAAAGTCGTTTGAGACAGAGTTTAGACATTCAAGTCTGTTGTCGTTTGAGATGGAGTATAGACATAGTCTTGTGTAAGCTAACTGTAAACATCCCTACATTTAGTTCATATTGGAATGTTAGTGGTACAGTTATGGGTGACTCGAGGTCATTTTTGAATATATAACACTTGAGAAGTGATGGGCTCGTGTCTGTCTGTGTGTGTACTGCTGGAGGGTAAGTCACCGACCATTTTTCTTAATATGTAGTCCATGTCTTTTTGTAAAAGAATCAATTACCTTAACTATTCTGATAGAAGTCTAAACATGTAGACTGTTTTAATACGATATTTTCAAAAAGGGATATTTTAATTATGTAGATTTGGTTAGATTTAAAAATTCCACAACTCCCTCTTCTCAACCCCCAAGATAGTACTGTAGTTTAATATAGGCTTAGAATAGAATTAGGGCTAGACTACTAAGGATTTATAATTATTTATACGTTAGTAATAAAATAGTTTAAAATAAGACTCCATTTGTTAATTTCAAAACATGTATATCTGTACATCCTCATACTAACGCTCGGCTAGGAAACCGCTACCAGATTTTCCAAGTCCCGAAGGTCCATTAAGCCTAATAAATCCAGTTGGGTTCATAACAGAGGGACTGCATGTGTCAAATTTTCACACAATGAAATACTTACTATATTCGATAAACCCGATGATTGCATATTTATTTAGATTTTATCCGCGACGCAATTTTTATCCATTCTTCAATATTATTAACTTCATGGTCATGGACTGGAGCCAAGTTTACCTTTACATTCCGGATTAATAATAACAAAAAATGTCCATAAATCAAATGTGTTATACAAAATAAAAACTATAGTGAGCACATAGACTGCATGAAGAAAGTAATTATGCAACAAGATGAACTGAAAACGTGAAAACAGTATAGAAATACTTTTACAGCGTTTCTATCGGATTACTGATAATGATATGTACACTAGCATCCAAAATTAAAGCAACAAACTGAAATCTCTCATTCCTGTGTCCAATATACAATAGAATAGTACCAAGTGGCAGTAGAACTTAAGCAAATGTCTGTATAACCATATCCTCTATGTGAGATAGCATTCCTTTCTTTGTAGAATCAATGATGTGATAACGTCAGTGCACCTATCAAAGGGTACTTTATGTTTACTCTCTTTAGTCCCACTTCAGCATTCACTTGTAAACATTCAGGTGCAGTATGACACAGAGATGACGCCAGGCAGACTCCCTGCGTTGTAGGGCAATATAGAGAATATAAGCTGGACAGTCTCTAGCTGATGTGGTCTCCAGGCTATGTGTATCGTTCTGTTGTTTCTTGGATGTGTCAACAGTTTGTAGAGGTAGAAAATGTAATCCGAAGACCAGGACAAGGACGATCAAGAGTCACCACACAAAGAGAGGATCGTTACTTGACAATAAGGGCAAGACGGAACAGTGTTGTACTGCACCACAACTGGCGTCTGACCTCACAGCATCCACTGGAACATTTGTATCGCGACAAACAGTGTACAGAAGGCTTCAACAGAGAGGTATTTACTGTCGGAGATGCCGGCTTTTGGATGTAGTGTTACACCCCTGAGCACGTGATCACAAAAAAAAAAGAAGTCGAGAATGGAAAGACCAAACACATGTGTTCATTCTTACAGAATAAGTCCAGATTCGGTCTTCAGGAGCGGAGCGATTCTCGACGGATTCGCTATTTGGAAGAGAATCTGGAAAACACGGATTTCGGACATAAGCAAACATTCTGGAAAGATACTCACATGGAGGTGGATCAATAAATGGATGTGGGCAGGCATTATTATAACCTGCTCGAACACCTCTACAGGAAGTTGTACGTTTTAACCGCTGGCCAGGTTTATCGGGACGAGATCTTGTTGTTACCTCATGTACGCTCTTGTTTTCGAGATACTTTGTATCCAGACTCTGCTGCTGCGCGTTTCACAGCCAGAGAAGCGATGGTTTATGAAAATTTCAGTAAATTGAAGAATATTGCTCGAATGGATTGGCCTCTGCTTGGTCTCCCGAACTTATATCCGATAGAGACATGTTTGGGATATGCTAAAGAGACGAGTAGCTTCCCGTCATCAATCCACCAATCACTCTTGAGGACTTGAGAGTTGCTCTGCAGGAAGAATGGACGTTCATACCTCAAAATTAGATTGATGACCTCTTTTGCAGCATGCACCGTTGTTGTGAGGCCTGTGTTGCTGCCAGAGGTGATACCACGCCATATTGAGCACTTGTAACCACATTTCTCGATACTGAGTGTGAACTTAAGATCACTTTAAAAAGAAGAAAATCATTTTTATTTTTGTTATTTCATGAAAAATGTTGTTAGAATGTTTACTGAGTTTAGTCCTTTTGTTCTAGTATGAGCCAGTAATATTTTGTGGCACAATTAAGATAGAAAGCAAACATTTCAGTTTGTTGCTTTAATTTTGGACACTAGTGTATATACAGTACTAGCTAAGTCCGGCGTGCACTACTATGCAAAAATAAACGAAATATGTGTTTTCATGTTTAGTTGAATAATTGAAAAGAAAAATTGTTATAACTTTGTATCGTAATTCTTTTTAGATATTCCGTCTGATATTGAAATAGATTAGTACTTGAGAATAAAGTTCTTAGGAAGCTTTTTGGACTAAAGAAAGATTAACAGAGAGGCGAATGGAGAAGACTACATAACAGTGAGCTACACGATATTTATAGGAAACCAGATATAATGAAAGTCCCGCGCCGTAGCCGAGTTGTTATCGCAAGATGCCTTGGCGCAGAGCTGCGGAACTTAGCGCTGGTTCGAGTCTTCATGGAGGAAGAAATTTCTCATGAAATTTCGGCTATTATGGGACCGGTGCACACCCAGCATCATGAGACATTTGGGTGGTTACAGTAAGTAGCGGCTCTAGGTTGAGAAAACCAGCTATGACGGCTGGGAATCCGACATGCTGACCACATGACACCTCTACTCTGGCAGGATGATCGTTGATCATCTACCTCTGTGATTAACACATGTGGATGTGAGGTTAGCAGCCGGCTGGTAGGCCAAGGGCCTTGTAGGCCTGTCGCGCCATGGAGTTTAGATGTAATAAGAACAGTTAAGTCACCTAGACTGCGTAGAGCAGGACACGTGGCACGAATGGGGATTGAAAGAGGGGCATGAAAGCGTCTTATAGGAAGACCAGAAGGAAAACGCCATAACATTAACCATGATTTGAGGGATAATGGTTCGACAGTGCCAGTTAGGCCAACTAGATTTCATTGATATATATATATATATATATATATACAAATTTTCATAAAGATCGGTTATGCGGTTTAAATAAACTAATTTATCTTATATGATATATTGGCAATTTTAGGGTTACACAAATTATATCATATATATGTATATATATATATATATATATATATATATATAATGTCCACCGCTGTGGTCTCAAGGTAGCGTGCTGCCTTGTCACGCAGCGGGCCCGGGTTCGATCCCCGGTCGGGGCAGTTTTTCTGGGTGAGGTTTTCATCCGGTTTTTTTCTCATCTGTAAGACAAATGTCAGGAAAACTTTAAGGCCCAAACGTGTCCTCGAAATCATATGCCCATCATCATTATTCTTCACCGGTGTGGAAAGCAACGGGAAGCTACCATACCTACAATTCCCTAGTAAAGCTGCAAGCATAGCATGAAAATGCTATGATTGCAGTGAAAGACCTGCCTTCGGGCAGAATTACTATATATATATATATATATATATATATATATATATATATTGTGACGAACCAAACATACCGGTTGCTAGAGTTAATTTTCAATTTTGGATTTCAGGTAAACCCCTATTTCTAATGGACGGATTTCACTGATTTTTGGATAATAATTACCTTGATTTATTTTAATAGCATGTATTAAATTTCTTTGTGAAACACTGAAAATTTCGACAGGTATAGATATTTCTAAATTTTCGTTTCAGGTGAAATCCTACACCTAATGGTTTTAGAGCAAAATTGATAGCGGCTGAACACTCGCCGTTCTTGAAAACGTGTATGTACAAATTTTCATGAAGATCGATTGAACGGTTTAGAAACCTACAAATCACAAAAAATACGCAAGCTGAATTTTTACAGGTCTGTACAAAGATAGTCGATAATAGAGCTCGTTATCCTAGAATGCTAGTCACACCTACAATCATCAAGTCACTGCGTAGGTCAATAACAAATGAAAGTGCATTTTAAAATATTGCGTATTTCTGATATTCAAAACCAAACAGTTTTTTTCTCCGTAATTTTATAACTTTTTAGTAAAATACTGGGTGGAGGAGATAGGATATGTATGCATGTACGCATAATGCAAATAATTACACTGGTCAACATGATTTTTGTCTCATGAGTACCAATAGTTGTACTTAATGCAGTTTTTTTATCGTGTTTTCTAATATGTATTCGGAATTACTCCATCACCCACAGTTTTTTTATTTCAATTTCAATTAATGGATTTTAGTAATTATTTTTTAATAAACGTTTTTTCGTCCATTTGTCCATTGTAAAATAAAACCAAATGAGCTAACTCAGGAGATTTCAGTTTGGAAAAGAGATATCAAGGCAAATGAAATCCTAATATGCTGGCCGATTATTGTTGGACCATCAAGAGGGATGCTCCACAGGCGAAATATAGCAGAAAATCGTCATATATTACTTTCTAGGTGAGTCCGAATGTTCGAATATTGTGTAATTACGAATGTAGAAAATATTAAAGTGTTTGAAAATATAAATTCCTGTCGCTCGGAAACCTTGCGCGATGGAGAAAACCCCATATCATATTTGAATTCAGGAGGAAAATTACTATCAGAATCACATATTTTTCTTTCTGAGACAAAAAAAAGTTTATTTTTTGTTGCTCAGTGTTATAGAATCCAGGAAAAGAACCAGATGAGTTTCATATTTTGAAATTTTCTCCTAAACTTAATTTATATCATTACCTAATGTATTTAATTACTTTATTCAGTTTGGTATTGATCTATTATATAATGTTTTGTTCGTAACATTCTCCTTTGCGTTAATTCTTTGTGCGTCAGATTAAGTTTTATATTTTTAAACTTTCTCCTAAATTTGTTCTCTTTTATATTATTTCCTAATGTCTTTAATTACCTTCTTCACTCTGGTATTAATCTATCTATATTGTTTTAGTTCTCTTTATACTATTATTTTAATTTTTTATGTGCCATAATATTTATGACTTGAAACTGGTCTCTAAATTTATATATTTTGTTTTCCTTCTCTCTTTAACTAAAACTTTGTAATGTCTATATATTGTATGTGAATTACTCGTTAACTGAACTGCACCCGACCACGAGCACTTACTCATTCGGGTGTCAACACTGTATACAACATTTATTTGTGAATAAAATGTATTCTTATTAACTAACTCACTCACTCACTGGCACTATAAAACCCGCAGGTCATTGCCGCGCCGACATAATCTCTTCATACATCTCTATCCTGAGCTAATGTTTTCCAATCATCCCCTGTATAATTTACTTCCCTCAAATAATGATTAACGTTATTCACTCCACCTCATTCTTGGTCTACCAACTGTGCTTTTACCCTATGTTTTCCTACAAAAAGCTTCCATACCCCCCTTTTATTCCCCAATCGTCCCACATGTCCTGTCTATCGCAGTCTATGAAAGTTAACAGTTCATATTCTTAAAAACATATTTTTGTTGAAATGGAGTTTCAAAGTAAAATATTAAAATAAATATCTGTCAGGTTCCACCGTCCTCTACTAGGTTAAACATTAAAAAAAAACTTTTAGAAACCGTAGACCTTTTGCAAACCAGCTTTCATCTTCAGCAGAAGGATATGCGCTACTAACTGTTATTGTTTTGCGACCGACACTTCTGACATCAGCGAGCTTCCAGCGACGTCTGTAGCTACTGAAATGGAGTTTGAGATACCATTAGATTCTCCATGGTAGGATTATCTTCGTCCCGCGCCGTAGCCGAGCGGTTAAGGTAGGAAGCCTTGGCGCAGAGCTACGGGACTTGCGCTGGTTCGAGTCTCCATGGGGGAAGACATTTTCTCATGGTATTTCGCCCACCCAGCATCGTGAGGCAATTGGGTAGCTACAATAAGTAGCGGCTCCAGGTTGAGGAACCAGCTATAACGGCTGGGGGACTCGACATGCTAACCACATGTCACCCCTACACTGGCTGTTGATCATCTACATCTGTGATTGACACATGTGGATGTGAAGGGCCAGCAGCCGGCTGGTAAAAGGGCAACCGCTGAAAAGTGGAAAGACCCTCAATCGGAGGATTATCTTCAAATGTTTGAAACAACAAAATAATCAATTTAATCATGGGTTTCTTTACCATCAAAGTTTGGCATATAGGTAAAGAAATAGGTACGGTATGTTGTATAATTAAATGTATTTCTCGGTTTCAACGAAATCATTTTTTCCCCCTGTACTCTTCAAATATCAATATACTGTGTTCATTTGAATGATTGTATATTTATTTTTTTATTTATAGACTATTATTTATAAAATTATAACAACTAAGGTCAAATGGCATCTATAATCTTTGAATGTATCTAATAGGTGTCTAATTCTTTTTTTGTAGGTAATCATGTATTTTCTGTATAAATTCAATTATTTTATTTTATATTATGAAATTATGGTTACAAATAGGAATGAGATGCAGGAAAAAAATAAACATAGGCTAGCTCAATTCTAGAAATGCATGGTATTATTAATTACATGGACTCTTGTCGTCCCAACTCTTATAAAAAAAGTTAAACTGAAAATACATAAAACTGTTATTCCCCCAGCTGAATTATATGGATGCTATACATAGACACTTAAGGGAAGAAAAAAATATTACAAGTGTTTGAAAATAAAGCTTTCAGAATTATTTTTTTCGACCAAAGATAAATGAACAGTCAGGCGAATAGAGAATACTACATAACAGTGAGCTACATGATCATTATATAACAAGAAGAGTTAAGTATTGTGCAAAGTTCTCAACACACCAGCAATAACTGAAACCGCCCAAGTATACCAAAATAATTGCATGAACACCTCCTTAGAATGCCAAACAATAGACTACCTCTGCAGTTATTCAACTACAGACCCACAGGACGAATATACCTAAAAAGATATGGAGGGATCAATTTCTATCCTGAAGCGGAACAGGCCAATGGCCTAATCCATGACTATAAATGATGCTGATTAAGAGTTAAGTCTCGTAGTCTGCAATACTATACTTGGGATATGATATAACATACGATAAACAAGGGGACGTCGAAAATAAATTGAATACATTCAGATAAATGTGTGGAACAATTACAATTTTTTTTAAATACGCGAGGAAAGAAACAAAATTAAATTTCACAGGGTTATGACTGCTCCTGAGTTGTTTTATGGCTCCGAAAATTGGGCTTTGACTAAACAATGAACTAAAAAAAAAATAGAATCTGCAGAAATGAGTTTCCTGAGACATGTAGCTGACATACTTTACAAGATAAAACAATATAGCAAATATATTAGGAATGATCTTAACATATTAAACTTAACAGACAGAATAAAAGAATACAAACAAAATTGGTTCGACCACATTCGAAGAATGGATCAAGAACATATAACAAAACAGTTATTCATATATAAGCTAGAGGGGTATAGATGTGCGGGACGGCCAAGAGCACGATGGAGAAACCAGTTTTCTAGTCGAGACCGTAACTAACCTTTTGAAGGTTCAATCTGTGAAGAAGAAGATTGCTAAAATTGTGGTACTGGCATTTATAGTCCCTCTGGTTTAACTTTACGAGAAATTTGTAGAATGAGACAACTGTACTCACCTCTCTCACTCGCACCAGTGTCGCCGGTTTTCTTCACCAGATGTTAATAGGGAAAAGGAGGAAGAGGAAAACTGACAACAGGGTGGGTTCTTTCTTTTGTATCTAGACTAAAGTGGTCAATGATCTACCCTTGTATCTCCATCAGTCTCTCTCTCTCTCTGCCAAGTTAAGTCAGATATACAATAGCTGAACTCATCTAGGGAGGCCCTCCATCATATTGTCTGGTCAAAGAGTATGTATCATAGAGTACATGTGTGATCCTGATTTAAAAATACTCACCAGACAGGTCGGGTTACTGAAAATTCCGTGGGGCCTTCAGCACATAAAATTATCATAAGTAATGCCACGAGTGATTTCCAATTTATCTAGAGAATTTGGAAATCAAGAGTGGCATTTGTTAGGACTATTTAACGAATACAATTAAGCTGTTTACTCACAAATCATTATTTAACTATAGTTATTTTAAAATATTTATACATTTAATGTAAACGGCGATGTTTGAAAACAAATGAGAAGCGATAGGTACGCTTCATCTGCTTCTTTTGATTATCATTGCAACTAGATCATACTATTTATTGCTAAAGGAAAGGAATATTGTAAGAATGCTCTCTAGTGGAGAAAAAATGAATCACATCAAACTGTATATTAATTCATTTCTGATGTCGTATGATGTAAATATGACTATTTAACTCATGCCCCAAATGGGAGTCAATGACCAATCACGTTTCAATGATTTCTGTATTACAACCAATCAGAGACGTGTTTCACGAAATAATTATCAACGTTAGGATTATCATATATTAAGCAAAGCTCCTCCTTTTTAATATTCTGAACAGGTCTGACCGTTATTTTGCAGTGACTGAGCCTATAACAAATACGGCTACCAGATTGTATATAATAGTGCTTACATGTCAACATTTGTAGCAATTGATTATACCACCAAAAAAAGAAACCACTGTTTGCACTTTCTTAAATGTATACGACATCAAAAATGAATTAATATACAGATTGATGTGTTTCATTTTTTCTCCACTAGAGAGCATTCTTACAATATTGCGTTCCTTTGGCAATAAATAGTATGATCTGGTTGCAGTGATAAACAAAAGAAGCAGTAGAAGCGTAGGCTACCTATCGTTTGCTCATTAGTTTTCAAACATCACCGTTTACTTTAAATATAAAAATATTTTTAAATAACTGTAGTTAAATAATGATTTGTGAGTAAACAGCTTTATTTTATTCGTTAAATAGTCCTAACAAATGCCACTCTTGATTTCCAAATTCTCTAGATAAATTCACTCCTCACTTCGTGAGTCGTGAATTTATCGATAATTTGGAAATCACTCGTGGCATTACTTATGACAATTATATTTTTCTGGATTGTTACCTGGGAAAAAATACATTTAAGAAAGTGCAAACAGTGGTTTCTTTTTTTTTTTTGGTGGTAGGCCTATAATCAATTACTACAAATGTTTTTATATTAACTCCCGCATGCGGTATGTGTTGACATTCATGCACTATATATACAATCTGGTAGCCGTATTTCTCATGGGCTCAGTCACTGCAAAATAATGGTCAGACCTGTTCAGAATATTAAAAAGGAGGAGCCTTCTTTAATATGGTAATTATAACGCTGATAAATATTTCGTGAAACACGACTCTGATTGGTTGTAAAACAGAAATCATTGGCCATCGAGTCCCATTTGGGGCATGAGTTAAATAGTCCCTAAAATATAAAATTATCTATATAGAAATTATGTTAAAAGAGAGAGCGAGAGATAGAGAAATACGGTAGAGATGAGAGAGAGAAGATGAGAGATAGAAGAGGAGAAGAGAGAGTGAGAGTTGGAGAGAGAGAGAGATAGTAGACATACAGCAAAAAAAGGTGATCCAGAAATAGAGACAGATAGCAGATAGATATATCCGAGATACACAGACTACAGAGGACGTATAGAAGAGATAGAGAGAGCGATAGAAATAAATAAATAAATTTATATATATATATATATATATAATATATAATATATATATATATATATATATATATATAGAGAGAGAGAGAGAGAGAGAGAGAGAGGGGGGGCTTAGAGTCATACAGAATAGAAATTAAATCGAGATCATTTGGGGTAATCTTACGTATTATGAATAATTGTTTGCTGATCATTGTGCCATCTATGTGAGGGATCAGTAACTTACTACTAGCTATGGAATGTACAGGTAATCCGTGTACAGGTGAGTACACACGATCGAGCATGCTTGACAAGATATGTGAAAACATGTCGGAAATTCGAAAATATCGGTTTCTTTCCCATTGGGAGGAAAAAGTCCCATCTTTTAGAGATTGTTACAACTGGCGTTAGTTGTTCCCAATTTCCATGTTCTACTGCGTAGGCAGTCCCTTTCTTCCAATTCTCTTCCTTTCATGACTTCCTGGATATCATTCTTCCAACTGCATTTAGGTCATTCCAATATCCTTCTCCCTGATGGTATCCATTCTAAGATCAATGAAAATGCAGTCAGTAATCTGGTTCGTTTACATTCTTCTTCTTCTTCTTCTTCTTCTACTTCCTTCCAAGTATTAGACCAAGGCCTGTTACGATCCTATAGAAAATTTTCCCTCCAGCGTTTCATAGGACGGCCCAGTGATCTTCGTCCTCTTGGTATATAATTATAAACAGCTTTGGGGACCCGATGTGAACTCATTCTTTCAAGATGGTGTTTCCAATTTAGTTGATACTGTTTAATATATTCCAAAATTGGCGTAGTCTTCAATTCTTTTAAGATATCGGTGTTCCTTTTCCGATCCCATCTGGTGTAACCCGCTGTTCTGCACATGAATCTCATTTCACAAGCCGTTATTCTGCTTTCATGTTGTCTTTTTAGTGCCCATGCTTCACTACCATAGGTCAACACTGGTCTAGCCAAAGTGTTATATAAACGTAATCTGGTGTTTTTTTGTACAAGGGATGGTTTCATAACTTGATTAATAATTCCTAAACTTTTATTATCGTTTACATTACATCGGGAACTTAGCTCGGAAGAGGTATATAGGCCTACGTGTATCTACATCACGCTGCTTTGTAATGTCTGATCACATAATAATCATCATCATCATCTGAGAGGATCCTGCTGATTGCATTTATTTTTTATACGGAAGTTGGGGTTTGTCAAGAATATCGCGCGATTTGAAGCCGTCTGGGGATGCAAATCTAGCTAACGCCTGCCTGAGGAGAGAGAGAAGGCCACGAGTTATGCCACACGCAAGATAAGTGACGTCACTGAGACTTTTGCAGGTATATGTGGGTGTGATAGTGGGTCTCCCCTCCCATATTGATCATTAAAACAATAATGTACGGTGCCCCCTTCTCCTTAATTCCCGAAAACAACTTTCACTATTCAAAAGTGACGGACCTTGAAACAAACTGTCCCCATCAATATCAGCGGGGAGATTAAGCGAGATTCTCGGGTAATTGCTAAACCAATTTTAAACGGAACATCTGCGAGGTTTTTGGAAATAAAAATTGTTCGTTCCCTCAAATATTTTAAAACATTCTGTATAGATTTTCTTACCGTATTTGATAATTCTAATCTTAAAGCTTTAACATTTATCTCAATCTAACTTGTTGATTCTGAATGCAACTTTTGAGGTCCATATTTATGAGACCTAGGTTCAAATCTCATGTCTGGTCAATCTGCTTTTTCTTTCGTATTTTTTTTCTAAGTTTGATATCCATTACACTGGTCAACATGATTTTTGTCTCACGAGCACCAATAGTTGTACTTAATGCAGTTTTTTTATCGTGTTTTCAAATATGTATTCGGAATTTCTCCATCACCCACCGTTTTTTTATTTCAATTTCAATTAATGGATTTAAATAATTATTCTTGTAATAAACCTAGATTTCTTCCCGGAAAATCTTGGCGCAGTGAGCGATGAGCACGGGGAACGCTTTCATCAGGAGATTTCAGCTATGGAAAAGAGATATCAAGGCAAATAGAATCCTAATATGCTGATCGATTATTGTTGGGCGATCAAGAGGGATGCTCCACAGGCGAAATATAGCAGAAAATCGTCATTTCTTACTTTCTATGTGAGTGCGAATGTTCGAATATTGTGTAGTTACGAATGTAGGAAATACTAAAGTGTATGAAATTATAAATGCCTGTTCTCTCGGCAACCTTGCGTGATGGAGAAAACCCGATATCACATTTGAATTCAGGAGAAAAAACTATCAGAATCACATATTTTTCTTTCCGAGACAAAAAAAAAAAAAGTTTATTTTTTGTTGCTCAGTGTTACCATAAATAATATCATTACTTATAATATTATAATTATAACTAATTAAAATTAATTTAATAACTAACGCATGTTAATGAAATAAAAATTAACTTCTTTTAAATGCAGTTTTTCTTAAGCAACGCATAATATTGAAACAAAAATTAACTTTATTTTAATGGTCAGGTACGACAGATATTTTGAAATAATTATTTTATATAACAAAATGTTCAGCCATTATTTCAGAAAAATAAGAATAAATAGATTACAGTTTAGAACGTTCAAAATGTCATACCTGTAGAATTTTGAATGAAATATTTGTTTATTTATTATAAAATATTTCTTTCATCGATTAAATTTTATCTGTCAGAGCATTTAAAAATATCTTTAGGCCCATTTTTATTAGTATTGAGTTACTTACTTACTCACTGGCACTATCGAACCCGTAGGTTCATGGCCGCGCGGACATAAGCATCCCTATCCTGAGCTAATGTTTTCCAATAGCATGGGTTCCCTGAAGTAGTCCCCGCCCGGAGAACCGAATGGGGGATTATTTGACCTCCGGAAAATTTTACCCCAGTTGAACCCATGTCCGCATTTCTTGACGGTTGTATTTTTACGGTGAAAGATCGTCACTCTTTCGACCAAGGTACTTTTTTCGTCTGGCTTATCACCTTCGACCAGTCCGGCATACTTACAAAAATCCTATACAATAAAATGTATGAGTTCACCTAACAGAAATACACAGTCTGTAATTATATACACAAATATCCTTATCTACTTTATATATAAAGATGAGTGTGTGTCCATCTGTTCTTTATGGACTCAAAAACTACTGCACCGATTTCAATGTTTTTTTTATCCCCCATCATTTAGAAAATTTTTATGGGACAATTAACGTATATAACATATTACCCTACACACTATAGGGCCTGAGCTGAAAAAAGGGGCATCTAGCTAACTAACTCACTGGCACTATCGAACCCGTAGGTTCATGGCCGCACGGATATAAGCTCTCCATACATCCCTATCCTGAGCTAATGTTTTCCAATCATCCCCTGTATAATCGACTTCCCTCAAATCATAGTTAATGTTATTCTCCCACCTCATTCTTGGTCTAATCGGCTGCGGTGGAATAGTGGTTATGCTCCTTGCCTCTGGTCTCGAGGGTTCAAACCCGACCGGGGTCGATGGATTTTTAGGACGGAAAAATCCAACGAGCAAGTCCTCCGGGAGGGACTTTAAGCCGTGGGTCCCGAGTCTGAAGATTTTCAGGCTCGTAAAAAATCCTTAAGCATGAATGAAAAGGTCTCTAAGTAAAATTTACCGAATTTTCCCGTCCTAGTACTACCTTGGTTTCCTATATGTCAGTATGAGGCGGAACGCTAACCACGGACCACTCAAAATGACATCTATACGAAAACAAGTGTAACTAAATTAGTATGGTTCAAATTCTTCCCTCTAAGGGGAGAGCGCCTAAATCTCTGTAAAGGGAAAACATGGGCTTACAATACAATTCTTGGTTTATCAACTGGGCGTTTTCCCTCTAGTTTTCCTACAAGAAGCTTCCATGCACGTCTTTCATTCCTCATTCGTGCCACACGTCCTGCCCATCACAGTCTACGAGACTTAACTGTTCTTATTATATCTGGCTTCCTATAAAGACCATGTAATTCACTGTTATGCAGTCTTCTCCATTCACCTATTTGTTCATCTCTCTTTGGTCCAAACATTTTCCTAAGAACTTTATTCTCAAATACTCGTAATCTCCTTTCCTCCCTTAAAGTAAGAGTCCATGTTTCGCACCCATATAATATAACTGGTAGAATAATAGTTTTATATATTTTCAGTTTAATGTTTTTTGAAAGCAGTTGGGAAGTCAAGAGTCTCTGTAATGTATAATAGCACGCATTTCCATAATTGAGCATCGGTGTACTAAAAAGTCTCTTTTTGGATGCTTAAATGGCTTACGCTAAACCATAACAAATATGCCAAATTAATGTACACAAAATTGAATATAAAAAATCTACAAAAAATGTCTGCGACAGCGTATGTCTATCTTTTACGATTATCTCATAATAACCATTTTTGTATTTCAGCTCATTAATGCCAAGAAGATCGAGATAAGTAGATTCCTGGGCAACGCCGGGTAATAAGCAAGGGCTATCTAAAATAATTACGATATAAATTTATAATTATTTTTTATTGCACTAATTCAACTAAACATAAAAAAATAATTTATATAGGCGCAGTAGCGCACGCCGGGTATTAGCTAATACAATATATTATGATCTAAGAATTTCAAACACCTATAAATAAACAAATAATAAATAAGAATATACTTAGTGGTTCTAAACTTTTTAGGCCCTAAAGACCAGAGCACACTTGAAGAGTTTCAATATTTTCGGGATTCATTAATTATATATTAATCGAATCAGGGGTCCTCATCTATGGGATATGTGGATGGCGACCACAAGGTGCCCAAGCTCAGCAAAACATTTCTTCCACTTACTTGTGTTTTGCACTCTTTTAACTTTACTATCTAACCTCTCTTGGTTTTAACTCTTGTTTTTTTCGACCCCGACGCTATTAGGGCATCCGAGGGCTAGGGAGTCTTTCCTTTCTTCCATTTCTTCTCCAGAGGCTATATGATGGCAGCCCAATCACTGGTCTTGCCTTCCTTTGGCCAGCAACCAATCGAAGGGACTATTATTATGCTTTCAAGTCTTATATGAGAATTTCCCGGTTCTGGAGGGAAAATTTTTTATAGGATCGTAACAGGCCTTGGCCTAATACTTGGAAGGAAGAAGAAGAATATATATATATATATATATATATATATAATATATTAAAAAATAAACTCTGTATAGAGTTAGAAGTCTCGGGTTCAAATTCCGGTTCAGGCGTTTTTCTTTTCATATCATATTTGACCTTCATTGCTAAATATAAAAATTTAATTATAACATCTATATATATGTCCACCGCTGTGGTCTCGAGGTACGTGCTGCCTTGTCACGCAGCGGGCCCGGGTTCGATTCCCGGTCGGGACAGGCTCCTGGGTGAGGCTTTTTCGGGGGTTTTCCTCGCCTGTATGACGTATGTCAAGAAGTTTAGGGTCCAACGGTCCCCGAAAATCATCCGGCCATCATCATCATCCTTATCATTATCATCACTATCCTTCACGGTGTGGAAAGCGACGGGAAGCTACCACACCTATAATTCCATAGTAAAGCTGCAAAGCATAGCATGAAAATGGCAGGATTACTATGGATGGATGGATATATATATATATATATATATATATATATATATATATAGGCCCTATATACATACATACCTAAACTGCCCATCACTGCGGTCTTGGGGTAATGTAGTTACCTCGTATGCAGCGGACCCTGGTTCGACCCTCTATCGGGACAAGTTTCCACGATGCAATTTTCTTCGGGGCTTTTCTCATCTGTAAGGTAAATGTCGGGCAAATTTAAGGTCCAACTAATACCCGAAACCAATTGGAGATCATAATCATATCATATTCGCCTTGTTTAGTATGACTGTGTGTGTGTGTTTTGTCTTAAATGTTCTTGCTGTCTCAAAGGTGGCCCGATGTTCTTGTGTGATCAAAAAGTATGCGTATCACCCAAATTTTAATCATCCTATCCCGACTGTAAGGTCTGGGTTGCATTAGACAGGTACGGCAGAGATTAAACTAGGAATAAGAAAGAAATAATCTTCTTCTTCTTCACGGTATAGGCTTATTTACTAGCCTATTCCGGCTCCAAATTGCTGCTCTTTCCATCTTTTCCTTGGTCTTCCCAAGCTTCTTCTTCCTCGTGGTGAATAGTTGTGTGCTGCTTTTGGTATTCTATTCTCAGTCATCCTTGCCAAGTGTTATTTCCAGTTTGTTCTGTATTTCTCTCTTGTTGAGTTTAATTCCTCTATTTTAGTTGTCTTATTTCTGTGTTATGCTTTTTGCCTGTTCTTTGATATCCTGCTATTGGTCTGAGGAATCTCATTTCAGCAGCTTGTATCCTGGCAGATTGTTGTGTTGTCACTGTCCATGTTTCGGATCCATAAGTAATAATAGGCACTGCCATTGTTTTGTATAATTTCATTATAGAGTCTTTCCTGGCTTTATTTTTCAAAGTTCTTTTTAGTGTTCCTGTTATATAATTAAATTTATTTATTGTTAGAAAGAAGTAATATCATCCTAAATTACTCTAATTGAACATATATCGAAATTTGAGACTTTATGGAAATAACATTTTAGTACTGACCGAGAAACAGTATAATAATAAATTCAACCTGAAAATATATTCTAAATAATATATATCTAGAAAAATTACAGCGACGGAAGCATTTAAATGTCGGTCTTTGGGGACCAAAAATAGATTGAGGAGACATAGCAAATTAACATTATAATGCTGGCGAATAAAAATCTGAAGGCTGATAGCAACAATAGAGCTATTAAGTAACCTTGAGCATACGTGTGAACATTAATTAGATATGGCAACAAACTCATCGCTTTGTAATGATGAAAGTTTGTTATATAACTACATCTTGCGGGTTGCATATAACCAGGAGTTAAGAGAGAAAACCTTGTATATTATCATATAGGCCTATATATGTACGTAAGCTTCATTATTAATGCAAAGTACACCGTTCATTTGGGTGACAAAACTCTAGAAGATTAGAAGATGCAACATTTTAGTTTCCAAAGTTTGTTTACAACTTTTCGGGGGATGATATAGTACAGAGCCGCCCAAATGTATTTATATCGAGGGCCATATATATATCATCATCATCGTCAACAACAAGGATTAAGCCCAATGGCCTGTTCCGATCTCATTATAGGTCGAATTGGTCCTTTGATCTCTTCAATGGTCTTCCCAACATTCTTCTCCCTTTTGGTTTATAATTATACATTCTTCTTGGTATGCGCTGTTCATTCATTCGTAATACGTGCTGAAGATAAGCATTTTAATAATATTTTATTCTTTCACAGAGATTAAATATATTAAGTTCTGTTCTTATGAAAGTGAAACTTGGTCTTTGACGGAATTACAAAAGAATAAAATTAGAACAGTTGAATTTGATTATTTTAGAAGAAGCCTCCAAAAAACAAGACAGGATAAAATAAGAAATTAATTCCTTTGGAGAGAAATGAATGTCACCACATCTGTTGTTAAGAGGATTGAAAATCAAACGTTTAAATGATATGGCCATGTACAAAGAATGGAAAATGAAAGATGGCCAAAAAATACGTACCAATGGTCACCCCCTCGAAGAAATAAATGTGGAAGACCAAGATGGAAATGGAAAACCTACCTCAGAACTATAATGGATGATAGGAATTTGGAAGAGGGAGATTGGAATGATAGAGATAAATGGAAACTGAAGACGCCAACCTATAAGTGGGGGAAATCCGAAGAAGAAGAAGTTCTGTTCTTATATCTTCGTTTTTCTTTTTATCTGTCCTTTGATATCCTGCTATTGCTCTCAACATCTTAATTTCTGCTACATATATATATATATATATATATATTAAAACTTGTTTAATCCGGAACGTGAATAATGCAGTAAATCTGTCCGATGTGAACAAATTTATTGGTCCCGGCGAAATAATACTAATTTTACGTGTATTTATTTTGAATAAAATGGAATCTATCCAAAGTGGAAACGGAAGGATATTTCTACACAATTCGTGAAAAAAAAGTTTATAAAACGGAAAGACAAATAAATAAATAAATAAATTTTCATTTCATTGAATTTCCGTTATGCCAAATAAGTTATGCCGCCGGGTGAAGTATAGATTCTAGCTGTACCTGAAATTTTACTTCGGCCTCACTGCACACCCGTTATGCAAAATACAGATATGTGTCTTACAAATAACCATTGTACAGTAAAATCTTAAATTAGTTTAAATTCTGATTGTGAGAACGATCTTTCACATGTAGCATTCTGAATTTACGAAACAAAGATGACTAAAACATATGTATTATTGTCATTCAACGAAAAGTGAAAATAATTGAAGATAAATCTCCAAATTTCCGGGCCGCTGCTCCAAAGGCAAGTTCTTAGCTGTTGCTAAATCTCTAGGGAATAACGATTTCAAGGCATCTTCAGGTTGGCTGGACAGTTTTAAAAGACGAAACAATGTAGTGTGGAATGAAATTTGCGGGGAATCAAAGGATGTGGACGAAAGTGTAGTTAGTGAGTGGAAACCGAAACGACATACTTTAACTTCAGGATACGCACCTAAGAGACTTCTTTAAGCTGACGAAACGGGACTGTTTTTTTTTTTTTTTTGCGCGTTACCGCCGACGTCGCTCATACATACTATACTTCACTTTTCAAAGGCAGCGGAACCACAATTAATCCAAGGTACTGTACATGAAAAGACATATACGGTATTCTATAATTTAATATTTTTAATAAGTTTTATTTTTTATAATGCGGAATTTTGTCTGATGTGGAAAAAAAAATTGGTCCCATGCGATTCCGCTTTGATCAAGTTTTACTGTATATACACATATATGTATATAAATAATAAACAACAAGAGAGAACCAATTGAAATTTTATTAAACGTTGGCAGTACCGGTACTGCTCTATGGATCAGAAGCCTGGATACATAAAAAACAAGATCTAAGTAGGATAACGGCGGCAGAAATGACATTTTTGAGATCTGTTAAAGGGTGCACTAAGGAAGACAATCAAGAACACAGAAATGAGACAGGAACTTGAAATATTTGTAATAACTGATAAAATAGATACATATAAAAAATGGAAGCAACACATAGACAGAATGAATGAAGATAGATATCCAAAACAAATAACAAAATACAAACCTAGAGGCACCCGAGATGTGGGCAGACCTAGAAATAGATGGGCTGAAGTCGGAACGGGTCAACAGACCTAATCCATGAATGCAGATGATGATGATGTGTGTGTTTTAAAATACTCCTTGCTGCGACAGGCCTAGGGAGCCCTTGGCCTTACATCCACATGTGTTAATCATAGAGTTAGACGATCATCTAACCAGTGTTGGGATGACATATGGTCAGCATGTCAAATCCCCTAGCCATTATAGTTAGTTTTCTCAACCTGGGCGTGTGTTTTATTTAACTCTAATATAAGTTAAATTATTGTTAATTTATATATTACTAGCCGATTATCCGGTGTTATCCGGTTATTTATTCCAATTTACTTAGCACCATTTAGCTTAGTGACCTCGAAAACGGTGGATTCAATAATTTTGTCTATTTAACTCATGCCCCAAATGGGAGTCAATGACCAATCACGTTTCAATGATTTCTGTTTTACAACCAATCACAGTCGTGTTTCACGAAATATTTATCAGTGTTAAATTTACCATATTAAAGAAAGCTCCTTCTTTTTAATATTCTGAACAGGTCTGACCATTATTTTGCAGTGACTGAGGCTATAAGAAATACGGCTACCAGATTGTATATATAGTGTATAGATGTCAACACATAGCGCTTGCAGGAGTTAATATAAAAACATTTGTAGCAATTTTATTATACCATCAAAAAAAGAAACCACTGTTTGCACTTTCTTAAATGTATTTTTTCCCAGGTAATAATCCAGAAAAATATAATTGTCATATTTACATCATACGACATCAGAAATGAATTAATATATACAGTTTGATGTGTTTCATTTTTTTTCCACTAGAGAGCATTCTTACAATATTGCGTTCCTTTGGCAATAAATAGTATGATCTGGTTGCAGTGATAAACAAAAGAAGCAGATGAAGCGTAACAACCGTTTCTCATTTGTTTTCAAACATCGCCGTTTACATTAAATATATAAATATTTTATAATAACTATAGTTAAATAATGATTTGTGAGTAAACAGCTTAATTTTATTCGTTAAATAGTCCTAACAAATGCCACTCTTGATTTCCAAATTCTCTAGATAAATTGGAAATCACTCGTGGCATTACTTATGGCAATTGTTTACCCCTTATTACCTATCATGCAGATGGGGCTGAACTTGGACTTAATCGGCATCGGGAGTGTCACTATTCATCTTAGTGACTCCGAAAACCGCGGGTTCGACATTAATACCGTGATTATTTATATATTCCACCCATTCTCACTCCGCTAGAGATGTTAGGGTAAAACATGGACTTAAATCTCATCGGGACTATGACTAATGAGCTTAGCGGCCCTCGAAAACTATGGATTCATCACTAATCTCGGTCCCTTTTCGAAATTTTATTTTTAATCCCTTTTCATCCCCACAATCCCGTTACGGGTGTGAGGGGTCAAATTTAGACTTTATTGTCATCGGGACTGTGACTAATGATCTTAGCGATCCTGAATACTATGGATTAATACAAACCCGATACTTTTAGACATTATTATTATTATTTATAACCTCTTCTCCTCCCTTAGGGATGCTAGGGGTCAAAATTGTGCTTACATGGTATCTGCAGTGTCACCAATGAACTTAGCGACTCCGAAAGCTATGGATTATATACCAATTTCAATCATTTTGGACATCTATTTTTCATTCCTTCTAACCCCATAGATGTGATAGGGGATCAAATTTACGCTTACGTGTCATTTCTACTGTTATCAATCTCCTCAGAGATTCCGAAAACTCAACAATAATCTCGGTCATTGTTGTCAACTTATTTTCACCCTTTCTCACTCCCTTGGTCCCCTTAGGGGTGCTAGGGTTCAAACATGGACTATATGTTCCTTCACAAAAAATGATCCTCTCTGCATGACCTATCATCCCTATCATTTTGTCGGTGAGGTCTTGTAACTTATTTTTTCTGGTTATATGTCTGAATAATAATAATAATAATAATAATAATAATAATAATAATAATAATAATAATAATAATAATAATAATAATAATAATAATAATAATAGTAATGATAATATAATAATAATAGTAATGATAATAATAATAATAATAATAATAGTAATGATAATAATAATAATAGTAATGATAATAATAATAATAATAGTAATGATAATAATAATAGTAATAATAATAATAATAACAATAATCTTCTTCTTGTAAGCCCATGTTTCCCTTAAGAGATTTAGGCGCTCTCCACCTACAAGGAAGAATTTGAACCATACTAATTTAGTTACACTTGGTTTCCGTACATATGTCATTTAATTCAATTTAAAACTTTTCTTTAATTTTTTAATTATTAATTAATTTTTTAGTTTAGTTTAAAATAGATAGGGCTAAGCTTGTTTATATTTTATAAATAGGAATTGTTGAAATATTATGAATTTATAGTTGGTTAATGATTTAAGTATGTCATAATTTTACTTAAAATATTTCACTTTTTTTTTAATTTTGAAGTTTTACTATAATGTTTTAATCCGTGGTCAGCGTTCCGCCTCATACTGACATCTAGGAAACCAAGGTAATACTAGGACGGGAAAATTCGGTAAATTTTGCTTAGAGGCCTTTTCATTCAGGCTTAAGGATCTTTTACGAGCCTGAAAATCTTCAGACTCGGGGCTCACGGCTTAAAGTCCCTCCCGGAGGACTTGCCCCTTGGATTGTTCCATCCTAAAAAAAAAAAAAATCCATCGACCCCGGCTGGGACCAGAGGCAAGGAGCATAACCACTAGTCCACCGCGGTCGACTAATAATAATAATAATAATAATAAGTAAAGTAAAGTGATCCCACAACAGGCCCGGAGGCCCTTGGGGTAGTAGGAGGTTAAGGCTCCCACTTTTTCTAGACAATCAGCACTTTATGTCAGCCGGGTTGTCAGCCCTGCGTGACGGCTGCCTTTACCCCCAGAACAAGCGTCCGATACTCATTTCCGTTAGAGGCTGAGTGCCGCCAGAGGGTTTGGGTCAGTTTAAAAATCCTGACCCCAACGGGACTCGAACCCTCGACCCTCCGGCTTGTAGCTCAGTGCCTTAACCACTACGCTACGGCGTGCCCCATAATAATAATAATAATAATAATAATAATAATAGGCTACGCCTATTCTGTGTTCTAGGAATATTTATAATTGTATACAAAATCATCAGATAGTTCCACTGTAAGGCCCAGGTGGCGTGTGACGTAAAAATTACCTATAAGGTGAGACGTTAAAGTAAGTTAATAGAATGGAATGCAAACATGTTAGGACAATTTTCGTGTTTTCAGCATGCAAATTTGACTCGTCCATACATATTTTTAAATAAAAAAAATCAGGGTAAAATTCGTCTTCTTAAGTCATATTATTTAAGAAATAAATTTCAGTACATGTTGCTATCATAATTATGAGTAAGTTAATTTGAAAATGTTATTTATAGACGTAATGAATTGTTTACAAACTTTTACTTGGCAGGGCTGGGAATGTAGTCGCTGCTCCACTTGAAGGCCTTGGTCTGTTTCTTTGCCTTTCCATTCACAATTCCTTTCATTTCTGCTTTCGTTACATTTAACGACATTAGTTTTAGTATTCCATTGTATCATGAACAATCGATATTTATCGTTTGAAAATGTACAGTTTACCACTTCATTTCAATTCACCTGAATTCAACCTAAATGTAAATTAATTAATATTTTTACACGCTCTAAAATCGTTGGCAATTAATTGATTTGGCGTTTATTTGATTAAAATCCACGATGAATTGGACGATGTTATGCATCAACTGGTTAAGCGCCATTTATAAAAAAAATAATGTTATCTGTTGCACTGGCTCATGAAGTTAGTGTACGCACACTTTTAACGCAAAATATTTTAAATAGAGCCTTATTATTCATAATCATCCTTCATGGATTAGGTCTTTGCCTATTCCGATCTCACATCTTTTCAGCCCAGCGCTTTCTTGGTCTTCCTACCGATCTTCGTCCTCCAGGATTGTACATCAGTGCCATATATATTATGGAAATGGACAGTTAATGACAAATGAGGGAAATTTTGAAAAAGTGGTTGAATTCAAATACCTAGGAACAATAACACTGGTCGATAAAAATGAACTTTTTTTCTTTCACAAGAATAAAAATATGAGATTTTAGAAGTATTTTTCATCCTGAATTTAAATATAATTTTAGTTTTTTCCTATCAGGCAAGTGTTTTCTGTGATATTCATTCACATTTTTTATAATTTTTGATAAATTCCATCTAACTCTAACTCATTCTGACTTACCTAGAAAGTGGTAAGATAGTGATTTTCGGGCATGTTTTGCATCTGGAACATATCTCTTCTTGGTCCAACAGTAGTCAGCCAGCATATTAGAACTCCACTTGCCTTGGTACCTCTTTTCCATTGTGGAAATTTGCTGATGAAAACGCTCACCATGCTCATCAGAGACAGCCCTTAAATACAACTTGAATAAAATCGCTTCATATAAGGTAAAGGTTCCTATGACAGGTCAAAGAGAATGCTAAAATCAATTTTAAAAAAGTAGCTGTCACAAAAAAGCTGTGCCTGATGGAAAAATTCTGACTACATATCTGAATTCAGTATGAAAAAATGCACTAGATTCACTAATCAGATTTCTTGTGAAGAAAACCTTGTCAACCAGTGCAATTATTATAAAATCAGGGGAGAAAAATTGATGGACAAGATACATCAGTTGCTAAGTATGATTTGTGAAAAAGAGACTCTTCTAAATTAATGGAAAGAATTATCATGCCAATCTATAAGAAAGAAGATAAAACTGATTGCTACAATTAACTACAAGGTCATCTCATTACTTTCAACTTTGTATAAAATTCTAACAAGTATATTAGTATCCAGACTTACTCCCTATTCTGATGATGTAACATATGATCATCAATGTGGATTTAGAAGAGATAGATCTACAATAGATATGATTTAGTATAAGACAAATTTTAGAAAATAAATGGGAATATAATGCAACTATATACAAACTATATTTGCACTTAAAAAAGCCATACAAATCAATTAAGAGGGAGAAGTTGTATAGTATTCTGCTGGAGTTTAGAATTCCTAAAAAGTTAGACTTATTCTAAAGTGTCAAAACTGCACAAAGAACAGGATGCATGTAGGCAAACAATTTTCCAATACTTTTGAAATTCACAATGGGTTAAAGCAAGGAGATGCACTATTTTCTCCACTTTCAATTTTATACTAGAACATGCCATCAAATCTTTAGAGAATGAAGAAGGCCAACCATTCAATAGCATTAATAAGCTGTTAGTTTATGCTTATGACGTAGTATTCTTAAGGTGATAGGAGATACTAACGTAAGGCCTAATGGGACTGGAAGTAAACATCAATAAGACTAAATAAATGGTTGCACATAGATATATATTATATTTACTGGCTATCATTATGAAACATAAAAAATTGCGTCTCCTAGAGTGATTTTTAGTTTCATGTGATTTCCTACACCTAATGGTCTGATTTTGCTGGTTAACCAACTCAACCTTACTTTTTTAAATTAATTTATATATGCCAAGTTTGGGTTCAATGAAACAAAAATAGCGGCTGCTAGATCTTTAAGGGGGGGAAAAAAATAAACACACACACACATATATATATATATATATATATATAAGCATTACTGCTATAAAATAAAATTTCTCATTAAAAATACTTCATAGAAGCCATAAGATGGCACTGTGAGTGATGCCTCGTTGCCTCTTATGATAGAGAATTGTACATAAGGAAAGAAAAATCGATGTTTTGCAATAGGAGCATGAGTGGAGAATTGGTAGCTTACCAAAATATAAAGTTAGAGGTCTAGGATTTAAATCCCGGTTCAAGCATTTATTTTTATTTTCATTTTCATTCTTCATTACGTGTATCCAGCCTTAGCTGATGACACAAATCCATTGTATACTTATGCTATAAGTTGCAATGGGGCTGCATTTGAACATGCAGCTTATGTGGGCATTCAAGGTGAGTGTCTATGAGGTTAAAAGAAAGAGATATAGGAAAGACAGAAATTAACCCTTCGGCCTCAAATACTCTAATACCATCAGGGTCAAACAAAACAAGAGTTCAGGCAAGGGAGACTGGATAGGAAAGTAAAAAGAAGGATCTGGTACTAGAAAAGAAAGAAATACCAAATCGGTTAAAAGATAAAAGTAAGAAGCAATCATGCCTCAAGTGTATATATTAGCGTGCGTGTGTATTTACACATATAGATATGTATATATAAATTTTGGTCTTAGTAATTTTGGTGTTTACTGGATAGGATCAGTGAAGATCTGTAAGAAAATTTAAAAAAAATCTTTTCATGAGGAAACCTCAACTGCTTAATTCCTTCGGAATTTGCTAAAATGCTGCTCACATGTTATATACACAGGCTATATGCTAGAATATGGAAACATATTTCTGGCCAAATTTCCAGATGTAGAAGCTCACCTTTTGGTGTTATACTATTAAATCTTAGCAGAAATATGTACGGTATGTCAAACTCGCAAAACTAGCAAGCAAACAAACAAACAAACCAATGTCAAGTGGAAACTGGTATTACATATGGTACCTGGAAGTATGCCTAACTATTTCATGGATGAGATGGAGAAGTTTATAGAAATAACAGTGGAATTTATTTTCATTTTTAAATTAAAATCACTCACAGGGGTATTGATAGTTACATCTTTATTCCAGGAGCTCCAGAACATAACAGGAGGCATTGGAAACAACTGAAATCAGTCGTGAATTTGTGTATTTAACAACAGTAAGTTTAAATTAAATACCAATATTCTTGCATTAATACACAGATTATAATGAAATGGTAGTCAACCATGCATCAAAATATTCTCCATAAAAACCTTAAAAATTATTAGACACTTAAAAATAAACTGTTTTAATATTCTATATGATTTAATAATGGAAATTTATATGTATCCATTATTTTTTGATTTTATATGTATTGGATTTAATTCATGGATGGCAACATAAATTTTTCTGTCACTAGTGGTTAATATTTGCATAAATATTGTACATTTTGGAGGCAGCAAAACCAGGACAGGAAAAATAGGAAAAAGTCTGAGAACATTAAAAAAAAGTTATCAGCCTAACTTTGATACTCAAAAAACAATACAGAGTTGAATTTATTAATGAAATACATTAGGAAGTAACATTCTGAGGTTCTTCTTAATAAATGAGGTCAATCTGGAGTCATCTTAACTCATAACTTGTGTTCTATTTGAACCAGATTCAGTATATCATATGTACCATTGTCAGCTTTTTCCAGACTGTTGAATTTTATATTGTCAGCTCAAGATGAAACTCCCACTCCATCTTCTAGGGCTATCATCATCATCATCATCCATGCAAGTATTAGGCCGTGTAGCCTGTTACGGTCTCAAAGAGGAATTTTCCATCCAGCGCTTTTTTGGACGTCCCAACGATCTTTTGCCTTGGGGGCAGTAGCGAAGTATGGCTTTTGGAATTCAATGAGACGGCATTCGTTGAAGATGGTAGTTTTGTATATGGTGAAGAATGGGTTCTACATCCAACTCTTCCATAATTTCATTTATTTTATGCAAGGGATAGTGACGTGCATTTCATCACCTCTCCTATCCAAATCTCATCCTCAACCTGCTCGTAGTGCAACCTGCTATTACAAATGAGGCTCTGAGGACCGAGTACTGGCGGTATAACCACATCACCTTAATGCAGAGGAAATGCTACATTAGTGGGAACCCCACAATAATACCCCTCTGGACCAGGAACCCATTGGGCAAAAAAAAAATTTACATTTGCTTTCAAGTCTCAAACCAAGCCTTCTAGGGCTAACAACATACAATTCAACAGTCTGGAAAAGCTGATGATGGTGTACATGATATACCGAAACTAGTTCAAATAGAATGCAACAAGTTATAAGGTAAGATGACTCTGAGTCACATTATTTATCAATATAGAGATTTATCTAGAAATGTAAATTTGTGAGACCTGAAACTTTTCCCAGAAGAGTCTTGATATGGTTAATGCCTTTGAGAGAAAGATAATACGAAGAATAAATCAATGGTAAAGATACAAATTTTTGCCTGAACCGGGAATCGAACCCCGAACCTTTAGCTTTCTGTGCTAATGCTCAGACCACTGAGCTAATCCAGGCTTCATTCCCATCCAAGCAGAAATCCTTCCTTTTGGATGGGAATGAAGCCTGGATTAGCTCAGTGGTCTGAGCATTAGCACGGAAAGCTAAAGGTTTGGGGTTCGATTCCTGGTTCAGGTAAAAATTTTTCTCTTTACCATTGATTTACAATAATTTAATTGTGTTCATTGATTTACTTATTTCTATCATAGTAATAGCTTTAGCTTCTCAATATTAATTTAATAATACGAAGAGTATCTGGACCCATTAATGAAAACAGTGTATGGAGAATCAGAAATAATTTAGAACTTAAATAACTATACAAAATGTCTAATTTAGACACCATAATCCACCTTAAGAGGTTAAAATGTGCTGGACATGTGCATAGAAAGCAGGATCAAAGAATTCCAAAGAAGGTAATGAAAGTGACATTTCGTGGGAAAAGCTCTCAAGGAAGACAAAAAGATAGATGGGAGGATGCAGTAAGAAAGGATGCTAACCAGATTCTTGGTATCAGGAACTGCAAGTCGGCTGTGGTGGAGGAAGAGGATTGGGGAGGCCAGGGCTTGATATGGGCTGTAGCGCCATATGAGGAAGATAATGTAAATTTGTATGTGATGTAATTTTGAAATTCCCTCAAAAAATGAATATTGCAATAATAAATTGTTTAGTTGTTTCTTCACTCACTTCATACTTCTTAACTCCCAAGCAGACTCGAGTTTCTTCACTTCATTTGTGACATTCTCAATGTTGTATTACGTAATACAGCATTGAGAATGTCACAAATGAAGTGAAGAAACTCGAGTCTGCTTGGGAGTTAAGAAGTATGAGGTGAGTGAAGAAACAACTAAACAATATTAAAATAAACCTCATAGTGTTATTTCCTACCTACATAACTTAATTGCAATAATATTTTCTTATAACTTCTCATAAATAAGCAAAAGTTATCCTCAGAAGTGCAAGAAAAAATATGTACTTACAGTAAAGACAGTTTTGTGGAAATTTAAAAACATTAACATCAAATTACCAAACTACCTTCAGTTTCTAGTTAACCGATGTATTCAGCATTTTAAAGCTGTTAGGTTGCTTTCACATCTGATAATATTAAATCTTTTATTGTTAGTTCTAAATATGATTACTGCTATCATATTTAAACTTTAAAACAATGTTATTGGTTACAAGAGTTTTAATAACATACTGATCTAGGTACCAAAGTAAGGCTAAATGGAATTGTTTTTTTAAGACAAATGATAGCTAGTTATAACTTCATAACACATTCTTATAACAGTTTGAAGGACACTGTAACTAGATGGTGACTTTCCATTTCATATGATATACAAACATATTTTAAGAATACATGTTTCTGTAAAATTTTAAGTTCATCAATATCTGTTCTTTCCCCATATCACTTTAATCTTACCCTACTAATGGATTTCCAAACCAGTAAATATTGCTAATATTTAATAATTTTAGGAAGTGATATTTTCTTGCCAAAAAAGGCTCCAATTTAATTCAGAATACTACTAAAAGCTTACCTTTCACATCCATAAAAAGAATAATTAAAAACAATATAAAATCAAACAAAACCAAGACCTATGTAATAAAGCCAAAGACAAAAAATGGAATATTTTAGTAAAGAAGCCAGATATTATTCCAGAAATTCCACGTAAAACTACAGTAGCAAAATTTAGACTGCTTACAGAACATGACTATTTGGCCAAACATTTATATAAAATAGGAATCTACACAAATCCAAATTGTCCTCTATGCAATAAAGACGAAGAAATGAATGAAGAACACCTACATACCTGTGAAGTATTACCTGTTGGATCCACAATAGAGAAATATTGGAGAGCAAGAACGCTAATGGCTTCGGTGCCAAGGCCCAGCATTTGAAAACAACAACAACATATTTTGAGGTTATTTTAATTATATTATATTTAGTCTGGTCATCTTACCTCAATATTAATGTTGATTTGTTCTTGAACATGTTTTCAAAACAATTCTGTTTTATCGTCAGCTTGTCCCGACTGGTTTGATTTATGTCTGGACAAGCTGACAATAAAACAGAATTGTTTTGAAACATGTTCAAGAACAAATCAACATTAATATTGAAGTAAGATGATCAGACTAAATATAATATAATTAAATAGTAAAGTAAAGTATTCCCACTACAGGCCTCAGGAGGCCCTTGGGGTAGTGGGAGGTTAAGGCTCCCATCATTTCTAGACAATCGGCACTTGATGTCAGCCGGGTTGTCAGCCCTGCGTGACGGCCGCCTTTACCCCAGAACAAACGTCTGGTACTCATTTCCGTTAGAGGCTGAGTCGACCCCAGGGCCATAGTGCCGCCAGAAGGTTTGGGTCAGTTTAAAAATCCTGACCCCACCGGGACTTGAACCCTCGATCTTTCGGCTTGTAGCGCAGTGCCTTAACCACTACGCTACGGCGCTAATGTTTATATAAATAAACAACTTCACTTCATAGCACTGTTCAAAATGGCATCCACAGTCTTAGTACATGCACAAACACACTTTTAAAAATATTCCTGGTATCTATTATATAACTAAAGAGACAGGTATACCCATAACAAATAGAATCTCCTTGGTTCTAATGGAGTTCCACCTACTAATAATCACATTTTTTGAAAATTTTGGGAATTTTTTTTTTTTAATTTCATGATGATATTGTTTTGATGGATAATGATATCAGTTATTTTCAATGAGTCTAGCTTTTCAAAAAATGTGATTATTAGTAGGTATATATATATGTCCACTGCTGTGGTCTCGAGGTAGTGTGCTGCCTTGTCACGCAAATGGGCCCCAGTTCGATCCCTGGTCGGGACAGTTTTTCTGGGTGAGGTTTCTATCGGGGTTTTTCCTCACCTGTAAGACAAATGTCAGGAAAACTTTAAGGCCCAAACGGTCCCCGAAATCATATGGCCATCATCATTATCATCATCATCATCCTTCACCAGTGTAGAAAGCAACGGGAAGCTACCACACCCACAATTCCCTAGTAAAGCTGCAAAGCATGACATGAAAATGCTATGATTGCAATGAAAGACCTGCCCTTGGACAGAATTACTATGGATGGATATATTATAGGTGCAGAATGAAGTGGGAGAATAATATTAACTATGATTTGAAGGAATTAGATTATACAGAGATGATTGGAAATCATTGGCTCAGGAAAGGGATGTATGGAGAGCATGGCAATGACCAATAGGTTCGATAGTGCCAGTGAGTTGCTTAGTTATGCATATTATGAGATAAGAGTAAGAAACCAAAACCAATAAAAAGAAAAATACCAATTTGCTAAATTCAGATAGTTATTTATACTTGAAGCCACTGATTCTTCGGCCTTGACATTTTCACGACAGTGTTGCCAATATGGATATTCAGTGTGAGTGGCCGCTTTATGTATGCGGTTAGCAGACATACAGTTGACAACATCTCAGCAATTTCAAACCTTATTAGCGCGCTATAACTGCGTCAAGAGCAGTGATTTGTTGTGGCAGACATCTAATCCCACTACAACCATATACTTAATGGCAGTAGAGGGTGAATTCTCCCTTTACTCCTCGTATGACCTGAACGTCAGAGCCGGAGATATGATGGCTTGGGTATAAATCAGTGTAAGTTTTGGAGAGGTACTGCACTGTATTCTTACTGCACACAGCTAACAAATCTCATCTTATACCTTGTGACCTTTACTCTACGAATATATATTAAAGGTATGGTTTATACAGAATGTCCCAATAATCTTGACACCCCGAAATATCTTTGTACATAAGTAATCTTCTTGTAATCTTGTAAGCCCATGTTTCCCTTAACAGAGATTTAGGCACTCTCCTCCTACAGGGAAGAATTTGAACCATACTAATTTAGTTAAACTTGTTTTCGTATAGATGTCACTTCAATGGTCCGTGGTCAGCGTTCTGCCTCATACCGACATCTAGGAAATCAAGGTAGTACTAGGACGGGAAAATTCGGTAAATTTTGCTTAGAGACCTTTTCATTCGGGCTTAAGGATCTTTTATGAGCCTGAAAATCTTCAGACTCGGGACCCACGGCTTAAAGTCCCTCCTGGAGGACTTGCTCTTTGGATTTTTCCATCCTAAAAAATCCATCAACCCCGGCCGTGTTTGAACCCGTGATCCTCAGGACCAGAGGCAAGGAGCATAACCACTAGTCCACCGTGGCCAATGTATGTAAGTACAAAATGAAAAATTGTTATGAACAAAATTGTCCAACTATGAGATGGAAATAATATTGATGGTCAGTGAACTTTGTATCATTATTTATTAACAAGATATCAACACTAATTTTATTTTCTTCAATGGCACTATGTATTATATCTTCGATGCATTAATTAATGCACTGCAAGACCTGTTCAAAAATATATCAGTGTGCCATCCTAATAAATAAAACCTTGTTTAATATATGTAGGAAATAACACTATGAGGTTTCTTTTGATAACACTGGTCAACATGATTTTTGTCTCTTGAGTATCAATAGCTGTACTTAATGCAGTTTTTTATTGTGTTTTCAAATATGTATTCAGAATTTCTCCATCACCCACAGCTTTTTTTTATTTCAATTTCAATTAATGGATTTAGATTGTTATTTTTTTAATAAACATTTTTCGTCCATTTGTCCATTGTAAAATAAAACCAAATGAGCTAGCTCAAATGATTTCAGCTATGGAAAAGAGATATCAAGGCAAATGGAATCCTAATATGCTTGCCGATTATTGTTGGACCATCAAGAGGGATGCGCCACAGGTGAAACATAGCAGAAAATCGTCATTCCTTACTTTCTAGGTGAGTCCGAATGTTCGAATATTGTGTAGTTACGAATGTAGAAAATATTAAAGTGTTTGAAATTATAAATTCCTGTCTCTCGGAAACCTTGCATGATGGAGAAAAACCGATATCATATTTGAATTCAGGAGAAAAAATACTATCAGAATCACATATTTTTCTTTCTGAGACAAAAAAAAAAGTTTCTTATTTGTTGCACAGTGTTATTAATGAGTTGGTTATTTTCACTCACCTCATATTTCTTGAATTTTATGCAGACCTGGTTTCATTGCATTTGCACGACATTGTCGATGCATTCCAACAGTTGGAATGCATTGACAATGTCGCACAAAAGCAATGAAACCAGGTCTGCATAAAATTCAAGAAATATGAGGTGAGTCAAAATAACCAACTCATTAATAATTAAATACAACCTTATTAATGGAAACAAAGTGGGATTATTATTTGTGGAGGGGCAGTTTATTGGCCTGATCTTACCCCATTGGACTTTCTTCTCTGTGGAATTATTAAGGATATTGTCTATCAAGATATTCTGACAACTCCAGAGAATATGCAGGACCATATTGTGCATGCTTGTAATTCTATTGGGCCGTAACAGTAGAGAAATCAATCCTCTCAATCATTCGGCGATTGGACATGTGTGTCACTGAAAATGGTCACTTGTTTGAACATTTCATGTGTATGTTCTTATTCATAAATCATATGGGTGGTACTGTAATACAGCAGTAAACTCATTATATGTTTCCATTAATAAGGTTCTATTTGAACTTTTATAGGAATAAATCACTATGAGGTTTAATTTAAGATAAATTAAAATATTTCATACCTTTCCTCATGCCCAGTCTTCAATCAAAAGCTAGTGTAATTAAACAAATAGAAAAACAAAAAGAACTCGCGGTTTGGGAAAAAATCCACATTCAGAAAAACAAGAAAGAAAAACTTATGAACTTTGAAATTCCCGCGGATTCTGTCTTAATCCAGAGGTTTATCAGTCCATCAACAGAGGGAAGAAGAAGTAGTTCTTCCGACTGACATAACATCAGCCATCAAGATAGTATTGAAGATGAGGCCGCCAAGGCTTTGAAATCACGGTATACCTAGAAGACTGGTTATGAGAAGAGGTATGAAACATTTTAATTTTGATGTTTTTATTATTATTTTCATACATCTCTATGATGGATAAATCATATTTGAAGAGAAAAATTATACGCTCAGACCGGGACCCTTGGTTCTCTAGACCAAGTGTTCTATCACCTGAGCAAGTACCGATCTAAATGCACACCATTTGGTTGGCGAGAATTACAACGTATATAGACAAAAATTTGCGTTTAGATCGGTACTTGCTCAGGTAGCTCAGGTGGTAGAGCACTTGGTCTAGAGAACCAAGGATTCCCAGGTTCAAGTCCCATTCTGAGCGTATAATTTTTATCTTCAAATATGATTTATCCATCATTGAGATGTATGAAATTAATAATAAAAACATTGAAAAAATCCGAACTGGCATTTATAATGTAATGTATAATTCCCAAATATGTCTTCTTAATAACGGAGCCGCCATTCGCAAAGATAGAAGCAAAGGCTTCATAGCATTTGGTGGGCGGGAATTACAACGTATATAGAAAAAAAATTGGGTTTAGATCGGCACTTGCTCAGGTAGCTCAGGTGGTAGAGCACTTGGTCTAGAGAACCAAGGGTCCCAGGTTCAAGTCCCGGGCTGAGCGTATAATTTTTCTCTTCAAATAACATTTTAATTTACCTTAAGGTTCTATTTATTAGAGCGACACATTGTGATATATTTTTTAACAGGTCTTGGGTGCTTAATCAACTATTGAAGAAAAAACACATAGTGCCATTGAAGAAAACAAAGTTAGTGATCACATCTTGTTAATAAATAACATTACAAAATTCACTAAACATCAGTATTATTTTCCCCTCCCCCAGAGTTGGACAACTTTTGTATACAATAATTTTTCATTTTGTACAAAAATATTTTGAGTTGTCAAAATAAATGGGACATCCTATAGGTCTATATTACCATCACACTAGATCTACCAGCTCTGAGAAACAGGATCACAGTAATCCCAGCTACAATAGATAAGAACATGTGTAAAATGATATGGATTAATGCTGCATAATGTAAGAAACACACATAAAACACCTATAGCTATCTGATAACTTGGCAAGTTTTCTTTCCATTGTTTTATAGTTTCTATACCTACTCTACATACAGAGTGATCAGTATAGCAATAACACTGGCCAACATGATTTTTGTCTCATGAGTAGCAATAGTTGTACTTAATGCAGTTTTTTATCGTGTTTTCAAATATGTATTCGGAATTTCTCCATCACCCATAGTATTTTTTTATTTCAATTTCAATTAATGGATTTAAATAATTATTTTTTTAATAAACCTAGATTTCTTCCCGGAAAATCTTGGCGCAGTGAGTGATGAGCATGGGGAACACTTTCATCAGGAGATTTCAGCTATGGAAGAGATATCAAGGCAAATAGAATCCTAAAATGCTGGCTGATTATTGTTAGACCATCAAGAGGGATGCTCCACAGGCAAAATATAGCAGAAAATCATCATTTCTTACTTTCTAGGTGAGTCCGAATGTTCGAATATTGTGTAGTTACGAATGTAGAAAATATTAAAGTGTTTGAAATTATAAATTCCTGTCTCTCAGAAACCTTGTGTGATGGAGAAAAACCGTTATCATATTTGAATTCTGGGGAAAAAATACTCTCAGAATCACATATTTTTCTTTCTGAGAAAAAAAAAGTTTCTTTTTTGTTGCTCAGTGTAATCAACAGATGCAGGAATTTCACTGTACACTGTTGATGAACTTGTAGCAGGGAACGGACAGTGTAGGATTGCAGTGATACAACCACACACATTTTCGTAACTATTATACAATTCGTCATACTTACCAACTTTATTGACACAGGTGCTGGAACAGGACCACCCGGTTGAAGAGCATGAGTATTGGTTATTTTATATGGATGCAATTTCCACAATTTAGTAGCTTTTTGTAGAGCCTTAAGAAATTCCTACTTGTTGTGAAAGCGCTTATGTGATTTTCTAGGAGACTGTTCCAATCAATAACAGATGTCGTATATTTTTTTTCTGCGAGAACTCAAAGCGGCTTGTGTGGCTTCTTAGGCTCGACACTTCTCATTGCATGAAATTTGTTGAACGTGATGGAATTTTTACACCTGGGATTCGTGTTTCAAAGAGTCTTCGTACTTGGCTGGCAGACTGAGTTAACTAATATTGATCATAAATAAATACACATTGTTCAGTAAAAAATTATTAGCCATTATACAGTTTACACTTATACACACATCATTCAGTACACAAGGAGCACCTTATTCATTCGAGGCACACAATCTGACTGCAACCGTGAATGTGTGGGATGTACTTGTATACTGCTGAGTCAGCACACATTTCAAGTCCCGTGTCTGCATGTATGAGCTATCGTCAACACGTAGCACAAACCCCGCATCTGCTGTCCAATGCTATACTGATCACTCTGTATTATAACATGTATGCAATATAACATTAAATTGGAGAGGTTATTTATAGTAATTCTTAGGAAATGCTTATACAATATTTCTGTTTTGCACAATGGTTAGAACAGATACTGATGTTAGTATTAATTTCTCAAAAATGATGTTTAAATACAAGAACAATACATAGATATGTTTTAAATTACTAGTACCTTATTCCAACAAACAAATAGACAAACAAGCAAACAAATGAGACAGTTAAGATACAAAATGTCATACATGAAAACATTGAAGAATTGTGGACTGTTCCATGAAAATATTTTTTTATTAATTAGCATTTAAAAATGTAAATATTAGTAATTAATATAGGAAATTACATGTAATTAACTTTTAAATTCATGCAATGATTGCAGCTTGTGCTTACTATGGTTTCGATATTTACTGCTAATTTGTGTCAACATATTTTTTGTTTCAACAAATTTGTTTGTTTGTTTGAATGCCACCCATTACACTTCAAGTGTTTTGGGTTCTGTGCTGGGTGAATAGATGGCGTTAATGTGGTTTATTTTCAATTTATGCACCACTTCAACAGACCACCTTATGTAGATGATAATCTTGCACTGTGTACAGAGATGAGTGTAGAATGAGAGTATGTTTATGATTGTGTAGTGTAAAGTGTGCTGTGTGAGGCAAGATGATGATGAGAAGTGCCAGGACTTAACCTACAGCTATCGAAAAGCACCAAGAGGGCTGTCAGGCTTCATGTCCCCATTCTACGGATGAATTGCTATCAACAATGTCACATGTCTTCTCAAGATATGTATCTCAGAGAGGTTTGAAATTTAATGTGGTACATAATCTAGCATTAATGTTTGAAAACCGTTGAGGTTAAAATTATTTCAATTATAACACTTTTTTGTACCTTATAAAACAGTCGTCCTCACCTATAATATTTTCTGTTATAATCTTCGTTATATTATTCAAATTTAAAGCTTTTCAAAGACATCATTCATCTTCAGGAATTTTCTTGATAGAAATTATTATGATAATTTACATAATATAGTTGAAGACGACTGTGTTACATAAGGTACAAACAAATTTTTATAATTGAAACAATCTAGCAATTAAAAATTGTACATCACCACCTCTCCTGACCCCTAGATTAAAAATTTCGCAATATAATTAAATGAATTTAATAATTAAGATTTTTAACCCCATCGGGAATTGAGCCTGGGCCCACTAGCCAGGAATCAGGGATACTATCACCTGAGCCAGTACAGCAGACATCAACAAATTTATTGAGTATCTTATAAAGTTACAATAATTATTATGCAGACAAAATTTAAATTTAACGAAGAGGGACATTTAAATTTTATCAAAATAATCATTATTGTAACTTTTAAGACAATCAACAAACATTTTTGAAACAAAAAGTAATTTGACATAAATTAGGAGTAAATATGGAAACCATAGTAAACACAAACTGCAATAATTTCATTAATTTAAAAGTTACTTTCCTATAAATTTCCCACAAATAGTTGCATCCACCTACACATATAGTGGGGAGTGTAAATTAGTACTTACATTTTGTTTACACTCTTTTTTTGGATGATACTGAAGTGATTTGAGCTCAAAATTATGCAAAACATAAAGCTTACTGTTGCTTCAAGCTTTAAAGTATATATTTTTTACCATTTAAATTCCTCTACCAAATGAATTTATTATTTATAAAGTTATATTGCAAGTGATATTAAGAACTTGGGGGTTTAAAATAAATCTGTTTTGATTTATTGGCTTACAAACACAAAGACATAAATACAAATTTTTGTTGTTAGTTTAAAACTCCATGGAACAACAGACCTAAAAGGCCCTTGGTCTACCAGCTGGTTGCTGGCCTCACATCCACATGTGTTAATCACAGACGTAAAGGATCATCCAGCCAGTGTAGGTATGACATGTGGTCAGCATATTGGTCCCACTGCCATTATAGCTGGTTTTCTCAACCTGGAGTCGCTACTTATTGTAGCTTCTCAAATGCCTTATGATGCTGGGTGGGCACCGGTCCCATTCTGGCCGAAATTCCATTATAACATTTCTTCTACTGTGGAGACTCAAACCAGTGCAAGTCCCGTAGCTCTGCACCAAGGCATGTTACTTTAACCACTCAGCTATGGCACGAGACTTTGTTTTTAGTTACTTAACTAAATTATGATGATTTGTTTAGAGACACAAAAATTATATTTTTTAAAAAGTAATCCCACTTTAGACTTTTGGAGGCACTTGGGTTAGTAAGAGGTTTAGACTTCCACCTTTCTAGACAATTCACATGAGATGTCTATTAGGTTATCAGCTATGCATACAGCTGCCTTTCATTCAGACCATATGTCTGGTGCCAGTACTCATTTCAATTGGAGACTGAGTACACCCCAGGGCCTTTTTGTAGCCAGAATTTAATGGTTTGATAGTGCCAGTGAATTTAAAAAAAATATAATAATATTTTTTCTTTTCTTTAAAAGAACATGTTTAGGCCATATATATTTATACATACATACATACATACATACATACATACATACATACATACATACATACATACATACATACATACATACATACATACATACATACATACGTCAGTGATGACTCCTGCCTAAACTGTCTAGGGGTTGAATATACTACTCTTAAAATTAAGTTAATATAGTGCATAAGAAAATTTAAAGACTCAAACAAATGTCACCAGAATGGCCTAAACATATTCTTTTAAAGAAATATATATATATATATATATCCATCCATAGTAATTCTGCCCAAAGGCAGGTCTTTCACTGTAATCATAGCATTTTCATGCTATACTTGCGGCTTTACTAGGGAATTGTAGGTTTGGTAACTTCCTGTTGCTTTCCACAGCGGTGAAGGATGGTGATGATGATAATGATAAGGATGATGATGATGATAATGATAAGGATGATGATGATGGTCATATGATTTCATGGACCGTTTGTGCCTTAAAGTTTTCCTGACATTTATCTTACAGGTGAGGAAAAACTCCGATAAAAACCTCACCCAGAAAAACTGCCCCGACCGGGGATCAAACCCGGGCCCGCTGCGTGACAAGGCAGCATGTTACCTCGAGACCACAGCGGTGGACACATATATATAGTAAAATATTTATATAAATAGAAATAAATTAATTTTGTCACTTTATTGAGATAATATAGTGCTCATTTCTGTTCACTTTTGACTCTACTAGTGAAACAATATAATGCAATTAGTTCAGTAACAAAAAATCTATACTCATGTCTTTGAGTCCATAAACTAATGATTTGTGCTTATTAAAGTATATTTTTTTAAAAAAATAATTGGTAGAAGAAATGCGACAATTTCTTTTGGAAATAATATTATGTTAGAATTAAAATTTGGGGAAAAAATTGCCAAAATGGGAAAGTATTTATTATAATATATCAAAACAAAGAGTTAAGATGGTATCATCATATGAAGAGAATAAAGAAGATAGATGTGTCAAGGAAGGTGTATAATTGGATTTTAACATGAAAAAAGGAGCCAAAATTGTCATGAAGGTAAGAAATAATTAGATCAATGTAAGAAAAGAAATTGTGAGATAGATCATGGAAAAAAGAGAAGAAACTTCCTACTAACAAGGAAACAGTCATCTTTTGCATGCCAAAACTTACCTTGAAATTTCTCAAAAAGAAACATTCCATCCATCCATAGTAATTCTGCCCGAATGCAGGTCTTTCACTGCAATCATAGCATTTCCATGCTATGCTTGCAGCTTTACTAGGGAATTGTAGGTGTGGTAGCTTCCTGTTGCTTTCCACACCGGTGAGGGATAATGATGATGATAATGATAAGGATGACGATGATGGCCGTATGATTTCGGGGACTGTTTGGGCCTTAAAGTTCTCCTGACATTTGTCTTAGAGGCGAGGAAAAACCCCGATAAAAACCTCACCCAGAAAAACAGCCCCAACCAGGGATCGAACCCGGGCCCGCTGCATGACAAGGCAGCATGCTATCTCGAGACCACAGCAGTGGACAGAGAAACATTAGGCCATATTAAAAAAATTATCTGTCATTTTTAACTGCAAGGCACAGAAATTGAAACGAGAATCCAGCTATGACAACACACTGTGTGAAGCAGATGGAATCCCTGTGTGAGTCATGTGGTCTGTAGTGCAGTGAGGTGCGGCATGTGGACAGGTCGTCAAAGTTTGTGAGTGGCAGGATGCAGAGTGTGGGCAGGTTGTCAAGGCTATCCATTTTACCAATTCAGGAGTTGTATTACTTCCCTGCAGTTTAAATGAGAGTTCTGGCACTAGATTTTAGTGTCTAACAGTTCAAAATGGCAGATAAATTTTGGACACGGCCTTAGTACATCACAACTCTTCTTTGGGAGAAATTTCAAGGTAGGTTGCAGCAATGCAATGGTTGACAGTTCCCTTGTGAGTTTAAAAGAATGGTGAATAATTTGAATAAATAGCACTAGAAAATTGAACTTTTATAGGAAAAAAAAATCACTATGAGGTTTAATTTAGGATTTGAATTAAAATATTTTATACCTCACCTCATATCCAGACTTCTAATTATACCAGTTTCGAAGTCTGGGCAGCTTCATCTTCAGTAATTTCTTGTTGACTGATGTTATGTTGATCAGGAGAACTGCTTCTTCCTCCCTCTGTTGGAGGAAGAAGCAGTTAAATGATGAAAGTTAAAAATTAAATTGTACCTGTTGGTAGGTGCTGTCGTCCTCAACTTTGTTAAAATATTGTATATAAAATTAACTGGAGTGCTTTCGGAAGTTATCTTCCATCTTCTGCAGGTTGAGCTTCTGCTACTCGTTGTTGTTGTGTACGGTGATGTATACTCCAACTGTTTGTAGCAGCAACTGACTTGTTTTTTTGATGATCTCGTATAATGGGTTTGACTGGGGTGCGTTCTCATTAAGAAGTGAGGTGTTGTTTGTTTCCTTTATAATTTCAAGGTCTTCAAATATATTTATCCTAGCTGGAATGTTTTCTCAGTGGATTATCATGAGAGTATTTTCAATTGTGTTAATTCCATGACCTGCATTAATGAGATGTTTAGCATAGCTTGATTTATCACCCACGTGTATGAAATCTTTTAGGTGTTCTTTATATCTTGTATTGAAATTTCTGCTTGTCCTGCCAATATAAAATTTATTACAATCTTTACATGTTAGTTTGTAGACTCCCTTGTTCTTGAATTTGTTGCGTTCTTCTATGCCATTGCATATTATGTTGTTTAATTTGTTTCCTGTTTTATAAGCTATGTTAATGTTTTTATTTATCTTCTTCAAAGTTCTGGCTAGTTTTGTGGTTTCATTCCCGTGTATGTTAATGTTACCCGATTCCGATTGAGGGTCTTTCCACTTTTCAGCGGTTGTCCTTTTAACAGCCGGCTGCTGGCCCTTCACATCCACATGTGTCAATCACAGAGGTAGATGATCAACAGCCAGTGTAGGGGTGACATGTGGTTAGCATGTCGAGTCCCCACAGCCGTTATAGCTGGTTCCTCAACCTGGAGCCGCTACTTATTGTAGCTACCCAATTGCCTCACGATGCTGGGTGGGCACCGGTCCCATACTGGCCGAAATACCATGAGAAAATTTCTTCCCCCATGGAGACTCGAACCAGCGCAAGTCCCGTAGCTCTGCGCCAAGGCTTCCTACCTTAACCGCTCGGCTATGGTGGTTACCCATGTTTTGTTTTGTTATTATTAGATTCTCTTTCAAGTTTTGTTATATTGTTTGCATCATTTTTTTTCTTTTTTGTTTCTTTTATAAACTTATCAATGATTTGTTTGTTGAATCCGCAGTTCTCTTCATCAACATAACATCAATCGATAAGACACTACTGAAGATGAAGCTGCCTCCCTCTGTTGGAGAAGAAGTAGTTCTCCTGATCAACATAACATCAATCGACAAGAAATTACTGAAGATGAAACTGCCCAGGCTTCGAAACCGGTATAATTAAAAGACTGGATATGAGGTCAGGTATAAAACAATTAATTTAAATATTGGTACTAGAAAATGTTAAAGACATTTCAAATCTGATTTTAAAATAAAGTGACCCCAATGAATTATACATTATTTTCAAAACTGTTTTCTAGGATATGTAATTTAAATTTTACATTTCTTAAATAACCTTTAACTTCTTAATTTCATGAAACAGACCTCAGAGAAAGACTAGTAAACAGCAAGAAATATCAAACATCCCAATTTATATAATATATAATACAGCTTCATAAATAACAGTCACCCTGTACCTCCATGCAACTTCATTAAAAAAAATTATAAACAAATTCCAAGGAATTGCACCTGCCCATTAGTTTCACACAAAATATGCTGTGTTTGATCAATGATAACAATTCAAACATTAATTTCTTTATCATTATATGAGTCAGCTTCACTAACAAAAATGCTAAGATTTTGTAATCTAAATTACACTGAACAACAAAAAAGAATTTGTTCTTGGACATGTTTCAAAACAATTTGTTTTATCGTCAGCTTTCCAGACTTGATGAATTGTTTTGAAACATGTCCAAGAACAAATCAACATTAATATTGAGGTAAGATGTCCAGACCAAAAATAATATAATTAAAATAACCTCAAAATATAACTTCCTAAAATTAAATATTAACAAAAAAGAAACTTTTCTTTTGTCTCAGAAAGAAAAATATGTCATTCTGATAGTATTTTTTCTCCTGAATTCAAGTACGAGTATGATATTGGTTTTTCTCCATCACGCAAAGTTTCCGAGAGATTCCATCCTTTTAACCGGGAACCAAGCATTTCAGACTGGTTTTTGGATAACTTTAAATCTCGTATGAGATCGTTAATATCATTTTGAGTCAATAAATAAGGCTCAGATGAACAGCTTTGTTCAAAAGTTGTATCACCAAAATCTGTTTCTTCTTCTTCCTTACTTCCATCAGAATCTGAGCTCTCTTCATTTAATGTCACATGTTCTGGAGGCTTTGGTATGGGCAATTCTTCACAGTGTGGAACTGGTCTTATTGCTGATTGCAAGTCAGGGTACACCACTGTATGTTTTGATATTGACATAATCCCTTTAATGTTTGTTAAGCAGAAAATAATTATTTAAATCCATTAATTGAAATTTAAATAAAAAAACTGTGGGTGATGGAGAAATTCCGAATACATATTTGAAAACATGATAAAAAACTGCATTAAGTACAACTATTGGTACTCATGAGAAAAAATCATGTTGACCAGTGTTATTGGCATTATTAGTTGAATGCAGGTTATCATGGCCGATAATTATAATATCAAGAGATTCCGGGTTATGTGGCTGTGGTCCATGACTGGTGTTTCTACCAGACGTTTCTCCCTCAACTATGGAGGGCATCTTCAGTGGCAAGTTCTTACAAACATAAGGACAATTTTAATATTAATTAAATAAAAATAAAACATAGTTTTATTTGATTTTCATATTTATTATATAATTCAGTGACAGCTGTTTCGATACACTGTACCTTCTTCAGACATGTTAACAAATTATGAATTGTGTTCCAACTGATCTAAGCAACAATACAACAATATTTATTTAAATTTTTTAATTTAACAAAGGGGATTCATTCAAATCAAGTTGAGAATTTAACAGTTTTTTACTACTTTTAAACTTATTAATTTCTACAGCCTCCAAAAGATCTAACTTCTTACCCTTATCACAAATATGTAAAATTTCAAAATTTGATCGAAACAATGATTAAATTGGAATAGGTGGTTAGCATAGTTTGAATTTTCTAAATTTCTGTTATATGCTCTCATGTGTTCCTTTATCCGAGATATAAAAGGTCTACCAGTTTGTCCTATATAGACATTGTCACATGTGCCACACTTCAATTTATATACACCTGATAATTTTTCTTTTTTTTTTTGTTTTGGTTTTATTGTTTTTTATTATATTTTGTAGAGTTTTATTAGTTTTAAATGCCACATTAATGTTCAACTTTTTGAAGTGTTTAGAATTTTATTTGAAAGTGGGCCTATGTATGACATTACGACATATTTCTTATTGTTTTCTTTGGGTACAGGAAAAACTTTGTTAATTGCTTTTTTGTAATTAATCTTCTTAATTAAACATTCTATAATTTCAGGGTCGTATCCATTATTAACAGCCAATTGTTTAATAATATTCAATTCATTATTATATTCCAAGGGTGAAAGAGGGATATTTAAAAGACTATGAATGTAACTATTAAAGGCTGCCATCTTATGAGTATATGGGTGAAGAGAAGAACTATGGATAGTGGTATCAGTATGAGATGGTTTGTGAAAGATACCAAACTCAAACTTATTATCAATGTGTTTTATTGATAAATCCAAGATTTCACGATACCGTTTCAAAGGCCCTTTTGTCTTCATCTTCCAGAAACTCCAACTGTTGAATTTTTGCCATTACCACCATCTTATGAACTGCCATCTGGTGCCAATTTTATGAACTTGAAGATTAAATTTTGTTTGTCAGGAACTTTAAAGTTCATAGTTCTATATTTGTTCTTCTGAATGTAGGTATATCTTTTCCCAAACTGTTAATTCCAAAGGCTTCTCTAAATTTTTATTAAACATTGGAATTAACAGTTTGGGAAAAGATATACATTCAGAAGAATAAATACAAAACCATGAATTTTGATGTTCCCGGCGAGCAAAATTTAATCTCCAAGTTCATAAAACCAGCATCAGATGGCAGTTCAGAAAATGGTGATAAAGGAAAAAAAAAAAATTCAACAGTTGGAATTTGACTGAAGATGAAGGTAAAATGGCCTTTGAAACTGGTATTGTGAAACATGGAACTTTATGAGGTAAGATGTAAAACATTTCATTCATTTCATTTTTAAATAAATTTTCTTCATTTGCTTTCAAGCAGAAGGTAAACTTAAAGTCCAAAAATAACTCATCCTGCATTAAAATTGTTTATATTAATTATTTAAATCTTAACATTATTAATTTAGTATTTTTGTTGCTCAAATTCTTAACCAGTCAATTAATAAGATTTACAAAAATAAGTTTATGTTAATAGAACAATATGTGGTGTGCATAATTATTAGAGGAACTTGGAAGCCATGAAAGTGAGACAAGACAGTGATTATGGCTACCTAATTCATTTTTTCACCCTCTGCCACTGTAAACAATAAGTACAGATGGAGTTTCCAATCAAAAATTGGCTAATCAATAACTCACAGGTTTCGGTACAATATCACACAATGCTAACTGGCTAATGACAAAAACTGAGAGATCAAAAAATTTGTGGTGAAGCATTGATCAATCACAGCAGAACACTGTCTTAAAGATAATCAAACTAAATCTGATTCTTCTAAGCCTTTGTTACCATGATATTGTTAAGTTACCGGCAGAAACCGATAAATCTAATTTCACTAAACATTACTTGAAATTCATTTTATATAAAAAATCTATCAATATTTGATTTTATTCAATACTATGGCAGTCCTAATGCTCTCATTTAGGCCTCGTTACAAAGTCGTTAAATGCTATGTGACTTCCATGGTACAGCAGGAGCAAATGATGAGTGTTTTATATATGCTCAGATGTATATGGAAGCATTTGGATCACAAACACAATCAATATCAAGTCTGATTATTGTATAATATTTGAGTATATCTAAAAAAATGTTATTTAGAGTTAAATTTATTTGCTTGTTCATAAATTAATTATGGGAAATAACATAATGATGTTTTCAATTAATAATTAATAAAATGAGTCATATCATGGCTGAAGATGGGAGGGATTCCTCTTGAAAACTGTAGTTTCCACTCATGAAGAACATGAGGTATGAGGTGAGATGCGACTCATTTTATTAATTATTATTTGTTTGTATTTGACTGATTACAATTTCAAACAATAGCTATTTCTCAAACAAAATATAGACTAAATTTACTCAATTATATCCAAATTTAATGAAACGGTATTGTCAAATTGTTTCAAGACATACAAGTAAACATCCAGATTGTTAATTATTAATGAGTTGGTTATTTTGACTCTCCTCATATTTCTAGATTTTTATGCAGACCAGGTTTCATTGCTTTTGTGCGATATAGTTGAGGCAATCCAACTGTTGTTTTGCGGTTGTCCAACAACAGTTGGAATTAATAAATGAGTTGGAGAAAATGTTTTAACATCTCACCTCATAAAGTAGCATGTCTTCACGATACCGGTTTCAAAAGTATAGTATCACTTCCATCTTCAGTCAAATTCCAACTGTTGAAATTTTGTCATTATCATCATCTTCTGAACTGCCATCTGGGGTAGATTTTATGAACTTGGAGATTAAATTATTCTCGTCAGGGATATCGAAATTCATTGCTTTATATTTATTCTTCTGAATGTATATCTTTTCCCAAATTGTTAATTCTAAAGGTAATTTGGGAAAAGATATACATTCAGAAGAATAAATATAAAGCAATCAATTTCGATATCCCTGAAGAGAATAATTTAATCTCCAAGTTAATAAAATCTACACCAGATGGCAGTTCAGAAGATGATGTTAATGACAAAATTTCAACAGTTGGAATTTGACTGAAGATGGAAGTAATACTATACTTTTGAAACCAGTATCGTGAAGACACGCAACTTTGTGAGGTGAGATGTTAAAACATTTTCTCCAACTCATTTATTAATATAAATACCTCATAGTGTTTCCTTCCACTGTAAATTTAATTAAACAGTTGGAATGCATCGACAATGTCGCACAATAGCGACAAAACCTGGTCTGCATAAAAATCAAGAAATATGAGGTGTGTCAAAATAACCAATTCATTAATAATTAAAAGAAATCTCATAGTGTTATTTCCTATATATTAAATAAATCCAAATTGTTATTTTGAAAAGAAAAATTAACACCTGAATCGGGATTTGTACCTGAAACCTCTAGCTCTGCACTCTAGTGTGCTAACCATTACACTATTTCAGGCTCCCGATGCAAACATTTTTCTTCCTCACATACAATTCTCTTTTTATCATCAGAAGCATATAGTTAGATATTTGTCCATCAATTCATTCATCCAACTCCAAATTGTTGCAAGAATGCATGGTTATAACTGACTAATTTGCAATAACAAACAATGGTGATAATGTGAAAGGTTACATATAGACCAATTTCATCAACATTTGATATTTTTAAGGAAGTTGTTATGGGACAGATAGACTCACACTTGAAAGGATTCTGAATACACTATTTTGAAAGGCAACAGCTTGTTAATGCTTGTTTCAGAAAATAAAAAATGCAGTTATTAAGTGAATACCATATAGAGAAAAATTTGCGTTTAGATCAGTACTTGCTCAGGTAGCTCAGATGGTAGAGCACTTGGACTAGAAAACCAAGGGTCCCGGGTTCAAGTCCCGGTCTGAGCGTATAATTTTTCTCTTCAAATATGATTTATCCATCATTGAGATGTATGAAATTAATAATAAAAACATTGAAAAAAGCCGTACAGGCATTTATAATGTAATGTATAATTCCCAAATATGTCTTCTTAATAAAGGAGCCGCCATTTGCAAAGATAGAAGCAAAGGCTTCAAAGCATTTGGTGGGCAGGAATTACAACGTATATAGAGAAAAATTAGTGTTTAGATCGGTACTTGCTCAGGTAGCTCAGATGGTAGAGCACTTGGACTAGAAAACCAAGGGTCCCGGGTTCAAGTCCCGGTCTGAGCGTATAATTTTTCTCTTCAAATATGAATACCATATAGTCCAAGATCCGGCTGCAAGATTACTACATTTGAGTGTATGAACAAAATCAATTTTTTTATAAAATTGTGAATTACTGAATACATTTTTGACAAGTTGCCTATTAAAATTCGGCCGCCAGTATGTTTAATTAAAATATTATTTATTTATTTATTCAAAATAATTTGATTCACTTGTTATTAAAATAAATTATAATCCAGTTTGCAGAAATCAATTTATAGAGCTTGAAAAGTTTTGGTTGCCATTGCACACTTGGCCGTAAACCTCCTTGTGGCTACAGCAGGCTGTCACAACAATCAGTAATAAAATGGCGGTAAGTACATATTTATTGTTTTATATTGTTTCAAATAAAGTTCAGTTCATTTAAAATGCTGTGATTTGTTTTGTATAATGTATATTAACACTACCTTTCGGATATATTTTTGTATATACATTGTATGTTGTATACATAAAGGGCAGTGGTTTTTACTTCCCACTGCAAGGGAACAATATAAAACAATAAATACGCATTTACTGCCATTTTATTACATTAAGATATCACCAACAAGTTTGCAGCCTTAAAGGACCGAAGGATTGATTTGATAAACAAGAAATAGATGGAATGATAAGAAAAATAAATGCCTGGACGGGATTCGAACCCGGATCTCTGAGTCTGTACCTCAGCGTGATATCCATTACACTACCAGGCGAATCCAATTCAAACACTTTATTTTTCTTATATATGTATTATACTCTCCATTATTACTAGATGTCGCGAGAACTCGGTCTTCACCGCCATCTAGCAGCCGACTGTAACAAGTAAGCAAATTAAAGAGAATATTTTTACCTTATAGCAGTGACGCTTTATAGATGTTATAATTAAATGTTTAACATTGAGCAATGCAAGCTTAATATGGAATAAGAAAAATAAATGCCTGGACGGGATTCGAACCCGGATCTCTGAGTCTGTACCTCAGCGTGATATCCATTACACTACCAGGCGAATCCAATTCAAACACTTATTTTTCTTATATATGTATTATACTCTCCATTATTACTAGATGTCACATTGCTCAATGTTAAACATTTAATTATAACATCTATAAAGCGTCACTGCTATAAGGTAAAAATATTCTCTTTAATTTGCTTACTTGTTACAGTCGGCTGCTAGATGGCGGTGAAGACCGAGTTCTCGTGACATCTAGTAATAATGGAGAGTATAATACATATATAAGAAAAATAAGTGTTTGAATTGGATTCGCCTGGTAGTGTAATGGATATCACGCTGAGGTACAGACTCAGAGATCCGAGTTCGAATCCCGTCCAGGCATTTATTTTTCTTATCATTCCATATTAAGCTTGCATTGCTCAATGTTAAACATTTAATTATAACAAGAAATAGATGAGTTTAATAATAATTAAAGTAGTACAAACAATTTTTCTTACTAGCTTTTCACCTAATTTCAAAGCCACGAAATGCCACTGATATAAAATGCACATCCATTAATGAGGAAGCAGGCACACTACCCTAAGAGCTACATGGCAGTCTGTGTAAAATTATTATACATAGAAAGAAATTGAGGTCTGTATAGTGAAAGTTTGTGTGATGAGGATTAAGAGAGATGGTGTACATAGTGTACTCTTGTAGAAGCTACCAAATGTAGGCTAGTAACTACTATAGTGACAAAAAAAATAAGGAAATGCAATATTGTATCCATTTTTATATTAAACACCATGGAAGTCACATTTAAAAAAATAAATGTATCAATTAATTAGGTATAATTGGCTGACAAAAGGCGTTATCCTACTTTGATTATCAAATAATTCAATGTTAATCATAATTATTCCTGCAGAACTCACAATTAAATTTTCTGATACAACAAACTGAAGATGTTACAGTTTATTCATTTTTTTTGATCAAGTTTTGAGAAAAAATATATTAAAAAACAAATGCCATTTACTATGATAAATGAGATTACAAATTTAAATTTGTTTTTATATGTGGAAGTGAGAATTGATTTTTATATAATAAATATTTTTTAAAAGGCAAGTCATATCCCAATGAAATATTTAAATGGCTGAAGATACCAAATTGACTAAGATTATTTAAATAAATAAATAAATAAGTATGTTGAGTTGGCTTAAGCGGAAGTGTTTGAGATTCATATTTTGGATGTCCTGGCTTCAAGTTCCATTGCCAATCACCCTGACATATTCCCCCCCCCCTTAATTTTCCTTAATCAATCAAGGCAAATTCTGTGTTGGAATTTCATTATCAGGACCCATTTTATCATATTCATCATTTTGTAGTATCATTAAAAAAAAGTATATATATATAGTGTATCTAAAAATAAGAATGAAAAAATCATAGAGGACATTTTACATTGGTATTATTGGTTAGCAATTTTCTAAAATGTTGGCAGTTCTGCAGGAATAATTTTTGAATATAAATATATTTATAGGCACAAAACAAGGCATTTAAGGAAAATTAAACTTCAACAATACCAATTCAATACAATTCCCAACAATAAATGTTGTTCAGTTGTTAATATTATTATATTTTCATTTTGTACAATGTCCATACCAATTATAATATTTATTTTTGTTTACTTACACAATTCAATTTCAAGTCAGTTTCACATTTACAAATAAGTTACCGATACTTATTTATATTATACTCAGTTGAATGCAGGCTTTCACGGCCGGTAATCGTAATGTTGAGTGATTCCGGGTTATGTGGCCGTGGTCCATAGTTGGTGTTGATACCAGACGTTTCGCCCTCAACTGCGGAGGGCATCTTCAGTGGCGAGTGCTTCTATGCGTGTTTCCTGGTCGGAAGATCTACTTAGAATGAGCGCTGTGGACGTAGAGGACGTATTAGTGGTGGGTGCAGGGTGAGTGGGCGTGGCTCTTGCTGATTGGCTAATAGTCGTCTCCTTGTTGTCACTGGTGTTAATGCATTTATTTCCTAGTGTATGAAACCAGGCCTTAGACAGAAAAGAAGAAGGTATCAAACTGTCTAAGGCCTGGTTTCATACACTAGAAAATAAATGCATTAACACCAGTGACAACAAGGAGACGACTATTAGCCAATCAGCAAGAGCCACGCCCACTCACCCTGCACCCACCACTAATACAACGTCCTCTACGTCCACAGCGCTCATTCTAAGTAGATCTTCCGACCAGGAAACACGCATAGAAGCACTCGCCACTGAAGATGCCCTCCGCAGTTGAGGGCGAAACGTCTGGTATCAACACCAACTATGGACCACGGCCACATAACCCGGAATCACTCAACATTATATTATACTCAGTCGGAGATTTGACTGAAGATAAACAGGATTCTGCTTAAAACCTGGTATCTTAAAAAAGCAAAAAATTTGTGAGGTGAGATATTTACATATTACTCTGACCATGTGTTAAATTAATACTAGTTACTTATATATGGATAATATCTTCAAAACAATTAGAAAGGAAACAATGTTATGGAGATATGTGAATCACAAACCAGAACATATAACATAGATAGCTCATACTTAAATTAATGAGTCATCTTACCTCATATTTTATGTTTCTTCAAACACGGGAACTAGTTTTCGAGAGAAGGATCTCTCTCATTTTCAACCGACATTATGACTGAAAACTAGTTCCCATGTTTGAAGAAACATAAAATATGAGAGAGATCCTTCTCTCGAAAACTAGTTCCCGTGTTTGAAGAAACATAAAATATGAGGTAAGATGTTAAAAAATGACTCATTAATTTATGAATTAAGAACCTCATAATGTTATTTCCCATATTTAACTATGAATAGATAGCTCAGTTGTTTAAAATGTTATAGTTTGACAGTAAACAAAATGTAGTGCTAATACATTCTTGCTTTGACTGTTCATTTCCGACTACCCAGATCAGTGTTCTTCTCTCTCGCTATTTTGAACCAATCAGCGTCTGACCCATAGTGCTTGAAGTGCAGCTGGCATTTCCATCCAAACAGTGCTATGTAGTACCCAATAACAAAGATGCTTATGTAGTTGAATGTCTCGCAAGGTTACAATTAAATAACTTGAATTCCCACTGCAGGTTTACAAGAAGGGGAACATTACGTCATAATATTCTAATGCATGTGCAGCATAACTGCATTTTGTTTCGCTGCCAAACTATAGTTAAATGTTAACTTTGTGTTGAGAATTTCTTAAGAAATTTCAAATTATACCTCTTCCAAACTATGTACCAGTTGTACTGTAAACAAACTTATATAATGTTTGAAATCCAGAATGGGTTGAAGCAAGGAGATGCACTATCCCCTCTACTATTTAATTTTGTACTAGAGCATGCAATTAAATCTTTAGAGAATGAGGAAGGCTTACAACTCAATGGTATTAATAAGCTGTTAGTTTATGCTGATGATGTAGTATTATTGGCCGATAGCGAGGAGATACTAAAGGACAACACGCACACACTATTGAGTAACACTAAGAAATTAGGACTGGAAGTAAATATCAATAAAACTAAATATATGGTCACATGTAGGAATTCATTATATAATGGAAATGGACAGCTAATGACAAATGAGGGAAATTTTGAGGAGGTAGCTGAATTCAAGTACCTAGGAACAATAATCACAAATAGGAATGAGATGCACAAAGAAATTAAACATAGGCTCAATTCTGGAAAAGTGTGCTATTATGCATTGCAGAGACTCTTGATATCCCAACTCCTTTCAAAAAACGTTAAACTGAAAATATATAAAACTATTATTCTACCAGTTATATTATATGGGTGCGAAACATGGACTCTTACTTTAAGGGAGGAAAGGAGATTAAAAGTATTTGAGAATAAAGTACTTAGGAAAATTTTTGGACCAAAGAGAGATGAAGAGACAGGTGAATGGAGAAGACTACATAACAATGAACTATATGGTCTTTATAGGAAGCCAGATATAATAAGAACAGTTAAGTCTCGTAGAATGCGATGGGCAGGACATGTTGCACGTATGGGGAATGAAAGACTTGCATGGAAGCTTCTTGTAGGAAAGCCAGAGGGAAAACGCCCAGTTGGTAGACCAAGAATGAGGTGGGAGAATAATATTAACTATGATTTGAGGGAAGTAGATTATACAGGGAATGATTGGAAAGTATTAGCTCAGGATAGGGATGTATGGAGAGCGTATGTCCGCGCGGCCATGAACCTACAGGTTCGATAGTGCCAGTGAGTAAGTAAGTTACTTTGCTGACATGTATATTGGCGGAACAGTGGTGCTACTTTTACCCGCCATATGACTGAATTGTGTATGGAACTGTCATTGATAGAAACATTGTTCTTAGCAACATCGTATTTTACGGAAAATAAGACTGAATACAAGGTAAGATGGTACCAATAATTAGGAACTTCCTCTATTTGTTATTTATTTATGACAAAAAAATTATATATGGGCCTACCTATTTAATTAAAATTACAGTGTGAGGAAACACTATGAGGTATTTATATTAATAAATGAGTTGGAGAAAATGTTTTAACATCTCACCTCACAAAGTTGCGTGTCTTCACGATACCGGTTTCAAAAGTATAGTATTACTTCCATCTTCAGTCAAATTCCAACTGTTGAAATTTCGTCGTTAACATCATCTTCTGAACTGCCATCTGGTGTAGATTTTATGAACTTGGAGATTAAATTATTCTCGTCGGGGATATCAAAATTCATTGTTTTATATTTATCCTTCTGAATGTATATCTTTTCCCAAACTGTTAATTCCAAAGGTTTCTCCAAATGTTTCAAAAGTTTAATGTCTTTTCCGATTTTATGATTTTCTTGCAAACTATGAGCTGCAATTGCCAGTTTTTCAATTTCACTATTTTTAATATTTCTAAGGTGTTCTTTTGTACGAATTTCTAAATTCCTTTTAGTTTTTCCTATATATACTTTATTGCAGTCATTGCAACTGATTTCGTAATACTATACTTTTGAAACCGATATCGTGAAGACACGCAACTTTGTGAGGTGATATGTTAAAACGTTTTCTCCAACTCATTTATTAATGGGTCTACCTAATCAGACATTTACGTTTCTTCCATGATATCAATAGATATCCTTTTTTTACAATTTCATTTTGAGCAGAATATATGCTCCATAACTGTTTTACCTGTAAATTCTGCTGTTATTTTCCCATCCTCAATGGCTAATGTAGGACATTTCGTACTGAATTGTTTAAAAGCTTTCAAAATAATGTCTCTTTCCACTTTTAAAAGGTTTTCCTTTTTGATGCTTTAAAAATTGTGAGAATTGAAATTCTAATGTTTTCTGCATTGTGCATGCATAAGAATTAAACAATGAATTCCTTATCTTAGAAAGAAAAAAATATGTTTGAACCAGGAGTTGAACCCCAGATCTCTGACTCTGTACATCAGTGCGATAACTGTTATGCCTTTGAACTTCCGATAGGAACATAAAATTTCTCTCTACTTAAACATTTTTTTTTATTTATTCAATATATTAAAATTGTAATTATACATTTTAAGATTCTCCCATATATCTTATATAGACATGTGCTAGGTAATATACATTTTTATTTACTTTATTTCAAATGTCAGAGAGTGAATTAAATTTTTTTTATACACTTCAAGGTAAAAACCATTATTCGACCAATGAAAATGCAATCATATAATATTTAATTTTAGGAAGTGATATTTTGAGGTTATTTTAATTAAATTATTTTCATAGTTAAATATGGGAAATAACATTATGAGGTTCTTGATTCATAAATTAATGAGTCATTTTTTAACATCTTACCTCATATTTTATGTTTCTTCAAACACGGGAACTAGTTTTCGAGAGAAGGATCTCTCCCATTTTCAACCAACATTATGACTACCGGATTTTCGTTGGAATCTCCATCAATAACGTTGCCATCTGATGTTGATTTTATGAACTTAGAGAAGAGGTCATGTTCGTCAGGAATCTCGAAATTCATGGAGATATATATTCAGAAGAACAAATTTAGATCCATGAATTTCGAGATTCCTGACAAACATGACCTCATCTCTAAGTTCATCAAATCAACACCAGATGGCAACGTTATTGATGGAGATTCCAACGAAAATCCGGTAGTCATAATGTCAGTTGAAAATGGGAGAGATCCTTCTCTCGAAAACTAGTTCCTGTGTTTCAAGAAACATAAAATATGAGGTAAGATGTTAAAAAATGACTCATTAATTTACAAATTATTTTCAGTCTGATCATCTTACCTCAATATTAATGTTGATTACTTATTAGACATGTTTTAAAACAATTCTACTTTATCGTCAGCTTGTCCAGACTAGTCAATTAACAGAATTGTTTTGAAACATGTCCAAGAACAAATCAACATTAATATTGAGGTAAGATGATCAGACTGAAAAATATTGAATGCAATCATATATCTGGTTTGTTTACATTACAACTGGAATTTAACTCAGAAGAGGTACGATTTGACACTAATATTCTCAATTTAAAACTTTTTTCCTATATTTTAGTAAAACTTTGCTTGCAATTTAATTCAATTTAACACAGGGTTTTAACTCATAACTCTAAAACAAAGGAAATACTATTGCTAATAATAAAATAATATAACTTAGGTACTCTCCTCCATAATCTTAGATAGAATAACAACAGCTGGCATCATTTAACCACTAAATTTCTGTGAAACATTACAATATATGGTGCATGTCTCTTTTTTGTAACATGTGAATTATAATTTGGTATGGACATTATCTACATCTCTTTCTCTTTGTGTTTATAATTACTGTACAAAATATCTCTCTACATCAAAATGTTACATCATTATCTAGTCTTTGGTACAAATTCTATAATATAGTACTTTTTATTTATATAATATTTCTGTAATGTGAGAGCCTTGGTGTTACCCTATATATTAATTATAAAGAGCTGTACATCTATAAACATCCCTTTTAGATTTATGGGAAGTAGGTAGCCTTATCAATACCAGCTTCCAAATACAAAACTCAGTTTCACAGGCATACATGGTTCAGTAAGTATGGAGGAACAGTTTACTAGTGGTTTTATTTTAATAACAGATTTTCGATAACTGTGAATGCCTCAATTTTTTTAATGGGAAAATTGCTTGTTGTATATATTTTTATAATGTTGATTTCCAGCGGAGTAGCTAGCAGGTGGAGGACCCAGACTCTTCCAATAAACTAAGCATGGCTTTGGCTTTCCAGAACCTACTCCAAGTTCTACAAATTATACTGATCTGTCCCATCCAAGTGCATTATGACGAATGAAAACTTAAACCATGACAACCATGTTAACCCTTTAGGTGCCATGAGCTGGGTCAGATCGGCTCTGATGCTTCTGTCCATTACCTGCCAGACAATATACTTAAAAACTACTTGCAAAACCGATCACATTGGCAGGTGCGATTTAACACATTCAGTACCGTAAACCAGTTAAGGTGTTTAAAGAGACTATCGTGTATGCAGCCGTCGGTCAGTTAACTCCCTTTAGAGCGGGCCGCGAACAAACCGCGTTTATATTCGGCGCCTAAATATTGTGTTGGCTTAGTATGTCTTGGAGATCATAGATGGCATGTAAATGTACATTTTCTATTCCCGTTTGACACGTTTAACCTTGGTGAATCCCCTTTTTTTTTAAAACAAACAAACAACACATGGAATTCGTTCACCCAAATTTGCCTCCAGGCTCCAATGCAGTCGTATATGTTTCTCATTATCGCGCTGTTGTTTGTGCGTGAGTGAAACCATGGCGAAAGAAAAATATCTCACTGAAGAAGAATTAGTGAATATTTTGTATAATGATGATTCAGGTGATGAACTGATTCCTGAATTAGAAGATTCACAAAGTGAAAGTGAAGATGAACTTCCACTTCCTGAAATTGATACGCCGATACCATGTGATGTCAATCACCCAAGTTATTTCACCATCAAATCCTACTAGGATATCTCCTTTAGGTATGTAAAAATTTGAATTTTCTAGGACTAATAGTTTGTGAATAATGGTCCATTTTCTGAAGTGCCACGAAAAGGGTAGCTGGGGTATTTAAATGGCTGGCCTGTGGATTTAAATGCCCTGCTCAGTGCCCGGTACTGAATGTGTTAATTCTCTGACACAAGAGATTTTACCAGTGGGATGCAGAGGGTTAAGCACAAGGCATTTCTTCGAATCGAAAGCATTTATTAGCTACATTATTAAGATTGCAATTTATTGTACTTTCACTTTATCTTATTTTATATTTTTATTTAGTTTCTTTTAATTATGAACTATATTTTAGAATGTTTTTTTTTTAACCTTTTCTGTGTGTGAAGGGGCTCTAGGTCTATCAATTTTAGTATCTATAATTCGAAGATATGGAAATGATTTAGCAATTTTATCCATCGAGAGTGTAATTAATCCTTTTGATTTCTAGATGAGTTAATTATAATGCATGTAAATGTACTGTATTTTATATGTATTTTTGTGCTAATTTAGGTCGCTGACAGCAACCCTCCCCCTTTATTAATCCACCAGCTGCCAATAGTATAAATTTCATACTATTTTGAGTATTGATGATTGATCCCCGTTCATCGTCCTTCGGGACATGAATGCTCCCCTAGTGGGAAGTTTCTTAACCAGACTAATTTTGTTATGCTTATTTCCCTATAGATGTCAGTGAGTGACACATGGTTAGTAAATCATCTCATGAAGACATCTAATAGAAAACTAAGTTATTACTTGGATGGGTGAAGGTCGGTTACATTTTTTGCTCAGAGTCCTTTTTTTCAGGCTTGAGGTTCCTTTACAAGCCCGAAAATCTTCAGACTCATAATAGCTTACAATCCCTCCCAGAAGACTTGTCCCTTGGATTTTTCCAACTTAAATGTCCATGACCTCAGCTGGGTTTAAATCTGCGACTCTTGGGAACAGAGGCAAGGAACATAACCACTAGATCACTACAGTCAATCATTTTCAGTATAGTTTACGATAAAATATTAGTCAAATGCTTATGAATATTAAATTACTTGGGAAACTGAGTTAGTTTGTGGATCAGCTGGTAGATGGCCCCACAGCTGGCAGTGATTTGTGTATGTGCAATGCTGAGCTTAAATGTAACGGCCGAGCGCAGTGTAGAACTCCTGTAGACATGCCAGTAACTGCACAAATGTAGGTCTCTCCTCTGGGGAATTCAACCAACAGCAAGCCATCAATGCAAACCTGAAAAATACATAATGGGTATAGTTGCATTTTATATGTACCATACCATATAAAATTATGGATCTACTTAAAATATTATAATACAGTTTTTATTAATATAGGAACAATTAATTTTAAAAAAATTCAATAATATTCCAAATATTTTTTTAACTTAATAAAATTATGATTATGTTGACACTGAAAAGAAAAATAAATTCTTTCAATTGAAGATGGTTAAAATGAGAAATTTTTTTCAGATATATATAAAATGTGCAAATAGAAAAATATTCTATGAAAATCTGTTGCTGAAATTGATCTTAAATTTTAATTTTTATCAGTTGGGATATCTCCGGAGCTTGTAAGTATTTTGAAGTGTCCCTTGAGTATGCTACTAACGTTCTGCAGGGTTAGTCCTTTGGAGGAGCTGCCTCCTCAAAGCCTTTGGACTTGCTTCCTTGTGTTTTATCCCCACAAGGAGGGTTGCCTCTTCTGCCTTCTGCCGTTGAGGACTTCACTCTTGTTTCCCCGAGCTGGGTCTCTTATTTCATCCCCAGAGATTGGGCGAACTACAAAGAATGCTATATAACTAAATGAAATATCAAAAAATACAACATGGAGATATCCTCACAAAAATCAATGGCCTTCAAGGGTGCTCATCCAGTTCGGACAAAGATAATATTAGAAAATAAACCAATAGAACAAGTGGTAAGATATAACTTCGTGGGTTGCAAAATATCATACACAGCGGAAACAGATACAAATAACAAACTAAATAAGTTTAATTATATAACAGGAACACTAAAAAGAACTTTGAAAAATAAAGCCAGGAAAGACTCTATAATGAAATTATACAAGACAATGGCAGTGCCTATTATTACTTATGGATCCGAAACATGGACTGTGACAACACAACAATCAGCCAGAATACAAGCTGCTGAAATGAGTTCCTCATACCAATAGCAGGATATCAAAGAACAGACAAAAAACATAACACAGAAATAAGACAACAACTAAAAGTAGAGGAATTAAACACAACAATAGAGAAATACAGAACAAACTGGAAAGAACACTAACCAAGGATGACTGAGAATAGAATACCAAAAGCAGCATATAGCTATTCACTACGAGGAAGAAGAAGTTTGGGAAGATCAAAGAAAACATGGAAAGAGCTGCAATTTGGAGCGGAACAGGCTAGTAAATAAGCCTAAACCGTGAAGAAGAAGATCAGTTGGGATGATATTTAACCTTTACACTGCTACGAACGGATATATCCGTTGGCAAAGAAAATGCTTGCCGTGCTATGGGTGTGTATATCCATTCTCAACTCCAAATGCCTACTAGTTATATAATACGTATTGCATTGATTTCAAACTAAGCAAGCATATACTGCCATCTCTTAGGAACCTATGCCTTCTCTATAACATATTACACACATCTTTACCTTATTATTTATCACACCGCTTCACTAAACTCTCTGATACACATAACTTAGATACCCGATCCCTTGAGCACAGTGTCCTTTATATCCCTCCTCATCATACTACCTATTATTCGAAATCTTTTACAGTTTCTCTTGCTAGAACATGGAATTCACTTCCACCCTATGTCAGAGACTGCCAAACTTTACCATCTTTCAGAAATAAATTGAAAATAAAATCACTAACAGAAACAACTCACTAATACTACTTTTTAAGAATTAATAATGCGTTTTTGCATTATTTAATAAAAATAGACTTAGGATTTGTTAATATATTTACCTAATGCCTTGTATAAAAAGCGTAGATTAATTCATTGTAGTTTATTACTTTCTTGTATTTTTTTTTCTCTTCTTTTTATGCATAGTAGATTCGAGCTGTTATTCCTTTTTTTATTCATTGTATCATTAATTTAATTTTAATTGTATTTAGTTTCATTCTATTATTAGACATTAATTTCATTATTATTCAATATGACAGATAATTAATTGTTCAATGACTATTATTGTAACTTTTTTTGTATTCATATGTAACATGTTTGTCCTGTTTAATATGACTATTATTGTAATTTTTTTGTATTCATGTGTAACATATGTTTGTCCTGTTTTATATGACTATTATTGTATTTTTTTTTTGTATTCATATGTAACATATGCTTGTTCTGGTGAGTGGAAGAGAAGGCCACATGGCCTTAACTCCACCAGGCTAAATAAATCTATTCTATTCTATTCTAAATAAACTTTTTCCATATTTCTCCCTGCATTGAGCAAGGAGGGTTTTAAAGGCTGGAAATATCTCAGCAGTGAAAAGGTTAAAGAATATGGTAAACACATTGTAAGAGCCAGGATAACAGAGGAGTAACAAGCTCCGTAGTTCAATTAATAGTGTGTCAATATTTATATACTGTAGCTGAGCTAAGTTGCAGTTGTACTGTAAATGAACTTACATAAGGTATTATGAATTGAAACCTTGGTCTTCAAGAAATCTATAAATATGAGGTGAGTCGTCAATATTCCAACTCCTATTACTTAAAATAAACCTCATAGTGTCTTTGGTCTGGACATCTTACCTCAATATTAATGTTGATTTGTTCTTGGACATGTTTCAAAACAATTCTGTTTTATCGTCAGCTTTCCCAGACTGGTTTTATTTATGTTGCACCACCTGGATGTCGATGTCAGCTCCATCCTGTGGTTGGCCAAAGAACCTCCAAACAAGGTCACCCTCCATCGGAATATCAAAATTCATAACTCTGTTTCTGTTCTTCTGAATATAAATATTTTCCCAAATAGTCAGCTCTTTTGTATTTTCTAACTGTTTTAATAATTTAGTGTCTGAATTTATATTATGTTATCGACATTATATATTTATATTATGTTAACATAACATAATATAAATTCAGACACTAAATTATTAAAACAGTTAGAAAATACAAAAGAGCTGACTATTTGGGAAAAAATTTATATTCAGAAGAACAGAAACAGAGTTATGAATTTTGATATTCCGATGTTAACATAACATAATATAAATTCAGACACTAAATTATTAAAACAGTTAGAAAATACAAAAGAGCTGACTATTTGGGAAAACATTTATATTCAGAAGAACAGAAACAGAGTTATGAATTTTGATATTCCGATGGAGGGTGACCTTGTTTGGAGGTTCTTTGGCCAACCACAGGATGGAGCTGACATCGATATCCAGGTGGTGCAACATAATGCAACATAAATAAAACCAGTCTGGGAAAGCTGACGATAAAACAGAATTGTTTTGAAACATGTCCAAGAACAAATCAACATTAATATTGAGGTAAGATGTCCAGACCAAAAATAATATAATTAAAATAACCTCAAAATATAACTTCCTAAAATTAAATACTCATAGTGTCACTTCATTTTAAATAAAAGAGAAATTTAATTGAGTAATACTGACCTGAATTATATTACAACTCTCTCTTCTTTATTCTTATCTTCAATGCATCTTCTGACAATTTGATATAAAACAAACAATGTGCACAATCATGCAAAATAAATAAATAAAAAACACAACGTGCAAAAACAATCATAAAAATATGATAGAAAATTGTGAAGATTTTATCATTTCTTTAAATTTAGCAATACAAAATTTCACATAAGTTTTGGTTAGTAATGAATACATTCTCAGTATTTTAATATCATACAGCTGAACTAGAATTCATTGTAAAAGGAGCTGTTAATTAATTTGCCTCAGAGGGCAGTGATCTGGTCTTGCAAGTCAACACTTTGCATCCTGGTACTTCAGGCAGAGTCTTGGTTTTTTTATTTCTTCCCCAGGTCTTTGCCCTTTTACCCTCCTCAGTTTTCCTGTCGGTGTTCTGTCTAATGTTTTGAGTACAAAACTCTCTAATAAACTCAGTATCCCGTCACGATCATCACCACACACCCTCTTAGACACCATTTCAAAGACTTAGCACTACAAATTTTTTCTATATATTTCCAACAAACTTACAGCTTCTATTTAAAGAGAAAAATTATACGCTCAGACCGGGACTTGAACCCGGGACCCTTGGTTTTCTAGTCCAAGTGCTCTACCATTTGAGCTACCCGCGGGAATTACAACGTATATAGAGAAAGATTTGCGTTTAGATCGGTACTTGCTCAGGTAGCTCAAATGGTAGAGCACTTGGACTAGAAAACCAAGGGTCCCGGGTTCAAGTCCCGGTCTGAGCGTATAATTTTTCTCTTTAAATATGATTTATCCATCATTGAGATGTATGAAATTAATAATAAAAACATCGAATACAGCTTCTAATTTCACGAATTCTTACAAAAAAAAAAGTGGGTTGTCCAACATGCTTTCTCTCAGGAACCTAGCACAGCTATTCACATTAGACATCTATGGGGTAGTTTGGAAGTTATTGAAAAATATATGAGCTCATGCGCTTGACGTGAATGTCACATCATTTGAAGACTGGGCCTCACTAGAGTGCGCGTGAACGTCACGTCATACGAGTTGAATGGGTTAATTAATGTTCTGTGATTTTTATATTACGTAATAAGATCAATTATATTTCTTATAAGTGATTATTTCAAGCCAGTCTAATTAAACAAATAGATAAACAAAAGGAACTCATGGTTTGGAAAAAAAACCCACATTCAGAAAAACAAAGGAAAACTTATGAACTTCGAAATTTCCACAAAATCTGACTTGATCCAGAGGTTCATCGGTCCACCAACAGAGGGAAGAAGAAGAGTTTCTTCCGATTGACATAACATCAGTCGCCAAAATAGTACTGAAGATGAGACCGTTATGGTCTCGAAAATACTTAAAAGATTTGTATGAGGAGAGGTAAGAAACATTTGATTTTACCAACAATTATCTCAATGTTACCCTTTATACCACTTTTGCCAATATTTATTTTTTGTCAATATTTTTCTCAACTCTCATGATAATCATTTTGATATATAAATCCTGTTATATTATTAACATGTACTACTTCATTCATAAAACAACAAACACATTAATTATAAATACATGCTTAAGTTCATTACCGTACTCTTATAATATTTTCATTTATATATTAAATTTGGGAATTTTTAACATTATGAGGTTCAATTAATAATAATTAAATGAATCGTGATTTTTTCTTACCTCATACATCTATGTTTCTTTAAACACAGCACTGCAGTATCGGCGACACTTTGTCGTCATTGTCAGCTGTTTTCACGACTGTCAATTTTTTCTCCTTTTTGCCGGTAATTATCTAGACTGCCATCTGGTGTTCTTTTTAAGGAATTCCTCTTCAAACTGCCATCTGGTGTTATTTTGAATGAATCATTTCCTAAACTGCTATCTGTTGTATTTTTGAAGAACTTTGTAATCAAGCTTGGTTCTTCCGGAATCTCAAAGTTCATAATTCTAGTATGGTTTTTTTGAATATATATAACCATACTAGAATTATGAACTTTGAGATTCCGGAAGAACCAAGCTTGATTACAAAGTTCTTCAAAAATACAACAGATAGCAGTTTAGGAAATGATTCATTCAAAATAACACCAGATGGCAGTTTGAAGAGGAATTCCTTAAAAAGAACACCAGATGGCAGTCTAGATAATTACCGGCAAAAAGGAGAAAAAATTGACAGTCGTGAAAACAGCTGACAATGACGACAAAGTGTTGCCGATACTGCAGTGCTGTGTTTAAAGAAACATAGATGTATGAGGTAAGAAAAAATCACGATTCATTTAATTATTATTAATATTTTCATTGTTTTCCGAGTTAATTTTTAGTTTAGTTATCACACCCATGCACTAGAAATATATTCAAACAGTTTACTTACATTGTTTATTTTTTTATTTCACTCACCTCATACTTCATAACTCCTAGCAAACCCAGGGTTTCGTCACATCCTTTGTGACATTCTCAATGCTGTGTCACGTTCACAACTGATGTCCGACTGCCTTCTATCCTGCAGACTGATCTCTGCGCCATCTGATGGCTGACCGACGAATTTCCAAATCAGTCCTCTCTCCTTATAACCGGGTATTTCAAAATTCATAGTTGTATTTTCATTCTTGCATATGTAAATTTTTTCCCAAATTGTGAGTTCCTTCGGTTTTTCCAATTGTTTAAGTAATTTTGTTTTGGTTTCTATTCTATGTTTTTCTGACCAGGCATTGCAGATTTTTCGGTTTCTCCATTTTTAACATTTCTGAGGTGTTCCTTTAATCCTGTATTTAGATTCCTTTTTGTTTTTCCTATGTATATCTTTTCACAATCTTTACAATTAATTTGATAAATTCCCGATTTTTTGCAGTCTTCAATCTTTTTCATTTTTGTTGGTTTTTATTAAATTACCTAAGCTGTAATCATTTTTTGGTGCTAAAAACAAAAAGGAATCTAAATACAAGATTAAAGGAATACCTCAGAAATGTTAAAAATGGAGCCGAATAATCTGCAATAGCTGCACATGCCTGCTCAGAAAAACATAGAATAGAAACCAAAACAAAATTACTTAAACAATTGGAAAAACCGAAGGAACTCACAATTTACCAAAACCTTCTGGCGGCACTATGGCCCTGGGGTCGACTCAGCCTCTAACGGAAATGAGTACCAGACGCTTGTTCTGGGGGTAAAGGCGGCCGTCACGCAGGGCTGACAACCCGGCTGACATCAAGTGCCGATTGTCTAGAAAAAGTGGGAGCCTTAACCTCCTACTGCCCCAACGGCCTCCCGAGGCTTGTAGTGGGATTACTTTACTTTACTTTACTTACTCACAATTTGGGGAAAATATTTACATATGCAAGAATGAAAATACAACTATGAATTTTGAAATACCCGGTTATAAGGAGAGAGGACTGATTTGGAAGTTCATCGGTCAGCCATCAGATGGCGCGGAGGTCAGTCTGCAGGATAGAAGGCAGTCGGACATCAGTTGTGAACGTGACACAGCATTGAGAATGTCACAAAGGATGTGACGAAACCCTGGGTTTGCTAGGAGTTATGAAGTATGAGGTGAGTGAAATAAAAAATAAACAATATTAAAAAACCTCATAGTGTTATTTCCTATCTACATAACTAATAAAGTTTACTTACAATTCATCAGGACAGTTGATTGGCTGAGCAAGTCGGTAACCATCCCGTAAATAAGCAGCCATCTCAAATGGATCAACTTCGACGTAAGGTTGTTGGGCCAGTGTTGTTAATTCCCACAGAAGCACACCGAAAGACCACTGTAATTACATTATCTATTAAAAAATAGCTGAAACAAGGATATAATATCTTCAACTCGTGACCAACTCAGGGTTGGGTCAAGGGATGATATGAGATGAAGACCCTATATTTTAGAGGTCTATGAATGACAAAGGTGCTGACACCTGATGCACTGTCACTGGAGCGGATGAACAAAATGGAAAAAAATGGATGAGATGAGTATGGAGAAATGAATTAAATTTGTGGCAGGGGAAAACAGGAGAAATCCCTGAGAAAAACCTGCCCAAGCTCTGATTTGTCTACCTCAAAACCAGTATGGACTTACAAAGACTCAATCTTGAGACCCTAGCGGTTAGAGGCGAGCATCGAACCTCTGTGCTGTGGAGCCACCGAATGATAGGATAATGAAGAATTTTTTTTTTATTCAATGCCACCACTTTATCATTTCGACATTCTGGTATTCTCTCCTGGCAATGGCATTATTGTAACCCACTTCTGAAGTTGGGGTTCCTGGAAGGCAGAGTTACGATGCCCCAATGATAGGTGGTGATGAGAGGCCATAATCCTAAATTTTAATGAATATGTTAATGATGATAATAATGATGGCCAGATGATGTTTGGGGTCCGTTTGGGCCTTAAAGTTTTCTCACATTTGTCTTACAGGTAAGGAAAAACCCTGAAAAAACCATTACCCAGGAAACTTATCCTGGGCCTGCTGTGTGACAAGGCAGCATGCTACCTCGAGACCACAGCAGTGGACAATATTTATTAATTTTGACAGAAGTAGTTATATATTTTATTTTGCTCTTTAAGGGTTGAATGTTTGAACGCATTAGACAGTAAAAGGCGTTCTCTGCTGATAAAGTTTTATCCAAATACATTTTGCTTACTCAGAAATCTATTCATGCGATAATAATTGTAAGCTACCTGACGAGGTAACTTAAGATCATAGCTCAAGATAGAAACTTATCGTGAAAATTCCGAAGGGAACCGATGTAGTTTGAAACCTTTGCAGCTTTATCCAAGATGTCGGACCTTGAAGACTTCGATTATGTTTTCGGTATATGCGGAGAAGAGGAATTTGATAGAGTCTACCAAAGAATTCAACTGGAAGAACAGGAGAATCGGCGTAATATTGCGCGATGCAGACGTCATTGTATACAGTATTATTTGTGGGGCGTAAGCGTAAATGCGTTCCTCTATAGCAGACAAAAATAATGGAAGTGGTTTTATCGCTGAGAATTCTGGGTAATTCGTTGCCAATATTACGAAAACGTCAATTTTCATGCATGACCGGTAAGTCGGCCGTTAATTTGATCTCAGCAATTGCTCACGGTGAATCAGCTCACCAGTGACTGAAAGTAATTTGAGTAGAGACTAATGTATTTGCATATGACCCTAAGGGTCGTATGCAAATACATTACTCTCTACTCAAATTACTTCCAATCACTGGTGAGCTGAGATCGAATTAACGGCCGCCTTAACCGGTCATGCATGAATGTTGACGTTTTCGTAATATTGGCAACGAATTACCCAGAATTCTCAGCGATAAAACCACTTCCATTATTTTTGTCTGCTATAGAGGAACGCATTTACGCTTACGCCCCACAAATAATACTGTATACAATGACGTCTGCATCGCGCAATATTACGCCGATTCTCCTGTTCTTCCAGTTGAATTCTTTGGTAGACTATATCAAATTCCTCTTCTCCGCGTATACCGAAAACATGATCGAAGTCTTCAAGGTCCGACATCTTAGATAAGTTTCAAACTACATCGGTTCCCTTCGGGATTTTCACATAAGTTTATATCTTGAGCTACGATCTTAAGGTACCTTGTCAGGTAGCTTTACAATTATTACCGCGTGAATAGATTTCTGAGTAAGAAAAATGTGTTTGAATAAAACTTTATCAGCAGAGAACGCCTTTTACTGTCTAATGCGTTCAAACATTCGACCCTAAGAATCAAATGAATCGTGAATTCTTCTTACCTCATACAACTGTGTTTTTTTAACCTTTTCACTGCTGAGATATTTCCAGCCTTTAAAATCCTCCTTGCTCAATGCAGGGAGAAATATGGAAAAAGTTTATTTAGGTTCCTAAGAGATGGCAGTATATGCCTGCTTAGTTTGAAAGCAAAGCAATATATATTATATAATTAGCAGGCGTTTGAAGTTGAGAATGGCACCCATAGCATGGCAAGCATTTTCTTTGCCAACGCATATACCCGTTCGTAGCAGTGTAAAGGTTAAACACAGCACCGCAGTATCGGAGAACCATCATCAGCTGTTTTCATGACTGTCAATTTTTTCTTTTGCCAGTAATTATCCAAACTGTCATCTGGTGTATTTTTGAAGAACTTTGTAATCAAGCTTGGTTCGTCCGGAATCTCAAAGTTCATGGTTCATGAATATATATCTTTTCTCAAACTGTTAATTCCAAAGGTTTAGATAGATGTTTCAAAAGTTTTGCTTCTTTTTCAATTCTATGATTCTTCAATAAAGTATGTGCTGGTGCTGATTTTTTAAACATCTATTTAAATCTTTGGAATTAACAGTTTGGGAAAAGATATGTATTCAAAAAAACCACACGAAAACCATGAACTTCGAAATTCTGGACAAACCAAGCTTGATTACAAAGTTCTTCAAAAATACACCAGATGGCAGTTTAGAAAATTACTCCTTCAAAAGTACACCAGATGGCAGTTTGGATAATTACTGGCAAAAAAAAATTGACAGTCGTGAAAACAGCTGACGATGGAGAAGATGGTTCTCCGGATACTGCGGTGCTGTGTTTTTAAAAGAAAATAGATGTAGTGAGGTAAGAAGAATTCATGATTCATTTGATTGTTATTAATGAAGCCTCATAATGTTAAAATTCCCAAATGTATTATATTAAATCTTTATGACTGTTGAATTTTGATCTATACCTTCATCTTCAAAGTTGCTATTTATTGTTGATTTGATAAACTTTGAGATCAAATCATGCTCGCCGGGAATTTAAAAATTCATGGATCTAAATTTTATTCATCTGAATGTATATTTTTTCCCAAATTGTCAACTCCAAGAGTTTTGCCAAATGTATCAACAATTTAGCTTCTTTTTCAATGTTATGATTCTCTAGAAAACAATGAGCTACAATTGCCAATTTATCAATTTAACTATTTAAAATATTTCTTAACCAATTTAAATCGGATGATGAGCTGAGGTCGCATGACGTTCTTAAGCACCAAAATCGTATGACGACCTGTGGTCGCGCAGTGCAGAGATCGAAAAAACGCATTTTTAATTTATTTTGCTGCTCATAGATATTTGTTACATACACTTTTTCTTCTTCTACACATTCACAAGAATGATATTTAATCCCCTCCATGCCATTTAGAAATTTCCGGAACGAGTTTTACCCTCATAAAAAAAAAGTGTCAGTAGTAAGAAAAATGGCACCAAGGAAAGTTAAGGGTATTGACAGTGATGGAATTAGGAAATTATTAGAGTGTGAATTAGGCAGTGATTCAGAAGTTTCTGATATATTTAGTGATGAGAGAAGTATTGATGAATCTATAAGTGATTCGGAAGCAACTTCTGCTGTAGAAGAGAGCGGTGAGAGTGATAATGAACTCATTGTCCCGCCACCTGCAAAAAAAACAAAGCCATATCACGCCAAGTGATTGGAAGTGGGTGAAATCTGAGAATAACCCTGTTGTATATCAGTTTAGTGGTTTTTAAATCCATTTTTACTTACTGGAGGTAATATTAAGTTGCTGCATTACATTTAAATGCCATGCAGTAGGACTTGGGATTTAAATCAGATTTCTGGGGTAGCAGAGCTCGACTTTAAATGAGAGGTGGATGGGTTAAGTGTTCTTTTTGCGAGTGTCCAAATTCCTTTTTGTTGCAGTCTTTGCAACTAATTTGATAATTTGATTGTCTGAGGAACGAATTATATTCAGAAGAACAAATTTAGATCCATGAATTTTGAAATTCCTAGTGAGTAAGATTTGATCTCAAAGTTCATCAAATGTATACCAGATGGCTACCTTGAAGATCACAGAGTTTAAGAGGTGAGATTTCACAACTCACTATCTAGTTATTAACTTGAAAACCTCATAATGTAACTTCCTGTAATTAATTTATGATTCTCCTTGGGTTTGAATTTGAAGGTGAATATGGCAGCCACAACAACTGCTGCAAATAGAGGACTCCTGATATTTCAGATGGTGAACATAGTAGTTAGGTGATTAAAGCATGAAGCTGGTAATTATTTTGTTGATAAGAATCAAATGAATCGTGAATTCTTCTTACCTCATACTTCTATGTTTTTTTTAAACACAGCACCGCAATATCAGAGAACAATCTTCTCCATCATCAGCTGTTTTCATGACTGTCAATTTTTTCTTTTGTCAGTAATTATCCAAACTGTCATCTGGTGTACTTTTGAAGGAGTCATTTTCTAAACTGCCATCTGGTGTAATTTTGAAGAACTTTGTAATCAAGCTTGTTTTGTCCAGAATCTCGAAGTTCATGGTTCTAGTATGGTTTTTTTGAATATATAACTTTTCCCAAACTGTTAATTCCAAAGGTTTAGATAGATGTTTCAAAAGTTTTGCTTCTATTTCAATTCTATGATTCACTAATAAACTATGTGCTGCAATAGCTGATTTTTCAATTTCTCCATTTTTTATGTTTCTAAAGTGTTCTTTTTTTATGAGTTTCCAAATTCCTTTTTGTTTTTTCTATATATTTCCTATTGCAATCTTTGCAATCAATTTGATAAATTCCAGATTTTTTGTTGTCTGGGGTGTTAACTTTATTATTAGTTAACAGAAGATTACCCAGGCTGAATTTGTTAATAGGAACCAATGTTATATTAAATTTTCTGAAACTTTTTTGAAATTTATTATGAATTTCAGGATGGTAAGTAAATTTCTTGAATTTTTCATCTTTCTTGGAATCATGTTGTAGGATGGTGTATTCCTGTAACCTTTTCTGTTGTTTAAATTTCTTAAATCTATTCTTTATACAAACCATTTATTTTAGCAATATGTAAAATATGATTGTATTCATTATTAAAATCTTCTAAATTAAGTGGAATATTTATTAATCTGTGTAATAATGTTAAAATTCCCAAATTTATTATATTAAAAAAGATATTTTCTTGATTTTATTTTAAAATACAATATGAAGTAACATTAAGAGGTTTTGTTTATTTTTTATTTCACTCACCTCATACTTCATAACTCCTAGCAAGCATACCCAGGGTTTCATCACATCCTTTGTGACATTCTCAGTGCTGTGTCATGTTCACAACTGACGCCCGGCTGCCTTCTATCCTGCAGACTGACCTCCGTGCCATCTGACGGCTGACCGACGAACTTCCAAATCATATAAGGAGAGAGGACTGATTTGGAAGTTCGTCGGTCAGCCATCAGATGGCGCGGAGGTCAGTCTGCAGGATAGAAGGCAGCCGGGCATCAGTTGTGAACGTGACACAGCATTGAGAATGTCACAAAGGATGTGAGGAAACCCTGGGTATGCTTGCTAGGAGTTATGAAGTATGAGGTGAGTGAAATAAAAAAATAAACAATATTAAAAAACCTCATAGTGTTATTTCCGATCTACATAACTTAATTAAGAGGTTTGTTTAATAATTAAAACATTTGGTCTGTTCATTCTTACCTCTTAGACATTCTTACCTCTGAAACATATGTTTGACAAAAACAACTCTAAGAGGTAAGAATTAACAGACAAAATGTTTTAATTATTTTCTTGATGTTCGTCCGTTTAGGCTAAGTATTAAGTAACAGAGGAGCAAAGATATAGAATGTTTAAAAATGTTGCAATGAATCTCCACTTCTCTAATGAAGAATTCAATCATATTAAATGAACTAAGATGATAGCAGGTAGAAGATAATTAAAAATAGACTTTATACAAATGCCAAAAATCATTTCATCAGGTATGCAGACTATAGCTAACTGGGATTAACAATTGTGAAAATATTTATTAATTTTAAACCTACCACATCTGATGCTCCAGTGAATTGTTTATGGAGAAGGCTTTCTATTGCAAGCCATTTGATTGGTCGATTCTCATTGTCTCCAAGACAGTAATAGTCTGTAGGAAATAAATCTCTCGCCAGGGCATTGTCTGTCACTCTTACACGCAGCTTCTCATCCACCCTAAAACAATATAACACACCCATACAATAAAATTACTAAAATTTAAAATAAAATTCTTTATACCTCACCTCATATTCTGTCTTCTATTTAGACCAGTTTCATAATCTTATTAGTTACATCTTCAGTAATTTTGAATTTCTTTTTAGATTTGACTGAAGATGTAACCAGTAAGGTTACAAAACTGGTCTAAATAGAAGACAGGATACAAGGTGAGGTGTAAAGAATATTATTTCAAATTAATAGTGATATTTCCTATAATAAGAATTAAAAAGATGTAACCATTAAGGTAACAAAATCAGTCTTAAACAGACGACGAAGGACATGTGGTACAGTATAAAGAATTTTATTTTAAATTTTAAATTAAACTTCTTAGTGATATTTCACAATAGTTCAATATAAAATTATAACTTAATAGATTTTAAAATAAGAAATATTTTTTAGTATAAATTATTGACAAAAATATGATTTTTGAAGAGTTATTTTATTGAATTTTCTGCATGAGCTTTATCATAAGTAATGCCATGAGTGATTTCCAATTTATCTAGAGAATTTGGAAATCAAGAGTGGCATTTGTTAGGACTATTTAACGAATAAAATTAAGCTGTTTACTCACAAATCATTATTTAACAATAGTTATTTTAAAATATTTATATATTTAATGTAAACTGCAATGTTTGAAAACAAATGAGAAACGATTGGTACGCTTCATTTGCTTCTTTTGTTTATCACTGCAACCAGATCATACTATTTATTGCCAAAGGAACGCAATATTGTAAGAATGCACCCTAGTGGAGAAATTTATAACCAATATTATGGGTATTAATTAATTAGGGTTATTCAGAAAGCAGGAACAGACTTCAAACAATTATTTCTTCCAAACTACAAAAAATAGAAACACAATTCCAATGTTCCTGGAAAGAGAAAAGTTTGAAGTTCCTATCACGGCTACATTGGCGCTGTAGCTTGTCATGTTGATGGTTTGTATTAAAACAGGGACACAACAGGACGTTGGATTGGAAGGGAAGGAGCAGAAGATCAACTTCATTACCGGTGACCTTCCAGGTCACCAGACCTGACCCTGTGTGATTTTTATCTGTGGGGTTAAGTAAATACCATGTTTTTTATCCCCCCGATGCCTGAAACTCTTGAAAATCTGCGACACTGAATTGTTTAAGCTGTGAATTTGATAACTAGAGACCAGCTGATTCATGTGTGGCAAGAAATGAGTCACCGTTTTGATATTTGTTGTGTAATACATGGTGCTCATATTGATATAGTGAAATTTGAACTTTTCTCTTTCCAGGAACGTTGGAATTGTGTTTATATTTTTTGTAGTTTGGAAGAAATAAATGTTTGAAGTCTATTTCTTCTTTCTGAATAGCCCTGTTGATCCAATTGTGCAGATCATGTGATTTTTAGAATGTATTAACAAAGAGAACCAAGATTAGTACAGACACACTTTGGGGGAAGATATAATTCGAAGAACAACAGAAGAATAGGAGAATGTGGAGAGAAACTCATCTTGGATAAATAAATTAAAAGAATATGGCAAATTGGAGAAGAATATTTGGTAGCCCAAGCCACAACTTGGGCAGTGTGATGTAACTTACACACAGTTCCTAGTTGCTAGATCTTTGTGACAAATTCGTTGACTGTGGAGGAACAACATGGCTAGCACCACCTGAATTGCCATGTCTACGATGTCTTGTGTAAGCAATGTGTACTGTTCTTCACCTCTGTGGTGGCAATTCTGCAGGAACCTGAAACATGCAATTATATTGGACCTTAAACCTAACACTTCTGATATGGAATATAACTACATTTCAAGAAGGTAATAAACATAAAAATGAATTTTATTTGAAAAGAAAATTATATGCTTGAATCGAGATTTAACCTGATGTCTCTGGTTCTGTACACCAGTGCTCTGACCACTGAGCCACCAGGCTCCTGATTCAAATACATATTAAATGTCTCCTTCACTGGCTATAAATGTGGTGTTAATTCCCAATAAAGTCTTCTTATAAAACAAGCTGCAGATGGTGTTAGAATGAAAAGTCATAGCCTCGGTGTGCATAAGTTTATATACTCGGACCAACGGATCTGTGCCCCTATAGCACTGATATCGTTCTTAGAAAAGTACACGTCTATACTCACACCATTTCACCACACTCCCCTTCCACTACTTTAAAACAGGAGCCAGGGTAATTATCGAGTAGGGATGTTGCCAAACTTCCCCCCAGTGTCATGGCTCTTGAATATTGAATAATGCAAGGTTGGAGTGAAGTTGCCAACACTAGAGTGCAAGTACAAGAGAGAGATAGATAGGAATGCAGGGAGGGAAATGATTTGCCGAGGCAGAAAAGGAAGTAAGCTTTAATTCGTATATCCTACGGGGGCACAGATCTGTTGGACAGACAATAAAAGGAGATGGTATTAAAACATTCCAGGCTATGTGGGCATGGTCTATAACTGGCGTTTCTTCCAGACGTTTCTCCCTCAACTGCGGAGGGCATCTTCAGTGGCGAGCGCTTCCAGCTGTTGTTTCCCTGTCGTAGACTTGACTGCAAATGAACAGCAGAAAGCTGGACGCTCTTATTTACACTAGTGCTGACGTCACGTGAGTCGCAGCTGATTTATGGCTCGACGTCATCATACTGGCTTTCTGCTGTTCATTTGCAGTTGAGTCTACGACAGGGAAACAACAGCTGGAAGTGCTCGCCACTGAAGATGCCCTCCGCAGTTGAGGGAGAAACGTCTGGAAGAAACGTCAGTTATAGACCACGGCCACATAGCCTGGAATCTTTTAATACCATGATTACCGGCCATGAAAGCCTGCATTCCACAATAAAAGGAGATATTTAATATGTGTTTGAATTGGGAGGCTGGTAGCTCAGTGTTAGAGTACTGGTGTACAGAGAACCAGAGACATCGGATTCAAATCCCGAATTATTTGTCTAATAATTAATAAAATTTGAGTCATATCTCACCTTATATTTCGTGTTCTTTAAGCACGGAACTGCAGTTTCTGGAGGCATCCCTCTCATCTTCAGCCATATTCACGATGCCTCCAGAAACCGTTGTTCCATGTTTGAAGAACACGAAATATGACTCAGCTTTTATTAATTATTACCGGTAACTTGAAAACCTCATAATGTCATTTCTCATAATTAATTTTTGAGTATATTTTTCTCTTCAAATAAAATTTATCTTTCTGTGAGAAGTGATAAATTTAACATTTAAGATAAGAATAAATATTTGAGTTGGGCAATCTACCTCTTGAGATTTCCTTTGTTAGCATATGGATACACAAGTAATGGCTGCTTAGGATTATCCAAACTCACAGCGAGGATCGGTAACACATTCTTATGTGACAGTCCATGTAACATTGTTCCTTCAGCAAGCATCAGTGTCACCTGCAGCTTTGATGCTTGATCTGGAACAAATTATATTGCTACATTAAAAAACATGTTAACTCAGTTTTGAGAAATATTAGATTAAAATTGTGGAATGTAATATCATTTTAAGCATATCCTGTATTGCTAATATTAAAATATTTGGATGTTTCCATTAAGCGCAGTGAGAATTTTTTCTAGGTCCCAAGCAGACACCATTTACATGTGCCAACAAACGCAAAGCGGTTTACTCTATGCAATTTTGCGATGCAGCCAACATTATACATGCTATTTAACAAACCTAAAAGCTAACCTAATGCAATTAAAGTACTCTAACCTGTGGAAGACCAACCTAAAAGCTAACCTAACACAATTTAAGCACTCTAACCTGTGAAAAAATGCAATGCCCAAAAATAAATGGTAAGTTATGAAATTCTAAAGTACATACTCTATGTCGGCTGCTCTGTTGTTGTTTAGAATATTCGTTAAAATCAATATGGCTGCCACATCTTCATGTTACATATATAGTTAAATATCATAGAAAAATATGTTGAAATAATCGTTAGAAAAAATGTAAAATTTATTGCAAATAGTGGGAAATAATTTAAAAATATAACCTGTTGGCGCATGCGCGTAGTGTCTGCCTGGAACTTAGAAAAAATTCTCACTGTGCTTAATGGAAACATCAGCCAAATATTTTTTAATGTTTTTATTTAAATTAACATTTTCCAATCCTGGATAGAATCTAATTTAAGAAAGAAAAATTAACACTTGAACCCTGAACCTCTTGTCCTCTGTATGAGTGTGCTGTCCATTACACCATTCAAACGATGATACAAACATTAATATTTCTTTCAACTCATACAATTCTCGTCCGTCCAAAGGCATATAGCTGTTGCTTCCAACACGCCAACTGACGTCTTCTATTCAGAAGTATTTTTATTGAGAATTTATACATTAATTTTTTGTGGTAAAGCTTCACATTTTTGATGCTTTTATTTAAGTTAAAATTTGGCTCAACTGCACTTCTACTAGTACTTGATTTTTCAGTTATATTGTTGTAAACTATACTCTTCTTCTGTATTTGCTAACATTATTTTAATATTTTAAACTTTTTCAAACAAATTTATAACATAATGTTGAGTGATTCCGGGTTATGTGGCCGTGGTCCATAGTTGGTGTTGATACCAGACGTTTCGCCCTCAACTGCGGAGGGTATCTTCAGTGGCGAGTGCTTCTAGGCGTGTTTCCTGGTCGGAAGATCTACTTAGAGTGAGCGCTGCGGACGTTGTATTAGTGGTGGGTGCAGGGTGAGTGGGAGTGGCTCTTGCTGATCTGGTATCAACACCAACTATGGACCAACGTCCGTAGCGCTCACTCTAAGTAGATCTTCCGACCAGGAAACACGCCTAGAAGCACTCGCCACTGAAGATGCCCTCCGCAGTTGAGGGCGAAACGTCTGGTATCAACACCAACTATGGACAACGGCCACATAACCCGGAATCATTCAACATTATGATTACCGGCCGTGAAAGCCTGCATTCAAATTTATAACATTATTAGACAATTTTGAAGTATTTATTTAAATATGAAAATCACAATATTATGACACTGTTAGACAATATTGTGATGCTAACTGCTATTTTCTCCACAGAGTATATTACTTAGTCTATGATTTTTCTATCACTGTTTTGGGTTATCGCTGGTTGGATCAGCATTAGGGAGTGATAAGTAAGTGTACACCCATTTTTAATAAACATTTGGTAATTTTAATATTATTAATATATTTTTTAACATAGATATGGGGATTTATTGCAAATATTGGTCATTTAAATTTCATAGCGACAGATAGTAATGGAGGATGATAATCGATATGTGGTTCGATTGTGGGTTATTGCTGGCTCTATAAACTCTGGTGCACGTGCACTGTTGTTCTATAGGACTTAGAAAATATTTCACACTAGTTTAAGTGCAGTGTTTCCTAATATTTTCCAATCCTGGATAGTCTAATTTAAGGAATAAAAATTAATGCTTGAACTAGGATTTGAACCCTGGATCTCTCGTTCTCCATATGAGTGTGCTGTCTATTACACCATTCAAACAATGATACAAACATTAACATTTCTTTCAATAAATATAAACAAATATTCTTATAAAGTGCAAGTTTTATTTAAATTTCCAGAGTGTATTCTACAAATCCTTTACAAAATTTACCATACAGATTTCTCTTAGAAGTGTTTTACATACGGTATACAATTATCTCAATCTCTCTTATAATTATATAAAAAGAATAATAAATTCAGTATAAAGCATATTAATTGAATTGTAATGATGAATGGCAAATGGGAAACTTTAGGAGAAATTATCTCAAATAATAGATTTAGAATCATAAATTCTGAAAAAATTGCAATAATTAAATATTTAAATTAAAATTCATATACCTCACCTCATATCCAGCCTTTTAATTAAACCAGTTTCAAACCTTAGGTGGTTTCATCATCAGTAATTTCACGACCAATGTTCTGTTGTCCAGGAGAACTGCTTCTTACTACTTCTGTTGGTGGACTGATAACCTCCAAATCAAATCAAATTCCTCGAGAATTCCAAAATTCATTAGTCTTTCTTTCTTGTTTTTTTATGTGAATTTTTTCCCAAACCATGAGCTCTTTTGGTTTTTTATTTAATTAAATAAATTCCCAGGGAATTTGGAGGTTCATTAGTTCACCAACAGATGGAGTAAGAAACAGTTCTCCTGGATGTCAGAACATCAGTCGTGAAATTATTGTCGATGAAACAGCCTAGGTTTTGAAACTGGTTTAATTAGAAAATTGGATATGAGGTGTTTAATATTAATTTCCACTAACAGATCGCGATTTTTTATATATTTATTCACTCATTAGAAAGTCCTTGTACCACATAATATCTCCTCCTGGCACGACAGGCCTTCCAGCCAGCTGCTGGCCTCACATCCACATGTGTCAATCACAGAGGTAAATGATCATCAGCCAGTGTAGGGGTGACATGTGGTCAGCATGTTGAGTCCCCCAGCCGTCATAGCTGGTTTTCTCAACCTGGAGCCGCTACTTATTGTAGCTACCCAAATGCCTCATGATGCTGGGTGGGTACCGGTCCCATACTGGCCGAAATACCATGAGAAAATTTCTTTCCCCATGGAGACTCGAACCAGTGCAAGTCCCATAGTTCTGCACCAAGGTTTTCTGCCTTAACCACTCGGCTACGGCGCAGGGCACCACATAATATTCTTTACTCATTTTATATTGTTAGGTGAGAAAGTAGGCAAGTAAACATCAGATTGGTTTATAGTTTAATGGATAATCTGGAGCCCTGTAAGGATAAGGAATGTTGGCTGTTTGGAAAATGACTAATGCATGTTTTCCACTGTATATGTAGCAATTTTAGGTTAAAATATCTCAACTTTTCATTTAATTGTAGGTAATGTCTCTCATTTTTGGGGGAAAAAAAAATCAACAGAAATCAATTCCTCAGGTAATTATTCATACATTGCAATAATAATCTATGTGTTTTTCTTTTAATCCCTATTTCTTGTAGGTGGACTCCTTGCATAGAATTACAGCAGTGTTGAATAATATTTCATATTTTTATAGAACATAAATTGACTTGAGTCATTTTCAACAAGAGTATATGTTTAATTTTTGCCTCACATGAACTTGCCTGATACAGTTTTGACGAGCACTTCTGAATGGTTTCCAGTTTTCTTCATTTTTATATTCCCCTCTGTAAACTCTTCCGAATGTTCCCTCGTGAAGCAAAGTTTGTGGCGTTATAGTTCTGCTCGGCGTCGCTAGATCTCGCAGCCTGCCGGCTGGATCTTGCATTCGCGGATCATGTAGTGTAACCTGTTGGAATTAACATGTATTACATCAATATAAACATAATGAAATGATCATGCATCATATTTGTTTTTCGAAAAAAAGCTAATTTGTTATCTTTAACCATCAATGCAAAAAAAAAAAAAAAAATCACATAACACCGTGGTTTATTAGGTCGGATTATATTAATCCTTTTATTGTAGAGAATAATTTACGTTTGTTTCCTTGGCAGGGAAATTATAACGAATGCAATATCACCGATAGGCTATACGCTATTTATTACAGTTAATGCAGTATGCACTATTATTACAGGTTAGACTCGTTGACTGTATTTATACTGTATAATATTAAAGTCTTCTGGAGATGCCTCTAGAGTCGATCCTGGTAGACTAGTTGGTTACCGTGTTTCCCTCTAGTTCCGAGGTTCAAATCTGGTTGGATTCGATAATTTTTTATTGGCCTAAAAAACCCTGAGCATGGCTTTTTTCATAAGAAAAGTAAAGCCGTGGCCGCGTATTATAGATGCATGAAACTTAAAGTACGAACAAACAAACATTAATTTTTATATAGGCCTATTAGATAAAGATTGTGTAATTCAAAGCAAATTTAAGTAATTTCTTTTCATTAATTTTTCTGCTGTTGTAGGAAACAGTTTTAATAAATTGAACACATGTATATTGTAGGATACTAATTGCCAATTGATCAGTCTCATGGGCTAATGGTTAGCGGTTCTGACTAGAGTTCACGAGGTCCCGGGTTCGATTCTCGGTCAAACCATAGGAATACTTCCTTAAAGGGAATTATTCCTGTGGTTGCCCATGGTCTGGAATTTAGGTTAAGAACTCTCCTGGCGCTTCATTATCATAAGTAATGCCACGAGTGATTTCCAATTTATCTAGACAATTTGGAAATCAAGAGTGGCATTTGTTAGGACTATTTAACGAATAAAATTAAGCTGTTTACTCACAAATAATTATTTAACTATAGTTATTTTAAAATATTTATATATTTAATGTAAACGGCGATGTTTGAAAACAAATGAGAAGCGATAGGTACGCTTCATCTGCTTCTTTTGTTTATCACTGCAACCAGATCATACTATTTATTGCCAAAGGAACGCAATATCGTAAGAATGCTCTCTAGTGGAGAAAAAATGAAACACATCAAACTGTATATTAATTCATTTCTGATGTCGTATGATGTAAATATGACAATTATATTTTTCTGGATTGTTACCTGGGAAAAAATACATTTAAGAAAGTGCAAACAGTGGTTTCTTTTTTTGGTGGTATAATCAATTGCTACAAATGTTTTTATATTAACTCCCGCATGCGGCATGTGTTGACATTCATGCACTATATATACAATGTGGTTAGCCGTATTTTCTGGGTGAGGTTTTTCTCGGGGTTTTCCTCACCTCTTCTGGGTGACCAAAAAATCAAAATAAATGTTGATATAAAATGGGATCCCCTCCCCCCGCAGGGTCAAAGAAAGATGTGTTTAAATTTCGGTCTGTTAATAGTATTGTAATTGCTCCTGTAAGACAAATGTCAGGAAAACTTTAAGGCCCAAACGGTCCCCGAAATCATATGGCCATCGCAATCATCATCATTTATATTCATCTTAGGTTAAGCTTAGGATTAGGGACTCTCCTGGCGCACCACTATCATCATCATCACCCATCATATCATCGGGGCAACGTAACCCCGCCTTCCAGGCGCCCCAACCTCAGAAGTGGGTTACAAGTACGCCATGCCAGGAGAGAAACCAGGAATGTCGAAAGACAAACCTGGGGCATTTGAGAAAAAAAATTAATTCTGATAGAGCTCTTAGCTATATTATTTGATTATATTATATTTATACAGCCAATATCATCATCATCACCCATCATATCATCGGGGCAACGTAACCCAGGCGCCCCAACCTCAGAAGTGGGTTACAAGTACGCCATGCCAGGAGAGAAACCAGGAATGTCGAAAGACAAACCTGGGGCATTTGAGAAAAAATAATTCTGATAGAGCTCTTAGCTATATTATTTGATTATATCATATTCATACAAACATTTATTTAAATACGAACCGTATCAACTTGTTTTAAGAACTACTGCATATGCTAATATCTGTGATCAGATCCAAAAATCAATGCAAAGCAATTATGAGCAAATAAAACGGCTGTAGTTATTGAATTAGTTTCAACTGACAGAACAATTTCCACATGCAGCACGAGCTCGCATAATTTTCATACTGCGTCAGGATAAGTTTTTACATTCCGCCTGTACGAATCTAATTATTCCATCTGTACATTCCATCATCCGCCTCTGTTTTTTGTTTCCCTTTGTGATATGTATACACAGACTATTTAATAATAATAATAATAATAATAATAATAATAATAATAATAATAATAATAATAATAATAATAATAATAATAAATAATAATAATAATAATAATAATAATAATAATAATAATAATAATAATAATAATAATAATACTAATAATAATAATAATAATAATAATAATAGTAACAATAACAATAATAATAATTAATAATAACAATAAATAATAATAATAATAATAATAATAAATAATAATAACAATAATAATAATAATAATGGCAATAACAATGATAGTATATTATGTAAACAAAAAATTAAGAATGACAATAAGCTTAAAAAATTGTTTATATTTGACAACACTGAGCAACGAAAAATAAACTTTTTTTGTCTCAGAAAGAAAACATTTGAGATTCTGACAGTATTTTTTCTCCTGAAATCAAATATGATATAGATTTTTCTCCATCACGCAAGGTTTCTGAGAGACAGGAATTTATAATTTCAAACACTCTAATATTTTCTATATTCGTAACTATACAATATTCGAACATTCGGACTCACCTAGAAAGTAAGAAATGACGATTTTCTGCTATATTTCGCCGGTGGAGCATCCCTCTTGATGATCCAACAATAATCGGCCAGCATATTAGGATTCCGTTTGCCTTGATATCTCTTTTCCATAGCTGAAATCATTTGAGTTAGCTTATTTGGTTTTATTTTACAATGGACAAATGGACGAAAAAACGTTTATTAAAAAATAATTATTTAAATTCATTAATTGAAATTGAAATAAAAAAACTGTGGGTGATGGAGAAAACACGGTAAAAAAACTGCATTAAGTACAACTATTGGTACTCATGACACAAAAAACATATTGACCAGTGTATTTTATAGGAGATTTAACGTGTTGTTCCGACTGGGATCACAGGTTCAAATCCTGGTTGTTCCAGAAGGGTATTGATGGTGGGATATTTTAACATATCTGTTGGTAATAATTTATTTCAGTTTCCTCTTTATGTTATGATATCAATTCTAAGTCAGAGGGCAAGTTCTAGGCATATGTTTCGTAAATATCATTTCTTTATTTCAATTTCCACACATCTCTAACACGTGGCAACTTTACCATTTTCTCTCAGAAGAAAAACACGTCCTACAGTTATCTTCCGCGGGAAAAAAAATAATAACTAGTCGGCCGCGATGGTCTAGTGGTTATGTTCCTTGCCTCTGGTACCGAGGGTCGCGGGTTCAAGCCCAGCCAAGCGGTCGGTGGATTTTTTAGGATGGAAAAATTCAAGGTGAAAATCCTCCGAGAGAGACTTTAAGCCGTGGGTCCTGAGTTTGAAGATTTTCAGGCTGGTAAAAGAACCGCACGTCCCGCGCCTTAGCCGAATGGTTAAGGCGATATACCTTGGCGCAGAGCTACGGGACTTGCGCTGATTGGAATTCTCATGGGGGAAAATTTTTCTCATGGAATTTAGGCCAGTATGGGATCGGTGCCCATCCAGCATCGTGAGGCATTTGGGTAGCAATAATAAGTAGCGGATCCAAGTTGAGAAAACAACGGCTGGAGGTCCGAAAATGCTGACCATATGTTGCCCCTAGACTGGCTGAATGATCGTCTATCTCTGCGATTAACATCGGTGGATGTGCCCAGCAGCTGGCTGGTAGGCCAAGGACTTTCTAGGCCTGTCGCGCCATGGAGTTTTTTAAAAGAACCGCAAGCCTGAATAAAAATACCTCTGTGTAAAATTTACCGAACTTCATCCTAGTAGTACCTTAGTTACCTACTAGATGTCTCATTAGGTCGATATGTTGATCCCATATCATTCATGACATCTAGGAAAATATTCATTCATTTTGAGAATTTTCCTCATCATTGAGGGTTTTCCCCAACCAATCTTAGTAATTAACATGAATTTAAAATAATAAATAAATGTAAATGACTACTGACTTATAGACTATCAGTTTGCAACAAACATTCACAAATTTTCCTTAATTAAAATTCTCCATCGTTCTCTGTCCTCTGTGTCTTCATCTGTTACACCAAATTTCCACATTGAATTTTGAATGTTGTTCTTCCAGGTTGTTCTAAGTCTTCCATTTCTGTTCCTTCTTTCAATTTTCCATGCATAGACGGCCTTTGGCAGTCTTCCATTCTGCATTCTTCTTACATGTCCATACCATTTTAGCCTTCTGTGTTCAATCTCATCCATTATATTTCTTTCTGCATTCATCCATTTTCTAATTACTGTATTTCTAATTTTTTCCAGTAGAGATTTTCTGGCAGCTCTTCTCCAAAAATCCATTTCAACGGAGGTTATTCTGTTGACATGTTGTTGTGTCATTGTCCAAGCTTCCGATCCATATAACATTATTACAGGAAAACCAGCTAATACGCCCAAATAAATGAAAATTAATGTGCTTTTATGTTTAGTTGAATAAGTAAATGAAAAATAATTAAACATTTATATTTTTTAGATACCCCGTGCTGATTACCCGGCGTTGCCCGATAATCTACTATCCCGATCTTCTTGACAAAAATGAAGCTGAAATACGAAAATGAATGTATTTTACGTTTAGTTAAATAAGTAACAGGAAACATTTGTATCATAATTATTTTTAGACACCCCGTGCTGTTTACTCGGCGTTGTCAGGGAATCTACTCATCCCGATCTTCTTGGCATAAATGAGCTGAAAGACAAACATTAATGTACTTCTTGTGATTAGTTGAATAAGTAAAGTGAAAAATAATTATAAATATATATCGTAATTATTTTTAAGATTCCCCGTGCTGATTACCCGGTGTTGCCCGGGAATCTACTTATCTCGATCTTCTTGGCATAAATGAAAGACAAAATGGTTATTGAGAGTTATCCGTAAGACAAACATATACTGTGGCGGACTTTTTTGTAGAGCTTTTTGGGATATTCGATTCTGTGTAGCCTACATTAATTTTGTGTATTTATTATGGTTTAGGCAGCGTAAGCCATTTAAGCGTGCAAAGAACTACTTTTTTCACGTTTTCCACTATAAAGGGCGATTTTTAAGGGTGTAGCAGTTGAGTATCACAACTCTCTTATGACCTATGTTCATCCCGGGAATCTCCTGAGCATTTTGCAAAAAGCCCCATTACAATCGGATTAACCGTATGGCCGAGCATAAAGTACAAACAAACAAACAAAACAAACAAACAAACATTCATTTTATATATTAGATAATGTTTACTAAATTAAATTGGTCTAGTAACTCCTGGCAAAGGAGAGGTCATCATCATCATCATCATCATCATCATCATCATCATCATCATCAACAACAACAACAAGGATTAAGCCCAATGGCCTGTTCCGATCTCATTATAGGTCGAATTGGTCCTTCCATCTCTTCAATGGTCTTCCCAACATTCTTCTCCCTTTTGGTTTATAATTATACATTCTTCTTGGTATGCGCTGTTCATTCATTCGTAATACGTGCTGAAGATAAGCATTTTGATAATATTTTATTCTTTCACAGAGATTAAATACATTAAGTTCTGTTTTTATATCTTCGTTTTTCTTTTATCGATCCTTTGGTATCCTGCTATTGCTCTCAACATCTTCATTTCAGCAGCCTCTATTTGTTTACTATCTGCCTTTGTTAATGTCCAGGTTTCACATCCATAGATAAGAGATGGAACTGCCAGTACTTTGTAAAACTTCAAAATAGTTTATTTTCTAGTCTTATTCAATAAACTGCGTTTAATTGTGCCACATAGATAATTGAATCGTTGTATTTTAATGTGTACAAAGGAGAGGTTAAGATTGAATTTGGGATGTTACACTATTGTAGATGTAGAAAAAAAGCGCTATCGATTTTGACTGTAACTGAACGTACAAATAACGTATATTAATTGCATTCTCGTATGTAATTTTGATACATATATTACATTTTATGACGTTAGGAGTATTGTATGAGGGAAAGTTCGTGATATAGAGGTTTAATTTGTCCAACAAATAGGCCTAGTATCATTTCGTGTTTACTGCTGTCGACGTAAAGTATATGTTTATATAAGGGCCAATGAAGCGCATTTCTCCCCCTAAGAGATAACTTTTATGGTATTAAAGCAATACACTTGAATCCAGTGGTACATTTTCTTCCCCCGGGAGGGCGGAGGGTGAGGTGGAAGACTCCTTTATAAGCTGAAACCGACTCTGTGTCTCTATCGCTATTTGTTGATTATCATTTGTTTTGTTTTATAATACTCTCATATTTTCATTTCATAAAGGAATCAAATTTACTCGCTTTTTTATTGCAATTCACTTGTTTTTATGTTTGTGACATTTTTATTGTTTTCTTTTGTTACTATTTGTATCAAATCTACTTTTTTAAATGATGGTTTCAATTTATCATATATTACAATTGAAGATATTAATGACAAAATAAATACATTTAATCTAATGTGTGGCACTATTAAAAGAATCCTTAAAACACAAGAAAAGAAACAAAAATGAAATTTTATAAAGTAATGGCTGTTCCTGTATTGATGTAGGCCTATGGATCAGAATGTTGGACGATCACTAAAAGACAAGAACAAAGATTGGAAGCAGCTGAGATGAGATTTTTAAGAAATATAGCAGGATATAGGCCTACTCTGCTGGATAAGAAAAGAAATGAAGATATAAAAAAGGAAAATGCCAGTTTTCAAACTGACAGACCAAATAATTAAATATAGAAACGCCTGAAAGAACATGTTGATAGAATGCCAGAAGAAAGATTTCCAAAATTATTGCTAAATTATAAACCACACTCCGAAGAAGAAATGATGGACGCCCACATAGAAGATGGTCTGAACAATTTTAACAATTCTAGCTTTCATGAAACCGAAAAAAAAGAGCCAAAAGGCTTAAAATCTCTGGATGATGATGATGATGATGAATTTATAACTATAGTCTGTCCGTAGAATCTGTAGAGAAATTCCCCCAGCTTTCAGATTAGATATTTTTCTCGCCTGAAGCTGAAGAGCGAAATGAGCAATGTCACGTGATATGTTCTCCCTCTGCACTTCCTTTCGTTGCCTCATTGGACGTGCATTTTTGGCCGCCTCCTGCGTACCTGGCTTATTTTGAACAACTTCTCTACAGATTCTACGAACAGACTGTACGTGTGCTCAAATATTGTTTTGTATTGCGATATCGTGTTGGAAAATGCCGGCATTTCTTTAGCGGCGGCAGTTTGTCTCGGCCAAACGTATGCTTACAATTTCATAAACATTTCTTCCAAGAAATATTCCAATATCTGCAAAATTTTTTTAGAATATCGATTGCCATTCTATTTTATTTGAATACAAGTTGGTTGCACATATCTTTACGATTTCCCGTCTATTTCCTGGTTGCTTTCAAATTTCCCGACTTATTCCCAGGTTTCAAGATTTTTCCGAATGCCGGAGACTCTGTAGAAGTAAATTATTTCACGTTTAAAATTATCTTTAACGGTTACGCTATTTTTTTATTTTGTCAGTTGGCAATAGTGGTTGAATCAGTCTTCATTTATTACATTGTTGTAGGTAATATTAAAAATGCCTGAATACACATTCATAACTGCGAGTTTATACAATCTTTATATAGGCCTATAAAATTCAGTCTGCGTATATTTGTGGCTACTAAACCCTGCAACCAATCTTTATAAAAATGTGTACATAGGCCTACACGTTTTCAATCTGTTAGTGACTACTAGGCTAAACCCCTCAACCGATCTTCAGAAAAATTTGTACATACACGTTTTCAAGTACGCCGAGTGTTAGCCGCGATCTATTATGTTCTAAAACCTTTAGGTGTAGGAGTTCACCTGAAACGAAAATTAAAAAGTCGCTCTAGCGGCCCCAATTTTCCATTTTTCACAACAAAACTCAGTATATGCAATTAGAATGAAACGTAGCAGGTATTATCCAAAACTCGGCGAAATCCGACCATTAGAGGTGAGAATTTACCTGAAACCCGAAAATAAGAATCGACTCTAAGCAAACCGCTATGTTCGGTTCATAATTTTGTGTGTAGGCCTACGCATTTTGATGTTAAACTGAAAAAATATAAAACTATTATTCTACCAGTTATATTATATGGATGCGAAACATGGACTCTTACTTTAAGGGAGAAAAGGAGATTACGAGTATTTGACAATAAAGTTCTTAGGAAAATTTTTGGATCAAAGAGAGATGAACAGACAGGTGAATGGAGAAGACTGCATAACAGTGAATTACATGGTCTTTATAGGAAGCCAGGTATAATGAGAGCAGTTAAGTCTTGTAGACTGCGATGGGCAGGATATGTGGCACGAATGGGGAATGAAAGACGTGCATGGAAGCTTCTTGTAGGAAAACCAGAGGGAAAACGCCCAGTTGGTAGACCAAGAATGACGTGGAAGAATAACATTAACTATGATTTGAGGGAAGTAGATTATACAGGGGATGTTTGGAAAACATTGGCTCAGGATAGCGATGTATGGACAGCTTATGTCCGCGCGGCCATGAACCTACGGGTTCGATAATGCCAGTTAGTTAGTTAGTTAGTTATACGCATTTTGAGGTACGGCGAGTGTTTAGCTGCTATTATGCTTTAAAAGTATCTGGTGTATAAGTTTACCTGAAACGAAAATTTAAAAATCACGCGTATTTAACTTATTTAGGCGCTGCAGCGCACGCCGGGTATTAGCTAGTGATTAATATTTTGTAGCATATATTTTAAATCCAGGCGACTCCTTGGCGCAAGTGGTTAGACACTCGCTTCTGACCGCTAGGATCCCGAAATCGAATCTCGGTCACTCCAAGTGGGTTTCGTGGTGGACAAAACGGAGCTTGGGCAGGTTTTTCTCGGGGGTTTCTCCCATTTCCCCTGCCATAATTTCATTCCACCATTTCTCCATACTCATCTCGTGCATTTCGTTTCATTTCGTTCTTCTGCCCCCGTGATGGCGTGTCAGGGATGCTCGGCCGGCACTCTTGTCATTCACAGACCTCTATATAGGGATCTCATCTCATCCCTCGACCCGAACCTGGGTTGGACACGAGTTGAGGATTTTTAATATTTTAAATCCAAATTAAGAAAATCATCTATAACGGCTGGGGGAGCCGACATGTTGACCTTATGTTACCCTTGTACTTGCCGGACATCCACTTTTGTGATTAACAGACGCGAATGTGAGACCAGCAGCCAGGTGGTAGCGCAAGGGCGTTCTAGACCTTTCGCACCATGGAGTTGGTTAGTTTTTATATATTTTTAATTTGTTATTTTTCATTGCTATAGGTCTATCAGATTAACTAACTAACTAACTCACTGGCACTATCGAACCAGTATGTTCATGGCCGCGCGGACATAAGCTCTCCATATATCCCTATCCTGAGTCAATGTTTTCCAATCATCCCCTGTATAATCTACTTCCCTCAAATCATAGTTAATGTTATTCTCCCACCTCATTCTTGGTCTACCAACTGGGCGTTTTCCCTCTGGTTTTCCTACAAGAATCTTCCATGCACGTCTTTCATTCCCCATTCGTGCCACATGTCCTGCCCATCGCAGTCTACGAGACTTAACTGTTCTCATTATATCTGGGTTCCTATAAAGACCATGTAATTCACTGTTATGCAGTCTTCTCCATTCACCTGTCTGTTCATCTCTCTTTGGTCCAAAATTTTTTCTAAGAACTTTATTCTAAAATATTCGTAATCTCCTTTCCTGCCTTAAAGTAAGAGTCCGTGTTTCGCACCCATATAATATAACTGGTAGAATAATAGACGTGCATGGAAACTTCTTGTAGGAAAGCCAGAAGGAAAACGCCCAGTTGGTAGACCAAGAATGAGGTGGGAGAACAATATTAACTATGATTTGAGGGAAGTAGATTATACAGGAAATGATTGGAAAGCATTAGCTCAGGATAGGGATGTATGGAGAGCTTATGTCCGCGCGGCCATGAACCTACGGGTTCGATAGTGCCAGTGAGTAAGTAAGTAAGTAAGTAAGAATAATAGTTTTATATATTTTCAGTTTAACGTTTTTTGAAAGGAGTTGGGAAGTCAAGAGTCTCTGTAGTCCATAATAGCACGCATTTCCAGAATATAGCCCTACCAGATACGCATTAATTTCGAACCTCCGATGGAAACGGACTTAATCCTTAGAACTATGTTTTCAAAACCCTTGTAACGCAACTAACTACTGTGACAAAGGGATTTTCAGTTAGATATTGGACAAAATATAAATTTTGTGAAAATGGCACCAGTTGTACTGCAGAGAGGTTGTGAGTTTCCAGGGATACATAGAGAAAGATGCAGAGCTAAACGTTGGTTTTTATCGAATTCAACAACTCTCAAACTTTGTGTTTATAGCCGAGTTGTTTGTGCAAATGCGCGCTCCACATTCCACTCCTATATGTGTTTCATTACGTCAGCCAAATAGCGCCACAAAAACTACTCAATTCTACTAACGTCCATTTCATGCACTTAAAAGTTTCAAGAATACTTCAGATATAGTATATTACAACGTTAATGATTAGCTTTAATATGGCTGCTGTTGCCAGATCCTTAAAACCGTTGGAATTTCGATTTAATCAGTTAATACAGGACGTTTATAAACTGTTCCGATAAACTTTCAGAGATTGATCAGCAGCAATAGTAATATTAGATTTGATTAGATGAATAGAAATGCGTGCTATTATGCAATACAGAGACTCTCGACTTTCCAACTCCTTTAAAAAAATGTAAAAATGAAAATATATAAAACTATAAGAATAAAATTAGAACAGTTGAATTTGTTTATTTTAGAAGAAGCCTCCAAAAAACAAGACAGGATAAAATAAATGAATTCCTTTGGAGAAAAATTAATGTCACTACATCTATTGTTAAGAGGATTGAAAATCAAACGCTTAAATGGTATGGCCATGTACAAAGAATGGAAAATGAAATATGGCCAAAAAATATATACCAATGGTCACCACCTGGAAGAAATAAACGTGGCAGATCAAGATGGAAATGGAAAACCTACGTCAGAACTATAATGGATGATAGGAATTTGGAAGAGGGAGATTGGAATGATAGAGATAAATGGAAACTGTAGACGGCAAACCTATACTAAGTGGGGGAAAGCCGAAGAAGAAGAGAAGAATATTCTACCAGTTATATTATATGGATGTGAAACATATTCTTACTTTAAGGGAGGAAAGAAGATTACGAGTATTTGAGAATAAACTTCTTAGGAAAATTTGTAGACCAAAGAGAGATGAATAGACAGGTGAATGGAGAAGACTACATAACAGTGAACTATATGGTCTTTATAGGAAGCCAGATATAATAAGAACAGTTAAGTCTCGTAGACTGCGATGGGCAGGACATGTGGCACGAATGGGGAATGAAATACATGCATGGAAGCTTCTTGTAGGAAAACCAGAGGGAAAACGCCCAGTTGGTAGAACAAGAATGAGGTGGGAGAATAACATTAACTATGATTTGAGGGAAGTGGATTATACAAAGCATGATTGGAACACATTAGCTCAGGATGTATGGAGAGCTTATGTCCGCGCGGCCATGAACCTACGGGTTCGATAGTGCCGGTGAGTTAGTTAGAATAGAAATGAGTTCAGACTTTAAGACCCTAACACAATAACCTTATTTTAGGTTAATTATATTTACGCATATTTATTTTTAGGAATAAATCGGATGAAATCTGCTCTACGGTGATGAGTAATCTGTTATATATTCATGGTTCGACACGCATCAAGTATTCACAAACATGACACATACTGCACATTTATGGGCTGGGTCTAAAGTCTGGAGGAGCAGAAAAACTCTTTTTTTTATTGGCCCTTATTTTTTCGGGTTTCCTCCCGTTTCCCACTACCAAAAACTTTATTCCATCGTTTCTCTATACTCAAGTAATCTATTTCGTTCAATTTAATTCCAACTCTCCACTGACAGTACTACAGGTCTGGTCAGGAGGCATCCGCATTTATCACATAACTAACTAACTAACTAACTAACTAACTAACTAACTAACTAACTAACTAACTAACTAACTAACTAACTAACTAACTAACTAACTAACTAACTAACTAACTAACTAACTAACTAACTAACTAACTAACTAACTAACTAACTAACTAACTAACTAACTAACTAACTAACTAACTAACTAACTGGTACTATCGAACCTATAGGTTCAAGGTCACGCGGATATAAACTCTTCATACATGCCTATACTGAACTAATGTTTTCCAATCCTACCTATATAACCTATCCCTCAAATCATGGTTAATATTATTCTGCCACCTCATTCTTGGTCTGCCTACTGGGCGCTCTGCCTCTGATTTTACTACAAGAAACGTCCATGTTCCTATTTCATCCCCATTCGTACAAAATGTCCTGCTCACGACAGTCTACGAGACTTAACTGTTCTTATTATATCTGGTTTCCCATAAAGATCATGTAGTAGCTCCCTGTTATGTAGTCTTCTCCATTCGACTATATATCACATACTTTCAGTAATAACTTATCCTGACTTGCCAATATACAAGATACGAGTTTAAGTAACAATATATAACTAACTAACTAACTCACTGACACTATCGAACCCGTAGTTTCATGGCCGCCCGGACATAAGATCTCCATAATTCCCTATCCTGAGATAATGTTTTCCAATCATTCCCTGTATAATCTACTTCCCTCAAATCATAGTTAATGTTGTTCTCCCACCTCATTCTTGGTCTACCAACTGGGCGTTTTCCCTATGGTTTCCTACAAGAAGCTTCCATGCAAGTCTTTCATTCCCCATTCGTGCCACATGTCCTGCCGATCGAAGTCTACGAGGCTTAACTGTTCTTATTATATCTGGTTTCCTATAAAGACCATGTAGTTAATTGTTATGTAGTCTTCTCCATTCACCTGTCTGTTCATCTCTCTTTGGTCCAAAAAAATTCATAAGAACATTATTCTCAAATACTGGACTCTAAGTAACAATATATATATATATATATATATATATATATAACATAAGTTATAAAAAAATTTAATGCAATAATACGAAGTACAATGGCATACGGTGCAGAAAATATAGAACAATAAGTAAATTAAATTCTATGCAAATGGATTTTTGGAGGCGTTCAGCTGGAATTTATAGAAGAGATAAAATAAGAAACAGTGTAATTAAATAAAATATGAATATTTAAACTTCAATTGTGAATTTCATAAAAATCAATCAAAATTATATGGTCATGTAAAGAGAATGACATAAGACAGATTCCCACAAGAATACTAGAATGTGTGCGAAATGGTAGAAGAAGAATAATAAGAAGAAGAAGGCTAAAAAAAAATGGATTGATGATATTTTGAGTAGCATGAGGGGAAAAGGATTGGACGATGGAGATCGGAATGACAGAGAGATGTTGAGGAGAATGACAGTAGATTAATTTGGCGCAGGAAGATTATGTGAAACATCGTGAATCTTGTTAAACAAATAAATAAATAAATAAATAAATAAATAAATAAATAAATAAATAAATATATATATATATATATATATATAGTCCACCGCTGTGGTCTCGAGGTAGCGTGCTGCCTTGTCATGCAGCGGGGCTCGGCTTCGATTCCCGGTCGGGACAGGCTCCTGGGTGATGTTTTTTTTGGGGTTTTTCCTCACTTATAAGACAAATGTCAGGAAGCTTAGGGCCCAACGGCCCCGAAAATCAACCTACTATCATCATCATCATCATCAACCTTATCATTATCATCATCATCCTTCACCGGTGTGGAAAGCAACGTGTAGCTATTACACCTATAACTCCCTAGTAAAGCAGCAAAGCATAGCATGAAAAATGCTATGCTTGCAGTGAAAAACCTGCCCTCGGGCAGAATTACATGGATGGATGGATATATATATATATATGCTACTTACTTATATAGAGAAGACTACATAACAGTGAACTACATGATCTTTATAGGAAACCAGATATAATAAGAACAGTTAAGTCTCGTAGACTGTGATGGGCAGGATATGTGGCACGAATTGGGAATGGAAGAGGGACATGGAGGCTTCTTGTAGGAAAATCAGAGGGGAAAACGCCCAGTTGGTAGACCAAGAATGAGGTGGGAGAATAACATTAACCATGATTTGAGGGAAGTAGATTATACAAGGGATGACAGGAAAGCATTAGCTCAGGATAGATATGTGTGGAGAGCTTATGTCCGCGCGGCCATGAACCTATGGGTTCAATTGTGCCAGTGAGTTAGTTAATTATACCTACTTACATATTGGAGGCTTATCTACATAATTGACTTAGAACCTTTTAGCTCCTAATGAATCAGTTTTAATCAACGTAAAGCGGAATTGAAGCTTTTTTTTTTCCCCGGGTGAAAGTAAAGTTGCGTGAATGAGAGAGTGACCAAGATTAGAATTAGAAGAGGCTCTTGTTTTATCTCTAATGCAGTACAAATGTGTGCACATTTCAATTTGCTAGAAAACAATACGTGAATCCCCTCTGAGATTGAACTCCTTGCGTATTCGGCCACCCGGCAAATAGAATTTTATTATCAACACCAGCGCCTCTACTCGACGCTCTTATAAATTATCCGACTTCATCACGGCCCAATGCGACTTTTTAAAAACTTTATGTATTCATTCATAGTGTTCTGCTCTAGAGCAGGTCTTTCACTGCAAACTCAGCATTCTCCACTCTTTCCTTAACTCAGCTTTCCCTTTTTTTGTATCTGCATACAAACCATTTATTGTAATATTGTCTATCATCTGATGTCTTTTTCTGCCTCTAACTTTATTTCCGTTGACCATTCCTTCTAGGGCATCCTTCAGTAGGCAGTTTCTTCTTAGCCAGTGGCCAATCCAATTTCTTTTCCTCTTCTTTATGAGTTCCAACATTGTTCTTCTTTCACCCACTCTGTCTAGCACATCTTTATTTCTTACTTTGTCTGCCCATTTTATACGTTCCATTCTTCTCCATATCCACATCTCAAAAGCTTCCAGTCGCTTTTCCTCATTCCGACGTAATGTCCAAGTCTCTGCACCATACAATGCTACACTCCATACAAAGCACTTCACTAGCCTCTTCCGTAATTCTTTTGCCAAAGGTCCGCAGAAAATGCTTCTCTTCTTGTTGAAAGCTTCTTTTGCCATTGCTATCCTCTGCTTTACTTCTTGACCGCAGTTCATGTTACTACTGATAGTACAACCTAAGTTTTTGAAGCTCTCCTTTTGCTCAATGGCCTCATCTTTAATCCTCATGTTTATCTTCCTTGGTTTCTTTCCTATAATCGTGACCTTCGTTTTATTTATATTTATCTACATCCCATAATCCTCGCACTTATCATTTAGCTCCATCAGCATGTTCCTCAGTGTCATTGCATCTTCTGCTAGCAAAGCCATATTATCAGCAAATCTTATGCACTTAATTCTTCTTCCTCCCATGTTTACGCCCCCCCGTATTGCTGAAGCAGTTCTTCATTAGGTCTTCCAGGTAGATGTTGAAAAGGGTAGGTGACAGAGGACATCCTTACCTTACACCCCTTCCAATTTCTCTTCCCTCTGATATTTCTTCTTCTATCTTCACTTTTATTCGCTGTTTCATATAAAGACTACCTATGAGCCTCCTCTCCTTCCAGTTCACGCCAATTTTCTTCAAGATCTTCAGGAGTTTATTCCAATTTACTCTGTTAAAGGCCTTTTCCAGGTCAACAAATACTGCATAAACGTCTTTATCTTTTTTCTATATATCTTTCTCCTATTGTTCGTATCAATCCAATTGCATCTCTTGTACCCTTTCCCTTTCTGAAACCAAACTGTTCTTGTTCCATATAGGGTATAAATTCATGAAATCGGATATATGTTTCTTATTATAGAGGAATTGCAAACAGGCAGTATGAGATAGAAATCCAGGGCCTTCTTTTTTATCGTAGTTTAACCTCTCACTTCATAGGTAGAGATCCGTGAAATTCACGAGTCGCGATAACGCGAAATGCTCTAATTTTGTGATTTTCTTGTACCATTTTTAACGCCACTTCCCATAACCTCAAAAAAGGCATTTATGAATCGGGAAATAAAGCGAAATCCTACGATAACGCGAAATAATACCGAAATTTAAAATTTTCAACGAATTCCGGATTTTTTTTGTCCTATTCGCGAAATTTTCATAATGCAATTTTAAACACTTTTTCGGATACCATCTTCTTTTTAACTGTCATGTCGGATGGCGCCATACCTGCTTCCTCCATGCACTCTTGCAAAGCAAATGGTTGCAACACAGTTCACAACATAGAGATAATATTTTCTGTCCTTGTCATACTCAAAGTCCTTGGATTAGTTGGAGGTTAAGGCTCCGACTTTTCTGGACAATCAGGACTTGATGTAGGCCGGGATGTCAGCCATTCGTGACGGCCGCCTTTATCCCCGAACAAGCATTTGGCGTTAATTTCGGTAGAGGCTGAGTAGACCCCGGACCCATGGTGCCTCTATAATTATTGGATCAGTTTAAAAATTATGAACCCATTTGGACTTGCACTCTCTACTTTCCGGCTTTGTATATATTGTCTTAACCAATTACTCTACAGCATGCCACCAAATGTTTTTCTCTTGATACTTGATTCATTTATAAATTAGGAATATTTCGTTTCGATAGACATGTTGGGGAAAAATCAATGGACACTCTTTACATAAAACCTGTAATATAAGATCTTTGAATGGGATGTGTAAGGGAACATAGGATTCAATAACACTGGTCAACATGATTTTTGTCTCATGAGTACCAATAGTTGTACTTAATGCAGTTTTCTTATCGTGTTTTCAAATATGTATTCGGAATTTCTCCATCACCCTGAGTTTTTTTATTTCAGTTAATGGATTTAAATAATAATTTTTTAATACACGTTTTTTCGTCCATTTGTCCATTGTAAAGTAAAACCAAACGAGCTAATTCAGGAGAATTCAGCTATGGAAAAGAGATATCAAGGCAAATAGAATCCTAATATGCTGGCCGGTTATTGTTGGGCCATCAAGAGGTATGCTCCACAGGCGAAATATAGCAGAAAATCGTAATTTCTTACTTTCTAGGCGAGTCCAAATGTTCGAATATTGTGTAGTTACGAATGTAGAAAATATTAAAGTGTTTGAAATTATAAATTCCCGTCTCTCGGAAACCTTGCGTGGTGGAGAAAAACCGATATCATATTTGAATTCAGGAGAAAAAATACTATCAGAATCACATATTTTTCTTTCTGAGACAAAAAAAAAAGTTTATTTTTTGTGCTCAGTGTAACCAATTGTAAACTGATTGAGAACGTAACTCGCGAATCTAATATAAAGGTAATTTGTTTCAGCCCATATGTGGCAAGAATGTTTCCACAGAATTTTGACGTACATTTTGTTGCACCCTGCATTAGTAAAGTGTGTGTTCTCGGTTTAATAATTGCCGGTAAATTTGTGTTTGAGATGGAAGATATTACACTGTCACAAAGGTTTCCATGGAAGTGCGCTCTGGCGCTTCAATAAATCTCCACGTGAACTTCCCCTCTTTGTCTTCTCTGTCCCCATCCCATCCCTTTTTATTTGTATATCAAACTTCCAATATCAGCCTACTACTTCAATTGTAATTAAACCTTTCAATCGGAATTCCCGGGTTCTAGTTTAGGCAAACCAGAATAAACATTTTGTGATTTTCTTAATTTTTCCTTATTTTTTGTCTGTTTTCATTTATATTGTCACAGATGACCAGAGTTCTTCCTTCGGTGTAAATGAACACGCAGATGTTGTTTAAAATCTCACTTAACACTTTATTTCTTTCTAAAAATTATCAGTAAACTTTTAATCATAATTTTCATTCACAATCTACTTTCAATGTTAATCTCAGTCACAATTATTTCACAGTTTCTGATGAATCCGGTCACTACAATTTGTCTTACACTTTACCTTTGCTTCTCGCTCTCAAAAAAGACTAACTGACCTGCGTCCTCACCGGATGTTATATAGGTGCGAGGAAATTGCAAGACTTAAGTTCGAGAAACTTCTAACTGTAGAAGCTTCTGGCCACCGATCTTTCCCGAAAGGGGAGGGAGACGTCTGGAATGACAACCTAGAAATTTCGGTGGTTTTTGCGAGTCTTTCAATTCGCGAGTTGGCGTCTCGTAGATCTATTCTAACCAATGCGAGACAAATATTCTCGCATTGCCCGTGTAATTTAAACGTCGCTACTAGGACGCGTCACAATGCACACTTTATTACCTAACATCGCGAATGTAAAAAGAGGCATATTATAGTGGGGATAATGTGTGTAAAATGATAATTTCTTGTATTTATTTATTTAGTCTGTTGGATTTAAGGAGATGTGGATTTCTCTTCAATTCATCCACGTTATATTAAAATTCAACAATCGTAATAATAACATTAGATACGGCCGACCAGCCTCGTGGGCTAGTGGTCAGCGTTACTGATACTGTTCGTGAGGTCCCGGGTTCGATTCCCGGTCAGACCATAGGATTTTTTCTTAAAGGGAATTATACCTATGGTTGCCCATGGTCTGAAATTTAGGTTAAGAACTCTCGTGATGCTTCATTATCATTTATCATCCATCATATCATCGGGGTAACCTAACTCCGGCTTCCAGGTGCCCCAACCTAAGAAATGGATTACAATTCCGCCAATGCCAGGGGAGAAAGCCAGAAATGTCATAAAAGACAACCTGGTGGTATTAGAAAAAAATAGATACTATACCAATTCCGAGCTAATTTCCAGTTGTACTGTAAACAAACTTGTATAAGCATTACTTCGCCGACACCGTCTATTGGAGGAACCATGGTGCTACATTTATCCATCATGTGACAGAGTTATATATGGAACCGTCTTCGATAGAAACATTGTTCTTATAGGGTTTTTCATATCTAGAAAATAGTGTTGCTCTTATGGGAACGCTGTAGCCACTTGACGCCGCAGACTGAGTGACAAAGATGGAAATATAGCTCCCTCTTTCTCTTCTAACACAAGTACAATATTTACATAAGTTTACGACACAATTATCTTCACTAATGCTAATAAAATCCAAATCGTAATCATTCTAATGTGGTTACTAAAGAATAACAATAACATTATTTGGAAGCGAGTTCTTAATTTAATTTTTATAAATTATGATCATTGTTTGCAGATGACCAAATAATAATAGCAAATTCCGAAGATAATCTACAGAAAGGTCTGTATGAACTTAACAAAATTACAGAAGAATATGGATTAAAGATATCCACAGAAAAAACAAAAATTATGGCATTTCAAGGTGTAGATCCTGTCAGAAGTAAAATTGTACTGGACAATAAAGTTTTGGAGCAGGTGAATAATTTTACATATCTAGGATGCAATATCTCATATGAAGAAGAAAAGGATGTAAATGCAAAAATATCTAAATTTTTAAGAATTTTAGGGTTAATAAATTCTATCTTCAAGCCACAGTTAGTCCAAAAGCATTCAAGACTGAAAGTGTATAAAACACTGGCTCTTCCAACTCTTTTGTATGGTAGCGAAGTATGGACGTTGAAACAGAAGGATATACAGAGACTTAGATCTGCTGAAATGAGATATCTTCGGAGGACTGCAGGATACACACTACTAGATCACAAAAAAATGAAGACATCTTAGAAGAATTACACATGGAACCTTTAGAAAACAAAATTTCTGATTATAAGTCAAGATGGATACAACATGTTCATCGAATGGAAGATCACAGAATACCCAAACTAATGTTAAGATATCAACCTGCAGGAAGAAGAAGACCAGGACGTCCACTCAAAAGACTTCTGGATGGTGTTTCTCTTGAGGCCGAAACAGGTCAACAAATGGCCTAAATTCGTGAATGTACTATGATGATGATGATAATCATTCACAAAAAAACAGGTTGTATACTCAAATTACGGTATTTAAGAAATATTCATGTAAATAAAACCAAAAATATGTATACCATATAACATTATAATATAAAAAATTGAGATAGGTAGCTATGACGCCAAGATAAAATATTTTCTCTCTCAAACAACAAGTTTTTTTTTCCATTTTCCTCATAAATAAAATTTAGCCGACAATTGAGGAGTTTACAGAGGGCACGCAGCATCTCCTGACGATGTCTACCGCAGCAGTAGATGAAACGTCGAGTTTAAATGAAACTGGACCTTGGTCTGTCAGCCCGGAAGGCAACTTGAGAGTCAATTCTATTTTTTATATAAGCACTTTGAAGTATTTTTTACATATTGTTACGTGTCGCATAGCGACGTTTAAATTGCGCGGGCGAGTTAGATTACCCGCAAACCGCCGAATTGTCTGGAGTGTGTTACCAGACGGTTCTACTAGTATCTCCCTTCCCCATGCAGAAAGATCGGAAGCCAGAGGCTTCCGGACTTCGAAGTTACTCGAAGCTGTTTCTAGAGCTTTCCTCCAGCCTTATAAAAGGGCGCAGGCTGGAGCCCGCAGTCAGTCTGCGATAGCGAGTATAGTGGTGAACAGTGTGACGATAAGTTGTGGCGAATTTTATTTATCAGTGAGTGGAAAAAATGTTCTAACTGAGATAACAATTAAAAGAAGATTATTTCGGGAATTGTGAATAGAAGTTTGTTGATAATTAAAGAGTTAAATAAAGTGTTTAGTGAAATTTTTAACCAATTAATTATGCTTATTTACGGATAAATAACCTAGAAGAAAAATCAAGGCTATCCTGTGACAATATACAAGCTTGTTAAGTGCTGTACCTGGTGTTGCATAAATCTTGAAACCGATTGTACGGTAACTTGGCGCAATTTGAAAGGCGAAAAGGAATGAATCATGTTTTGAGCGCTGCTATAAATTGGTTTAGCATAGCATAGCAACGAATACGGAGGGTTGTCGAATTTAGTTATAAAACAAGTCTTTGTGCCGGTAATCAGAGTGGTAGGAGGGTAGAGTTGCCTGCTAAATTGAATGTGCAGCCAAGCGAGGATAAGTAGCTTTAATCCCTGCGCGCGCAGCTCCTATCACATTCTTTTTTTTTTTACACTTCATCCCCAACAATTACTTTGTGCGTATCTTCTTTTGTCTTAGTTCTAACTTCTTGTTGTTTCCATATCAGTCCAAAGACCTGTCCTCAACTCTCTGAAATTAGACATTTCACGGTCATTAAATTTCACGGTCGTATACGTAGAGCCTTTGAATTCTTAACACATTTATTGATTATTAATCCACATTTACTTGTAAATATAACTGTATATCTCATATATTTTTAAATAATGTATTCGTGTATAATTAACTTATTGAAATCTATTATTTATTATATACAATATGGCGACTCTTCCCCCAGAAGATTCATTTGTTTTTTTTTGTTGCTTATATATTTTTCACAGTACGATTTAACTGGAAAAATATAGAACAAGTCACGAAATTCAAATAGTTAGGAGTAGAAATTAATAGCAACAACAGAATAACAGATGAAATCCTCCATCAAGCAAATAATGCAAACAAAATATCGGGATGTTTAAACAATACTATTTGGAAAAATAAAAATTTAAGAATAGATACAAAACTAAGAATTTACAAATCTGTCATAAGACCAGTTCTAACATATGGTTGTGAATGCCAAACAGAAACTAAAAAAACAAAACAAATCAATGAAACAACCGAAATGAAAGTTTTAAGGAAAATCGCAGGAAAATCGCTGAGAGAGAAAATTCGCAGCTCTGTCATTAGAGAAGAATGTGAAATTTAACCTATCAACCTTTGGATACATGATAGAAGATTAAATTGGAACGATCGCACAAATAGAATGGAGAACAGTAGATTAGTGAAGAAAGTACGTGACTGGACACCTCAGCAGAAAAGGCCATTAGGAAGACCAGAACTACGATGGAAGGATGTCATCATACCCCGGACCTGTATTGAATGAACCCGCAACAAGCTGCCAGCTTTCATGCGTAGAGGAAGCAGAAGAAGATTTAACTGGGATAAGAACTACAGGGCAAGTCAAAACGATGGACCCGATTTCATAAATTTATTCTGTGAAATCTACTGAAACGTATCATAATGTGATATATATGCCCTGAAAGGCAAACAATCAAAGTTTAACCACCCTACCGCGTGGTTTCATTTTCTACCGCCACGGTGCGCAGGAAGCGACGTTTCACCTTTCCGGGAAAGTGAAAGACATAACGTAAGAATTTGGGGAACTGCTAATCCCAATTGTTGGAACACCAACGCAATTCACCCAAAATGAATGGGTTTTGTGCCATTTCCCATGAAAATATTTATGGGCCCTTCTTCTTCCTTGAATCTACTGTGGCAGGACATGTTTTTCTGGATATGCTGCAACAATGGCTCCTTCTACAGCTCGAAGAGGATAGTGCAGATTTCATTCTTCAACTGAATGGTGCCCATCCGCATTACCATGATAGTGTTCGGGACCATCTCAATGAGGTATTGGAACAATGCTGGATAGGCCTTGCATCTCAGGATGATCAACCTCTCATTCGTTGACTACCTCGTTCCCCCAACTTGACCCCGTGCCATTTCTTCTTGTGAGGTTTCGTAAACGATCTTGTTTACGTACCACCACTTCCAGCAATATTGGGTGACCTTCATATCTGCATCACTGCAGCCACTGCAGAGATTGACCGCAACACATGCACAAAGTTTGGCAGGGGATAGACTATCGGCTTGATGTGTGTCGTGTTACACGAGGTGCTCACATAGAACACTTGTGATATGACTGAAAAAAACTTTGAGAATTTGCCTTTCTGAGCATATATCTCACATTATGATACGTTCAGTTGATTTCACAGAATACATTTATGACAGCGGGTTCACCATTTTGACTTGTATAATGAATTTGTGCCTTTCTACACAAATGAAATATGGAAATTCTGTTATTTAATTTTTTTACTAAATTAACAAAGTAAAAATAAACTAAAGAAATCATGAGACAATATATATATATATATATATATGGAAATTATCAGCTTTTTGGCTCTGAAGCGAATTAGCTGGCGGAATCACCGTTAATAGGAGCTCATTCTGCGTAGCTTGGAATTTTTTAAATAAAGGATCGGTATAATATTTAATTTTGGTTTTAAATTTATTATTTTTGTGATTAAAATCGATTGGTATTTTAATTGAATTGGCTTCATATGAGAGTTTTGTTGATAGTTGGTTTGTGATTTGGTAGGGGTCTGGATGCTTTGTCTGGTTTTGAAACTGGACTATAATCATCTGATTGTGAGGGCATGTATTCCCGGGATCTTTTTTCTGATCTCGATACTTCGTTTGTTGCCTTTGTGCTTCTATCCATTGTCTCTGGAGGAGGCTTTGGCGAAGTTTAGAATTGGGGCTGAGTGAGCACCAGGGATTGTGACCATGCGAGGGGCCGTTGGCTCAACTGACACCGTCTTTTGTTGTACCGGAGGATCATGCGCAACTATCCCTGCATGTGAAAAATTATCTTCTTAATAGTTCATTAAACCAAATATTCCTTTAATGCAGAATGTACACGTGTACTGATTCCACTTTGTGGACTATTTAACTCATGCCACGAATGCTAGTCAATCCAAAGGCTGAGGTTACGTAATCCACAACCACTACTTGATAGCCACAAAGGAATTTGCTGCTGCCATGTTTATCCCATTGGGAAACAGTATGCAGCACACTGGACGGTGCAAGTCACCGTCAACAATCAGTCAGTCAGCTAGTCAATGACCAATCACGTTTCAATGAATGTTCTTTTACAACCAATGACAGTCGTGTTTCACCTCGCTCTTTATCGATTTTTCTTTATCAGCTCCTGCTTTTGTGATAAAGAAAGCTCCTCCTTTTTAATGTTCTGAACAGGTCAAAGCATTATTTTCTCCAACAAATACATTGAATATAGCAAATAATGAAAAGATTCCTTGATTTTACTGAGTTGTTTACTAAAAAAATAAAAAAATAACCCGTAATGTTGATTATGATATAGAGTTTGATGTGTTTCATTATTTCTCCACTTGGGTGCACTCTTACAATATTGCGATCTTATTTGGCAATAAATAATATGATCTAATTGCAGTGAATGAACATAACCTCACATTTCTGATTTGTTTTCAAACATCACCGTTTACATTAAATATATAAACATTTTAAAATAACTATAGTTAAACAATGATTTGTGAGTAAACAGCTTAATTTTATTCGTTAAATAGTCCTAACAAATGCCACTCTTGATTTTCAAATCCCCTAGATAAATTCACGACTCACGAAGTGAATTTATCGATAATTTGAAAATCACTCGTGGCATTACTTATGACAATCTGTGCCAGATACAAGGAGGAGATGGAAAGGAAATGATGGAATAGGAAAGGATAAAAGAGACAAAAGTAAATGAAAATAAGAAACAGCAGATTTGAGTAATTTCTTAAGTGTAAATGAAGGGAAGGTACATCTGAGAGAGGGTGATTTAGATCAAAGCAAAGTTCCCTCTCAATACAAGTGGCAGTAGGGGTTTCATATTGACCCTCGCAGGAACTAGGGATGCCAGCATCACTGTGTGTGTGTCTGCATATTGTTGCAAATTACACATTTCACACCACCCCTCCTCTCTCTAACTGATACCCTATCTGAAAAGTGTTTCATAAAAGTGCAACTGTGAATGGTAGCTTAAAAAGAGCCTAAAATCATAAATACCGTCTTCAGTACAAATGGACGAGAAGAGGGCATAGAAGAATATCTAGAGTAAAAAGAAAAGTAAATCTTTTGTGTTGGATATAGTATAAATAAGTTTATTAATATCATTTTCCGTAAACCTAATTGAACAAGACCTAATTAAAAAGCGAAGTTAAATAAATATATTCTAACTCATGTGTAAGTTGAAATTATCTAATGCTTAATACTATTATCGATCAAAGTTAAAACCGGATATTTATCCCCATATAATATTAATAAGGGTTTTTTATTTAATATTTAAATATGATTATATTTATTTCTAGTAAGAATGGAAAACTAAGAAATTAGGACTGGAAGTAAATATAATAAAACTAAATATATGGTCACACGTAGAAATTCATTATATAATGGAAATGGACAGCTAATGACAAATGAGGGAAATTTTGAGGAAGTGGCTGAATTCAAATACCTAGGAACAATAATCACAAATAGGAATGAGATGCACAAAGAAATTAAACATATGCTTAATTCTGGAAATGCGTGCTATTATGCATTGCAGAGACTTTTGATGTCCCAACTCCTTTCAAAAAAACGTTAAACTGAAAATATATATAAAACTATTATTCTACCAGTTATATTATATGAGTGCGAAACATGGACTCTTACTTTAAGGGAGGAAAGGAGATTACAAGTATTTGAGAATAAAGTACTTAGGAAAATTTTTGGACCAAAGAGAGATGAACAGACAGGTGAATGGAGAAGACTACATAACAATGAACTACATGGTCTTTATAGGAAGCCAGATATAATAAGAACAGTTAAGTCTCGTAGACTGCGATGGGCAGGACATGTTGCACGTATGGGGAATGGGAGACTTGCATGGAAGCTTCTTGTAGGAAAGCCAGAGGGAAAACACCCAGTTGTTAGACCAAGAATGAGGTGGGAGAATAACATTAACTATGATTTGAGGGAAGTAGATTATACATGGAATGATTGGAAATCATTAGCTCAGGATAGGGATGTATGGAGAGCTTATGTCTGCGCGGCCATGAACCTACGGGTTCGATAGTGCCAGTTAGTAAGTAAGTAAGAATGGAAATAAGATTGATTTAGAGAATTCAAATTTGTTATTAAGTATATAAAAAATTCAAACTGGTCAATATGAACTGTTAATACAGTTAGATATATTTCAAACTGATTTAATATATGAAAAAAATACTTTAAATATTTGAATTGATATTTTTTATAAACAAATAAATGGGATTGGACGAATTGGATGGGAGTCAGCCAGTATTACTCATTCCTTTTCAGTTGGATCAATCAGAACTTCTAGATTATAACAGAAATGAAATGGGATTTTTCCCAGAACAACAAGATGGCTACAATACTTGAAAGAAATTGGATGTGTAAAATAATAAGTCATCGAAAAATAAGATAATTAGTGTTCATTTCTTGATATTAGTCGACAAAAATGGTGTCAAAGTTATGGAAAATAATATTGTAGTATAAATTTAATTCATATGAAGTATAAATAATCCATAAAGTGAAAAATAGTGGTAGTGAAAAATTGACCGTTGGAAATAGTCATCCATTACATATATGAAGTAATAATCTTCTATAAGTGAAATTTATTAATTTAAGCCGGAATCTTTTAAATTATTGATCATTTACAAGATTCATCTAAACAGAAGTGAAAACTTTAATAAAATAACATTTAATTTAACTGTTAAAAAAGTGTCGTTATTTGTTTATGTAAGACATTTTTCTCCATTCCCCTGAAGGGAGTCATCAGTGCCGTGGCAAATAATAGTGATCTAAATTATTACAATCATATATCTACAACGTGGGACATCACATCCAACACCCACCTTCAAAGTCAGTATGAAGTCCAAAATGTAATGAAGGTCTAAACAATGTAACCATATACATATATATATATATGGTTTGTATAACTAATTAATTCACTCTCTGACACTATCGAACTTTTAGATTCATACCCGCACGGACATAAGCTGTCCACACATCCGTATCCTGAGATAAAGTTTACCAATCATCCCTTATATAATTTACTTCCCTCAAATCATCTTCTTCTTCTTCTTCACTTCACGGGCTAGGCAAATTGCCTATCCCGCCTCACGTTTGTTCTGTCCATCTTTTCACTGGTCTTCCTACATTCCTTGAACCTCTTGGCTTGTAGTTGAATGCTGCTCTTGGTAATCTTGTTACATTCATTCTCTCCACATGTGAAACCATTTTCTCTCTATATTCTCTGATTTTCTCATCCAATGGATATATTTAACTCTGTTCTTATATCTTTATTCCTTATCCGATCCAATCTTGTGAAGCCTTTTGTTCTTCTAAGGAAGTTCATTTCTGCGCTTTGTATTCTACTTTGCAATTTTTTGGTCATTACCCAAATTTCGCTCCCATAAACTAATGCAGGAACTGCCAATGTTTTATAAAATTTCAATCTAGTATCTCTTCTTGTTTTGTTCTTTAATGTTTTATGTATAGTTCCGCATATCATTTGAAATTTCGACAGTTTTGTATGTATGTCTCTTTCAGTTTTTGTGTTATAGTAAAATTTCAACCCAAATAATTAAAATCATGGTTAATGTTATTCTCCCCCTCATTCTTGGTCTACCAACTGGGCGTTTTCCCTCTTTTTACTACAAGAATCTTTTCAAGAAGCTTCTCTCCATTCATGCAACATGCCCTTCCCATTGCAGTCTACGAGACTTAACTGTTCTTATTATATCAGGCTTCCTATAAAGACTTTTGGTTCACTGTTATGCAGTCTTCTCCATTCACCTGTCTGTTCATTTATCTTTGGTCCAAACATTTTCCTAAGAACTTTATTCTCAAATACTCGTAATTTCCTTTCTTTCCTTAAAGTAAAAGTCCATGTTTAACATCCATATAATATAACTGGGAGAATAATAGTTTTATATATTTTTCAGTTTAACATTTTTTTGAAAGGAGTTGGGACGACAAGAGTCCCTGTAAATTTACAATGACATGCATTTCCAGAATTGAACCTATGTTTAATTTCTTTGTGCATCTCATTCTTATTTGTAATTAGGTATTTGTTCCTAGGTATTTAAATTCAGCCACTTCTTCAAAATTTTCCTCACTTGCCGTTACTTGTCCGCTTCCATTATATAATTTATTTTTATGCGTGCACATATAAGTTATTTACTTTTATTCCCATAGTAATTCTGCCCAAAGGCTGGTCCTTCACTGCAATCATAGTATTTTCATGCTATGCTTGCAGCTTTACTAGGGAATTGTGTAGGTGTGGTAGCTTCCCGTTGCTTTCCACACCGGTGAAGGATGATGGTAATGATAAGGATGATGATGATGATGGCCATATGATTTCGGGGACCGTTTGGGCCTTAAAGTTTTCCCGACATTTGTCTTACAGGTGAGGAAAAACCCCGATAAAAACCTCACCCAGAAAAACTGCCCCGACCGGGATCGAACCCGGGCCCGCTGCGTGACAAGGCAGCACGCTACCTCGAGACCACAGCGGTGGGTTTACTTTTATTGATATACTTAAATAATACGCAGATACTGTACCAAGAATCGCAAGGCGTGCATTTTCAGTGCAGTGGCATGTTTGTTACGGATTATTATTTACATAAAATTTTCTTGAAGTTTTTTTAAGCAAGGGTTTGTGTATATGCTTCCATATAACTGAATGTGATGGAACAACCTTAAGCAAAGAAAGCTAATCTCTTTGTTGTGACGTCATTTGGCATGAATATGGGATTTTGCTATTGCTCTGGGCGTTTCAATTTCCTTGGAATTTTATTTCGGCCAGTTTGTTATTGGCGTCCCGGGGCTATACAAGTATCTTTGAAGGAATTCCTGTGTTGACGTTGAATTTATTTCCCTAGCTACTCTCATCCCTTGTAGATTAGTCGAATTCTAACCCTCCCAATATAAGTCAAGTTTCCTGCCGCCTTCAGCCATCTTGTTTCCTTAAGTTTTATATCAGTTTTGCATTCATTTACAATCTGTAACATCTCAAAGAATCAAAATCGTATAAAATATTTTCATTGCTTTTTATTTATTTTTTCCTTCTTTTTTCTTCTTTAGGTTCTTCATTTTGTATATTTAAACGTGTTTATATTTTAATTTTCATGTTCTTTATCTTTTTTTTTACGTTTGATTTCCACTTTAATCTTCTTTACTAAATTATTTTGTTGTTGTTGTTTTTCTCCTTCTGTTTTCCTTTTTTTGATATTTTATTTTAAGTAATCAATACAAAAAAAAATTAAGTAATCATTGATTTGGCATTTACTTGATGAAAATCTATGATGTAGGCCTATTTAATAAATAAAACTCTGATTTATTAAATAGTCGACCGCGGTGGACTAGTGGTTATGCTCCTTGCCTCTGGTCCCGAGGTTCGCGGGTTCAAACCCGGCCGGGGTCGATGGATTTTTTAGGACGGAAAAATCCAAGGAGCAAGTCCTCCGGGAGGGACTTTAAGCCGTGGGTCCCGAGTCTGAAGATTTTCAGGCTCGTAAAAAGTCCTTAAGCCTGAATGAAAAGGCCTCTAAGCAAAATTTACTGAATTTTCCCGTCCTAGTACTACCTTGGTTTCCTAGATGTCAGTATGAGGCGGAACGCTGACCACGTACCACTCAAAATGACATCTATACGAAAACAAGTGTAACTAAATTAGTATGGTTCAAATTCTTCCCTGTAGGGGGAGAGCGCCTAAATCTCTGTAAAGGGAAAACATAGGCTTACAATACAAGGCAACAATTTATTAAATATTCCATTACTTTTTTATTTTTTATATTAGTTCTATTTTTTGTTATTTATTCACAATTATTATCATTATTCTACATCATGGAGTTAGGCCATATACCTGTTTTCACATCAAGTAACTGTATTCCTCCATCTAGTTATGGGGCGCCCAATATTTCTTCTTCCTTTGGGTTGATAGTGAAGCAAAATTTGTGGCAGTCTATTGGGTGTCAATCTTCCTACATGTTGAATCCTCTTAGATCTCGAATTTTATTCATTATATTTCTTATCTAACATTGCATAGCCTGCTACTGTACCTAAGAATTTCATTTCAGCTACTTCTATTTTATATTATTATTATTATTATTATTATTATTAGGATTTTTAGCATTGCATTTTTTCTGATAGGAGGGAGCTGGCCTATCGAATCAACCCCCAACCTGGAGGACCAGGGATTTTTTTTTTCAGGTGTACATCCTTAGATCGGTTGCTTTCACTACAGCTAAGAGCCTGATCTGCCCTTAATAGGAAGAATTTGACAGAAAATGTAAGATGAAATTATCCCATAGGCCTCGAATACTCTAATACCATCGGGGAGAAAATGAAGATTGGATACACTATTTTAGATTATATTAAAACTCAGCAATTAAAATGGTACGGACATGTTCAGCGAATGGAAAAGGATCGGCTACCAAAATCTGTTTTGGAATGGTAACCTGAGGGAAGACGAGGCAGGGGAAGACCTAAAACCTCCTGGAGTTAGGGAATATATTTATACATGAAGGAGAAACATCTACAACCAGGAGATTGGATGGGCCGACAAAATTGGCTATTGGGAATCGGACGATGCCAAAGACATTAATCAATCGATGATCTATTTATATATTATTATTATTATTATTATTATTATTATTATTATTATTATTATTATTATTATTAGTATTATTATTAATAGTTTAGTTTACTTTTTGGTTATATTTTCCAGTTTTCTCTTCCATTTCAGGTCTTTTATATTTCCTTTAACTTCTTCTTTGTTTCGCTTCATTTTCTTGTTTAGTTGTTATTTCTTAATAATGTAGCCTACTCAGGCTAGCCATTTGCAATGCGATTGTTAATACAACTAAAGAGACAAATGATACAAAGTATGAAATAAATCAATAAAACAACAATCGCTCTCAAGAACAAGGCTTAGACTATTTCTCATAACATGCGTTTAACTTAAGAATAAATTATGGGAGATATGGATTGTAATAATTAGAGGGCGGATTTCTGCATATTTGCATGTTTTATTTCTTCAAAGATCAACATATGCATGGAAGAGGAAAATGCGTTTCATGTCATTTGGAATCAATTGGCAAAATTTTATAGTGCATATAAATGCATATTCACGGGATTAGCGCATATTTCACTAATATGTGCATATGGGTGCATATATTATACTTTTTTCACTATTTAATATCAAATTATTAGTTTATAACCCCATGAAATGACAAGTTTCTGCTTTATTGTCATGTTTTTGCAAATTAAGACAATTTTGTTTTCATTGTTGTTTGCAGATGATCAAATAATTTTTGCAGGGGATGAAGATGATATGAAATATATGATAAATAAATTAATGGAAAAATATAAAAAATGGGGAATGAATATAAATTTACAGAAAACAGAATATATGTGTTTGGGAAAGGATGTGGATGACCTCATACTTGAAACAGGGAAAATAAAAAAATGTGATTTTTTAAATATCTTGGGTCAATAATTACAAGTTTCGGTACCTGTGAGAGAGATGTACAGGCTAAAATTACAATGGCAAAAAATGCAACTAAGACATTACATGGAGTAATTTGGAACAAAAATATTACAAAGGAAACTAAAATGAAAATTTATAAGAGCATAATACAGAATATTTTGTCATATGGAAGCGAAACTTGGTCTTTGACGGAATTACAAAAGAATAAAATTAGAACAGTTGAATTCGATTATTTTAGAAGAAGCCTCCAAAAAACGAGACAGGATAAAATAAGAAATGAATTCCTTTGGAGAGAAATGAAGGTCACCACATCTGTTGTTAAGAGGATTGTAAATCAAACGCTTAAATGATATGGCCATGTACAAAGAATGGAAAATGAAAGAGGGCCAAAAAATATATACCAATGGTCACCCCCTGGAAGAAATAAACGTGGTAGACCAAGATGGAAATGGAAAACCTACGTCAGAACAATAATGGAGGATAGGAATTTGGAAGAGGGAGATTGGAATGATAGAGATAAATGGAAACTGAAGACGGCAAACCTATAAGTGGGGGAAAACCGAAGAAGAAGAAGAAGAAGAAGAAGAAGAAGAAGAAGAAATCCAGCATCCCTGTTTCGCATTTTTGCACATCAGTGACAATGTCGAGCAGGGGGTCTGCAGTTTTAAATCTCAACAGGTCAATAAAGAAATCTAGCCTAAACCATTTCCTGAAAGGAAGATTTCGGAAGAGATGAGCGTGCTTGCCAACAATGGACAGTTTATTGGTGGTAATTTCCTTGTTTTCGTTTTCAACCGGCGATATTCTTTGAAGTTTGAACATCAGCTTTATTGAGACTGTCGGCATACACGACAAAGACTCAAAAATCACTCCTGAAATATACTTTCATGTTTGCAAAATATACTTCATTTCACACAAAAGGAAGCTTGTTGTACATTATTGAGCCCGGTGACAAAACAAATCGGGAATCGAAGTTTAAATTATTTTCTCAAATACCATTTTGTGAGTATTAGTGGACCAAGGCAAGTGTTTTCATATTACAGCCAAGATTATTGAGAATGACGCTATAAAATACAATTATTAACTTCAATTAGGAGCGAAAAAGTAAAAATATTACAATTGTTACTTCATAAAAAATTAATAAAATTATGTGAGAAAATAGTGTATTTTACTATAAGAAGAAAATTAATTTTTGTGCACATTTTTTTTAATTTTAAGAGCATATTTTCAACTTTTTTGCTGCATAGTTGCATGCATATATTTCTGGTGTTTAGTGCATATAAATCTGCCCTCTAGTAATAATCATAATTTCAAGATATCAATAAGTAAAACGAAAATCTTAGCTTTTAAAGGATCAGCTACTCTAAGAGCTAAAATAATTCTGGAGGGGAAACCCATTGAACAAGTGAACTATTTTAAATACCTGGGTTATGAAATCTCCTATTTTAAAAATTAAGATCGTTTTAACAAACTTTTAATACATTTAATTATATATGTGGCACAATTAAGACAATATTAAAAAATACAAGAAAGAAAACATAACTGAAATTGTATAAAGCAGTGGCAGTTCCCTTAGCTACTATTGTATTATAGCGAATTTTGGGTTTTAACTAAAAGAGAAGAGAACATTATTGAAACCGCTGAAATGAGATTTCTGAGAAGTGTACCTGGCTGAAAACTTATAGATAAAAGAAGAAACAAAAATATTAGAAATGAGCTAAACATTTTTAAACTTTTAGATAAAATAAAAGAATCTAGAAAAAACTGGAAAGAACATGTTCAATGAATGAAAGATGAAGGCAAACCACAAATTATACTTAATTACAAACCAAAACGAGACAGGAATGTTGGTAGACCGAAAAAAGAGATGGATTCAACTTTCTGAATGAGAATCTATGAGACCGGAACAAGCCACATGGCCTTAAGGTGAGACGGTAGGCCCTATCCCATCAATGTTAAACCATGTGAATTTGAGACCCATTTTCTCAGAAACTACTAGATGGATGGTAATGAATTTTTACAGCGTATTAAATGAGGTTTGTAAAGACCACTGAACCTCAGTCAAACTTTTATCCAAATATTCATGTTCTATATATATTTTTTGCCACTAGTCTCTTTTTTATTTAAAAATAATTTTAAAAATCACAACTGAGGATTTATAGAAGAGATCATCGTGATTGTGGTTCCATATCTTTAGTATAACTAGGTTTACTACCTGTAAACATTTCATGTAAATATCTCTAATAGTTCCTGAGATAATGGGGCAAATGTTCGAAAATTTTTACTTTTGAGAAAACAAGGTTTAAAGTATTACAGTCTGACAGCTGCCAAGTTAAAAAAAATAATTAACACACTTATAATTGGCGTTCAGTAAAAAATAATATACAGAAATGTTCAGAAAAAAATAGACTATTTAATTATAAAAAACATTTTTTTTTCTTCAAATTTTGACCTACCGTATAATTATATTACAGTTTGACAGCTGCCAAGTTTAAAAAAAATTAACATACTTATAATTGGCATTCAGTAAAAATAATATACATAAATGTTCAGAAAATAATAGATTATTTAATTATGAAAAAAAAAACAAAAACATTTTTTTTTTCAAATTTGGGCCTACCATCTTACCTTGTTATTGTTGATAATGATCCTTAAAATAATTCTCTACGAATCATGTGAGTTTTTACACGGACTTTACGATCTTCAGTTGTTATTTTATAAGTGATACAACTAAAAATTTAAGACTAAGTGACAAAGTAGGAGTTTCTCTTACCTGGGAGAGGTGCGTGAGCTGTGAAGAAGCGTAGTAAGACACTCTGGATGGACAGTAGGTCGAAGCTGGTTTAGAGTAGATGTGATGACTATATTCACTGCCGTTTGTAGAAGTTATGTAAGTGGCTGATCCAACAGCTGATCCGATGTTCGCCGTAGCATAGGGACATGGTGACGGCGACGTGCGACGCGATACGGGTAGTGGCAGTTTGTGGAAGCTTGCTATTGTTGCGTAACTTCCACTCCCGATGCTGCCTGTTCTTCCCACCGAATCTAACCGAATAAATACGTTCGGGTTGCTGCCATACGCTGCTGTAGTGTACGTCGTGCTGGAAATGGAGCACACATAAAGTAATTGTTATAAGTAGTTCGTAATTTGAGCAACTTGTACATGTTATACAAATTACAGTGGCTAAAATGACGTGAACAGATTGTTTAAAAATCTTAAAAATATTAATACAAGTGCCTCATATATCAGCCGTCCTCAATTTAAATATATTCATGATTAAAAAATTCGTCAATTAGTTAAGACCATGTAGGCCATTCAGAACATGTTCCATCTTCGGCATGTCATTTGGTACTTGTTCTGAAAGGACTACATGGTTTAACTGACGAAGATCTTTTTTATAAACATAAATCAATTTTAATTGAGGACGACTGATTTATTAGGTATATATTTTAATATTAAAAACACTATATAACCTCAATTATGATTTACAATGGATTTTAGAAGTACTGATAGATTGTTTAGACATTACGATATATATATGTCCACCGCTGTGGTCTCAAGGTGGCGTGCTGCCTTGTCACGCAGCGGGCCCGGGTTCGATCCACGGTCGGGGCAGTTTTTCTGGGTGAGTTTTTATCGGAAGTTTTCCTCACCTGTAAGACAAATGTCAGGAAAACTTTAAGGCCCAAACGGTCCCCGAAATCATATGGTCATCATCATCATCATCATCCTTATCATTATCAACATCACCATCATCTTTCACCGGTGTGGAAAGCAACGGGAAGCTACCGCACCTATAATTCCACAGTAAAGCTGCAAGTATAGAATGAAAATGCTATGATTGCTGTGAAGGACCTGCCCTCGGGCAGAATTACTATGGATGGATATATATATATATATATATATGTATAAGTGTGATTAAGGAAGTTTTTATTTGGTTTTCCGCGTCATGGATTCAAAGTCGGCATCTGGCCACTGATTCCGACGTTTCGGCATGATTCCATATGTCATTGCCACTCATTTCGACGTTTCGGCATGATCCCACATGCCATTATCATGCCGAAACGTCGGAATCAGTGGCCAGAGGCCTTTGATAATGACATGTGGGATCATGCCGAAACATCGGAAACAGTGGCCAGAGGCCGATATTAAATCCATGACGCGGAAAACCCAAGTAAACTTTCTTAATCCTACTTATATCCGCGAAAATCTACAATATATTTTTTTTGAGAGAAGAAAAAACAAAAGAGCAAACGGAGGAAATTGGATGGAGGATAAAATAGGGAGAAAAGGAGGAAATTCTGATCCAATAATAGATCTTTGCTTAAAAAAAAATTATAAGGCAAAAATCAAATAAACATTTGTTATTTATTAATAAAGGGCGGATAAATATGTATCTTATACGCCTTGCAGGGAAGGGTGTTATGGTGCATCCCACGTAACAAAAATGCTCTATTTGAAAAATCCACATTTTAGAGGTTTTCTGCAGAAATATTTGACGCAACATATTCCACATGAGACTATAGATCGTAAAGAATTCAATTACTTTCGCCGAATGTACAGGAAAACGCTCACTGTGTTTACAAAGAGACCTAAAACAAGTCTGGGGAAAATAATCGTATATACTCAATCTAGGATTTAAGGAGAGATCAGGGCTTGCTTGGTTTAGGCTAGGGGCATGGAAATTTCTAAAAATTAGCGACGATCACGATATGCGAATATGTCCAATGTGCGGGAACTTTGAAGATGAGATACATATATTAGGAAAACGTAATGATTTAGAATATTGGAGACGTCAGTTATTACCGGAAAGATTTCTAAATTCAAATCGGGAAAGATTGGCATGCTACGAGTTATTGCTAAATCCAGAAAATTGGATAAACCTCGGTAAATTTCTGGACAAAACGCGGAAAATAAGGACAACACTCATTCATGAATAAATATATGTTATCAAAATGCAATAACATTAATTATTAACAATTATATATAAATTAATTAGTGTATTGTGTTATTATTTAATTGTAATATTGTGTTTTCTTTATGTAATTGTAATGTTAATGTTTTTTAGTGTATAATGCTATTGTGTTATTATTTAATTGTAATATTATTGTGTTTTCTTTATGTAATTGTAATGTTATTGCTTTTTTTGTTGTTTATTTTTCTTTACACTAGTACCAATTATTACTTTATTGTAACGGACTGTCAACAGCACGTACGGCTTACTGCCCGTGCGACCCATATTTGTAAATAATATTGTAAATATCTTACTTTTTGTCTAATAAATTCCTACTGCTACTACTACTATGCTCTCATCATCTGACTGTACTCTCTTGCCGCTGTTTATGTGAACAAATCTGATCAGTACAATCCATTGATACATAAGGAATAATGCACATTTTCCTGTCCTTTAGTTATCAATTTTACGCATGGATAATTGCAGTAGTAGTGTAATTACATATTTTATTCCTTGCTATTTACACGCTACAAAATTGTATATTCACAAATAATTATGCTAACTGCAAATTAATTTCATTTCACATTTTTTACATGTTTTTAGCCATTTTAAATATACCTCGTAATATGACATACAGTAGAATTACGTATTATATCATTTTCGTATTAATTTTTTGAACTATTGGTTATTTCTTTAAAAAAAACTTTACAATATAGAAAAACATATCTGGAAAAAACTAAAATTAATTAAAATAATAATAATTCTGGTAGTAATAATGAAAATATATTCGTGTGCGGGTGCAGTTTAGTACTACATTAATTAATTAGTTAATAATGATGATAATAATAATAATAACTATCGAACCCATAGGTTCATGGCCACGCGAACAAAAACTCTCCACACATCCCTATCCTGAGTTAATGTTTTCCAATCATCACCTGTATAATCTACTTCCCTCAAATTATGGTTAATTATATTCTCTCACCTCATTCTCGGTTTACCAACTGGTCGTTTTCCCTCTGGGTTTCCTACAAGAAACTTCTATACACCTCTTTCATTACTCATTCAGGCCACATGTCCTGCCCATCGTCGTCTACGACACTTAACTGTTTTTATTATATTTTCTTTTTCATAAAGATTATGTAGCTCACTGTTATGTAGTCTTCTCCATTCACCAGTCTACTCATGTCTCGGTCCAAAAAAATTCCCGACAACGTTATTCTCAAATACACGTAATTCTTTCTCCTCCCTTAGAGTAGGAGTCCATGTTTCGCATCCATATAATATAACTGGGAGAATAACAGTTTTATATATTTTCAGTTTAACTTTTTTAAGAGCAGTTGAGACGACAGAATAGCATGCATTTCCAGAATTGAGCCTATGTTTAATTTCTGTGTGCATCTTATTCCTATGTGTGATTATTGTTCCTAGGTAATTGAATTCACCCAATATAATAATAATAATAATAATAATAATAATAATAATAATAATAATAATAATAATAATAATAATAATAATAATAATCTATTCTATTTTCGGGTTTATACAGGTGCTGCCGTCTTCCCGTGCCAAACCTCCAAAGCCTACGATCTTGGGCATCTTCAATGCTTAGCCCTCTTGCTTGTATTTATCTTCATGCTTTCCTTACATGTTAACTTTGGTCTCTCTCTTTTCTTCTTTCTGTCCGGTTGCCTTTGATATAGTGGTTTCGGCCATCGCTCATCTTCCATTCTTAAAATATGTCCTAATCATTTTAATTCCTTCTCCTCAGTTCTTTCAAATATGCTTTCTTCTGCTTCCATTATGTTTCTAACAACAACAACATCAATAACAACAACAACAACAATACTACTACTACTACTAATAATAATAATAATAGATAGATAGATCATCGGTTGATTAATGTCTTTGACATCGTCCGATTCCTAATAGCCATATAATAATAATAATAATAATAATAATAATAATAATAATAATAATAATAATAATAATAATAATAATAATAATAATAATAATAATAATAATAATAATAATAATAATAATAATAATAATAATAATAATATAACAACAATAATAACAATAATAATAATATAACAACAATAATAATAAAATAATAATATAACAATCATAATAAAAATAATATTAATATTAATAAAATAATAATAATGTAAACAATTGAAGGATACAATTGTACTGAGATAATATGATTAAATTAATTATAAAAACAGGAAATACAGTGACATCGTTAATAATAATACAGTTTTACCATCTGAGCTAGCGCAGCGGGCATTTATAACTCAGCAATTCGCAGTCAGAAATAGAAGAAATTAATGCGTTTCAGCCACACTAAGCCACGAAAGATGTTATTTTAAATAGCATAGGCCTGCTGTGTATGTAGGTAAACCATTTTCAATATTACACTGGATTAAAGCAAGCAGATGTTCCTCTGCTATTCAATTTTTATTGATAGAGTATACAATAAAATCTTCATTGAGTGAAGGCGTATAATTAAATTGTATTAATCAGCTGTTGGTATATGCTGATGATATTGTACAAGGTGGGGCATAAATACCAGACGGTTTTAAAAAAACGTCAACACTGTGAGCTTGGAACAAGATATATTTGAGTCATGTTGAAATAATGTAAAGAAATAAAAGTATATTACGATGCGAGGTTGGGAAGTGGTTTTTACAGAATAGAGGAAACATGTTTAAAAACCGTGCGATAGCGAGGTTTTTAATTTCTGAGATTCTGTAAAACACTTCACAAACGTGCGTTGTACATATTGTTTGCGCGATGGTGTTTTCAAAATAATAAATAACAATAATATAATAACATCTTTGTTGGAGATATTTGCGTTCATTATGAACAATTGACTGACATTAACAGTTTATTACTTGAAACAACAGGAGGCCTTGAGAACAATTATTGATAACACGGCCGCAAGTACGTATTTATTGTTTTATATTGTTTCAAATAAAGTTCAGTTCTTTTAAAATCCAGTGATTTGTTTCGTATAATGTATATTAACACTACCTTTTGGATATTTTCTGTATATACATTGTACATAGTATACATAGAGGGCAGTGGTTTTACTTCCTGCACGTGGGTGTAAATGTAATATTACAGTGTAGTTATTTAGGTTGGCAACCCCGAAATGTAGGAAGTTGAACTATCAATAATGGTCGTCATTGCTGATAAGTACGAACAAACGCACCATCGTGCAAAAAATATCTTACACGCGGAACAGAAACCAGATTATATAAAACATTAATTAAACCAGTGGTTACTTAGGTGAATGAAACCTGGATTCTGAATGAATACAACAAATCTTGATTGACTGTTTTTGAAAGAAAGATATTAAGGAAAATGGAGAGTGTCAAATGAGATACAACAGGGAATTGTATGCGTTGTATAAATCATCAGATATCATTACAGATATTAATATATAAGTAATGGAATTTATTGACATTTCAAAAGAAAGGAAATGCATTTGAATTTACATTGCGCACGGGCCTGTTTGGCCGTACATGCATTTTTTCCATCTACAGATATTAAAGTAAACAGACTGAGATGGACGGGACTCGCAGAGGATGAACAATAATGAAGTAGTTGGAAGAATTATAGATGGTAAGCCACAGAGAAAACAGAGCTGGAAGACCGAATTTGAGATGGATGTTTGATACAGAGGTACAGCTAGAATTACATTTTCTCTCGAATATGCGTTTAATTTATGGTTGGAAGGTCCTAACATTCCATGCTCCTAGGAACATGTCCCTGTGTTTGAGCCTTTGGCATGGGTTCCCTGAAGTAGTCCCCGCCCGGAGAACCGAATGGGGGACTATTTGACCTCCGGATAATTTTACCCCAGTTGAACCCATGTCCGCATTTCTTGACAGTTGTATTTTTACGGTGAAAGATCGTCACTCTTTCGACCAAGGTACTTTTTTCGTCTGGCTTATCACCTTCGACCAGTCTGGCATGGGTAACCCTATCGGCAGCAATGCCACCGCCGGCATAGCTCTCAGGATCATTTAAGCACGCAAGCCACTCCATCACGACATGGTTGGAAGGTAGTGAATGGAAATGAGTTAGAGGGGCGATGAGGTGGACAAAGTGTTGTATAAGAAACAGTGGCAATGTATCTTTCTCCTGTCTTTCAATCGTAGCCAAGATAACATTTGAAATGCAAGAGTTAATGTCATCTGATTTACTGAGGTTGCGTATATAATGTGCACAAATATTATGAACTCGTTGCATCATTGTCCAAATATGATATCGAAATACAGATGTATGGAGAGCTTATATCAGCGCGGCCATGAACCTCCAGGCTAGATAGTGCCAGTGATTTGGTTATACTGTTTGAAATTCGTTAATATAGAAAAGAGCCCGCTTGTTGGGTACGTATAATAGTGGCCATTTTAAATGTCAGAATGTACTGAAGAGTTTCTAACCGTGACTATTTAACTCATGCCCCAAATGGGATTCAATGACCAATCACATTTCAATGATTTTTTAATTACAACCAATCATAGTCGTGTTTCACCTCGAATTTATCGAATAAATCTATCATATTAAAGAATTCACCTCCTTTTTGACATTATGAATAGGTCATAGACGTTATTTTGCAGTGACTTGACTCAGAACAGAAATATGGCTACCATATGTATATATATATATATATATATCCTATATATATATGCAACGAATGTCAGCTGATATGCCTGCGGGAGATAAATATAAAAATCATTTGTGAGCAATTGATTATACTACGAAAATAAGGAACCACTGTTTGCCCTTTCTTTCTTAATGAATTATTTCCCCCCCAGATAATAACGTTGCAGAAAAATATAAATGAAATATTTATATCATCAGGACCATCAGAAATTAATTAATACCTCTAATATTGGTTATAAATGTGCCTCCACTAGGGTGCATTCTTACAATATTGCGATCCTTTGGCAATAAATAATATGATCTGGTTGCAGTGATGAACAAGCGTTAACAATCGTTTCTCATTTGTTTCTCAAACATCGCTTCTTCATTTTTTTTCAAACATCGTCCGTTTTACATTAAATAAATAAATATTTCAATATAACTATATTTAAATCCATGATTTGTGATTAAAACAGCTTAATTTTATTTGTTAAATCGTCCTCACAAATGCCCACGTCTTGTAATTTGCCAATTCTCATCATCAATGCCATGCCACGAGTGAATTTCCAAGACATCGATAATTTAACGACTCACGAAGTGAGGAGTGAATTTATCTAGAGAATTTGGAAACCAAGAGTGGCATTTGTTAGGACTATTTAACGAATAAATTAACCTCTTTACTAAAAAATAATTATTTGAATATAGCTACCGGTGTTTTAAAATATTTATATACTTAATGTAAACGGCGATGTTTGAAAACAAATTAGAAATGTGAGGTTATGTATATTCACTGCAACTCGATCATATTATTTATTGCCAAATAGGATCGCAATATTGTAAGAATGCACTCTAGTGGAGAAATAATGAAACACATCAAACTATTGTAATCAACATTATAGGTTAATCATTTATATTTTGAATAAACTCAGTAAAATAACTGAATCTATTCATTATTTGCTATATCCAATGTATTTGTTGGAGAAAAATAATGGTCTAACCTATTCAGAATATTAAAAAAGGAGTAGCTTTCTTTATCACAAAAGCAGGAGCTGATAAAGAGAAATCGATAAAGAGCGAGGTGAAACACGACTGTCATTGGTGTAAAACAGAATTCATTGAAACGTGATTGGTCATTGACTACCATTTGCGACATGAGTTAAATAGTCTAGATAAATTCACTCCTCACTTCGTGAGTCATGAATTTATCGATAATTTGGAAATCATTCATGTTATTACTTATGATAAAGGCTGCTACTGGACTCTATACTATATCCGAGCTAAGTTCCAGTTGTACTGTAAGCAAACTTGGATATGGTATTACTCCATCGACTCCGTCTACTGGGGGAACCTTGGTGCTACTTTTACATATAACTGAATTTGTACTGAACTGTCATCGATAGAAATATTGTTCTTAGGAAAAGTCAAATTTAACGGGAAATAAGACTGACTATAAGTTAAGATGGACCAATAATTAGGAACTTCCATTCCTTATTTCTTATGACAAAAATGTAATATGAGTCTACCTAATCTGACGTTTACGCTTTTTCCACGATATCGATGGATATCCTTTATTTACAATTTCATTACGAATAAAACTTATGTTCTATTTTGACTCACCTGCAAATTCTGCAGTTATTTTCACCACATCCTCAATGGTTAATGTAGGATTATTTCACTCAACTGTTTGAAAACATTCAAAATAATTTGTTTTTTTTTTTTCCGTTTTTCAAATATCTTTTCCGGTATTTTAAGAAATTATACAGCGACAATTTTAAAGAAATACCATCGTATAATGTGCGTGCATTTAATTAAACATTGCAATTTTATTTATTTAATCTATTAAAATTGTAATTATATACAGGGCTGTTTAAAAAGAAGGAACAGACTTCAAACGTTTATTTTTTCCAAACTACAAAAATAGAAACACAATTCCAACGTTCCTAGAAAGAGAAAAGTTTGAAGTTCCGATCACGGCCGCATTGGAGCAGAAAATCAACTTCATTACCGGTGGCCTCCCAGGTCTCCAGAGTGATTTTTAACTGCGGGGATATGTAAAAGACCGTGTTTTTATGTCTGACACTCTTAAAAATCTGCGACATCGAATTGTTGAAGCTGTGAATTCGATAGCTAGAGACAAGCTGATTCGTGTGTGGCAAGAAATGAACCACCGTTTTGATATTTGTCGTGTAACACATGGTGCTCATATTGAATGCATAAAATAGTGAAATTTGAACTTTTCTCTTTCCAGCAACGTTGGAATTTTGTTTATCTTTTTTTGTAGTTTGGAAGAAATAAATGTTTGAAGTCTGTTCCTTCTTTCTGAATAGCGCTGTATTTTAATATTCTCCCATATAGAATAATTAAACAATGAAATGCTATATATTTCAATCTATTAAAATTGTAAAGTGATCCCACTACAGGCCTTTGGGGTAGTAGGAGTTTAAGGATCCCACTTTTTTCTGAACAAATCGGCACTTGATGTCAGCCGGGTTGTCAGCCCTGCGTGACGGCCGCCTTTATACCCAGAACAAGCGCCCGGTACTCATTTCAGCTGGAGGCTGAGTCGACCCCAGGGCCATAGTGCCGCCGGAAGGTTTGGGTCAGTACCTATTAAAATGGTAATTATATGTTTTAATATTCTCCCATATTATAGATAAGTCCACCGCTGTGGTCTCGAGGTAGCGTGCTGACTTGTCACGCAGTGGGGCCGGGTTCGATTCAGTATTCAACACCCTCATTATCCGATCACTGAGACAAAGACATTCTTCATGAAGACGAAAATAAACGGAAATTTCTGGGTGAGGTTTTTATGGTTTTTTTCTCACTTGTAAGGCAAATGTTAGGTAGCTTTGATGATAAAACGGTCCCCAAACATCATCAGGCCATCATCATCATCCGCCGGTGTGGAAACCAACGGGAAGCTATCACACCTCTAATTCCTTAGTAAAGCTGTACAGCATCACATGAGTGCAGTGAAAGACCTGCCCTAGGGCAGAACACTATAGATAGATTTTAGATAATACATGTTTTTATTTTATTTATTTGGGGTGTTAGAGAGTGAACTACATTTTCTTACACGCTTTAAGGAAAACGTTATTCGACCAATGAAAATGCAGTCATATACCGGTATCTGATCTGTTTACAATACAATTGGAACTTAGCTCGGAGGAGGGTACTGTATAATATGATTATGCGACATAATGCACCGTGATGCAGTGCTTGTATGCACAGAACAGGGTACAAAGCAGAGCCCTCCGGATAAGAATCCACCCCCGAGCTGACCACTAAACCATATCGCTATACACGCTTTATTTCACTTGATGATATTAAAAATTAAAGCGAGACTGAACAGGGGGTGGGTTAAAAGGGTTGATATATTATTTAGGGAACCCCATGTGACATTCTTTATAGGGGCGATCATGAGGGGATTAAGTGGTCAACCGCATGGGAAGTCGGAGCAACAAGATGGATGGCAGCTCTTACAAATTAAAACTCCTTTTAAATGACTGCCTGTTACTCCACAGGAGCTCCCGGAAATCACAGCTTCCAGACACTTAATACACCAAATGCGCTGGCAGATAAATTTCCAGAGAGGCAACAATAATAATCTATATTCGAGACACATACAGTTTTAAAAATGTACTTCTTTAACTTGATGGACGGTAATATGCTTAGGTATTTATAGGGACACTACAAATTATCATAAGTAATGCCACGAGTGATTTCCAAATTATCGATAAATTCACGACTCACGAAGTGAGGAGTGAATTTATCCAGAGAATTTGGAAATCAAGAGTGGCATTTGTTAGGACTATTTAACAAATAAAATTAAGCTGTTTACTCACAAATCATTATTTAACCATAGTTATTTTAAAACATTTATATATGTAATGTAAACGGCGATGTTTGAAAACAAATGAGAAGCGATAGGTACGCTTCATCTGCTTCTTTTTTTTTATCACTGCAACCAGATCATACTATTTATTGCCAAAGGAACGCAATATTGTAAGAATGCTCTCTAGTGGAGAACAAATGAAAAATATCAAACTGTATATTAATTCATTTCTGATGTCGTATGATGTAAATATGACAATTATATTTTTCTGGATAGTTACCTGGGAAAAAATACATTTAAGAAAGTGCAAACAGTGGTTTCTTTTTTTGGTGGTATAATCAATTGCTACAAATGTTTTTATATTAACTCCCACATGCGGCATGTGTTGACATTCATGCACTATATATACAATCTGGTAGCCGTATTTCTCACGGGCTCAGTCACTGCAAAATAATGGTCAGACCTGTTCAGAATATTAAAAAGGAGGAGCCTTCTTTAATATGGTAATTATAACACTTTTTATTTCGTGAAACACGACTCTGATTGGTTGTAAAACAGAAATCATTGAAACGTGATTGGCCACTGAGTCCCATTCGGGGCATGAGTTAAATAGTCTCCGTGATATTATTATAATTGAGTAACATTAAGAAATTGTGACTGGAATAAACATCAATAAAACTAAATATATATTCACACATAGTTGTACATTATATAAAGGATATGGACAGTTAATGACAAATGAGGGAAAATGGTTGAATTCAAATAACTAGGAACAATAATTACAAATAGGTATGAGATGCACAATATTATATTACGATGCGAGGTTGGGAAGTAGTTTTAACAGAAGCGAGGAAATGTTTAAAAACCGAGCGATAGCAAGGTTTTTAATTTCCGAGATTCTGTAAAACACTGCACAAACGTGCGTTGTACATTATTTTTTGCGCGATGGTGTTTTCAAAATAATAAATAGTAGTAAAATAATAACGTCTTTGTTGGAAATATTTGCGTTCATTACTAAACAATTGACTAACGTTAACAATGTGGGCAATGTTTATTAGTTGAAACAACAGGAGGCCTTGAAAACAATTAGTGATAAATTGGCGGAAAGTACGTATTTATTGTTTTATTTTGTTTCAGATAAAGTTCAGTTCATTTAAAATTCAGTGATTTGTTTCGTATAATGTATATTAACACTACTTTTTGGATATATTTTTTGTATAGGCCTACGCATTGTATGTAGTATAGGCTACATAATGGGCAGTGGTTTTACTTCCCGCACGAGGTTTGTAATATGTAATATTACAGTAGTTATTTAGGTTGGCAATCCTGAAATGTAGGAAGTTGAACTTTCAATCATGGTAGCCATTGCTGTAAGTACGACAAAACGCATTATCGCGCAAAAAATATGTTAAACATAGGCTCAATTCTGTAAATGGATGCTATTATGCATTACAGGGAGTCTTGTTGTCACAAGTTCTCTCAAAATACTTAAACTGAAAATCACAGATCTTACCATCTAACTAGAGAAAGCGATGAAGAATGCCTATAGTAGGCCTAATTGACTTTACATAATAATATGCCTCCATCCATAGTAATTCTGCCCCGAGTGCACATCCTTTACTGCAATCATAACATTCCCATACTATGCTTTGCAGCTTTACTAGGGAATTATAGGTGTGGAAGATTCCCGTTGTTTTCCACACCGGTGAAGGATGATGATAATGAACAGGATGATGATGATGGCCGGATGATTTTCGGGGACCGTTGGGCCCTAAGCTTTCTGACATTTGTCTTACAGGTGAGGGAAAACCCCGAATAAACCTCACCCAGGAGACTGTCCCGACCGGAAATCGAACCCGGGTCCGCTGCGTGACAATGCAGCACGCTACCTTAGGACCACAGCGGTGGAATAATATGCCTATTATTCTACAAATTAGTTTATAGACCTTGAAATTATATGAGTGATTTGACGTAACAAATGCAACAAAATAAAATAACGATTTATTGTTTTTACTATTCAGATAGTAGGACAGTACTTGTTTTTCTTCAAAACATGTAGGCCTATATATAAATTTCAATCTCCTTAACAGAAAATATGGCTTTTTTATCTTTATTAATTGTACTTAAAATGTACAATATTTTATATCCATAACTGACGTAACTGCAGAATGACATGTTTTATAGAGTGAGAGTAAAATAATCTCTGTGAATTTTTCAATTTTATTTCACAATAATTGTGAATATAGAATGTATATAGTAGGAGTTATAAAAACATGTTTTAAGTTCTATGTTCTAATAAACTTTAGTTACCAATCGTAAATACAAAATAAAGGCAACTGAAGTAAAACCAATGCTTTTGTGTAGTGTAATATTTTAAACAAATAAATTACAATTATTTGTTACGCATGAGTTCATTCAATTCTACAATATGAAAATATTTGTAATAGTCCATACACTACTTCGGAAAGCACGGAAGAAACTTTAATTTTCATATGTTATGCAGCAGTAAGCTACGGTCCGGCACCGGGTTTCATATTCTCCATTCTGTTTATGATCACGCCTCATACAACACTTTGCACTACACAAAACATAAACATACACTCATCCTACACTCCTTTCTGCACACAATACAAGAATACATCATTACGTAAACTGGTGTGCCGAAGTGGTGCGTAAAAATTTAAAATAAACTATAGGCCTACTAACGCCATCTATCTGCCTAGTGCGGAACTCGAAGCACGTAAAATGCAGTGAATGGCATTAGAACACACTCAAACACAGAACAACAACAATGACAACAACAACAACAACAACAACAACAACAACAACAACAACAACAATAATAATAATAATAATAATAATAATAATAATAATAATAATAATAATAATAATAATAATAATAATAATAATAAGTAATAACGATAGTAATAATGTAGCACGACAGAAAGAGAAGATATTCATTTATTTCTGTCTGGTTACCAAGGAGGCACGAAATCGTGGAAGGCCCCACAATGAAGCCAATCTGTTCAGGTAGTTTTCCCTCCACAGTATCACCTAACGACTTTCCCGGAGCCGATATTAAAAAGAAAAGGGCAATAAATGCATGGAAAAACGATATATCTTCCCCTTCTTTCGACTGTTATATCATCCATTTAACGGAAAATATTCCCTTCTTCGCTAGTTTCCAGGGTAATTAGTTCTTAGCTTATGCAGAATTTGGACAGATAATCACTAGGCTCATTGGCCTAATTTATATCCTTAAATCAGTTACAACAAGCTTTTTTATCTAATAAATATGTATAAATGCTTTATTATTAAGTAATATTGCATCTAGGAACTTCATATGATTCCAGTAGGCTGTGTATTTCCATTATGTAACGTGTTTTGTGTAGAAAATCGACGATTTACTATTATTTTTGTTTAATATATGGTAAACGTTTCTGACTACAGTTCTTGAGGTCCCGGGTTCGATTAACGGTCAGATCATAGGAATTTTTCCTTAAAGAGAATTATTCATATGTTGCTGTTGGTCTGGAATTTAGGTTAAGGCCTCTCCTGGCGGTACATATAATTTATAACCCATCTTATTATTGGGGTAACTTAACTCCGCCTTCCAGGTGTCCCAACCTATGCAATTTATTACAATTCCGCCAATGCCAGGGGAGAAAACCAGAAATTATGATCTTGTAGATTTCAGGGCTGTTGGCATTGGTCTTGAGGCTTGCAGTTCCCCGACGTTTCGCCAGCATCCTCAAGCGTTGTCTTGAGATTAGCAATTTTGTAGACAGCCTGCCCTATTTATACAGTTGACCGTGATGTGTTCTCTGCGCGGTAACTGTACAAATAGGGCAGACAATCGACAAAATTGCCAATCTCAAGATAACCCTTGAGGATGCCGGACACCGTCTGTGGCAAAAATTTGGGGAACTACAAGCCTCAAGACCACGGCCAACAGCCCGGAAATATTCTACAAGATCATCATACTAACTCCGGCCGTGAAGGCATAAGTCGATATAAAAGCCGGAAACGTTACAAAAGACAACCTGGAGGTATTGGACAAAAAAAAACTCTTTTTTTTAACTGTCAGAATGGGTTTAACGTAGAAGCTATAAAACTACTGTAGTCCAGTCACTGAGTCTTCGGCCTTGATGTTTTCACGACAGTGTTGCCGATATGGATATTCAGTAGGAGGGGCCGCTTTATATACCACGCGGAATATCAAATCATTACTGTTAGCATAAATACAGCCGACAACATCGCAGCAATTTCAAACCTTACTAGCGGTGTCAAGAGCAGTGATTGGTTGTGGCAGACGTCCACTTCCACTCTAACTGTTTCCTTATTGGCAGCAGAGGGCGAGTTTCTCCCTTTATCCCTCGTACAAGCTACACGTCAGGGCCGGAGACTCGTCGCTGTACTGTAAGTACATATACCTATACGAGTATGTAGGAAATAAAGTAATAGTGTAGAAATTTCAATGTTGCACATTAGATATATCGTATTTAAGCTCCTGATTTAACTAAATAACTCACTAACCCACTGACATTATAGAATCGTAGATTCGTGGCCGCACGGGCATAAGCTCTCCACACATCCATATCCCTGAGCTGATTTCCAATCATATAATCTACTTCGCTCAAATCATGGTTAATGTTATTTTCCCATCTTATTCTTGATCTAACAACTGGATGTTTTCCCTCTGGTTTTCCTACAAAAAGCTTCAAAGCTCCTGTTTCATTCCCCATTAATGCCATATTTCCTGCTCAATGCAATCTACGAGACTTAGCTGTTCTTATTATATCTGGGGTCCTGCAAAGGTCTCATGTCGCTCACTGTTATGTAGTCTTCTTCAGCCATTTCTCTCTTCATCTCTCTTTGGTCCAACATTTTTCTACAAACTTTATTCTCAAATACTAGTAATATTTTCTCCTCCCTTAAAGTAAGAGTACATGTTACGCATCCATATAATGTAACTGGGAGAATAATAATTCTATATATTTTCAGTTAATAATAAAGCTCCTGATTTATTGAAATAAATTCATCATCAACGTAAAATATCATCATCATCATCATCATCATCATAAAAAACAACGATTAGGCCCAATGGCCTGTTCCGATCTCATTATAGGTCGAATTGGTCCTTCCATCTCTTCAATGGTCTTCCCAACGTTCTTCTCCCTTTTGGTTTATAATTATACATTCTTAATAATAATAATAATAATAATAATAATAATAATAATAATAATAATAATAAATACTTTATTTATTCTGGCAGAGTTAAGGCCATAAGGCCCTCTCTTCCACTCAACCAGCACAAATACAAATAAATATTCGACAAATATAGATATACACTATACTAATTATAAACAGTTTAAAGATACAATAAATGTAGCAATGTAAATGTCATGTACAAACAACATTTTATAGGGTAATAGCAATAATGATACGATAATAATAATAATAATAATAATAATAATAATAATAATAATAATAATAATAATAATAATAATAATATAAATATGATACATTATACGGGAAACACCAATTAATATATATATCTTACACTGGATAATAATGAAGTCGAGTTTAGAGCAAATATAAATTTAGATTTCTTTTAAAAGATGGTATGCGCTGTTCATTCATGCGTAATACGTGCTGAAGATAAGCATTTTGGTAATATGTTATTCTTTCACGTAAAATATCAAGCACATATATTTACAGTATATTTATAAATTTACATTTAGTGATTTTAATGCCATATGGAAGGCTAACTGGAACCGAATGGGTGAGCTTCTACAACTACTAATTTTCCAGGTGAAAGATAAATTATAGAGTTTATTTTCCTCTATGATTGAAAACGTTTTTTCGAATTTTCATCTTACGAAAAATTTTATTGATCTTAACCGGAATCGAACTTATGACTTTTGGGTCCTGAGGACGACCGCGGTATCATCATCTAAAGGTTTTAAATAAGAAAAAACATAAATATTAGATCCAAGAAAATTTGCACTAACTTATACCATTGTTGCATGGAATTGCATACGAATGTCCGGTCACAATATTGGTCTCCAGATTAAACCAATATGACAGGCTTAAACCACTGCTGACGTAATACCTTGCAGGGGAAAAACCTAGTCCAACGTTTCTTCAAGTCTACTTATTCTCCGACCTTCATAAAATACACCCATTTATTTTTTTCAAACCTTACAATATTCATATCATTACATTACATTCCTCGCGCAGTAACACGATACCATTTTATTACGTACAGTCAGTCGGCTAATAAAGGATGTTACACATTTTTCTACATGTTTTCTTTTCTTTCCTCTTGCATATAAGAATCGATCCCTCTCATGGTGTGAAGGTTAGCGTGTCTAAATCTCCAGAGATCCCGGAGTCTGATTTCCGGTTATATTGTAGAAGTTATTTTTTTTAGTCAGATCAGGATCGGGTCAACTCAGCATCATAAGAAAGGGCAAGTAAGTAGAGAAACAAAAGAAAAAAAAAACAGATTAAGGAAAGAACTATTGTAACTTATATCTGGCTTAACTTGGCAAAGAGAGAGATGGAGATATAAGGGTAGATCCCTGGCCGCTTTTGCCCAGTTACAAAGGAAAAAACCCACCCTGTTGTCAGTTTTCCTCTTCCCCCTTGACCCTATTAACATCTGGTGAAGAAACCCGACAACACTGGTGCGAGTGAGGGAGGTGAGTACGCTGTCTCTTTCTATAAATTTCTTGTAAAGTTAAGCCAGACGAATAATAACTACTACATTATGCTAACATAGCGACTCCCAACATTGTCAACTAATAAACAGCAATAGTAATATTAATTCAATCGTTCTTGGTTTTCGGAAACCCTTCTCATGACACGGATATCTTCTTCTTTATATATAAAATTTTGTATGTCCTTTATGGATTCAAAAACTACTTTACCGATTTAAATGAGGCTTTTACAATCATTTAGAGATTTTTTGGGACAATTAACGTATATAACATTTTACCGTACGTACTATAGGGCCGGAGCTAAAAAAATGGCATAGGTGCACTTAAAAAGTTGTTTTTTGAACGCTTAAATGGCTTACGCTGGTTATTCCATAGAAAATACACAACATTAATTTACACAGAATTGAATATCTAAAGAAAATTCTATAAAAAAATCCGCAAATGCATATGTCTATCTTTTACGAAAACCCACAGTAACCATTTTTGTATTTAAGCACATTGATGCCAAGAAGATCGGGATAAGAAGATTCCCGGGCAACGCCAGGTAATCAGCACGGGGTATCTAAACATAATTATGATATAAATTTATAATTATTATTCTATTTACTTATTCAACTATACATAAAAACTCATTTAATTTATTTAGGCGTAGCAGCGTACGCCGGGATTTAGCTACTTTTATATAATCCGAAAAATTATATATTATATAGGTCATAAGGGGAGCTTAGTTTAAGGGAAAAATATGGTCTGAAATGGTGAAATTAAAAAACAAAATGGCTTAAAGTAAGAATGTTAGGAAATTGTTTCAGTAGGCCTATTATGAAACAACAAAATTACAAATATTAATGAAATTAACAAAGAAAATAAATATAGACTCAATTATGAAAATACATGATATTATGTATTACAGAGGTTCACCGCTATAGTTACGGGTCCGGGTTTGATCTCCAATTAGACAAGTTTCCTAGAGGAGTTTTTTTGGAGTATTTCCTCACCTTTAAGACAAATGACAGGACCTTTTAAGGCCCAAACGGCCCCTTTAACACCATTATCATAATTGTCATATTCGTCTCATTACATTAAGTTAAGCCTCTCCTGGTGCATCACCACCTCTCATATCATCGGGGCAACGTACTCCTGCCTTCCTGGCGCCCCAACCTAGAGAGAATATCAGAAATGTCCTAATAAAAAACTGGTGGCATTTATTTAAAAAATGTATTACAGGGACTCTTGTCGTCCCAACTTGTTTAAAAAAATGTTAAATTGCTAGGCAATGCCATGTTGCTATCAAAGTTTGCTGTGATAGATCGTGTTATTACTGTTAATATATCTGTATCTGTATCGGACGTGCACAAGCAGAGAGATACTAGGATGTCGCTAGAGCGAAAACATAACGTTGACTTAAGGGTTGGAAGAGGGAGGGGGATGTTTACTCCCGCAACCACACACTAATTTCTTGCGTCTTCTGCCAAATGTTAACAAGTACATTAAAACTGTCTTCTCTAGCGCCACTTGTTACAGTTGGTAACACATCCTCTTCTTCATAACTGTGCGCTACAGCTGTGTTCAAAATTATTAACAACCAACACATTACATGTACTGCATCATCATCATCATAGTACATTCACGAATTTAGGCCATTTGTTGACCTGTTTCGGCCTCAAGAGAAACACCATCCAGAAGTCTTTTGAGTGGACGTCCTGGTCTTCTTCTTCCTGCAGGTTGATATCTTAACATTAGTTTGGGTATTCTGTGATCTTCCATTCGATGAACATGTTGTATCCATCTTGACTTATAATCAGAAATTTTGTTTTCTAAAGATTCCATGTGTAATTCTTCTAAGATGTCTTCATTTTTTTTTTGTGATTTAGTAGTGTATATCCTGCAGTCCTCCGAAGATATCTCATTTCAGCAGATCTAAGTCTCTGTAGATCCTTCTGTTTCAACGTCCATACTTCGCTACCATACAAAAGAGTTGGAAGAGCCAATGTTTTATACACTTTCATTCTTGAATGCTTTTGGACTAACTGTGCCTTGAAGATAGAATTTATTAACCCTAAAATTCTTAAAAATTTAGATATTTTTGCATTTGCATCCTTTTCTTCTTCATATGAGATATTGCATCCTAGATATGTAAAATTATTCACCTGCTCCAAAATTTTATTGTCCAGTACAATTTTACTTCTGACAGGGTCTACACCTTGAAATTCCATAATTTTTGTTTTTTCTGTAGATATCTTCAATCCATATTCGTCTGTAATTTTGTTAAGTTCATACAGACCTTTCTGTAGATGTACTACATCTGTATTCTTAAGTAAGCTGAGTAAAAGTGATCCCACAACAGGCCCGGAGGCCCTTGGGGTAGTAGGAGGTTAAGGCTCCCACTTTTTCTAGACAATCGGCACTTTATGTCAGCCGGGTTGTCAGCCCTGCGTGACGGCCGCCTTTACCCCCAGAACAAGCGCCTGGTACTCATTTCCGTTAGAGGCTGAGTCGACCCCAGGGCCATAGTGCCGCCAGAGGGTTTGGGTCAGTTTAAAAATCCTGACCCCAACGGGACTTGAACCCTCGACCCTCCGGCTTGTAGCTCAGTGCCTTAACCACTACGCTACGGCTTAAGTAAGCTGAGATGTAAGGATTTCCTGTCCACTCTTGATAAATGTGGTAAACCATCTTTAGTTAACAAGTTAAATGTTTTTACAACTAGCGCATCCGGTAGAGTTATCCTGCCCGAAGTTTCAATTCTCGTGTCATGGTCGGACGATAAAAATATAACTTACTATCATCATCATCATCATCATCATCATCATCATCATCATCATCATCATCATCATCATCATCATCACATCATCATCATCATCATCATCATCATCTTCAAGGTATGGGCCTGTTGGCCCGTTCCGCTCCCCGGCGCACTATATGCCGCAGGCGCAGGTCGTCCTTCGAACGACGTTTTGGTCTTCCTACATTTTTTCGGCCTAGAGGCCTATAATGAAGCAGCTGTTTTGATAAACGATTATTTGGCCTAATCGTTTATCCTTTAGTTTTGCTGTGGTCGTCGTCGTTCGATCTGTCCGTATATTGCTTTGGGGAGTTCGAGTTTTTTTTTATAATTCCTCGTAGCAGGTAACCGGCCTGCTGCCGAGTAGTCCAATGGTGGGGCTGCCACCTCAAAGCATTTGAACATGCTTCCATCTGTAGAAACCCCGGGTGGAGGGCTGCCTCTTCCGCTTGTCTCGCCTTTATTGAAGCTTGTTCTTTTTGCCGATCCAACCTTTGAGGTCTTCACCCGTATCCCTGGGCAGGGGCCCTCGTTATACCCTGAGAGATTGGGTCCTTGACAGAACTTAGTCACTAAGATTCTTAGTGTTCACCCCCGCGACGAGAACGCGCCTGTCAAGAATTACCCAGCTGTATACAGTTCCGGCTTATGCCCCCTGTACACACTGGGCCGGGTTAATAGCCTCGTCTAAAACCAAGGCTAAAGGCTATATATAACTTACTATTTACCATAATATTCACTAATTAATAAATTCGCAAGAAAACTCCTCATTGCCATGTGTTGTGGCTCAAGAAGCGTGCATTATGACGGCATTGTTGTCGCGAGAATATGTCGGTAATGCAGATGACTACACATCTGACATAAAAATATTTTTACCCGATCGCAGCGCCACTTACCAGGTCTAATTCTAAATCTAAACCATCCAGGGACCCACTCAAAAAATCATCAAAATCGGTCCAGTCATTTAGGTAATTATTTAATTTCGGATTTCAAGTAAACCTCCACTTCTAATTGTCGGATTTCGCTCATTTTTTGATACTATATCGGTTTATTTTAATACGTTATACTGTTTCGATGTAAAACATAAGAAAAATGTGACCGCTAGAGCGATTTTTAAATTTTCACTTCAGGTGAACTCCTGCACCTAATGGTTTTAGAGGGCCCAATTGTGAATCTAAACCATTGAAGTTTGCTAATCAGTTTTTAATTTCCGAATTCAAGTAAACCTCCACTTTTAATTGTCGGATTTCGTTCATTTTTGGATAACATCTACCTCGATTTATTTTAATAGGATATACTGAGTTTCGTTGTGAAACATTGGAAATTGTGACCACTAGAGCGATTTGTAAATTTTCACTTCAGGTGAACTCATACAAATAATTGTTTTAGAGGGTCCAATTGTGCATCTAAACCATCCTGAGTCACACTCAAACACACACAAAAAATTTCAATAAAATCGGTCCAGTAATTTAGGCAATTTTTAATTTCGGATTTCAAGTAAACTTTCTCTTTCAATTGCACATAACTCATAAACGAAATGTTTGCGACTATACGTTCCTTCACAAAAAAAAATGATCCTCTCTGCATGGCCTATCATCTCTATCATTTTGTCGGTGAGGTCCTGTTACACTCTGTATACACCAGTTTAAGTTTTTTTAAGACGAATTGGGACGATAAAAGCCCCTGTGAAGTATAATAGAACGCATATCCAGAACTGAGCCTATGTTTAATTTCTTTGTGCATCCCATTCCTATATCTAATTATTGTTCCTAGGTATTTGAATTCAGCCACATCTTCAAGATTTCCTTCATTTGTTATTAACTATTTCCATTATATAATGTATTTCTATGTGTGAACAAATATTTAGTTTTATTAAAATCGTGATAATAATAATAATAATAATAAAAATAATAATAATAATAATAATAATAATATTTTTTTGCCAGGTTGTCTTTCGACATTCCTGGTATTCTCTCCTGGCATGGCATACTTGGGGCGCCTGGAAGGTGGGGTTACGTTGCCCCGATGATATGATGGGTGATGATGATAGTGGTGTGCCAGGAGAGCCCTAAGATGAATATGAATGATGATGATTGCGATGGGCATATGATTTCGGGGACCGTTTGGGCCTTAACGTTTTCCTGACATTTGTCTTACAGGTGAGGAAAAACCTCGATAAAAACCTCACCCAGAAAAACTGTCCCGACCGGGGAATGAACCTGGGCCCGCTGCGTGACAAGACAGCACGCTACCTCGAAACCACAGCGGTGGACAAATAATAATAATAATAATAATAATAATAATAATAATAATAATAATAATAATAATAAAATAATAATAATAATAATAATAATAATAATACATAATAATAATAATAATAATAATAATAATAATAATAATAATAATAATAATAATAATAATAATAATAATAATAATAATAATAATAATACTAATAATGTGATTTGTGTGGAATATTTCTCATAAGTAATGCCACGAGTGATTTCCAAATTATCGATAAATTCACGACTCACGAAGTGAGGAGTGAATTTATCTAGAGAATTTGGAAATCAAGAGTGGCATTTGTTAGGACTATTTAACGAATAAAATTAAGCTGGTTTACTCACAAATCATTATTTAACTATAGTTATTTTAAATATTTATATATTTAATGTAAACGGCGATGTTTGAAAACAAATGAGAAACGATAGGTACGCTTCTACTGCTTCATTTGTTTATCACTGCAACCAGATCACACTATTTATTGCCAAAGGAACGCAATATTGTAAGGAGGAGCTTTCTTTAATATGGTAATCATAACACTGATAAATATTTGGTGAAACACGATTCTGATTGGTTGTAAAACAGAAATCATTGAAACGTGATTGGTCATTGACTCCCATTTGGGACATGAGTTAAATAGTCTATTTAATGTTTCATATATCTATTTATTTTGATGAATTCAAGTAATGTAATCTGAAATCAACGACTGTGAGGAGAGCACATCCACCAGGCAGAACGATGTAAACAATTTAAGATGAGATATAAGTTTATTTGAATAACGTTCTTAGCGACTACATTTGCTGTTAGTCTGGTGTATTGTAATTTTGAGTTAATTGTCAATTAGAAGTTATTGGAAATTCCGTGCGTGTTATGCTGCCTTACCTATTACGTCCAACTTCCCCAGTCGAGATAACTTAGCAACCACATTCCACCCCTTCCACCATCACATTAAGAGGCCATAAAATACAAAAATCGAAAGGGAGTCACACATCAAGGCATGAAACATCAAATCCAACTGCAGATTGGGAAGAATACAAATTCCCTGATTTCTGCGACTTGTGTTTTGTGTGTTTTTTTAAATACTTTATTTCGTTCTATGTCCCATTTCAGTAATACACGATTTTACAAAAAAAAAGTCGGAAAATGAAAAAAAAATATAGTAGGCCTATCATGTACCTATAAATATCACAAAACGGATTCAACTTACAATAACTAACTAACTAACTAACTAACTCACTGCAACTATCGAATCCGTAGGTTCACGGCCGCTCAGATATAAGCTCTTCATATATCTCTATCCTGGGTTAAAGTTTTCCAATATTCCTTGTATATACTTCTTACTTCTCTCAAATCATGGTTAATATTTTTATTATTTCCCACTTCATTCTTGGCCTAACTACTTGGCGTTTTCGGAAAAACTGCACTTAAACTTACTGATATATTTTCAACGTCCTATAGAACAACAGCGCGCATGCGCCAAAATTTATAGAGCCAGCGATAACCCACCATCGAACCACATATCGACTATTGTACTAAAGTTCATACAGCCTATGCTAGATGGCAGCACGTCGCTATGAAATTTAAGTGAGTAATCTTTGCAATAAATCCCCAATTCTATGTTATATATGAATAATATTAAAATTACCAAACGTTTATTAAAAATAGGTGTACACTTACTTATCACTTCCAAACCCTGTTCCAACCAGCGATAACCCAAACCAGTGATAGAAAAATCATAGACTAAGTAATATACTTTGTGGAGAAAAATAGCAGTTAGAATCACAATGTTGTTTAATAGTCTTTTCTTTTTGTGATTTGCGTATCTATATAAATACTTGAAAATTGTCTAATAATGTTATAAAAATTGTTTGAAAAATTTTAAAATATTAAAATATGTTAGTAAATACAGAAGAAGAGTTATAGTTTACAACAATAAACTGAAAAGTCAAGAGTTAGTAGAAGTGTACTTCAGCCGCGTTTTCACTTCTGCTTTTCGTACACGGTGTTTCCATGTCCTCTTTCGTTCCCCATCCTTGTCACACATACTGCCCATCGCTGTCAACGAGACTTAACTGTTCTTATTGTATCTGATTTCCCGCAAAGATTGTATGAATAAACAATGTTCAAACTTAATTAAAATGTTCAAATAAACAAGCAAGGGTAACCCTGAGCAACAAAAAGAAATTTTTTTTGTCTCAGAAAGAAAAATATGCGATTCTGATAGTATTTTTTTCTCCTGAATTCAAATATGATATCGGTTTTTCTCCATCACGCAAGATTTCCGAGAGACAGGCATTTATAATTTCAAACACTTTAATATTTTCTACATTCGTAACTACACAATATTCGAACATTCGGACTCACCTCGAAAGTAAGAAATGACGATTTTCTGCTATATTTCGCCTGTGAAGCATCCCTCTTGATGATCCAACAATAATTGGCCAGCATATTAGGATTCCATTTGCCTTGATATCTCTTTTCCATAGCTGAAATCTCCTGAGTTAGCTCATTTGGTTTTATTTTACAATGGACAAATGGACGAAAAGACGTTTATTAAAATAATAATTATTTAAATCCATTAACTGAAATTGAAATAAAAAACGCTGTGGGTGATGGAGAAATTCCGAATACATATTTGAAAGCACGATAAAAAACTGCATTAAGTACAACTACTGGTACTCATGGAACAAAAAACATGTTGACCAGTGTTATTGACAGAAATTATATGGCAATTAATAATAACAATACCATGCGTATTTATTGTATCACAAGCTGTGCTCAGATGTTGAGAAATTAATCTTTTTTTTTTTTTTAATTTGTGTCTGGAGAAGAGGCCCAACATAATACATATACATTTTTTGTCGTTGCAGGCCAGAAAATGGTGGGTTTTATACGACTTATTTGTGATTTTTAGAGTTTTTTTAGACATAATGGTTCTTTTTTTAGCATATTTTTAAGTCTCAGCGGCTTTTTTTACAACTTTACCTTCCTTTGACTATATTTATACCATTCAATTTGTATAGTTTAAGAATACGCAGAGGCTACTCTCAATTCGAACTACTTTTTACAGTACTACCTACTTTTACTTTAAAAATGTTCACATTACAAATACTTTTGTTCCGTGAGAAACTATTGAACACTCACAAAACATCTCTTTATTTTTAACCATCTGTCTACTTCGACATAAATTTCTAAGAAGCAGACGGTGAATGAAGGCAGCGAGGTTGTCTTTATCCACTCGTTAGCAATTGCAACACTTTTTACGTCCTTTTTACAGTTTTTAGGTTTTTAGGACATCTTTAGGTCTTTTTAAAGGTCTTTTATACGTCCTCAACACCCGAGCCCTAATCATTAGGCAACATAAAACTGAATGATTTCAAATTGTATCGAAATGGATATTTCGATACAGGAATTACGTCTTACTGCGCAAACTATACGTCATCGAGTCTCCATTTCGAGTGTCATCTTTATGAACAGTGCCAAATGCTGTCCTATCTATCCCTTCCTTTCCTAGTGCGCACCCTGTGCTATCGCGCATTCCCCCTCTCCCTGTGAACTCTCATAAATAGCTGTGTTTTGTAACATCGAATGATCATCTACTTAGTCACCATTGGAGTCTGGACAGAGCAGCTCAGGATAGCTGGTTTTGTTTTTTTAGTCCAGTAAGCCAGGGTGGGGACGCTAGGACAGTATTTCCCCCAACCCGAGGCTGGACTAGAGTGAGTGATAATGTATGTATGTATGTTAATTTATATCATATTTTATTTTTGTATAGATGATCTATTATGATTTCCTTTCTTTGTACATTGAATATTTTATTTAATTTATCTTTATATTATCTCTGACTACATAGACTCTCGCATTAGAAAGCTTTAGTTGTTCTTTTACTTCTACCTCTTCATTCAATGAGTTAGCATAAGTCCAGTATCAAAGTCAAAATTCCAAAAGCTTGCTCAAGCGTGTGGTTTGTTTCCTTTGTTCCAAAGCTTCCCCGATTGTTGTTTATAACTCCGTAAATATTACATATTTGGAGAATTTATTAACGAAGTTGAATTCCTCTTTGCCTCTAGGTGGCCCGTGCAAAGATGTCACAATTTGAACAATCTATTCTTTCCAATCAAAATAGTTCATCAACAATAACGGTTTGGATCCAGCACCTATACGGTGCAAAATTACAAAAATATTTATAGAGTACTAAGATATATCTAATATATATATATTTCCTTAAAAGAACTGACACAAATATGGGACTGAACGTAAATTTACAGAAAACATAACAGGCCTATATGTGTTTGGGAAAGGGTGTGGATGACCTCATACTTGAAACAGAGAAAATAAAAAAAAATGCGACTTTTTTAAATATATTGGGTCAATAATTACAAGTTTAGGTACCTGTGAGAGAGATGTACAGACTAAAATTGCAATGGCAAAAAATGAAACTAAGACAATACATGGAATAATTTAGAACAAAAATATTACGAAGGAAACTAAAATGAAAATTTATAAGAGCATAATACAGAATGCTTTGTCATATGGAAGTGAAACTTCGTCTTTGGCGGAAATACAAAATAATAAAATTAGAACAGCAGAATTTGATTATTTTAAAAGAAGCCTCCAAAAAACAAGACAGGATAAAATAAGAAATAAATTCCTTTGGAGAGAAATGAATGCCACCACATCTGTTGTTAAGAGGATTGAAAATCAAACTCTTAAATGGTATGGCATGTACAAAAAATAAAAAATGAAAGATGGCCAAAACATATATACCAATGGTCATCCCCAGGAAGAAATATACGTGGCAGACCAAGTTGGAAATGGAAAACCTACGTCAGAACTATAATGGATAATAGGAACTTGGAAGAAGGAGATTGGAATGATAGAAATAAATGGAAACTGAAGACGGCAAACCTATAAGTGGGGAAAAGTCAAGAAGAAGAAGAAGAAGAAGAAGAAGAGAAAAGAACTGAGAACAACAAACAAATCTTGATTGTTCTGGTATAGATACCGCTTACTTCTGTGTTTGGCGATCTCATCGCAATGTAACTTATATGTAATTATGAGAATTGTATTTAAAAGTTATTATTTCCAACAGATTTCTTCTCTTTCTGTGCGAGGGTAAACATGAAATGAAAATTCTGTATCAATAATATGTATGTTCTTACTTACTGCAAGGATTCCTGTGTTCTTGCTTTCTTACTCTTTACATAAACAACAGATGTCACCGCTATCACAACTATTATCATCACGCATGCGCAGCCGACAGCTACATAAAATGTCCCACTAGATGTCACAAGCGAGCCTGGATCCAAGCGAATCGAATCGTTTCTAGGCGTAGGTTCCTCTGAAACAATAAATAAATAAATTATATTAGACACACATCCTCAGACCGGAATTAGACAAATACAATATTTACCGTAAATAATGATCGTCATATTACAGCCACGGAGATGAAATTTCTGCGACGAACTGCAGGTTATAGCCTTCTAGACCACCAAAGAAATTCAATAGCCAGAGAGTTACATACACATCATACCTATATCTGAATACCTCCAAGAATATAGAAACAATTGGCTAGCCCATATTCAGCGCATGGATCGTCACAGAATACCAAAACAAATTCTTCACTACATTCCTCGAGGCAGAAGATCTGTGGGTCTACCTTTTCGGAGATGGCGGGAGACCGTAACGGGCCACTGGGCCTAATACTTGAAAGGACGATGATGATGATGACCGTAAATAAAACTTTTTACACGTAACTGAAACGCGTAAAAACTCTCGCGAGTTTGTGTGTTCTTTGAAAACAAAGAATTATACAAAAATGTACAAGAAGATCTTGGTAAAATAATGCTTTCTCTAAACACATACGTACATTACAACGGAATGAAAAGAACAGAGTATGAAATCATCACCTTTCAATTATACACTATAAATAACAGAAACTCCCAATGTCTCTCAAGGAACGTTAAAATGAAAATATATGAAACTGTTATTCTCGAAGTAATATTATATGGATGGATAAGATGGATTCTTATTTAAGGGAGGACAAAGGATTACGAGTATTTAAAAACAGAGTTCTTAGGAAATTTGGACCAAACAGAGATGAACTGACAGGCGAATGGAGAAGACTGTATAACAGTGAGCTACATGATCTTTATAGAAAACCAGACATAATAAGAACAGTTAAGTATCTTAGACTGTGATGGGCAGGACATGTTGCACGGATGGGAAATGGAAATGGGATATGGAAGCTTCTTGTAGGAAAACCAGAGGGAAAACGCCCAGTTGGTAGAGCAAGAATCAGATGGGAGAATTACAATAATCATGTTTTGAGGGAAGTGGATTATTCAGGGGACGATTGGAAAACATTAGCTCAGGATAGCGATGTATGGAGAGCTTATGTCCCAGCGGCCATGAAAGTAAGGGTTTCGTAATGCCAGTGAGTTAGTTAGTTAATAAACTCATAATTTTTATTATTACAGTGAAGAAGACATATAGAAGAAATAGAATTAAGAAAGAAAAAAAAACATCAGTAACGAATTCACCGAGAGAAACCAAAATAATTAAGTTTTCTCGGTGGAAGTACCGTTAAGAGCAATCTAAAGAAAATAATAGAATACTGTGGCAAAATAAATCTTGAAATTGGCCAAGATGTTGTGTGATCGGAGCCCACATATGGCTGAAATGCCATTGAAATTAATAATAATAATAATAATAATAATAATAATAATAATAATAATAATAATAATAATAATAATAACAATAATAATAATGATAATAATACTATTATTATTATTTATAATTCGATTTTCAATGTTTACACATATTTCTGTTTTAATTTCCTTCTCCACTCCTCTCTATTCATCCACTCCATGTCCTTCAGTCCTCTTGTTCTCATTCAAGCTCATATTTCTTGCATCCACAAGTTTCGAGGTTTTCCTTTTCTTTCATCTTTCAGGTGAACACCTTTCCAATGTTTTTCAGAGTAACCTTTCTTCTTGCATTCGTCGTACATGCACATACCTATTTACCTGCTAGTCACGCAGCGGGCCCAGGTTCGATTCCCGGTCGGGACAGGCTCTTGGGTGAGGTTTTTTTTTGGGTTTTTCCTCGCCCGTAAGACAAATGTCAGGAAGCTTAGGGCCCAACAGTCCCCGAAAATCATCCGGCCATGATCATCATCATCCTTCATCGGTGTGGAAAGCAACGGGAAGCTACCACGCCTATAATTCCCTAGTAAAGCTGCAAAGCATAGCATGAAAATGCTATGATTGCAGTGAAAGACCTGTCCTTGGGCAGAATACTATGGATGGATATCTTAGGTAATCTACTACTGAATACTTAATATTAATTTTTTTTCTCGTATGATTTTTTTTTTCAAATTTGAACATCTTGCTGCTCTCCTCAAAAAATCCATTTCCATCGACGTAAGTTTTTGTTGAATTTTCATGCTTCAGCTCCGTATGTGACAGTACTTCTCACTATTGAACGATGTATTTGTAACTTATTTTTCCTGTTCCATAGGACACCATTAATTTATCATTGCTGTTATTGCACTACCTTTATTTATTCTGTTTATAATATCACTTTGTCTATCCTCTTTATCTACTTTTACCCCCAAATACTCAAATTCTTCACATCCTCTAATATACCCTTCTGATCTTCAAATATTAAATCTTCGGTTTCTGCTCCAAATATCATAAAAAATGTTTTTTCTAATTTTATTTTCAAAACCCCAATTAACGTAATCGTCCAATAATTTATAATAATAATAATAATAATAATAATAATAATAATAATAATAATAATAATAATAATAATAATAATAATAAATATTCTCTGAATAAAAATGGGATTGGGGGCACGCCGTAGCGTGGTGATTAAGGCACTGCGCTACAAGCCGGAAGGTTGAGGGTTCGAGTCTCAGTGGGGTCAGAATTTTTAAACTGAGCCAAACCCTCTGGCGGCACTATGGCCCTGGGGTCGACTTAGCCTCTAACGGAAATGAGTACCAGACACTTGTTCTGGGGGTAAAGGCAGCCGTCACGCAGGGCTGATACCTGCCGATTGTCAAGAAAAAGTGGGAGCCTTAACCTCCTACTATCCCAGGGGCCTCCTGAGGCCTGTAGTGGGATCACTTTACTTTTAATTTATAAAAATGGAATTTTTATAGTTACTATGGCGTTTGAACTCGTGACTTCTGTGAATGTAAATAGCGAAGGAATAATATACATAAGCTTCATATTTATGGAAAATTAATAAAAAATAAAATAATTTTGAGCAATGTTTATAAATGATTGTGAATCGTTTCAGGTTTGTGTATTTGCACACACTTGCCATCTAAATCTAAGAGTTTTTTTTTCCTTCTGCAGTCTCGCATGACCAGAGTCAGTTCCTTACAGCAAATTGATAACTGTATCGATATCACCGCTCAGTGACGTCAGATAAAAAATGTTGACGTAAACACGCTCTCTTCACTTTATTTCTTAACAAATCGATTCTCAAGTAGTACAGAATATACATTAGTCTAATGTACTCGTACATTAACAATGGGCTAAATTCGTGAATGGACTATGGAGATGATGGCAATGCAATGCTGTCAACATTTACGTCGGCCGCGGTGGAAAAATCCAAGGAGCAAGTCCTCCGGGAGGGACTTTAAGCCGTGGGTCCCGAGTCTGAAGATTTTCAGGCTCGTAAAAAATTCTTAAGCCCGAATGTCTTAGCCCGAATAAAGGCTCTAAGCAAAATTTACCGAATTTTCCCGTCCTAGTACTACCTTGGTTTCCTAGATGTCAGTATGAGGCGGAACGCTGACCATGGACCACTCAAAATGACATCTATACGAAAACAAGTGTAACTAAATCTCTGTAAAGGGAAAACATAGGCTTACAATACAAAAATACAATACTAATATTGAAGTTGCTAATATTGAAGTTCTAAAAAAAATAACCCAAATAAAAACACTTACTTTGTCCTAGATAGCAGTTTGATCACATTTAGCATAAACATAGGGGTAAAATTATCAGTATGTTCTGTGAATTCAATGGAAGAAATTGCAATTCAGATGTTGGCTACATTGAAACAAACAAAGAAAGAAAGTGGCTGAAACACAAAATGACAGCCAAATCAATCCAGTTCATATAGATATTATATATTCAATATTCTAGAAAAATATAATCGACAAATCAGTAGAAAACAACATGAGATACAACACCCAAAAGCATCAACATTATCGAATGTCATAAGATAATAAAACAGTTAAATCGTTTACATAAAAAAAGTTTTACTTCAATGGATTCCGATCCATTGTGGAATGGTAGCAATGAAACAACTGATTTTCTAGCCAAGAAGGTAGCAAAATTGCCTGCAACTCAAATTCTACTTCAGTTTCCTTTCACTCTATCAAAAGAATCATGTAAAATATATCAATAAACTTAGAGAAGGACACACCACCAAAACATCTGGAAAGGAATGGGAAAATTTACAAACTTACAACATTGCAATATTACAAAGAAAATACGCAATGACAACTTTCAGACTACGGCTATTTAAATAAACACCTACACAGATGTGGTATTGCAAATTCACCAAAATGTTCTTTTTGCAATATAAATGAAGATATGGGACGAAAAACCATCTCCTCCGTTGTCCGGTTTTTGTAGAAGATACAGGCCTTCCTGCTAAATGTTGGAATGCAAGAGAGCAAATGATTTCATAGTCAAGTGCTTGCTCGACACTTGATATCAATCAACAAATCAACCAACCAACCAACCAACCAACCAACCAACCAACCAACCAACCAACCAACCAACCAACCAACCAACCAACGCAACGTTTTAAGTGGTAGTTAATGTTATAAAAACTAACCTGTGAAAGTAAAATAAAATAGAATCTGTGTAACTATTTTAAAATCTGTGTCCCAATATGGAAACTCGAGCCTTTGCTGCAATTAAAATTGACTGAATGTAGAGAGAGAGAGAAGAGAGAGAGAGAGAGAGAGAGAAGAGAGAGAGAGAGAGAGAGCGAGAAGAGAGAGATGAGAGAAAGAAGAAGAGAAAGAGAGAGAAAGAAAGAACGATATAGATAACGTATAAGACATAAAGCCATACATCGATAGTACTAACAATCACTAGATCCCTCCCCACTCTCTCTCTCCCTACCCTCTTCCTCCTCCCTCCCTCTCTCTCTCCCTCTCTATCTCTCCCTCGCTCTCTCCCCTCTCTCTCCCCTCTCCCTCTCTCGCTCAGCCCTCTCTCTCCTCCCTCTCTCCCTCCCTCGCTCCCGCCCCTCGACCGCCCTCTCCCCATCCCTCTCTCCTCCCACTCTCCCACCCCCCTTCCCCCTCCCTCCCTCTCTCCCTCTCCCTCTCCCCCTCCCCCCCCTCTCCCTCCCTCCCTCTCCTCCCCTTTCTCCCTCACGCTCTCTTCCCGTCCTCTCTCCCTCTCCACCTCTCTCTCTCCCGTCCCTCTTCTCTCTCCCTCCTCTCCCCTTCCCTGTCTCTCCCTCTCTCCCTGCACCCCCCTCCTCTCCCTCTCTCCTCCTCTCCCACTCTCCCTCCCCTTCTCCCTCCCTCCTCCCTCTCTCCCTCCCTCCCTCTCTCCCTCCCTCCCCCTCTCCCTCCCTCCCGATCTCCCTCCTCCCTCTCTCTCCCTCCCCTCTCCCTCCTCTCTCTCTCTCCTCTCTCTCTCTCTGCTAGCGATAGTGCTACTCTAGAGAGAGAGAGAGGAGAGCGCTGTTAAATAAAATACTTTCGTACCTAGAATAAAATACTTGAAGAGTTCCCCTGCCATTTTTTAAAATCTGCGCATTTAAGTTATGTAGAGAGACCTGTCGCCGTATAATTTTTATGGAAACTGATGTAAATGAGTTTTTTTTTTTACTTACGGTAGTTCGGGATGACTAAGGTCAGAGCAATTCCGTACTTTTGATGAAGGTTGACAGAGTTTTACTTTGACAGGCAAAGGAAAGGGGGACGCGGGTTGATTTCTTCATCCCTACATGTAATTATTTGACCCGGAAATTAATATACTGGCAGTTTATTGACATTTGAGCCAACAAGGCTTCAGATTGTGGAGGGAACATTAGTTTTCAACTTGTGGTCGTCATATTTTTAACAGGAAACTAGTACAGAGAACCAGTACTCCGAGTAGATGCAAAAATGTAGACATTTATTCATTAAATAATCTATCTACCTATAATGGCTTTACCCAATTTTGCGCCACAGCCTCTCCTTTGTTAGGAGTTACTAGACTTAGTTACTTATTTTTCCGTACATGTCATGTATGGTATGCAGCCAACACACCGATTCAATGAGACATCTAGCAGGCAACTGAGGTATTACTAGGATGTTGAGGTCGATAAATTTTGGTTGAGGCCTTTTATTCAGGCTTAAGGATATTTTACGAGCCTAAAAATCTTTAGACTCGCGACCCTGGATTTAAAGTCCCTCTCGGAGGACTTGCTCCTTGAATTTTTACATCCTAAAAAATCCGTTGAACCTGGCCGGGTTTGAACCCGCGACCCTAGGGACCAGAGGAAAGACATTAAAGAATAAAAAATGAAAATTTAATATACATTGTATACCTTAGATTTTTTTATTTAATTCTTATGTATGCCTATATATGCGTTGAAATCAAAGGTGATATCGTGTCTAGAAACTTTGGTTGAATTAAAAATTTTAATTATGTCATGTGTTTTGTGTAGATCACTTATTAATGATATTATTATGATAAAATGATTATAATTCCCTTTTTAAGTTTGTTTATTTTAATCAACAACTTAAATATCTTCACAAAATTGAAATTAAATTTAATAAGGCTATTTAACTCATGCCCCAAATAGGAGTCAATGACCAATCACATTTCAATGAATTTTGATTTACAACCAGTCACAGTCGTTTTTCACCTCGATTTTATCAATTTAATTTTATCATATTAAAATCAAGCTCCTGCTTTTTAACATTCTGAATAGGTCAGAGCATTATTTTGAAGTGATTGACTCTCTAAGAAACAGGTTGAATATAGAAAGTTTATATATTAAGATGTAAGAATTTTAGAATGCAAGTGGCTCCCAGATTATATATATATACACACACACACATATATATATGTACATAGTATATAGTACACATGTCCACCGCTGTGGTCTCGAGGTAGCGTGCTGCCTTGTCACGCAGCGGGCCTGGGTTCGATCCCCGGTCGGGGCAGTTTTTCTGGGTGAGGTTTTTATCGGGGTTTTTCCTCGTCTGTAAGACAAATGTCAGGAAAACTTTAAGGCCCAAACGGTCCCCGAAATCATATGGTCATCATCATCATCATCCTTCACCGGTGTGGAAAGGAAGAGGAAGCTACCACACCTACGATTCCCTAGTAAAGCTGCAAGCATAGCATGTACTTGCGAGATATAATATAAAAACATTTGTAGCAATTGATTATACCACAAAAAAAAAAGAACACTGTTTGCCCTTTCTTAAACGTATTATTTCCCAGGAATATATGTTCCATACAAATATATAATTGACATATTTACATCATAGGTCATCAGAAATTAATTAATATGTTGGTTATGAACAGTTTGATGTATTTCATTTCTTCTCCATTAGGGACATTCTTACAATATTGCGATCCTTTGGCAATAAATAATATGATCTGATTGCAGTGATGAACAAATGAAGCATAACAAACGTTTCTCATTTGTTTTCAAACATCGCCATTTACATTAAATAAATATAAATATTTTAAAATAACTATATTTATATAATTATTTGTGAGTAAACAGCTTAATTTTATTCGTTAAATAGTCCTAACAAATGCCACTCTTGATTTGCAAATTCTCTAGATAAATTCACTTCTCACTTCGTGAGTCGTGAATTTATAGATAATTTGGAAATCACTCATAGCGTTACTTATGATGCAATTTAATGAGGAAATTAATCAGATGTTGACGGAATTAATTTTGCTTTATATGTTATATAGTTTATAGATTACAGTGTAAATAATAGCAAGAACTGTCCGATGGGCCTATGTGATTTGTGTATTGAACGAAAATACCATAGGACGGTATTCAAGAACCATTCTTTTCACGAGGAGCAACTCTCAACCCGTCTCTCCATGGTTAATTAAGTGGGTCATGCAGAATCTACTCTAACTGGCTCACTCTATTCAACATCATGTGCTAACAAGATATTTATTACAAAAAAGTTTCCGGGAACAATTGATAGATGAGATCCTAAGCTTACGGAAACGGAGATGGTTCTTGAATATCGGCCAAAATGTTACAATTATTATATGATTTTTATAGGTAGATTTGATTAACCCAAGTAAATATTTGTTAATATTAAATCCAGAAGTAGAAGAAATCAACAATGTTCGAGTATATATCCAAGTAAAAAAATGTAAAACCAATCATAGACCAAATTTACACTCATGTCTATAAAGAGACAAAAGAATAGAGTGTAAGTCAAATAATAAGGGAATAGGGCGGATTCATGCGAGAGAGGGCACCACTGTTGTACAGTTGGCTGAATTCCAGAATTCTTTTCCCTCGTGTCAAATGTCGCGACGTTTGCTGATAGCTGCACGACAGGGGGTGCACACCCAGTTTCAAAAACTCGTTCACTGTTTTACAGAGTGGACATAAACATGGGTACTTCACTCATTTATCTTCATTATATCGATTATGATTGTTACAGACACCAACATAGTGGTTTAAAAGTTTGAGTGTCCAGTAGGTGTTTGAATTGTCGTCCATCACATTCAGTATACGTATCATTATGTATACATTGTCCACCGCTGTGGTCTTGAGGTAGAGTTGCTGCCTTGTCGGGATAGGCTTCTGGATGATTTTTTCGGGGATTTGCCTCATCCATAAGACAAAGGAAGCTCAGGGCCCAACGGTCCCCGAAAATCATCCGGCCATCATCGTCATCCTTATCATCATCCTTATTATCATCCTTCACCGGTGTGGAAAGCAACGGGAAGCTACCACACCTATAATTCCCTAGTAAATGTAGCAAAGCTGTGATTGCAGTGAAATACATTCCATCGGGCAGAATTACTATAGAATAGAATATTCAATATACGTATTATTATGTGTACATTTTCCAACATTCCACTTTTCTCATGAATCACATCAGATATCACAGGGCGTTGTATATTAGGGTTCTCATATAACCCTATAATTAACGTCGAAATTCAAGTCTGGGCGTGAAAGGGCCGACTAGTAAATCTACGACACGGCATTCATGGAACTTTTATGTGAGAATATAAATTCATTTGATCGAATTGATCGCTTATATGCATAACTCGATGTGTTTTTTTATTCAATGCCCCAGGTTGTTACTTGGACATTTCTGGTATTTCTCCTGGCATTGGCGTAATTTTAACCTACTTTTGAGATTGGGGTGCCTGGAAGGCGGGGTTACGGCTGCCCTGATGATATGGCAGGTGATAATGGTAGTGGTGCGCCAGGAGAGTCCTTAATCCTAAACTTAATCTAAGACGAATATGAATGATGATGATTATGATGGCCATATGATGTTCGGCGACCGTTTGGGCCTTAAAGTTTCCTGACACTTGTCTTACAGGTGAGAGAAAAAAAAAGAAAAACTTTCACACAGGAAACATGTTCCGATCGGGATTTAACCCGGGCCCGCTCCATGACAAGGCAGCACGCTATCTCGAGACCACAGCAGTGGATAATCGATCTGAATTAAAACTGTTGTTACGGAGGATGGAGTCCCGAAATCATATGATAAATAATAATAATAATAATAATAATAATAATAATAATAATAATAATAATAATAATAATAATAATAATAATAATAATAATAATAATAATAATAATAGAATAAATGCGCACAAGTTGTGCAGAAAATATATGTTACATAAGTTTTGTCATTGATTTGATTCACATAGTTTGTTATTTGCAGAATTCTACCAGGGATATCCCTCGTTTTTTGCAGGTGGTTACATGGTAACGGTCGCATGGTTTCTCGCACAGTTCACACACACAGTTGTTCCCGGGATCGTGGAAACACTTGGTCTTGCATATCTTGTGGTGGTATCCAAGCACTGCTATTGAGTTCACCAGGTGTCGGAGTTCTTGATTGGTGTTGGTCCAGGATCTGTTTGTCATGGCTTCTGTTGTAAACATGGACTGTGATTGGTCACCACTAAGACGAGCCTCTTCATGTACGCGTTCGCCTACGTGCTGGCAATGCCTTTCTTGAATCTCACGGATTGTACATTTCATTACTATCTACACGTTGACGACAGTAATCTGCGCGCCAACTTTGTTGCGAATTTGTGGATTTTTTCCAAAAAAAAAGTGAGAAATGGCTTAAAATGAAGTGAGAAGTTGAGCTCAAAGTAACCTAAAATCAGCATATTTGCGACGTAAAACATGTATTAATACTTGGTCAGAGAGCGAGTCAATTTATCATAAGTAATGTCACGAGTGATTTCGAATTTATCTGCAGAATTTGGAAATAAAGAGTGGCATTTGTTAGGACTATTTAACGAATAAAATTAAGCTGTTTACTCACAAATAATTATTTAAATATAACTATTTTAAAATATTTATATATTTAATATAAACGGCGATGTTTGAAAACAAATGAGAAACGTTTATTATGTTTCATTTGTTCACCACTGCAACCAGATCACATTATTTATTGCCAAATCGGATCGCAATATTGTAAGAATTCATCCTAGTGGATAAAAAATTGAACACATCAAACTGTTTACACCCAACATTATAGGTTATTAATTAATTTCTGATGTCCTATGATGTAAATATGTCAATTATATTTTTCTGGAATGTAAATACCTGGGAAATAATACGTTTAAGAAAGTGAAACGTGGTTTATTTTTTTTTCTGTGGTATAATCAACTGCTACAAATGTTTTTATATTATATCTCGCAAGCAGTATCTGGCTACATTCGTGAACTATATATATATATATATATATATATATATATATATATATATATACAATCTGTGAGCCACTTGCATTATAGGAATATTAAATCTTAATATATACATTCTAATATTCAACGTATTTCTTAGAGAGTCAGTCACTGCAAAATAATGATCTGACCTATTCAGAACGTTAAAAAGGAGGAGCTTGATTTTAATGTGATAAAATTAAATTCATAAAATCGAGGTGAAAAAGACTGTGATTGGTTGTAAATCAAAATTCATTGAAATGTGATTGGTCATTGACTACCACTTGTGTCATGAGTTACAAAAACACGCTAATAAACGAGTGAACGTCAAACTTTTTTTCCCTCTCTCTCCAAGGGCACCAGGTTCTCTTTTATGCCATTTCTGGCTTTCTCCCTTGACATTGGCGGAATTATGGCAAACTAGGTCTATTTCTTAGGTTGCAACACCTGAAAAGGGGAGTTATGTTACACCGATGATACGATGGTTAATAAATGACAATGAAATAATAGGAGAGTCCTTAATATAAACTTAATCTAAATTCCAGACCGTGGGCAACCACAGGAATAATTCCCTTTGAGGAAAAATTCCTATGGTCTGATCGGGAATCGAACGCGGGACCTCAAACGGTAGTCAGAAGCTCTGATCACAAGTACATGAGGCTGGTAAACGCTAAACTAATCTGGTGGACTAACTCGCCCATTTTCTCAACCGAACTTGCCCAAATTAGCACTAACTTGTCCATTTTATCACCCTGACTTGCCCACTAATGTAGGTAGATTCCTGGAATAGAATCCCCTTACATGTATGTGAAAATGTTGACAAGTGGCTCTAGGGAGAGCATGTGTTATCACATTAAAATATAAAATTATGGAATATTCACCTGAAAGGTTCGTCTCCTCAACTTTATTAGTTATTAAACTGTAGCGCTTTCGGGACTTGTTCCATCATCGGCAGGATTCAAAACTGGTGTTTCACTGAAGATCTGGTAGAGGGGGTTACATGTACTGGGTTCATTTTCGTTTATCAGATGGTCGTTGTTGTGAACTGCTTTAATAATTTCCATCTCCTCGAGTACGTTTATCTTCGCTGGATTATTTTCTCTGTGCATTACTGCCAGGGTGTTTTCAATATTTAACATGCGATGTCTTTCATGGATAACGTGTTTTGCATAGCTTGATTTTCCTTCTGCGTGAATAAAGTCTCGAAAATGTTCCTTAAATCTGATGTTAAAACTTCGGTTTGTTCTTCCTATATAAAATTTGTTGCAGTCCTTACATGTCAATTGAAAACACCCTAACAGTAATACACAGAGAAAATAATCCAGCTAAGATAAACGTACTCGAGGAGATGGAAATTATGAAAGCAGTTCACAACAACGACCAACTGCTAAACGAAAACGAACCCAGTACATGTAACCCCCTTTACCAGATCTTCAGGAAACACCAGTTTTGAATGCTGCCGATGGTGGAACTAGTCCCGAAAGCTCTTCAGTTAAATAAATAATAAAGTTGAGGAGACGGAACTTTCAGGTGAATATTCCATAATTTTGACTATTTAACTCATGTCGCAAATGGTAGTCAATGACCAATCACGTTTCAATGAATTCTGTTTTACACCAATGACAGTCGTGTTTTACCTCGCTCTTTGTCGATTTCTCTTTATAAGCTCATCCTTTTGCGATAAAGAAAGCTCCTTCTTTTTTAATATTCTGAACAGGTTAGACCATTAATTTTCTCCAACAAATACATTGAATATATCAAATAATGAATAGATTCAGTGATTTTACTGAGTTGTTTATTCAAAATATAATTGACTAACCTATAATGTTTATTATAATAGTTTGATGTGTTTCATTATTTCTCCACTAGAGTGCATTCTTACAATATTGCAATCCTATTTGGCAATAAATAATATGATCGGGTTGCAGTGAATATACATAACCTCACATTTCTAATTTGTTTTCAAACATCGCCGTTTACATTAACTATATACGTATTTTAAAACACCGGTAACTATATTCAAATAATTATTTTTTAGTAAAGAGCTTAATTTTATTTGTTAAATAATCCTAACAAATGCCACTCTTGATTTCCAAATTCTCTAGATAAATTGACTCCTCACTTCGTGAATCGTGAATTTATCGATAATTTGGAAATCACTCGTGGCATTACTTATGAATAATACCTCAACGGAACATATCATGAATCTTATAAAAGTTGTTATCACATTGGCCAACATCACGCATCAGTCACTTGTTCTCCGATCGGATATTCACGTAGAATAGCAGAAAATATTCAAGTACTATCTCTTAGTGTACAAACTTGGAGAATCCCACACAAATTTCTAATATTGAATATTTCTTTATCGATATGTTACTTCCTTGATGCATGACTCAACATTCCTACACTATTCCTAAAACAATCATTTTGAACGTAGAGTTTCTGAAGTAAGTTATAGAGGGCAGGTAATTCGCGTAACAAGATGGTGATTAGAAGGGTGTTCTAACAAAGTGCGAACACAAAGAAATTAAGTGGTAATGTGTGTGTTGAGGGGGTGGGGGGAGCAATACATCAAATTCACGTCATAGCGTGGGCTGAGTGATGGATCACCTTCACAAATATATCTCAATACTTGTTACTCTATCACATATAGGGTATTCCTGAATATTGGTTCAGTAATTTTCCTACATTTCCGTTACTTATTCCTTTATTTGGGGAATCTATGCCACCAAGCCTTAGACACATAAATTCAAAAAATAAAAACAAAGAAAAACACAAAATTCATTGTTGAAGTATGTGAATAATTTAACCGAGAGAAATATACGTATATGTTGATTAAAACATGTGAGAAATGCTTTAGAACGAAGTGGGAAGTTGAGTTTAAAGTAACCTAAAATCAGCATATATGAAATTTAAAATATGTATTAATCATTGCTCAGACAGTGCAGCCAGCTTATCACTAAAAACAGCTAACAAACAAGTGAATGATATACTAAATCTGGTGTACTAACTTGCCCATTTTCTCACCCTAACTTATCCACTAATGTTGGTGTACTCTTGTGAGTAAAGATGTTGGCAATTGGATCTAGCGGGAACATGTGTTATCACAATGGCATTTGTTGCAATATATTACATTAATAATGTGGAAAAAATTGATTTGTGAAGCTGTTACTGATCGATCATTATATATATATATATATATATATATATATATATATGATATGAAAAGAAAAAATAATGCTTGAGTCGGGATTTGAACTCAAGTCTGTACCTTTAGCGCTCTAACCAACTGAGCTACCCAAGAATTCCAAGACAAACATACAATTTTCTTATACATGTAGTATTCTCAATTCACACAAGAGGTAGCGGAAATATCATTCAACTGCCATCTAGCGGCTAACCTAACAGTTAAGCAAATTATTAAAGAGAATATTTACTTTATAGCAGTAACGCTTGTATATATAGATATTATAAATATATTTTTGACATTTGGCAATGAAGATGGCAGTTGAATGATATTTCCGCTACCTCTTGTGTGAATTGAGAATACTACATGTATAAGAAAATTGTATGTTTGTCTTGGAATTCTTGGGTAGCTCAGTTGGTTAGAGCGCTAAAGGTACAGACTTTAGAGACTCGAGTTCAAATCCCGACTCAAGCATTCTTTTTTCTTTTGATATCATATTTGCCTTCATTGCCAAATGTCAAAAATATATTTATAATATCTATATATACAAGCGTTACTGCTATAAAGTAAATATTCTCTTTAATAATTTGCTTAACTGTTAGGTTAGCCGCTAGATGCCAGTTGAATGATATTTCCGCTACCTCTTGTGTGAATTGAGAATACTACATGTATAAGAAAATTGTATGTTTGTCTTGGAATTCTTGGGTAGCTCAGTTGGTTAGAGCGCTAAAGGTACAGACTGTAGAGACTCGAGTTCAAATCCCGACTCAAGCATTCTTTTTTTCTTTTCATATCATATTTGCCTTCATTGCCAAATGTCAAAAATATATTTATAATATATATATATATATATATATATATAATAAAAGTAGTCTGAGTCTGTCTGCCTGTCGTTCATGGACTCAAAAAGTACTTGGCCGATTTGAAGTGGGCTTTTACCATCATTTAGAGATTTTTTGAGACAATTAACATCTGTAATATACAACTAGTACTACAGGACCCGCAGCTAATATTTGAGTAAACTCATCGGTTGCACTAAAGTGCGCGCTTTGGACGGTTTTTTTAAAATGCTTTACGTCGCATAAACCATAACAAATACAACAAATTATTTATTAATTTTATTCTCGAAAAATCTACAAAGAACTTCGCAGCAGCAGATGTCTATATTGTTTTACGGATAACTACAAAATAAACCATATTTTTGACTTTCAGCTCATTGATGCCAAGAACGACTGGGATAAGTAGATACACGGTCAAACGGGACGTAATGAGCACGGGGTTTGGTTGTTCGGGGTTTCAAAATATAATTACGAGATACATTTATAATTATTTTTCTTTTTACCCATTCAATTAAACATAAAAACACATTTAATTTATTTGGCGTAGCAGCGCACGCCGGGTATTAGTTAGTACGTATATGAATTTATGTATTCTATATTAAATTAAAATATAAAAAATATCAAACCACTGTCATTATACTACTGCATTTTTGCACAATGCCGTATTTGCAAACAATACCAATACTAGAGAAATATTCCAGTATTTAAAATTTCAGAACATAACCCACTGTTGTATAAATAGAATGTAAGCGTAATTGCCTTGGATACAGGATTATTGTAAAATCTTATAGAAGTACTTCTATGGGTGCGAAACATGGACTCTTACTTTAAGAGAGGAAATGAGGTTACGAGTTTTCGAGAATAAAGTTATTAGGAAAATGTTTGGACCAAAGAGAGATGAACAGACAGGTGAATGGAGAAGACTACATAGCAATGAACTACACGGTCTTTATAGGAAGCCAGATATTATAAGAACAGTTAAGTCTCGTAGACTGCGATGGGCAGGACATGTTGCGCGTATGGGGAATGAAAGACGTTCATGGAAGCTTCTTGTAGGAAAGCCAGAAGGAAAACGCCCAGTAGGTCGACCAAGAATGGGGTGGGAGAACAACATTAACTAAGATTTGAGGGACGTAGATTATACAGGGAATGATTGGAAAGCATTAGCTCAGGATAGGGATGTATGGAGAGCTTATGTCCGCGCGGCCATGAACCTATGGGTTCGATAGTGCCAGTGAGTAAGTAAGTAAGTACTTCTGAAATTAAACACAAAGTGTGACTGGAGTTTCTAGCAACAAACTGTGATTTTCATGAAATAGGAAGGCATAATTAAAGTTCCTTATGTAACAAAGAATATGCCGAATGCAATAAAATGTAGAATTCATTGTACTGTTGAGATAAAACACAAAAGAATAACTAATTACATTTTACAATCGTCAGAATAACAACAGGTGTAACAATGTTGGCTGTTTTCGAAAGACGTGATGTTTTATGAGTTTGTGTCACTGCTATTCTCGGTGTTAACTGTTATTACACAGTGATACAATAGCAGATGCATAGTTATGTGGATTTAAAAGGATCAATACACTGATAACACCTCATGCCACAGTATGTGTCATAAACACACAGCCTGGTAAAGAACCTATTTCACTATCACGTTTATCAAATCCAATACCTACTATAAATAATATTATTAATAATAAATAATACAAATAATAATACTAAAACATTAAACGTACTTTATTGAATAAAACTAGAAAAGAAACTATTTTAAAATTTTATGAAGTATTGGCAGTTTCATCTCTTATCTATGGATGTGAAACCTGGCATTTACAAAGGCAGATAGTAAACAAATAGAGGCTGCAGAAATGAAGATGTTGAGAGCAATAGCAGGCAGGATACCAAAGGACCGATAAAAACAGAACTTAATATATTTAATCTCTGTGAAAGAATAAAATATTATCAAAATGCTTACCTTCAGCACGTATTACGAATGAATGAACAGCGCATACCAAGAAGAATGTATAATTATAAACCAAAAGGGAGAATATTGTTGGGAAGACCATTGAAGAGATGGAAGGATCAATTCGACCTATAATGAGATCGGAACAGGCCATTGGGCTTAATCCTCGTTGTTGATGATGATAACAATAATACTAAAACCAATAATAATAATAATAATAATAATAATAATAATAATAATAATAATAATAATAATAATAATAATAATAATAATAATAATAATAATAATAATAATAATAATAATAATAATAATAATAATAATAATAATAATAAATATAATAATAATAATAATAATAATAATAGCCTAATCTCTATTTACGCTGGTTTAATCTCTCCTATTATAGATACTTCTACATACCCCCATGCCATACAGGCCTTACAGGGACTCGACCTGTCATACTAAACTAGGCGAAAATTGTATTGTTATGATGGTCAGATGACGTTCGGGGATTAATTGGGCCTTTAAGATTCTTGAAATATGTCTTTGACAAATATCCTGAAGAAATATCACCCAATAAACTTGTCCCCGAGGGATATCGAAACCAGGCCCTCTCCTTGCGAGGAACCTACATTACCGCGAGATCACAGCGTTGGACTAATGTTTTTTTATTAGGAATATTCCATAATACAGTGTTTCTCCTTCAACCCAGTGCAAGTCCCATAGCTCTGCGCCAAGGCATCTTGCCTTATCTATTCGGCTACGGCGGGGGACCGTAAAGGAAACTTGAAATTTAAATAATACATAGGCTAAGACAAAACAGTTATGTACCATTTTCTCCTCTGCCAACAGATTTTTAGTAGCTATTGATGAGCTTTAGTATTATCAATAAAAATTATGGAAACTGTTAGTGTTGCCGTTTTTAACAGCAAGGTAATGTTTATGGATAATCTCCATGGTGCTAGAGTTAAATTTCTTACAGAGAAGCATGTTATGTACAAAGTCCATGCCAAAAAAATCTGCTGTTTTTAACCGTGAGACACTAACGTCCAGCGCCAAAGCTCCCATTTAAACTATAGAAAAGTAATCAATTGAATTGGTGTTTACTTGACGAAAATCCATAACTTATTTAATAAAATAAAATAAAACTTACAGTTTTATGTGATTTTCATATTTATTAAAATGATAACATGTCTGAAGAAGGTACAAAGTACCGAAACAGCTGTAACCAAATTATATCTTAATAAATATGAAAATCACATAAAACTGTAAGTTTTATTTTTATTTAATTAAATCTAGAGAAGTAATACAAGTGCATATGTTAATCACAGAGGTAGACGATCATGCTGCCAGTGTAGGGGGTGACATGTGGTCAGCATTTCGGGTCCACCAGCTGTAATAGTTGGTTTTCTCAACGTGCAGCCGCTACTTATTGTAGCTACACAAAATCCTCACGATGCTGGGTGCTAATTTGGAATACTATCACTCCATCAACGGTTACACTCCAACTTAAATATACAGGGCCTACCTTATATTTTAATGATTATGATCTAATACAATTTAAAACTAACCTTGTCTAATCTAATGTATAAAAAATAATGTTTGTTAGTTTGTTCGTATTCTATGCGCGGCCATACCGTTGATCCGATTTTGATGTTTTTTTGCAAAATGTTCAGGAGATTCCCTAAAAATCACCCATTGTAGTGAAAAACGTGAAATAAAGTCCCTATTTTGACGCTTAAATGGCCTTCGCTGCCTAACCATGACAAATACACCAAATTAATGTACACAGAATTGAATATTTAAAAAAACTCTACAAAAAAGTCCGCGACAGCATATCATTATCTCTCACGGATAACACAATAATCATTTTTGTCTTACATTGATTCCAAGAAGATTGGGATAAGTAGATTCCCGGGCAAGCCTGCTCTGCCATACCGTTCATCCGATTGTTATGGGGCTTTTTAAAAATGTTCAGGAGATTCAGGGGATGAACATAGGCTATAAGAGAGTTGTAATACTTAACTCCTTCACCCCTAAAAATCACGTTTTGTAGAGAAAAACGTGAAATAAAGACCCTATTTTGACGCTTAAATGGCTTACGCTGCCTAAACCATAACAAATACACCAAATTAACGTACACAGAATTGAATATCTCAAAAAACTACAAAAATGTCCGCGACAGCATATGTTTATCTTTTACGGATAACTCACAATAACCATTTTTGTCTTTCATTGATGCCAAGAAGATCGGAATAAGTAGATTCCCGGGCAAACGTGCTCTGCCATACCGTTCATCCGACTGTGATGGGGCTTTTTGAAAAACGATCAGGAGATTTCGGGGATGAACATAGGCTATAAGGGAGCTGTAATACTCAACCACTTCATCCCTAAAAATCATACTTTGTAGTGAAAAACGTGAAACAAAGTCCCTCTTTTGACGCTTAAATGGCTTATGCTGCCTAAACCGTAACAAATACACAAAAATGATTGTACACGGAATTGAATATCTCATAAAATTCTACAAAAAAGTCTGCGACAGCATATGTTTATCTTTTACGGATAACTCACAATAACCAAATTTGTCTTTCATTGATGCCAAGAAGATCGGGATAAGCTGATTCCCGGTCAAGCATAGCAGCTCAAGGCTGGTGGTAAAAACATATTAACATTTATTTAGGAGTAGCAGCGCACGCCGGGTATTAGCTAGTATTATATAAACTGACGTGTTATTTATGGTCGAAATTCGATCACTAGTTTAAATTAAGTTATGCAATAGCGAAAATAAGGTTAAATCAACATGAAAAATAATGATGTTGACGTAATTGAAACAAAACAATCCCGCGATAACACTATAAAAATAACACTAGTATTAATAAGAAGTGAAAGAACGGAATGTATCCGTTACGCTGGAATGTTCGAGGAATTTGATTAAAAGCGGCGCGAGACGCTGCAGACAGGCTCCCTGAGGACCTGCTCTTTAACTGCTAACTTTTTCCCATCCATTGATTTGGGAATTGGATCGGCTGCGGTTCCATCCAACTGACTCAAGAATCAGACTTCTCACCTCTACTGGGTGTCCTACAATCACTATCTTCATAATAATAATAATAATAATAATAATAATAATAATAATAATAATAATAATAATAATAATAATAATAATAATAATAATAATAATAATAATAATAATAATAATAATAATAATAATAATAATAATAATAATAATAATAATAATAATAATAATAATAATAATAATAATAATAATAATAATAATAATAATGCTTTATTTAAGCTGGCAGAGTTAAGGCCGCAAGTCCTTCGTTTCCACTCAACAACTGAATAATAAAATGATAAAAATACACACTCATTACAATTGTAAAATATTACAAGCTAATACTCGGCGTGAGTTACTTCGCCTAAACAAATGAAATATTAAAGGTTAATTAAATTGTAGGAAGTGTACTTGCAGAACATAAGAATGGTTTTGATTCAAAATTGCAAAAAATATAATAAAATTAATGGGGTAATAAGAAGACATTTTGGTAAATAGACGAGGACAGATATAAAACTAAGATTACATAACATCACGTCAAAAGGTGTTCTAAAATACGGAAGTGAAATTTGGATTTTAAATAAAATAAATTCTCATAAACTTAGAGTAAGCCAAATGCGCATCTTACGTTCACTGTTAGGAGTTATAGACTTGATCGTCAAAGGAACACTGTGATCAGAGAAAAACTTGTAGTACCAAGTTTAGATGTAGATATAGAAAGATACCAACAAGAATGGAAACATCATCTGAGAAAAATGGAAAGAAAGAGACTTCCAAAATTAGCGTTACAATATACTCAAACTGGACGTAGGGACCAAGGAAGACCAAAACATTGATGGAAAGATTAAGACCATCTTCGTTAGGTTTTTCCGTCACAGATCACATGACCTAAAACGGATTTGTTCATGATGATGATGATGATGATGATGATGAATTAAGTTGTGTGGTATACGCTGAGAAGAACCAAACATGGTGTTCAATAAAACCTCCATTTCTAATTGTCGGATTTCGCTCATTTTTTGGATAATATCTACGCAGGTTTATTTTAATACGATATACTGAGTTTAGTTGTGAAACATCGAAAATTGTGACCGCCAGAGCAATTTTGAAATTTTCACTTCAGGTGAACTCCTGCACCCAATAGTTTTACAAGGTCTAATTGTGAATCTAAACAACCCAGGGACCCGCTCAAACACACACAAAAAATGTCATCAAAATAGGTCCAGTCGTTTAGGAGGAGTACAGTGACATACACACGTACAGAATAATTATATATATAAAAATTAAAATATAAGATAAACAAAGTACGATGCGGATGTGGTATAAAATTAGCTAACACTAACCAAACATGGAATAAAATAAAGTAAGAAACCTTCCTAGATGAATATTATTGGTACATACAAAATGCTGAATATTGTTGTTATGAAGGTAGTATTTTCATTGTGTGGAACTTAAGATGACAGTTAATCTGGATTTAAATAACTATACTGGTTTCAGCTTTAGTTTAGGTTGTAATGTAAACAGAATCACGTGGTTAAGTGTGATTTCATTGGCCACATGAACATCATTCTCCAGCGGCGTAGATGAAAACATAGTTCCCTGATAAATCTACATTTTATATAACATAACTACTATGTATGAATAAAATTATCGCAAAAATAATAATAAAGTAATAAAAACAATATAACATATGAAAAAATGACAATGGTGAGCACTAAGTATAAATTAAAATATAACACCATTTCGCGCATGTCAGTTGACGAAGAGGGAAATTCAGTTATTCCAACATGACCGCTAGTATTGAATACGTTAAACATTAGATGGCGCGTAAAATAGTACCATCGCTCCACCAATCACAGATGCCTGCGGAAGGATACATTTTGTGACTGTTTACAGTACAGCATAAACTAAACCAAATACGGTATACATGACTGGGAAATGAGTTCCATAGATATTGTGCAAGATAAAGAACATACACATGTCCTGTGCTATAGAAAGTAAAGGAGCATCTTGCGATCTTGTTCCTAAATTGTGATGAGCCGATACCTGTAGAAAACAGGTTGATAAATAACTTGATAAATAGGTTTGCAGAATTTGGAATAGCAAAACATGTGAATAGTTGAATGCAGGCTTTCACGGCCGGTAATCATAATGTTGAGTGATTCCGGGTTATGTGGCCGTGGTCCATAGTTGGTGTTGATACCAGACGTTTCGCCCTCAACTGCGGAGGGCATCTTCAATGGCGAGTGCTTCTAGGCGTGTTTCCTGGTCGGAAGATCTTCCGACCAGGAAACACGCCTAGAAGCACTCGCCATTGAAGATGCCCTCCGCAGTTGAGGGCGAAACGTCTGGTATCAACACCAACTATGGACCACGGCCACATAACCCGGAATCACTCAACATTAAAACATGTGAATGTATATAACAGCCTTAGCATTGCAATTTAATACATTGCAAATTAGATATATTCCAATTTAAATTCTACCCACCTTAAAATAAAACTTTACAAGTACAGTGAAAGTGTGTAGAGTTCTTATGTAATTTATGTGCCACTTTAAGAAAAAAAAAACTGTCTCACTGGCACTATCGAACCCGTAGTTAATGGTCGCGTGGACATAAGTTGTACTATTCTGAGCTAATATTTTTAAATCATTCCCTATATAATTTCCTTCCCTCAAATCAAGGTTCATGTTATTCTCCTTTCTCATTCTTGGCCTTCCTACTGGATGCTTTCCCTCTGATTTTCCTACAAGAAGTTTTCTTGCCCCTCTCATTACAATTGATTGTCTTATAAGCAATGCTAGTTTTTAATGTAATAGGTCTGGTGGAATGTTCAATGGGAATTTGTTCCAAACAACTGGAACGACTTCATGCATTTTTTAGAGTCGCGGGTTCAATCTCGACCGAACCACATAATAATAATAATAATAATAATAATAATAATAATAATAATAATAATAATAATAATAATAATAATAATAATAATAATAATAATAATAATAATAGCTTTATTTTACCTGGCAGAGTTAAGGCCTTAAGGCCATATCTACCACTCAACCAGGTTTAAAAAAATACAAACAAAAAATAGTCTTAAATCTAAATTACAATATATATATATATAAACGATTACAAGTTATGAATACAATACAATTAATATTTATAATGTATTTTGATTTACTCTAAAATTAACGAATTAAATATATAATATGTACAAGATATATAAAAAAACGAGGAAAAGATTAATGACATAGTATAAAATTAAATAAATAGAGAAAAATTAATTATTAGACAACAGGTAACTGTATAAGCGTGACTTAAAGGTACCAAGTGTGCGGCAACCCCTGATATCTTGAGGAAGGAGATTCCAGGAGCGGGCAGAGGCTACTGTGAAGGAAGTAGAATAGGAGTAAGTGCTATGAAGAGGAATTGTTAGCAGACTGCTATCTTGTGATCTAGTGTCAATATTGTGGTAAGAGGATAACTTCTCAAATCTGGACGCCAGGTAAGTAGGGATGTAGGAATTCAGAAGCTTGAAAAGTAGTGTAAGAGAGTGCAATTTACGTCTGTCAGTAAGACGGAGCCAAGAGAGGTTATTAAAGTGTTTGGAAATATGGTCATAACGGCGGATATTGAAAATGAATCGAACGCAAGCATTATGAACACGCTGCAGTCTCTGCGACAAGTCATAGTTTAGATCATTATATATAATGTCACAATAATCGAAGTGTGGTAACACAAGATTCTGCACAAGGATTTGTTTTAACGAAACTGGGAGAAATTTCTTTAAACGTCTAAGATAATGTAAGATGGAGAAAGTCTTTTTACATATGTGTTTCACTTGTGTTAATTATATTATTTATAATGTTTGGAAGTGTAGATATGTCAAAGGTTGTAAGCAGTCTTTGTTGTCCCATTAGAATTACTTGTGACTTGTTAGGATTTAGATTTAGACCGATACTTGAAGACCAGTTAAAGATGGATATGAGATCGTCATTCATTTTTGTCAAGCTGTTATAGAGAGAATGAGGAGGTGAATGTAGGTAAATTTGGAGATCATCAGCGTAGAGGTGATAACGGCAGTGCTTTAGTACAGTTGGCAAGTCATTTATGTAGATTGAGAAAAGAAGAGGTCCGAGAACACTGCCCTGGGGGACTCCAGCCGGCACGTTGCGCCAAGACGAAGATCTAGAGTTTAATGAAACGTATTGTTGACGACCGTGCAGGTATGAGTCGAACCAGGATACAGCGCTGTCAGACAAGTGTAGGTGCTTGAGCTTTATCATAAGTAAGTGTGGTCTACTGTGTCAAAAGCTTTGCTGAAGTCAACGATGGAAAAAAAAGAGGAATTGGGAGGAATCGAACTGCTCTCCTTAGAGAGTGACGCCTTCCAACGGGGAGAGATTTGTATATCTTGTTATGACCCTGAGAGCTATGCTGGCGGAAGCGTAAGCCCCTGGTGGGGCCACCCAAGCCAGACGTGCGAAAGAGAAAGGATCAGATAGAAATAGCAGTCCACGAATAACTCCCTATGGATTTGGCGGGCGGTTGGTGAATCCGATTTGAAGTCTCGGAATGGATGTCAGCATTAGAAGGTAACATGATTTTGGAACATGGAGTTCGTACGGTACATTATAGCGAGGGGAGAAGACAGAGAAGGCTGGAAATCAACGTACGAGTAGTTTCAGGCAAGATTTGGGCTGTAGCGTCACTGATAATTGATTGCAACTATGTGTTAAACACAAGGGAAATATTTATTTATAAACAGGTTTACAATGTAATAAAACATCTTCCTGTGCCCAAAGCTTTTTACATTTTTATCTTCTTTCTCCACAAGGGGAATACTATGTTAATTTAAACAAGGAGTAGTAACCGAACAGAATAATATTAAAATAATATTTGTGCATTTAAAATGTCTTGAACTTAACAGATCATATAAAATGTAAAAGAGAAGGGGCTGAAATGAAATTCTTACGTTCAGTAGCAGAATATACATTATTAGAGAAATATAACGAAGTAATAAGAACCGAATTAAATATCTACAGTGTTCTAGATAAAATTCAAGACGTAACTGGCTCCAACATACAGAAAGAATGACACCCAATAGACTCCCACAAATTTTTCCTCACTACCTATTTAAATGGCTAGATGGAAGGGTGCGGTCTCTTGATGTGGAAACAGGTCTATGGCCTAATTCCATGACATCGAAGAAGAAGAAGAAGAAGAAGAAGAAGAAGAAGAAGAAGAAGAAGAAGAAGAAATGTCTTGAAATCGGCCGCGATGGTCTAGTGGTTACTTCCTTTGCGTCTAGTTCCGAGGGACGCGGGTTCAAATTCGGCCGTGATCGATTCATTTTTAGGATGGAAAAATCCGAAGAATAAGTCCTCTAGGAGGGACTTTAAGCCGTGGGTCTCTAAGACTGAAGATTTTCAGGCACGTAAGCCTGAATAAAAAGGCATCTGTGCAAAATTTACTGATCGTTTCCCATCCAATAATACCTTAGTTACCCACTAGATGTCTCATCGAGGCGCTAGGCCAACCCCCTATCACTCGCTGACATCTACGGGTAAATGAGCGTAACTAAATTAACTTTGTCCAGAAGTTCCCATTAGGGAAGGAAAGGGCTTAAGAAAAAAAAGTCTTGAAACCCACATCTCATATATATATATATATATATATATATATATAGGTATATATATATATATGTCACTGCTATAAAGTAAAATAAATATTCTCTTTAATTTGCTTACTTGATATAGTCAGCTACTAGATGGCAGTGAAGACAGTGTTCTCGCGACATCTAGTAATAATGGAGAGTATAATACATGTATAAGAAAAATAAGTGTTTGAATTGGATTCGCCTGGTAGTGTGATGGATATCACGCTGAGGTACAGACTCAGAGATCCGGGTCGAATCCCGTCCAGGCATTTATTTTTCTTATCATACCATATATATATATACGTATATACACACACTTAGGCAGAAAGAAATGGAGAATCAAAATGTGGCAAATTAAAAAAAAAAGTATTTTTGAACATTTTAAATACTTTATTAACTTAACAAGCAATATAAATATAACATTGTACAAACATAACACACATAGATGAAACGGAATTTATGATAACTTTATGATAAATATAACAATATAACAGACATGTGGCATGAATGGGGAATGAAAGACGTGCATGAAAGTTTCTTGTAGGAAAACCAGAAGGAAAACGCCCAGTTGGTGGACCAAGAATGAGGTGGGAGAATAACATTAACTATGATTTTGAGGGAAGTAGATTATACAGGGAATGATTGGAAAATATTAGCTCAGGATAGGGCTGTATGGAGAGCATATGTCCGCGCGTCCATCAACCTATAGGTTCGATAGGGTCACTCAGTTAGTTAGTTTAAAACAATATAAAATTTGTTAATCCTTAACAATTGTTGATGAAACTACGCCTAATAGTAATAGCGATAAACTTTAACACACACAATATATATATATATATATATCCATACATAGTAATTCTGCCCGAGGGCAGATCTTTCACTGTAATCATAGATGGCATGCTTTGCAGCTTTACTAGGGAATTATAGATGTGGTGGGTAGCTTCGCGTTGCTTTCCACACCGGTGAAGGATGATGATGATGATGGCCGCATGATTTTCGGGGACCGTTGGGCTCTAAGCTTCCTGACATTTGTCTTACAGGTGAGGAGAACTCCCGGAAAAACCTCACCCAGGAGCCTGTCCCGACCGGGAATCGAACCCGGGCTCGCTGCGTGACAAGGCAGCACTCTAGCTCGAGACCACAGCAGTGGACTATATATATAAGAAAATATGGATCAATAATTATTAAATTTGTTAATAATTTAATAATTCATATATATATTCTAAATATTTCTAAACTATATTTATGTAATCAAAATATTAAATAAAATTTCATCTTCTAAAATTCAATATTCAACAAAGTACTCTTTTGGATGTCTAAATGGCTTACGCTGCCTAAACCGTAACAAACACACCTAATTAATGTATACAGAATTGAACATCTAAAAAACTACAAAAAGTCCGCGACAGCATACGAGTATGTCTATCTTCTATGGATAACACACAATAACCTTTTTTGTCTTTCAGCTCATTTATGCCAAGAACATCGAGTTAGGCAGATTCCCGGGCAACGCCGGGTAATCAGCACGGGGTATTTAAAAATAATTACTGTATACATTTATAATTATTTTTCTTTATATTTATTTAACTAAACATAAAAACTTTTAATTTATTTAGGCGTAGCAATGCCGGGTATTTGCTAGTCAAACATAAATTACTTTTTCTCTCTCTCTGTTGTAAAATATGTTTGAAAGCTGTACTAAACTTTTCGAAATGAAAAATCATACTACATAAACGATTACAACTTTCAATTTGTTTGGCGTATCCACATTGCTGTTGTAACAGTGTTGAAAGATAGCATTTCTCTCTTCGGCAGGTTGCGGGAAATTGAATTTGCACCCTGTAATTAAGGGAGTATACTTGCTATTGTGTTGGCACTCTTTTTCCTTGAGTGTTGTTTTGTTTGTGTCTGAGACTGACAGAGGCTCCACCTGTTGCCTATCCATTAGGCGCTCCCTGCCGTCACTAACAAACTTCGCTTCAATCAAATTGATCCTTCACAACAATCCTTCACTCGCACTCACTGGTCAACTATTTTATACAATGAACTTCCCAAAACAACACCTCGATGTAATTACATTACAATTTACAAACTTACATTTTAACTAAATCATTTCTTAATTAAAAACAAATATTTTACTGAAATATATAGAGAAAAATAGGTAGATACGTATTTATTTATTTATTTATATAGACAAGTATTTTTGTCTAATGCCACCAGGTTTCTTTTATAATATTTCTGGCTATCTCCCCTGGCATTGGCGGTATTGTAATCCATTTCTTACATTGGGGCACCTGGAAGGCGGAGTAACGTTTACCCCGATTATATGATGGTTCTTCTAACTTCAAATCGTTTGAAGGGTTTTTTTTATGTAATTTTGAATTAATTTGTTGGCATTAAAACATATTTGAAAGTTTAAAATGTTAAAGGAGAAAATGGTATGAACATGCTGCACAATGGATACCAACATACTGCCTAGGAAAAGTCTGAACTATCAAACAAAAGGAGGAAAAAGAGATCGGGGAGGTCACGAAAGAAATGAACATTCCTCCTCCTGGCGCGACAGGACTAGAAGGCCTTTAGCCTACCATCCGGCTGCTGGCCTTACATCCACATGTGTCAATCACAGAGATAGATGATCATCAGCCAGTGTAGGGGTGACATGTGGTCAGCATGTCGAGTCCCCCAGCCGTTATAGCTGTTTTCTCAACCTGGAGCCGCTACTTATTGTAGCTACCCAAATGCATCCCGATGCTGGGTGGGCACTGGTCCATACTGGCCGAAACACCATGAGAAAATTTCTTCCCCCATGGAGACTCGAACCAGCGCAAGTCCCGTAGCTCTGCGCCAAGGCCCAATGCTTCCTGCCTTAACCACTCGGCTACGGTGCGGGACTAAGAGATGAACACAGCAGCTATAATACTTGGATCCGGATCGAACCAAAAAGGTTTAATCCTTGCAAGAAGAAGAAGAAGAAGAAGAAGAAGAAGAAGAAGAAGAAGAAGAAAGTGTTAAAGAAAAAAGTTATCAAACTTACATATTTATTTTATTTTGTTTTGGGAAGATATTAGTGTGTACTGTTACTTTAAATTAAGACAAAGAGAAAATATCTGTGGTGATTAACAACGGCAATAATCACAATTAACCATAATAATAAGCGCACTATTTCAGAAAATTTGATAACAAATATTATTGAAATATTTAATACAGAGAGTACATTTTTTCACCCCATAGAATGTGTAAAATGTATCTTATCAAAATCGAATTCAAATGTCAATTTGTGTTAAAATTTATGGGATTTGACATGGAATTACTCATATATGAAAATATAGATAGTGGGGAGATGCATTCAGATAGATGTATAGGTAGAGTGGCAGGGAGATAGAGATCTAAATAGATAGATAAATGAAAGTAAATTGATTTCTATTCCCATTCATGCCCTATCAAGAATTTGAAAATAAAACTGTAATAAGAATCCACTAATTAGTGTTGATCAGAGAATTATATTTATTTGCATATGCAATTTTTTATCAATTCCTAACAAATTAATATTTTTAATAAATAGACCAAATATGATTAGAATTTTGATTGGATGAAATGGGCTATTACTACTTAAATATGTTCAATACATAATTAGGGATATACAAATTTAACCACATTAAAATCGGATCCCTTTAACCTCCAACAGGAATTTTACCATAAATAATTTCCATGGCACAAAAGGCCTAGAAGGCCCTTTACCTACTAGCCGGCTTCTGGCCGCACATCTACATGTGTTAATCACAGTCGTAGTCGATTATCCTTAGAGTTAATTCTTAATTTCGGGTTTCAGGTAAACTCTCACTTCTGCTGGTTACATTTCAATAGATTTGGATAATACCATCCTCGGTTTATTTTAATATCACATACTGAGTTCAACTGTGAAAAATCGAAAATAGTGACCGCTCGAGCGATTTTTAAATTTTCGTTTGAGGTTAATTTCTATAGGCTACGTAACGGTCAGATTTTGCTGGTTAAGAACTCGATTTTACTATATTAATGAATTGCTATATGCAAGTTTTGAATCGGAGAAACAAAAATTGCGGCCGTTAGAACATTAACTGTCGCGCGCGCACTCGCTAACCTACACACAAGCGCGCACAAGTGCGCACGCACACACGCAAACACACACACACAAACACACACACAAACACACACACAAACACACACACAAACACAAACATAAACACACACAAACACACAATCACAAACAAACACAAACACACCCACAAACACACACACAAACACAAACACAAACACACACACACAAACACAAACACACAAACATAAACACACACAAACACACAATCACAAACAAACACAAACACACACAAACACAAACACAAACACAAACACACACACACACAAACACAAACACACGCAAACACAAACACAAACACACACACAAACACACACACACACAAACACAAACATACACACACATATATATTTCTTCTTCTTCATCATCCAGGGATTAAGCCTGTTAACTGGTTCCGGGTTCATGAAAGCTAGAATTGTTAAAATTGTTCAGACCATCTTAAGTGTGGGCGTGGAACATTTCTCTTTCCGCGTCGTCTATAATTTAGCAATAATTTTGGAAATATTTCTTCTGGTGTTCTATCAACACTTTCTATCCAGGTGTTCATACATTTAATTTTATATATAGGCCTATACTAGCGGACTCGGCAGAAGTTGTCCTGCCCGAACGTTTAATTCTCGTGTCATGGCCAGACGATAAAAATATGTTACTTTTATACCATAAAATTCACTAATTAATAAGTTCGCTAGAAAACTCCTCACTGTCATTTGTTGTGGGTCAAGAAGCGTGCATTGTGACGTCACATTTTTGTCGCGCGGAACATGTCGGAAATGTAGATGAATACACTTCTGACATCAAAAAATTCCTATAACTCGATTGCAGCACCATCTACCGGATCAATTGTGAATATAAACCATCCAGAGACCCACTCAAACACACAAATAATTGTCATCAAAATCTGTCCAGTTGAATAGGAAATTTAAAATTTCGGATTACAAGTAAACCTCCACTTCTAATTGTCTGATTTCACTCATATTTTGATAATACGTACCTCGGTTTTATTTTAATAGAATATACCACGTTTCGTTGCAAAACATCAAGAAATGTGACTGCTAGAGCGATTTTTAAATTTTCATTTCAGGTGAACTCCTACACCTAATTGTTTTAGAGGATCTTATTGTAAATCTAAACCATCGAGACACCCAATTAGACAAACAAATCCATCAAAATCGGTCCAGTCGTTTAGGCAGTTTTTTAATTTCGGATTTCAAGTAAACCTCTGTTCTAATTGTCGGATTTCGCTCATTTTTGGGTAACACCTACCTTGGTTTTATTTTAATAGGACATACTGAATTTTGTTGTGAAAAGTAGAGAAAATGTGACCGCTAGAGTGATTTTTAAATTTTCACTTTAGGTGAACTCCTACACCTAACGGTTTTAGAGGGTTCAATTTTGAATCTAAACCATCGAGGGACCCAATCAGACACACAAAATATTTAATCAAAATGGGTGCAGTCGTTTAGGAGGAGTAGAATGACAAACACACGCACAGAAGAATTATATATATATATATATATATATATATATATATATATATGATATAATTAAATCTTTAACATTGAGCAATGCAAGCATATATATATATATATATATATACAGTGGCTAGAGTAATTTTGGGCGTATACTAGATACATTCGGCGAAGATCGGTAATTTTTTTCAAAAATATTTTCATGAAAACAATCTCAATAATTTAATTTATTCGGAATTCGTTAATACACTGCTAACTTATGGAAAAAGTTTCATGTGCTATCTGCCTATTTTGATGTAAATTTTATAAATTATTGAATTTTAAGTTTGCGTTATTTTGCTGAAATACCGTAATTAAGCTGGCAATAAATATATAGAAAAAAAAACCTTACACTAGTACAACAGAAAAAAATATATCCATCGATCCATAGTAATTCTGCCCGAGGACAGGTATTTCACTGCAATCATAACATTTTCCAAGCTATGCTTTACAGCTTTACTAGGGAATTATAAGTGTGGTAGCTTCCCGTTGCTTTCCACACCGGTGAAGGAAGATGATGATGATAATCATGATGGTGATGGCCGGATGATTTTCGGGGACCGTTGGGCCCTAAGCTTCCTGACATTTGTCTTACAGGTGAGGAAAAACCCCGAAAAAAAACCTCACCCCGGGCCCGCTGCGTGACAAGGCAGCACGCTATCTCGAGGCCACAACGGTGGACATATATATAAAAGAGTATACGGGTGGACCGCTCGAATGGACCTAATTTCAATTGCTTGTTACTGGCAAACGGTTGAAGATAGAAACTTAAAACAACGTTCATATTACAGAAAAACTCACCAAGTTTTGATATCCAGATCACCACATCTCTATATGAGCCCCAGCAGTCACTGTGACGATATCAAAGCGATGAACAATTTCTTGCCAAGTACGTTGGAGTATGTCTTCTGGAATGTTCTCAATAGCCTCTATGATGCGCTCACGAAGATCACGAAGGTCTTTGACTGGGGTGGTGTAAACTTTATCTTTGATATAGCCCCAGAGAAAGAAATCCAGTGGTGTTAAATCGGGAGATCTCGGGGGCCACGCGATTGGTCCTCCCCTACCAATCCAACGGCCAGGGAAAATGTTGTCCAAAGTCGTACGAACTTCATTGGACCAGTGGGGAGGAGCACCATCTTGCTGGAAAACGATGTTAGGCTGCAGTTGTTCAATTTGTGGAAAGAAGAACTGCTCCAATCATGTCAAGATATGTGGTACCACGAACAGTTTTCTCGGCGAAGAAAAACGGTCCAATGACCTTATTATGTGACAAACTGCACCAAACATTCATCTTCGGACTATCACGAACATGCTCTTGAATAGCGTGAGGATTCTCCGATCCCCAGATCCGCACATTATGCCGGTTTTACCTTGCCTGACAAATGGAAAGTGGCTTCGTCCGAGAAGAAAATCTTGGTCATGAAGTCAGGATCAGCGCCGAGACGGTCCAGCATCGTATTGGCGAATTCCACTCGTTTCGGCATGTCATTCGGCTCCAGACGTTGCACTAACTGCACTTTATATGCGTGCAGTTTGAGGCGTTTGTGGACAATCCGTTGTAATGTCGATTTTGGTATTTGAAGTTCCCGCGAAGCTCTTCTTAATGACTTCCGGGGGCTTCGCTCAAATGCGGCTTGAACATTTGCTACCATTTCATCGGATGCTCTGCGACCACCACCATGCTTCTTCAACACAGATCCTGTAGCTAATAATGTATCACGCCACTTCTTTATGCTTCTAGCAGTTGGAGCATCACGGTTAAACACACGCCGGAACTCCCTTTGAACTCTAATGATTGATTTAAACTCCGCATACCACAAAACAGCTTGCGCTTTCATCTGCGGAGTCGCCATTTTCACAAACAATTAAATCTAAGAACGAGAAACGTATCTTTGTGCCATCTACCGACAGGATTCGAAACTTGGTGAGTTTTTCTGTACTATGAACGTTGTTTTAAGTTTCTATCTTCAACCGTTTGCCAGTAACAAGCAATTGAAATTAGGTCCATTCGAGCGGTCCACCCTGTATATTAATAACAATGATACTAATAAAGTTGGTAAAACAATTTCTCAGGAATTGTGTGTTAAAGTATATGAAGTGAGCGTTGTGGTAATTTAAGCAGGTGGGTGAGGTGTCTGGCCAGGTAATTGGTTGAGTTACCGTGAAGTCAGCTGTCAGAACCAGACTGCGGACGTCCATCAACCTCCTAATGATCCAACATAGCCCGCCGTATCATCACCGCGTTACAGTCCGTTACTTTATACTCGTACTTCTTCCGGACTTCTAAATCAGCATTTCCAATCGATTTCCATTCATTTACACACTGAGTTTTATACCACAGATTATAGTAGTAGTAGTAGTAGTAGTAGTAATAATAATAATAATAATAATAATAATAATAATAATAATAATAATAATAATAATAATACTTACTTACTTACTCACTGGCACTATCGAACCCGTAGGTTCATGGCCGCACGGACATAAGCTCTCCATACATCCCTATCCTGAGCTAATGCTTTCCAATCATTCCCTGTATAATCTACTTCCCTCAAATCATAGTTATTGTTGTTTTCCCACCTCATTCTTGGTCTACCAACTGGGCGCTTTCCCTCTGGCTTTCCTACAAGAAGTTTCCATGCACGTCTTTCATTCCCCATACGTGCAACATGTCCTGCCCATCGCAGTCTACGAGACTTAACTGTTATTATTATATCTGGCTTCCTATAAAGACCATGTAGTTCATTGTTATGTAGTCTTCTCCATTCACCTGTCTGTTCATCTCTCTTTGGTCCAAAAAATTTCCTAAGAACTTTATTCTCAAATACTCGTAATCTCCTTTCCTCCCTTAAAGTAAGAGTCCATGTTTCGCACCCATATAATATAACTGGTAGAATAATAGTTTTATATATTTTCAGCTTAACGTTTTTTGAAAGGAGTTGGGATCAAAAGTCTCTGCAATGCATAATAGCATGCATTTCCAGAATTGAGCCTATGTTTAATTTCTTTGTGCGTCTCATTCCTATTTGTGATTATTGTTCCTATAATAATAAAAATAATAATAATAATAATAATAATAATAATAATAATAATAATAATAATAATAATAATAATAATAATAATAATAATAATAATAATAATATATTTTATTTATTTCAGGATTGTTTCTGTTATTTATACAGGACTCTCAACCAAAATATACAATTTTTTCCTTGCATACTTCCCGGTCTTAATAATAATAATAATAATAATAATAATAATAATAATAATAATAATAATAATAATAATAATAATAATAATAATAATAATATTAATAATAATAATAATAATTGTAATACTACTACTGCTACTACTACTACTACTACTAATAATAATAGTAATAAGAATAATAATAACAACAATAATAATTTTTATTGGGAATATTCCACAATATAGTGTTTCTCTTCAACCCAAAGTCATTTGTCGACAGAGGTGCCCGTTCTTAAGCAACTTCTTCCCTCAAACCTCTAGCTTCTATACTTCTCACTCCATCTATACAACGTTCTCTAGGTCTGCCTCTTCCACTTCTTCCATTAGCTTTCCAATCAAGGATCTTCTTTGGTATTCCATCTTCTTCCATTCTTATGAGGTGTATATCAATAATAATAATAATAAAATAATAATAATAACACTAATAATAATATAATAAGTGTAATAATAATAGTAATAATGATAATAACAAAGGGACAGTAATAATTCAAACAATAATAAATAATAATAGCAAAATGTATGAGGGACTAAACATCTTTAAACTAATGGAATGAAACAATGTGAAATGATTGAAAATAGTATACACAAAAATAATGAAAGAAGAACTCATACCAAAACCGACGATGAACTAAAACCCAATAGGTAGAAGAACAGTTGGAATATCGAAGACTAGAACGGTTCAATATTATTAACAGAATATAAAACTGCTATTCTCAGATATTAGGAGTATTTGAGAATAATGTTTTTAGGAATTTTTTTGGACCAAAGAGAGATGAACAGACAGGTGAATGGAAAAGACTACATAACAGTGAGTAACATGATCTTAATCGGAAGCCAAATATAATAAGATCCGTAAAAGGATGTACACGCATGAATAGATTACACAATCAATCAATAAGAAATGAAGTGGAGATATTTTCAATAGTCGATAAACTAGAAGAGCACAAATACCAATGGAAAGAACATTTAGACAGAATGGACAATACAAGATTACCCAAAAAGGTCAACACCTACAAACCACATGGAAAAAGATCTTTGGGACGGTCAAGGAAACGATGGACTTGAGACCGGAACAGGTCGCATTGACCTAATCCTGGAAAGGAAAAGGAAGAAGATATAATAAGAGTTAAGTCTGGACATGTTGCACGTATGAGAAATGAAAAACTTGCATGGAAGCTTCTTGTAGTAAAGCCAGAGGGAAAACACCCAGTTAGTAGACCAAGAATGAGGTGGGAGAATAACATTAACTATGATTTGAGGGAAGTAGATTATACAGGGAATGATTGGAAAACATTAGCTCAGGATAGGGATGTATGGAGAGCTTATGTCCGCGCGGCCATGAACCTACGGGTTCGATAGTGCCAGTGAGTAAGTAAGTAAGTCTCGTAGCCTGCATTGGACACGAAATTTGACACGAATGGGGAATAAAGACGGGCATGGAAGCTCCTTGTAGGGATACCAGAGGTAAAGCATCTAGTAGGCAGGCCAAGAATGAGGTGGAAGAATAACATTAACCATGATTTGAAGGAAGTAGATTATACAGGGGATGATTGGAAAACAGTAGATCGCGGATATGGATGTATGGAGATCTTATGTCCGCCGGCCATGAAGTTAAGGGTTCGATGGTGCCGGTAAGTTAGTTATGAGATCGAAACATTCTTAATAGGGCTTAATCTATGAAGATGATGTTTATGAACAAAACAATAACAATATCACTAGCAATAATATTAGGCATACATTGATAAGAATAAACCAAAAATAATTTTAGTACCGCAAATAACACTGGTCAACATGATTTTTGTCTCATGAGTACCAATAGTTGTACGTACTGCAGTTTTTATTGTGTTTTCAAATATGTATTCGGAATTTCTCCATCACTCACTGTTTTTTTATTTCAATTCCAATTAATGGATTTAAATAATTAATGTTTTAATAAACTTTGTTTGTCCATTTGTCCATTGTAAAATAAAACCAAATGAGCTAACTCAAATGGTTTCAGCTATGGAAAAGAGATATCAATGCAAATGGAATCCTAATATGCTGGCCGATTATTGTTGGACCATCAAGAGGGATGCTCCAGAGGCGAAATATAGCAGGAAATCGTCATTTCTTACTTTCTAGGTGAGTCCGAATGTTCGAATATTGTGTAGTTACGAATGTATAAAATATTAAAGTGTTTGAAATTATAAATGCCTGTCTCTCAGAAATCTTGTGTGATGGAGAAAAACCGATATCATATTTGAATTCAGGAGAAAAAAATACTATCAGAGTCACATATTTTTGTTTCTGAGACAAAAAAAAGTTTATTTTTTGTTGCACAGTGTAATACATCAAGAGCTACAAACAGCGTACCGGTATTTAAAAATACACAAAAACTAGAATATGTAAAGAGTTGATTTTGGATAACTGGTTTAAATTGAATTGAAAGACAAGCGGAATTATTGGGAGCAAGTAGATTTGAAATGTCTTGTCATATTATCTCTGATGGTCTCTTTCTTTCTTCTTTGACCCTTCATGGATTCAATCACTCATAAATCCGGCTGTCTCTTTTATTCTTCCAGATCGGTAATTCAATTGCTCCAGGGAATATGGATCGAGTTCGCTTCCTATTTCAATCTTTTATATTTTCAGTGCCAGATCTTTGAAAGTCTTAATAGATTTTAGTTGAATAGAAATAAATAATTTAAAATATATCAAAATATGTAAAAACGAAAGAAGCTGCTAAATAGCTAATTTAAACAATTAATACGTTAAAATAACCTTAATTACAGAAATAAAATGCAATAAACGGAGTCATAAAAATACATTTTGGCTACACTTTATAATTCCTTCATAAACTCCTGTCAAATTTTATTCTTAGGGTTTCACTTTCTAAATTATTTCCCAACATTTACAATGATTTTTACGTGTTTTTCTAATGATTATTTCAATATATTTTTGTATGATATTTAACTACATACGTAGCATAAAGGACGTGGCAACCAAATTGATTTTAACGAATATTCTATACAACAAAGACGTATTCCAGCGCAGCCAACATAGAATATGTACTATTATAATTAGCTAGCGGTACACATATACTACAGAATTTCAGAACTTACAATTCATTTTTGCGCGTTGTATTCTTTCACAGGTTAGAGTGCTTAAATTACGTTACTTTAGTTTTTAGGTTGGTCTTTCACAGATTAGAGTACTTAAATTGCGTTACGTTAGCTTTTAGGTTCGTTAAATATCACGTATATATTGGCTACATCCCATGGGACCATAGTACAAACCGCTTTGCGTTTCTTGGCGCATGCGCAGGTGTATGATGTATGATTGGAACATAGAAACATTTTTCGCGTCACATGTTGTAAATTATTTCCAAAATGTTAAACGCATTCTTACGTTCAGTAGCACGCTATACAAAGTTGGATAAGTATAATGAAGAAATAGTAACCCAATTAAACATCTTCAGTACATTAGAGAACATTCAAAACTCAAGATCGAATTGGATTCAACATACAGAAAGAATGACACCCAATATATTCTCACAAACTTTATTTCACCACCAACCCAAAGGAAGAAGAAATACTGGGCACCCGATAACTAGATGGAGGGATACGGTCTCTTCACGTGGAAACAGGTCTATGACCTAATTCCATGACGAAGAAGAAGAAGAATTGTCAACTGCAATCAAATTGAGATTACACAATGAAACTCTAAAGAACAGACAAAAAACATAACACAGAAATAAGACAACTACTAAAAGTAGGGGAACTAAACACAACAATAGAAAAATACAGAACAAACTGGAAAGAACACTTGGCAAGGATGACTGAGAATAGAATACCAAAAGCAGCATACAGCTATTCACCACGAGGAAGAAGAAGTTTGGGAAGACCAAAGAAAAGATGGAAAGAGCAGCAATTTGGAGCCGGAACAGGCTAGTAAATAAGCCTAAACCGTGAAGAAGAAGAAGAAGAAGAAGAAGACAATGTAACTGAAAAATCAGAACAGAAATATAGAAGAGTAAATTTAATATTTTTTTTTTTAAACCAGGCACCTATTAGAAGACACATGCGGTAAGCTAATCCTGCTTCACTCTTCATGCGCCGTTGTCAGATATCGCCGTTGTAAGAGGGGAAGAGACAGACGATATGTCGTGGTTACAGCGCCAATTGTACAACACCGCTATATTATGATATGCTGGACGAAGTGCACTAGCCACGCATAGCTCCGCCCGACGTCTTCTAATAGCGTATGCCTTATAATGCCCCCAGTTTGTTCTTTTAGACATTTCTGGTGTTGTCTCCTGGCAATGGCGTAACTGTAACCCACTTCTGAGGTTGGGGCGCCTGGAACGTAGGGTTACGTTGCCCCGATGATATGATGGGTGATGATGATGATAGTGATGAGCCAGGATAGCCCCTAATCCTAAGCTTAATCTAAGATGAATGGGAATGTTGATGATTGCGATGGCCATATGATTTCGGGGACCGTTTGGGCCTTAAAGTATTTTTGGCATTTGTCTTATAGGTGAGGAAAAACCCCGATAAGAACCTCACCCAGAAAAACTGTTCCGACCGGGGATCTAACCCGGGCCCGCTGCGTGACACGGCAGGACGCTACCTCGAGACCACAGCGGTAGACTGAGGAAATTTAGTATTGAATTATAAAATCAAAACAAAATTGCAAGCGGCACAGATGAGATTTTTACGTCCACTCCTAGGTTTGACAAAAATGGACAAGCAAAGAAACACAGATATACGCGGTAAATCAAACGTTCAAAATATAGTTGAAGAAGTTTATAATTATCAAAGCTAATTAATTACAACATGTCCAAAGAATGGGCCCATCTCGATTTCCTAAATTAGCACTGCAGTATCAACCTAAAGAACGTCGAGATAGAGGAAGACCAAAATTAAGATGCACTGACCAACCACATCTTGAGATCTCATAGGAACAGGCTCAAACGACCTGAATGTAAATAAGTTCATTATGTGAAATGAGCTTAAAATAATAAAACCATCTAATCATTTTGTTTTACGTCAAATACAAATTAATGAAGTTCAATGCTACGTAACGTCGTTGATTTGCACGCAGCGGGCCGGAGTTCGATTTCAGGTGTTGAGACTAACTTTAAAAAATCTAACTAATTAATATTTTTCAATCATCCTCTGTATAATCTACGTCCCACAAAACTCTTAATGTTGTTCTCCCGCCTCATTCTTGGCCATCCTACTGGGCGTTTCTCCTCTGGTTCTTCTACAAGGAGTTTCCATTCTCCTCTTTCATTTCCCATTCGCACCACATGTCCTGCTCATTTCAGTCTACGAGACTTAACTGTTATTATATCTGGGTTCCCACAAAGAACGTGTAGCTCACCATTTATAGTTTTCTCTATTCGCCTGTCTGTTCATAAAATTCGAATGAACAAGAATGTAAATAACTCTTAATGTTGTTCTCCCGCTTCATTCTTGGCCATCCTACTGGGCGTTTCTCCTCTGGTTCTTCTACAAGGAGTTTCCATTCTCCTCTTTCATTTCCCATTCGCACCACATGTCCTGCTCATTTCAATCTACGAGACTTAACTGTTATTATATCTAGGTTCCCACAAAGATCGTGTAGCTCATCATTATGTAGTCTTCTCTATTCGCCTGTCTATTCATAAAATTTGAATGAACAAAAATTAATGTAGGTAAAATGTAAAAAAAAAATCGGTTTAAAAATGAAACTAAATAACAGTGTAATATAAAACACATATAGGATGTTTATAAAGTGTAGATCCAATTTCACGAAAAAAAAAGACAAATCTGTGAACAAAAGGGAATTAATTTATGTATCATGCGTATTGGATTGTATTTTAATGAATTTCAACAGGACCATACCGCACGTCGCAACAGTTTCCAGTGTTATTGTGATGGACGAAACACGTTCCGCCGGATAGCTGTGTATTTAAACCAAATAACACAACGAATTCGACTTTTTAAAATCCGCAAATTCTGTCACTTCAGTTTTGTACATATTGACATTACATACAACTTTGCTCATTAGAGGATTGTCTCAAGGACAAAGTGATACAGACATTAATTTTTTATATTGATGAAATACATTTTGTAAATACATTTAAAAAATTCAAATTGTAAGAAATACATTTTGTAAATACATTAAAAATTTCAAATTGTAATATGCATTGCAGAGACTCTTGATGTCCCAACTCCTTTAAAAAAAAGTTAAACTGAAAATATATAAAACTATTATTCTACCAGTTATATTATATGGGTGCGAAACATGGACTCTTACTTTAAGGGAGAAAGGAGATTACAAGTATTCGAGAATAAGTACTTAAGAACATTTTTGGACCAAAGTGAGATGAACAGACAGGTGAATGGAGAACACTACATAAGATTGAACTACATGGTCTTTATAGGAAGCCAGATATAATAAGAACAGTTAAGTCTCGTAGACTGCGATGGGCAGGACATGTGGCACGTATGGGGAATGAAAGACTTGAATGGAAACTTCTTGTAGGAAAGCCAGAGGGAAAACGCCCAGTTGGTAGACCAAGAATGAGGTGGGAGAATAACATTAACTATGATTTGAGGGAAATCGATTATACAGGGAATGATTGGAAAGCATTAGCTCAGGATAGGGATGTATGGAGAGCTTATGTCCGCGCGGCCATGAACCTACGGGTTCGATAGTACCAGTGAGTAAGTAATTTAAGTATACATACTATAAAGTAGAAATTTTGTAAAGATGGTCTCTTAAAATTGAAATTGATCCTCTAATGGTAGCGATAGTAATTTTAGAAAGATACACTCTGTCCAAATCTAAGAAATTCCAAAATTTATCTAAGAATCCTGGTATAGTACCTCTTGTCCCGATCATCAATCCTCTGACAGTTATATTATCTAATTAGTATTTATCATAAGTAATGCCACGAGTGATTTCCAAATTATCGATAAATTCACGACTCACGAAGTGAGGAGTGAATTTATCTAGAGAATTTGGAAATCAAGAGTGGCATTTGTTAGGACTATTTAACGAATAAAATTAAGCTGTTTACTCACAAATCATTATTTAACTATAGTTATTTTAAAATATTTATATATTTATTGTAAACGGCGATGTTTGAAAACAAATAAGAAACGATAGGTTACGCTTCTCTACTGCTTCTTTTGTTTATCACTGCAACCAGATCATACTATTTATTGCCACAGGATCGCAATATTATAAGGAGGAGCTTTCTTTAATATGGTAATTATAACACTGATAAATATTTGGTGAAACACGACTCTGATTGGTTGTAAAACAGAAATCATTGAAACGTGATTGGTCATTGACTCCCATTTGGGGCATGAGTTAAATAGTCTTTGTAATAGTCAATTGTTGGCTCATATATGGCTTTCTTTTCACAGTCAACTTCCTCAGGTTGGCCACTATAAGTCTCAAAACGGACTATGGAATCCAATATCATACCAATTTCAGAAGATGATCTAAATGAAATAATATCTATTCGTCTGTTACTTCCAATAGTGGCCACTCCATGTTAACTCTATAATATGTGGCGACATTGGGGCCAATTATCTTTCAGAAGTTCTACCAAACCAATCCCCTTGAAAGTTATCATTCAATTAGCCTCGAACAACAAGTACAAAATAACGACGTGCATTGTCCTGTTAATAGACAATGCCATCTTAAAGTAACCGAGAAAACGAAAACAATTACATCATTAAAATGCAGTAGATGTCGTTGATTGTAGCTTCTGCAAAACCTAATCGATCCGAAGATTTTTTGTCACGTCAGTCATACTTTAGGATTATCTCATAACCACTCTGAGACCGAATTTCGTTACTTATATATCCATTTGTCCACCGCTGTGGTCTCAAGGTAGCGTGCTGCCTTGTCACGCAGCGGGCCCGGGTTCGATCCCCGGTCAGGGCAGTTTTTCTGGGTGAAGTTTTTATCGGGGTTTTTCCTCATCTGTAAGACAAATGTCAGGAAAACTTAAAGCCCAAACGGTCCCCGAAATCATATGATCATCATCCTTACCACCACCACCATCACCATCATCATCATCATCCTTACCATCATCATCATCATCCATCACCGGTGAGGAAAGCAACGGGAAGCTACCACACCTACAATTCCCTAGAAAACCTGCAAGCATAGCATGAAATTGATATGATTGCAGTGAAGGACCTGCCTTCGGGCAGAATTTCTATGGATGGATATATCTATTTACGGCAATTATGTTTGTTTATAATTCCACGCTAAAGCTATATAGAATGGTTGTATATTGCTACTCTTATTATACAGATGTGAAAGTTGGACACTTGCCTCTGATCAAATAATACAAACCTACATTTTAGGAGTGAAACTTTTTCGCTTTATTTATTTATTTTGTTCAATGCCACCAGTTTGTCATTTCGACATTTCTGGTATTCTCTCCTGGCATTGGCGTATTGTAACTCACTTCTGATATTGGGGCGCCTGAAATGCGGGGGTTATGCTGCCCTATTGATATTATTGGTGATGGCGATTGTAATGATGAGCCAGGAGATGTCTTAATCCTAAACTTAATCAAATGTGAATATGATAATGATGGCCAAATGATGTTCGCGGACAGTTTGGGCCTTAAAGTATCCTGACATTTGTCTTACAGGTGAGGAAAAACCCCGAAAATCCTCACCCAGTAAACTTGTCCCGACCAGGGATCAAATCCGGGTTCGCTGCGTGACAAGGCGCATGCTACCTCGAGACCACAGCGGTGGACTGCAGGAAAAAACATAATTAGATCACAAAAGAAGTATTGATATCAGAAAGGAATTGAACATATATACAATCACAACATTAATAGAAACATACAGAATAAATTGTATACTAGAAACATCAGAGATGAAATTCCTCAGATACGTTGCAGGATATACCGGTACTCCAAGAGACCATATTCCTAGTGAAACAATTAGGCAAGGACTGAAAATGTTTAATCTAAATGAAAAAATACAAAACCATAAAGAAAAATGGCATGAACATATTTTAAGAATGGACTCTTCTAGGCTAACAAAACAAGCACTGTTGTACCAACCTCATGGCTATAGAGATGTGGGACGTCCTACAAGACGATGGGAAGATGAATTCTGAGAACGGGACAGGCCGACGGCCTTACCGTGAAGAAGAAGGAGAAGAAGACGAAGAAGAAGATGATGAGAATAAATTGGATACAAGAACTATTTTATATTATAACACTGGTCAACATGAGTTTTGTCTCATGAGTACCAATAGTTATACTTAATGCAGTTTATTTATCGTGTTTTCAAATATGTATTCGGAATTTCTTTATTACCCACAGTTTTTATTTTAATTTTAATTAATGGATTTAAATAATTATTTTTTTAATAAAAGTTTTTTCGTCCATTTGTCCATTGTAAAATATAACGGGGAACACTTTCATCAGGAGATTTCAGCTATGGAAAGGATATATAAAGACAAATGGAATCCTAATATGCTGGCCAATTATTGTTGGACCATCAAGAGGGATGCTCCACAGGCGAAATATAGCAGAAAATCGCCATTTCTTACTTTCTAGGTGAGTACGAATGTTCGAATATTGTGTAGTTACGAATGTAGAAAATATTAAAATGTTTGAAATTATAAATGCCTGTCTCTCAAAAACCTTGCGTGATGAAGAAAACACGATATCATATTTGAATTCAGGAGAAAAAAATACTACCAGAATCACATATTTTTCTTTCTGAGACAAAAAAAGTATATTTTTTGTTGCTCAGTGTTATTAGAGAGGAACAAGAAGAATAGGTCGACCTTTAAAGAGATGGCGTGCGTAATTATGAGCCGGAACAGACCAATGGTGATGACACAGTTCCACAGGTATGAAATGTTCCTTCATCGCCGATTAAGGTGTAGCCTATTGCAGTATCAGTTCACTATTAACAGTCTCTTTTAGGTTAGAACACACAGCACCATGAGCTGGACAATCCTCATCTTCTACCATGCAAAGGATTTCTAAAAGAGACATTTCTTCAGCCTTTACCGGAAAACCTTTTACGCTGTGGCAAGCGCTATATTTTAATATCGACTGAAAAGGCTGGTTAACGGCCGAGGATATCTCGGATGTCTTATAGGGTTTCATGGCTGTGAAATACCAATTTCTAACATTGAAATTCACCTGCATCCGATTGTTGGCTCAATGTACCAACATTTTCCAAATTGTCTTGTAAAGGCTGCCCTAACTTCTTTATGTTAATCCCTTATTCGTCCGATAATTATGGTCACTCTTTCCTCTGATGTGAACATGTTGTTATACCTTCAGAAATTACTAACTCACTGGCACTATCTAACCGGTAGGTTCATAGTAGCGCGAACTTAAGCTCTCCATACATCTGTATGCTGAGATAATGTTTTCCTATCATCCCCCATAGAATATACTTCTCTCAAATTGTAGTTAATGTTATTCTTCCACATTATTCTTGATCTACCAGCTGGGCGTTTTATATCTGGTTTCATATAAGAACATTTCGTGCCCTCTTTCATTCTCATTCGTGCCACATATCCTGCCCATCACGGTCTATTAGACTTAACTGTTCTTATTATATCTGGTTTCCTATAAAGATTATGTAGTTCACTGTTAAGTAGTCTTCTCCATTCGCCTGTCTGTTCATCTCTCTTTGGTCCAAGAATTTTCTTGAGAAATCTCCAGAAATTACAGAAAACAATTCATTATTTCTCAAAACCGGATAGAGACTTAATAAACAGCATATATATATATATATATATATATATATATATATATATATATATATATAAATGAATGTTTATTTGTTTGTTCGTACTTTATGCGCGGCCATACCATTAATCCGATCGTGATGGAGTTTTTTTGCAAAATGTTCATGAGATTCCCGGGATGAACATAGGGTATAAGAGAGTTGAGATACTTAACTCCTACGCCCTTAAAAACACCCATTGTAGTGAAAAACGCGAAAAAGTCAATTTTTTTATCCTTAAATGGCTTACACTGTCTAAACCATAACAAATGCACAAAATTAATGTACACAGAATTGTATATATATAAAAAAAACTAAAAAAAGGCAGCGACAGCATATGTCTATATTTTACAGATAACTCACAATAGCCATTTTTGTCTTTCATTGATGCCAAGGAGATCGGGAAAAGTAGATTCCTGGGCAAGCATAGCAGCACACGGCGGGTATTATTTTATGGATAACTCAAAATAACTAATTTTGTCTTTCAGCTCATTTATGCCAAGTACATCGGGATGCGTAGATTCCCGAGCAACGCCAGGTAATCTAAAAATAATCCATCCATCCATAGTAATTCCCGGAGGCAGACCCTTCACTGCAATCATAGTATTTTCATGCTATGCTTGCAGCTTTACTAGGGAATTGTGTGAGTGTGGTAGCTTCCCGTTGTTTTCCACACCGGTGAAGGATGATGATGATGATGATGATAATGATAAGGATGATGATGATAAAGATGATGGCCATATGATTTCGGGGACCGTTTGGGCCTTAAAGTTTTCCTGACATTTGTCTTACAGGTGAGGAAAAACCCCGATAAAAACCTCACCCAGAAAAACTGCCCCGGCCGGGGATCGAACCCGGGCCCGCTGCGTGACAAGGCAGCACACTACCTCGAGACCACAGCGGTGGACTCTAAAAATAATAATGATATATATTTATTTTTCCTTTTACTTATTCAACTAAATGCAAAAACATCATTTATTTAGGTGTACCAGCGCACGCCAGGTATTAGCTAGTGTATATAAACCACATAGTGCTGGAGTTCGGAATTCCTAAAAAGTTAGTTAGACTTATACGAATGTGTCTAAATGGCACAAAGAGTAGGGTGCGTGTAGGCAAACAGTTTTCGGACACTTTTGAAATCCAGAATGGGTTGAAGCAAGGAGATGCACTATCTCCTCTACTATTTAATTTTGTACTAGAGCATGCCATTAAATCTTTAGAGAATGAGGAAGGCTTACAACTCAATGGTATTAATAAGCTGTTAGTTTATGCTGATGATGTAGTATTATTGGCCGATAGCGAGGAGATACTAAAGAACAACACGCACACACTATTGAGTTATACTAAGAAATTAGGACTGGAAGTAAATATCAATAAAACTAAATATATGGTCACACGTAGAAATTCATTATATAATGGAAATGGACAGCTAATGACAAATGAGGGAAATTTTGAGGAAGTGGCTGAATTCAAATACCTAGGAACAATGATCACAAATAGGAATGAGATGCACAAAGAAATTAAACATAGGCTCAATTCTGGAAATGCATGCTATTATGCATTGCAGAGACTCTTGATGTCCCAACTCCTTTCAAAAAACGTTAAACTGAAAATATATAAAACTATTATTCTACCAGTTATATTATATGGGTGTGAAACATGGACTCTTACTTTAAGGGAGGAAAGGAGATTAAAAGTATTTGAGAATAAAGTACTTAGAAAAATTTTTGGACCAAAGAGAGATGAACAGACAGGTGAATGGAGAAGACTACATAACAATGAACCACATGGTCTTTATAGAAAGCCAGATACAATAAGAACAGTTAAGTCTCGTAGACTGCGTTGGGCAGGACATGTTGCACGTATGGGAAATGAAAGACTTGCATGGAAGCTTCTTGTAGGAAAGCCAGAGGGAAAACGCCCAGTTGGTAGACCAAGAATGAGGTGGGAGAATAACATTAACTATGAATTGAGGGAAGTAGATTATACAGGGAATGATTGGAAAGCATTAGCTCAGGATAGGGATGTATGGAGAGCTTATGTCCGTGCGGCCATGAACCTACGGGTTCGATAGTGACAGTGAGTAAGTAAGTAAGTATATAGGCCTAAACCTCATAGATATAACGATTAACGCCGTGATTTCGCGGCAGCATCTTCGAGTCAGGTGTCGTTCCGGTTTTCTAGTCACAGTTTATCAGGCGTATCTGCACAATCGCGAAGTCAGCTGCTAATATTGTAGAGCGTATAAATATGCACCAAATAAATGCGCGCGCGTGTGTGTAATATAACCACTTATTTAACGTTCGTAAAAAGTGTCCTTCTTACAATTTGGTCTGCATTTTCTTCGTGGTTTATAAAAATAGTCATAATAATAAAATAATTCATTCTGAATGTGTTAAAAATGTCGAGTGAACGGAAATGAATCCAATCTTCTTCTTCTTCTTCCTTCCAAGTATTAGGCCAAGGCCTGTTACGATCCTATAGAAAATTTTCCCTCCAGCTTCTTCCGGAAAATTCTCGTATAAGACTTGAAAGCATAATAATAGTCCCTTCGATTGGTTGCTGGCCAAAGGAAGGCAAGACCAGTGATGGGCCTGCCATCTTATAGCCTCTGGTCAGGCTTTTCTGGAGAAGAAAAGAAAATAAAGGAAAGAAGAAATGGAAGAAAGGAAAGACTCCCTAGCCCTCGGATGCCCTAATAGCGTCGGGGACGAAAAAACAAGAGTTAACCAAGAGAGGTTAGATAGTAAAGTTAAAAGAGTGCAAAACACAAGTAAGTGGAAGAAATGTTTTGCTCGGCTTGGGCACCTTGTGGTCGCCATCCACATATCCCCTAGATGAGGACCCCTGAGGGGTGAATCCAATCTCAAATCAGAATTTACGCAAAATGAGCCGCGAAAAAGAAGAAAAAAAAAGCTCTTCCATACACGCTGGTGAATATATGAAAATTGTCTTCCGCTTCATTAATGTACTGATATTATATTACAGAAAACGGCATATAATTTTGCAGACTATTTAACTCATACCCCCAAATGGGAGTCAATGACCAATCGCGTTTCAATGAATTTTGATTTACAACCAATCGCAGTCGTATTTCACCTGGAATTTATCAAATAAGTTTACCATATTAAAGAAAGCTCTTCCTTTCTAACATTCTGAATAGGTCAGAGCATTATTTGGCAGTGACTGAAAGCCTAAGAAATTAGGCTACTAGATTGTATCTGTAATGTAAACAAATAATGCTTGCGGGATATAATGGATAAACGTTCGTAGTAATTGATTATACCACAATAAAAATAAACCACTGTTCTCACTTTCTTAAATTTATTATTTCCCAGGTAATAACGTGCCAGAAAAATATAATTGACATATTTACATCATATGACATCAGAAATTAATTAATAACCTATAATGTTGGTTTATAAACAGTTTGACGTGTTTCTTTTTGTCTACACTAGGGTGCATTCTTACAATATTTCGATCCAATTTGGCAATAAAAAATATTATGTAGTTGCAGTGATGAACAAGTGAAACATAACAAACGTTTCTCATTTGTTTTCAAACATCGCCGTTTATATTAAATAAATAAATAAATATTTTAAAATAACTATATTTAAATAATGATTTGTGAGTAAACAGCTTAATTTTATTCGTTAAATAGTCCTAACAAATGCCAGTCTTGATTTCCAAATTCTCGAGATGAATTCACTTGTCACTTCGTGATTTTATCGATAATTTGGAAATCACACGTGGCGTCACTCATGATAAGTAGTTATTTGTGGACTTGTAACTAGCTATAAAACTGTGTTATTTTTAGAATAATGTAAGGACTTTTTTTTACCTTTGAGGCATATTTTGTTGCGGCGGAAGTTGAGCGATGTCTCGTTGTGCAGAGGATTGTACGTGCTGACATTTACCTGTAGCAGCACTTCAATCTCAGCGCTCTGCAGACCCGAGCAAGGGAACCGAACTCTGCAACAATACCACCACAATAACTGTAACAATCAGATACTGCATCAGCTGTTCAGGAAAGAGCACTTCACGACAATTAATCGACAATAATGACATAAGGAAAACTTCGATGGGAAGACCAATGTAAAGACGAAATCAAAGAAACAAAGATAAAAAAGAGAGGATAAAGGAAAAATAGAGCACGTAAGATATAAATAATGGAGAGAAAATAAAAACAAAACAAGAACAAAATATATAAATGCAGACAAATATAACGAAATAACAGAGGGAGTAACAAACGGATGAAATAGAACAAGAGGGATATACAGAGAAAAATAAAGGAAGACGAAAGCCGATATGAAAATAAAAAATGAAATGATGGTAGATGATAAGAAGTAATAGAGTAAGAAAAAGATATTAAGATAAATAAGGAAATAGGGAAAATAAAAGAAGAGCAATTAGAAGAATGAGAGAGGAGGAAAAGGAAAAAAAAAGTGAAAACTAATAGAAGTGATACTAGTAAAAGTCAGTGCTTCAACAAGGGTCAACAAGAACGGACCTAATGCATTCTGCTGATGATGGGACTAGTCCCGAAAGGCCTACAGAGTTTTAAAAGAACTTAAGTTGAGGGGACGGACCTACAAGGTAACTATATTATAGTTTTTAACCGTACATTATATTACTGTAATAGAAGTGAGAAGAAAACTTATAAATAAAAATTTAAGAAAAGTAAGAAAAAGAGATTAAAATAAATAAGGAAATAGGGAAAATAAAATAAGAGCAATTAGAAGAATGAGAGAGGAGGAAAAGGAAAAATAAAGTGAAAATTAATAGAAGTGAGAAGCAAACTTTCAAATAAAAATTAAAGAAAAATAGATACGTGATAAGGAGACCAAGAGAAATAGGACAGCAAAATAAAATGGCAAGGGGAAAGAGAGAGAGAGAGAGAGAGATAGAGATGGAAAATAAAATGTACAGATAGAAAGAGAGATGAAAGAGGAAGTTAAAAAGGGAAGAAAAATAAGTTATAGATATAATCAAAAACTGAGAGTAGAGGTACAAAAATTAGGAGAAAATCGACCAAAAGAGAGTCAGATGAACAAGAGCATATCAAAAGAAATAAATACATAACATTAGAAACAGAGGGATAGAGAAAAAGATCCAGTGGAGAAAAAAAAAAAAAAAAGAAGAGAGAGAATACATACTTATAACAATGTTGCCAACATGTGCAGGTTTTATAACAAATGCCGGTGGCAAGGGAAGAGGAAACATGTGACATGGCTACAAGTGAATTATTTGTATAACATAACACTGGTATCATAATGTTCATACAGTTGTAATTAATTCCACAGCTTTCTTAATTCGTGCACTGTACGTCATGCTGATTTCATTTGTTTTCAACATTTATCCAACTAGACAAGGTGTTTTATTAACTTCACAAGTGCACCTGTTAAATACTACTAAATATTACAAACTCTAATATACTGGAAAGTTAAATGTCATCTATCTAAACTTTAAATGATTGTTTTTAAATTTACATTACGCTTATTTAGCTTATAAATTTAAATATCAATATTACGATTATTAGCTTATTAATTTCCTGAATTAATTTTATAATGCATTTTTCACCTCCCATAATCTTTATATGGGGTTTTACCATAATTTAGAGCTTTTTTTACAAGAAAATTAACGTATATAGCATATTACCGTATATATTATAGGTTTGGAGATAAACAAAAGGGCATCGGTGCACTAAAAGAGTCACTTTTTGGACGCTTAAATAGCTTATGCTGCCTAAACCATAACAAATACACAAAGTTAATGTATATAGAATTGAATATCTTAAAAAAAATCTCCACAGCACGTCTATCTTTTACGGTTTATTTTAATACGATATACTCAATTTCGTTGTGAAACATCGAACATTACGATCGCTAGAGCGATTATTACATTTTTGGTTTAGGTGAACTCCTACACCCAATGTTTTAGAACATATTAGATAACGGCAAAATCTTATAAACTAGTAATCTTGTATTCTTTTGTACTAAAGACGATTTCATAATACTATTAATTATTCCGATTGTTTTTGTGAAATTTGTGATTTCCTTTGCTATATCAGCATAACTTTGAAATGAAAAATTATAACCCAAATATTAAATTTGTTTACTCGTTCAAAAATTTCATAGTCCAAAACAATTTTGCTAGAAATAGGAATAATTATTTATCTTAATATATAAAAATTACGTGTCACGTTGTTTGTCCGCGATGGAATCCTAAACTACTGAACCGATGTTAATAAAATTTTGCACACTGTGTGCTGTTTGATCCAACTTGAGACCTACGGTTGTCTATAACTCAATTTATAGTCGCATTATTTTTATTCAAAATTATTTGTTTATTATTTAACAAAGAGTTATAATTATCTGTGAGTTCCATACGATTCTAACAGATGGCCGTGTAAGGTAATTGGTTTATTATTTAACCAGGTGGCTGTGCTTTTTGTTGCAACCGCGAATTTCAATTTGATTACAAATATTGATTATTTCATAATTTAAGTGTGTTCAGTGTTTATTTTATTTTCAATATATTGATAATAATATTAATTTCGTGTGTAAGTATTAGTTTTAAGTAATCTGGCTGAAAGACAGCAACTTAATTTAAATTTAACTGGACCGAGAAGGGAACATTGAACAATATGGCGAATCAGTTCTAGAGACCATGAATGATAAGATATCAAGTGAATTTCCGCAAATTGGTATAGGCCTATGTGACATAAATCTTACATTTAAGAAGAATGTCAATTTAAAAACATATGAAGGTCCTAAGGAACGGAATAACAGAACTGTAAGTAAGTCTGTTAGTTATAATAATATGCCTAATATTACAGAAACAATCTCCATGCCTCAATTAAATGAAAAACAAGATGACTATAATATATCACAAGATGATATTACTATACAGAGACTTCTTGATGATGATGAGAATCCAAACTGGCAACAAGTTCGTAGAAAAAAAAAAACGAAAGTATAATGAAATCAGCAAGCCTCCTCAAAATATTCCATCAATAAATGTATATAATCCTTATGATACACTTATGGATGATACTGAGAATGCAGACAACATAAATTCATCTCAATCAACAAAACCACTTCCACATAAACCACCACCCATATTTATACCGGGTGTAGTTAACGTACCAGAACTAAAAAATTGTGTAAAACAAAAACTTTCTGATTTAGATTTCTCACTTAGTTTACTACAACATAATTTAACGTATACCTTAGCCACAGCAACGCGTGGCCGGGACTTCTATATATATAACAAAGTCGGATTAGTTACACTATTTATAACTCAAGAACGGCTGGACCGATTTTTATGATCTTTGATTTGTTGGATTTATTTCCGCCCCGAATAGCGGGTAACTATTAAAACATCGGAAAAATTAACGTACAAATATTTAAAGGCGATACTACGTTCGTCGGGCCAGCTAGTATATATATATATATATATATATATATATATATGTTGTAAATTAAAGTAATACATTTAATTGCAGATTAAATTAATCATTATTTTTTTACAGCGAAAATTATCAAACATTACTTGGTTCACCATTGCTCTGAAGAATTACTTATAAATACGATGAACGTCTACGGATTCATAATAAACTTTATAAACTCACTAACTACAATAAATGGATATTTTAAAATGAAGATATTTTGACCACAAATTCACATATAACTTGGATTTTCAATTGTTTGACTTGGTTCACCTTTGCTCTGAACACCTCATATGATATTATGTAACGTCCTGTGAGAGATTCTACCTGAGAGAGTATAAATAGAAATCAAAGACGGCAGAAGTAGCATATATTACGAACTTTACATAGCAAAGTGTGAAGAAAAACAACTGGAACCAAGAATATTTTACTTGTATATTCTGAACTGTATGCGAATATAAAGCACAAGTTATTTCGGATCTTAAAATATAGACTGAAAACTCCATAAATTATATATAAAGGAAGCTAATTTACAGAAGAGAACCCGGTTGAATTCCAAACAAATTCTAACTATTTTCGAAGTGAAACTGTTAAACCTTCATTTTACTTGTTATCCAAAACATTATATATATATATATATATATATATATATATATATTTATTCTGTACGTGTGTATGCCACCGAACTCCTTTACCGATTTTTATGACTTTTTTGTGCATGTTTGAATGGCTCCTTGGATGTTTTAGATTCACAAGCCATTAAGTGTAGGAGTACATCTGAAGATAAAATTTAAAAATTGCTCTAGCCGTCACAATTTTCGATATTTCACAATTAAACTCAGTATATCCTATTAAAATGGTATTAATAAACTGTTAGTTTATGCTGATGATGTAGTATTGTTGGCCGATAGTGAGGAGATACTAAAGGACAATACGCACAAACTAAGAACTTAGGACTGGAAGTAAATATCAATAAAACTAAATATATGGTCACACGTAGAAATACATTATATAATGGAAATGGAGAGCTAATGACAAATGAGGGAAATTTTGAGGAAGTGGCTGAATTCAAATACCTAGGAACAATAATCACTAACAGGAATGAGATGCACAAAGAAATTAAACATAGGCTCAATTCTGGAAATGCGTGTTATTATGCATTGCAGAGACTCTTAATGTCCCAACTCCTTTCAAAAAACGTTAAGCTGAAAATATATAAAACTATTATTCTACCAGTTATATTATATGGGTGCGAAGCATGGACTCTTACTTTAAGGGAGGAAATGAGATTACGAGTATTTGAGAATAAAGTTCTTAGGAAATTTTTTGGACCAAAGAGAGATGAACAGACAGGTGAATGGAGAAGACTACATAACAATGAACTACATGGTCTTTATAGGAAGCCAGATATAATAAGAACAGTTAAGTCCCGTAGACTGCGATGGGCAGGACATGTTGCACGTATGGGGAATGAAAGACTTGCATGGAAGCTTCTTGTAGGAAATCCAGTGGGAAAACGCCCAGTTGGTAGACCAAGAATGAGGTGGGAGAATAACATTAACTATGATTTGAGGGAAGTAGATTATACAGGGAATGATTGGAAAACATTAGCTCAGGATAGGGATGTATGGAGAGCTTATGTCCGCGCGGCCATGAACCTACGGGTTCGATAGTGCCAGTGAGTAAGTAAGTATATCTTATCAAAATAAACCGAGATAAACATTATCCAAAAATGAGCGAAATCCGACAATTAGGAGTGGAGGATTACCTGAAATCCGAAATTAAAAACTGACTAGCAACCGCCATGTTTGGTTCGATCAGCGTATACCATACAATTTAATTAATCTTTAACATTTCATTTATTTAGGCGTAGCAACGGACACCGAGTATTAGCTAGTGTATATGCAATATTACGAGTATAACGTTCATTATGTTATATTATTATTATTATTATTATTATTATTATTATTATTATTATTATTACTATTATTGTTGTTCAAACTTCAATTGTAAATTTCATAAAAAACAAAAATTAAAATAATATGGTCAATCGTCATGTAAAAAGAATGACAGAAGACAGATTCCCAAGAAGAATACTAGAATGGGTGTTACTTGGTAGAAGAAGAAGTAGAGGAGGATAAAAATAACATTGTTTTGAGCAGCATGAGGGGAAAGAGGATTGAACGATGGAGATTGGAATGACAGTAGATTAATATGGCGCAGGAAGATGTGCAACATTGTGAAACCTGTTAATATAAATGAATTATTATTATTAATAATATAGGGCTAAACGTGTGTTGATTTGCTACTTTTCTTGTTATGTCGTTATAACATATTTAACAAGTTCTTGTTCCATTACTGATAGACTAATAGTATAGGCCTGCCCTTAGCATATTTTAATTTATTAGATTGTTACAGGGGCCAAATAGAAAGTGATGGAGGGCCGTATCCGGCCCGCGGGCTGTAGTTTGGGCGCCCCTGGTTTACATGCATGTTAACCCTTAAATTCGTAATGTGTCCTTTTGGATACATCAGTTGGTTCTGTTAATTTAATATTTTAAATAAATCAGAAGAAAACAAGCAAAAAGAAACCACTTAAATGTGTGTCTAATTATACAATATACCTAATAATAACAGTTATACAAGATTCCGTTTCCACTGCGGTCCGCACATTCAAATATCTAACAGAAGAAATTTGTGTTTTGCCAATTTAAGGGTTAAGGATAGTAATTTGAAAATAGGCTATAAAAATCTGATCAGCAGCAGGAGAATTTAGAATGAAAGAAAATACTAAACTTGACAGACCAGGAAGGTAATATCCACAAACTATAATATTACAATTGTAGCTCTAGCCACTACCATGGGCGCCATTTAAATATGACATCATTATACTATTTTCTAAGTGGCATAGGTTCATGAAACGTTGGCAATATGTAAAGAAAGGCACATATTTTTTCCTGCAAAAACAAATGTGATTTTTAACCAAAAATTGTCAATTTTCACTCATTGCCCCCCTTCGGCCCTGAAACGCTTATGCCCGGAGCCGCCTCTACAGCTATTTAATATATTTAATTAATTATAATCCTGTATGTTGTGTATTTTCAAATAGCAAAACAAAACTAAAACTATAAAGCACGTTCGTGTGGTGCAATTATAATTTTGATTGTCGGTAAATATCTATCAAGTGATGCATTCGCGCCGGCAATTGTTAATTAAGCTAAATGTGAGGGAAACAAGGGACTATTGGTAGCCCTGGAGCGGACAGACAGACATATGAACACATAGCTGGCATTGTTTACGTGCTACCAATACTTGAAAAACAGAAAACAATTGAAGCACGGTCGACATTTGTGGTTGCGTGGGCAGTAACTGTGATTGTCATCCATTTTTTAATTGTTTACAGTCCATAGCGACAGCTCCGGGGCTTCGTAATTCCAAGAGCATCAAAGTACATTTCATTTCACTGTAAAATGCCATTTTGTTCACTGAGAAAACAGACACGTGTTGGTAATATAGAGAGTGTTCGGAAAATCTGAACTCACGGTGCGGATAGGATTAGGTAACCATAAAGGTGATTTATAGAAACAAATCTAACATTCTCCAAAATAAAGTCCTCATACTGAAAATGGAGAATGCTAGAAACCAGGAATTATTTGAACAATCACAGACGTCTCGAAAGCCAGAGCTTATATAAAAAACCAGGGATATCAAAAAAAAAAATTCAGATCTGATAGGGATGATCAGAAATGTTACAAAAACTGAGGACTGATATGGCAAAATAAGGAATGTTCCAAAAATTGTGGACTAATGTGGCAAAATAAGGTATCCATCCGTACCAATTCTGCCCGAAGGCAGGTCCTTCACTGCAATCATAGCATTTTCATGCTATGCTTGCAGCTTTACTAGGGAATTGTAGGTATGGTAGCTTCCCGTTGCTTTCCACACCGGTGAAGGATGATGATGATAATGATAAGGATGATGATGGTCATATGATTTCGGGGACCGTTTGGGCCTTAAAGTTTTCCTGACATTTGTCTTACAGGTGAGGAAAAACCCCGATAAAAACCTCACCCAGGAAAACTGCCCCGACCGGGGATCGAACCCGGGCCAGCTGCATGACAAGGCAGCACGCTACCTCGAGACCACAGCGGTGGACAAAATAAGGTATGATCGAAAAAAATCCATATATGAATATTCAGATATTTAGGAAAGTCAGGATTCGTTGTAAATGATACGTGTTCCAAAATTCAAGATGGAAAGTAAGTGTTGTTTCAAAAGTCAGAAATAATACAAAAAATCAGTATTTCAAAGTTAAGACTCATTGGAAAACTAGGAATATTTTTAAAAAATCAGAAATTATACGTAAAATCAATGTTCTTATTACTAAAAAATATATCTTATGTTGAAAATGAGAGGTGTTAAAAAGTCAGGCCTAAAAATGTGTAATTCACTATAGGTAAGTCGGCGTGGTAGACTAATGGTTATGTTCCTTGCCTCTGGTCCCGAGAGTCGCGGATACAAACGCGGTCGGGGTCGACGCATTTTTTGGATAGGAAAATCCAAGGATAACGTCCACCGGGAGGGACTTTAAGCCGTGGGTCTCGAGTTTGAAGATTTTTAGGCTTGTAAAAGAATCTTAAGCCCGATTAAGGATGCCTCTAACAAGGAAATTGTCAACCGTTGCATTAAGGAACCTATCTTCAATTTTATTATGATATACCAAGGGTGTGCAGGAAAAAATCTCCTTTTAACTGCAAGGCTCTAATATCTAGCGCCAAATGTCTCATTTAAACTTGGGGAAGTAATACAACTCCTAAATTGGTAGATTGAATATCCCTCACAACCTGCAGTTCGCACCGCGTTTTATTCGTACAGGAGATCATCAGCTTCGCACATTGTTGGAATACGCGTAAATAAATTAACTCCTAATAAAGGTGATCCTAAGGTTCAACAGTGGGCGGTTACGCCATTGTAGATAGATTATAGTCACTATATCATAGTTTTACTCAATGGATATATCGTATGTGGACTATTGCCCCAAATGGGAGTCAATGACCAATCACGTTTCAATGGATTTTGTTTTACAACCAATCACACTTGTGTTTCACTTTATCCACTTCTGTTTATCATAATAAAGAAAGCTCCTCCTTTTTAATGTTCTGAATAGGTCGGAACATTATTTTGCAGTGATTGACTGTCTTAAGGCAGCCAAATGCCTCGTTATCTAATTAGTGACGCACATGAAAGGATTAACGAGATTCCCTCTGTCCCTATCTAAATTTACGAACCAGCGAGCTAAGGGCCGAGTCTCAGCATATCGCAGCGTGGGAACAAATACGTTGAATATAGCAAATAATGAACAGATTCCTTCAAACTATACATTTGATAATTGTGTGTTCAATAATTGTATTTTTAAATATTGATTTTACTGAGTTGTTTCCTAAAAAAGTAGTAGTAGTAATAGGACTTTATTAGACAAAAAGTAAGATATTTACAAATAAGGGTCGCACAGGCAGTAAGCCGTACGTGCTGTTGACAGTCCGTTACAATAAAATAATAATTGGTAATAGTATAAAAAAAACAAAAAAACAATAACATTACAATTACATAAAGAAAACACAATCATATTACAATTACTTAATAATACAATAGCATTATACACTTATTAAGTTATGTATAATTATTAAGAATTAATGGTATTGCATTTTGATAATATATATTTATTCATGAATGAGTGTTGTTCTTAGTTTCCGCGTTTTGTCCAGAAATTTACCCAAGTTTATCCAATTTTCTGGATTTACCAATAACTCGTAGCATGTCAATCTTTCCCGATTTGAATTTAGAAATCTTTCCGGTAATAACTGACGTCTCCAATATTCTAAATCATCACATTTTCCTAATATATGTATCTCACCTTCAAAGTTCCCGCACATTGGACATATTCACATATCGTGATCGTCGCTAATTTTTAGAAATTTTCATGCCCCTAGCCTAAACCAAGCAAGCCCTGAACTTTCTTTAAATCCTAGGTTATATAAGATTATTTTCCCCAAACGCGTTTTAGGTCTAAAAAAGTAATTAATGACCTATAATGTTTCTCCACTAGGGTGCATTCTTACAATATTGCGACCCTATTTGGCAATAAATAATATAATCTGGTTGAAGTGGATGAACAAAAGAAGCATAACCAATCATTTCTCAGTTGTTTTCAAACATCGCCGTCTACATTAAATATATAAATATTTTAAAATAACTGTATTTAAATAATGATTTGTGAGCAAACAGCTTAATTTTATTCGTTAAATAGTCCTAACAAATTCCACTCTTGATTTCCAAATCCTCTAGATAAATTGGAAATCACTCGTGGCATTACTTATGATAATGTTTGGCGTTAAGGGGAAATCAGATAATTTAAGCAATATTGATTTCTTACAAATCACGCCAATAACATTTATTGTTAGTTCCCAGAGTTAGCTCAGTTTACAGCATTCCTGTTTTCTGACTAGCGGGATTAAGTTTGATACCCGGAGGGGTTGAACACTTTAATTAAAAAATCATAATTTTTGGGACTAAGAGGGGCGTTGAAAGGTAGCGGTGTTTAATAACTTTTAATCCCTAGATTGTGCAGCAAATGCCTGTATTAAACAAATCCACACTCCTCTGCTACATATGCTCAAATTAGTCAGTCGCTGTGGCGTAGTCGGTAGAGTCCCTACCTTCCACTCCGGCGACCCGGGTTCGATTCCCGGCGGGGTAAGGGATTTTAAAATCTCAACCTTGGGACTGGTTGGCGGGGATCCGCCTATCGGATGGCGACGTTGATCCTTGGTCATCGATAGAAGCAGGTCACATCAGATTTCACCCTTTCTTTTCTGTTCATGATTATCATTTATACAATGCACTTATAAGCACTCATCCTACTTTATTCTCTTTATACAATATATGAATACATCACCTGTGTGGAGTAGTATGTAAATTGAAAATAAATAACATGAACATCATATCCACTTAGCACGAAAGAACAATGTATGATTGGTATCGGAACATACAGATATTTATTGTTCACTTTTTTTTATACAATTTATGGAATTGCTGTCGGAATTCTAGTAGTAGTGTCTCTCAGTGAGACGTAGGCGTCTTCCCCCTACAGGAGAGAAATTCAAACATCTAATTTAGTTACACTTGTTTTCGTATAGATGCCATTGAGAGATCCGGGGTCAGCGTTCCTGCTCATAGTGACATCTAGAAAACCAAGGTATTACTAGAATGGGAACTTTCAGTAAATTTTACACAGAAGTATTTTTATTCAGGCTTGCGGTTCTTTTACGAGCCTGAAATTCAGACTCTGGACCCATCGCTTAAACTCTCTCCCGGAGAACTTGTCCATTCTTTAAAAAAACCCATCGGCCACGGCCAAGAATGAACCAGCGACTCTCGGGGACTAGAAGCAAGGAACATATCCAATAGACCACCGCGGTTGTCGGAATCCTAACAATGTCAATTTAACGACATGCGGATGCGATGAAAGTTAAAATGGCAGACGTTTGGAAAAGTAGTTTTTGTTTCAAAATAACAAAAGAGCGCAGCATTCTTGAGATCCAGAATGAAAGATGGTTGCATTTATTTCTGGCCGGGGAGAAAATGCACCGTTTATCAGAGACCCTTTCTCTTCACACCCACGAGTGACATATTTCAGAAAAAAAAAAACAGCTGGCTCTTTCATAACATTGTGCACATAGTTTTCTCTTCCAGCACTTCTTGGAATTTCAAACTATAGCAATAATTAAACAAGAGGACTGTCTATTAGCAGTTACAAGGAACAAGAAATCGGGAGGATTTAGATAGTTAATATTTTATTTAGTTCACCCCTGTGGTCTCGGGGTAATGCCTTTGCCTCGTATGCATCAGTCCCGCAGCAGTCCCCGTTCAGGACAAATTTCCTGGTCAATTTATTTATTTTCTTTTTTTTTAGTTTTTTTTTAGTTTTTCCTCACTGTAAGACACATGTCAGGCAGGAAACTTTAAGGGCTGAACGGTCCCCAAACATCATTTGGATGACTGTTTGTGAGAGTGGTGTTTCGTTTTAATGTTGTCTCGGAGAAGGTCTTGCCATTGAGCTGATCACACATTCGGGGAGGCCCTCCATGTCGTTGTGTGGTCAAAAAAAGTATGTATATGATCCATAGTTAAAATCCCTCTCTCGATAGGTCGTGCCACTGTAAGGCCCGGGATGCTTGTGGTACAACTACCTATAAAGTGCAATGCGATAATGGAATGGATGGAAAAAATATATACCTAAATTTCATTTCTGAAAGGAAACCCTGCAATTAAATTGTGAACAACATTTTGATAAATATCTGCTGAATATTTGAGCCAAATTCATTTAATAAATTGAAGAGCTTAGGGCAGTAACGTGATAAGCCACATTCTGTTAAGGAATGTCATTTATTACAATGATAGCAAATAAATGTATTGGAATATCCATAACATCAATTGTAAGTGCGTAAGTGACGAGTTAAAACATAGACACACAATGTATTAACAACAATACTGCCCAATTAGTATTTATAATTTTTTTGAAATATTACATTTTTTAAAACCCTCCAGTTTTTGTCCTCGGACATTTCTGGTGTTCTCTCCTGGCAATGACGTAATTATAACCCACTTCTGAGGTTAGGGCGCCTGGAATGCGGGGTTATGTTGCCCCGATGATGATAATGGTGCGCCAGGAGTGCCCCTAATCCTAAGCTTAATCTAAAATGAATATGAATGATGATGATTGCGATGGCCATATGATTTCGGGGACCGTTTGGGCCTTAAAGGTTTCCTGACATTTGTCTTACAGGTGAGGAAAAACCCCGATAAAAATCTTACCTAGAACAGCTGTCCCGACCGGGGATCGAACCCGGGCTCGTGCGTGAAAAGGCAGCTCTCTACCTCGAGACCACAGCGGTGGATTACATTAAAATTCTTATATCTCATAAACGTCCACCGCTGTGGTAGCGTGCTGCCTTGTCACGCAGCGAGGCCCGGGTTCGATCCCCAGTCGGGACAGTTTTTCTGGGTGAGGTTTTATCGGGGTTTTTCCTCACCTGTAAGACAAACGTCAGGAAAACTTTAAGACCCAAACGGTCCCCGAAATCATATGGCCATCATCATAATCATCATCATCATTATCATCATCCTTCACCGATGTGGAAAGCAACGGGAAGCTACCACACCTACAATTCCCTAGTAAAGCTGCAAGCATAGCATGAAAATACTATGATTGCAGTGAAGGACCTGCCTTCTGGCAGAATTACTATGGATGGATCTCATAAACAACAATATGTGGCTTAATGCATCGCCCTAAGCCCTTGAATTGTGAAAAAAATTCAAGTAGGCTACATTATTTGAACATTACATAGGCCCTTTGGTTATTTATTTCATTATCTATGGTTAGTCATTTTAAGTTTCACCATTAAATTTAAAGATAACTTCTCAGTTTCTTTACCAACTATGTTGTTTTTATGCAATTATTATCTTGTTACTATTTTTTGAAACTCTTTAACAATTTATTCATTAAGTAATTAACTCATTGGCACTATCGACCCTTGGTACATGGTCGCGCGGACAAAAGCTCTCCATACGTCTCTATCCTGAAAGAATGTTTTCCAATGAACCCCCTGTATAAACTACTTCCCTGAAATCACGGTTAATGTTATACTTCCACTTCAAACTCGGTCTACTAATTGGGTGCTTTCCTTCTGCTTTTTCTACAAGAAGCTTCCCTGCCTCTCTTTCGGTCTCCATTCGTGCCACATTTTCTGACCACAGTGTACGAGACTTACCTGTTCTTATTATATCTGGTTTCCTATTAAGATCATGTAGTTCACTGTAGGCTTCTTTATTTATCTGCCTGCTCATCTTTCTTTGCTCCAATTTATTCATTAGCGTCTCAATTCATATCTAGGAGTAAAAGAGTCGACAGATTTTCTTCAGAGTACTCTTACTTCAGGCCTGACATTTCTTTACGTACAGTAAATTTATGACACGGCAGGAGGACATTAAATTTAAAAATCATTATAAGGTCGCCATGATTGTTTTATTGCAATGTAACTAGATAGTTTCAATTTAATTCACAGAAATAATATATATATATATATATATATATATATATTTTTTTTTTTTCCGTAAACCAGGTAATTTGACTAGCTAACGAATTCGCTTAGTTTATGCAGTTCTTGCGTGACGGACTTTTTAAACTTATAGATGCTTTAATATAGAAGGTTATATAGATTTAAGATTTTTTATTGTATCCAGGGGGTTACATGCTTACATTGTTATGTTATGTCAAGTATTTTCTGTAAACATCAATTATTTCAATTTTATGGATAAATTGGATGATGTTATGCATCAACCTGCTAAGCGCCATTAAAATATATTTTATGCCGTCTGTTGCTCTGGCTCATGAAGTAAGTGTATGCCCACTTTTAGCGCCAAAATTTTAAATATAGCCTTATTATTAAAGAAAAATGTAAACCCCATCAGTCCTATAAGAGATTCAATGTTTTGCAACAAACGGCTAGGAAACCAGATCTTCATAAATGCATAATCTAAATTTTACATCCTGCAGCTAAGAGCCAAATGTTCTCGTTCTTAGATTGTTGATGCATAACTGTCAATCAAGGAAAATAACTTAAAATATGCAGTATTATTTGTTTTGTGCTACAATAAAAAGTGCAGATTGACTTAAACTTTAAACGCATTTTTCGAAACTTACATGATGGCGCATAGCCGGTTGATGCATAATACAATGCAATTATGAAATTATAATGATGGAAAAATGAGTTCAGTTAATGAAATTAGAGCAAAGCGTATTATGTAGCTTATGTATATACCCCAAATGTCCCGTGTGGGAGGCGAGTGCTCCCCAGCGGAAGTTTGTTAACCAAAGACATTAATTTAAGATATCTTAGAAGAATTGCACATGGAACCTTTAGAAAACAAAATTTCTGATTTCAAGTCAAGATGGATGCAACATGTTCATCGAATGGAAGATTGCAGAATACCCAAACAAATGTTAAGATATCAACCTGTAGGAAGAAGAAAACCAGGACGTCCACTCAAAATACTTTTGGATGGTGTCTCTCTTGAGGCCGAAACAGGTCAACAAATGACCCAAATTCGTGAATGTACTATGATGATTATGACTAATTTCATTACGATTATTTACCTTCAGATGTCAAAGAGTGACATACGATTAGCACATCAATTTAATGAGACATCTAGTAGGCGACTAAGGTATTACTTGGATGAAGTTCGCTTAAATTTTGCACAGAGACATTTTTATTCAGGCTTGCGGTTCTTTTACGGGTCTGAAAAATCTTCAGACTCGGGACCCACAGCTTTAAATCCCTCCCGGAGGACTTGTCCCTTGGATTTTTCCTTTCTAAAAATCCATCGATATGGGCTGGGTTTGAACCCGCGACCCTCGGGACTAGATGCAAACCATTAACATTAGGCTATGTATTAACAATTGTTTTTGTCTGTTCTTTGATATCCTGCTATTGGTCTGAGGAATCTCATTTCAGCAGCTTGTATCCTGGCAGATTGTTGTGTTGTCACTGTCCATGTTTCGGATCCATATGTAATAATAGGCACTGCCATTGTCTTGTATAATTTCATTATAGAGTCTTTCCTGGCTTCATTTTTCAAAGTTCTTTTTAGTGTACCTGTTATGTAATTAAACTTATTTATTTTGTTATTTATATCTGTTTCTGCTCTGTATGATATTTGGCAACCTAGGAAGTTATATGTTACTACTTGTTCTATTGGTTTATTTTCTAATATTATCTTTGTCCGAACTGGATGAGCACCCTTGAAGGCCAATGTTTTTGATTTTTGTGAGGATATTTCCATGTTGTATTTTTTTGATATTTCATTTAGTTTATATAGCATTCTTTGTAGTTCGTCTTCTGTTTTTGCTATTAGAACCTGGTTATCTGCAAAGGCTACCAAAAGCAGCATACAACTATTCACCACGAGGAAGAAGAAGCTTGGGAAGACCAAGGAAAAGATGGAAAGAGCAGCAATTTGGAGCCGGAACAGGCTAACAAATAAGCCTAAACCGTGAAGAAGAATAAGATTAACAATTGTGATAAAGTAGAACAAATCCCGATCAAGTTGTTTCGAAATGCGAGTCTGATAACCGTCTGAAACAACTGATCCCGTTTTCTAAGTATGACTGGATGATTAGATACTGAATACACAATTACTTTTCATAAGCACACTTATTTTGAATGTGTTGTTATTCAGTAACACTCTGTATAGGGATGTGGGAGATTGATAGACTGGTAAGAGTGTTACCACATGGTGTTCATGAAGTCGCCAGTCTAATGCGAGCGACGCCCTAAAGTCGCGTGGGGGGTGAAAACCTCATTATTATTCCCGGAATTAATGAAGCAGAAAATACACCACCATCAGCTGTCATCTTCATTTTAACCCCCACCCCGATGTGTAAATTAATTCTTGTATTTTTTCACCACAATGTGTCAGTACATTAAACAGCTACAAGAATATAACATCAATTGCCAGAGTTACAGCAAATTGTCGGCCGCTATTATGTACTCGTTATGATCCTTGCCTCTAGTATTTTACCTCTAACATTTTGGTAACTTACATTTCACCTTATTCCTTACTGTTTGATTTATTTTGGAGTATACTAATATTCAGACAATGGTGGACTAGTCTGCATCGGCAGACAATTTTAATTCTTAGATAACAACAGTATTAGAATATAAAATTATGGACTATTCACCTGAAAGGTCTGTCTCCTCAACTTAATTAAATTTTGTGTTTTAAGAATTCCTTATTTAAATGGCTCAACGAGTAGGGTGCGTGTAGGCAAACAGTTTTCAGACACTTTTGAAATCCAGAATGGGTTGAAGCAAGGAGATGCACTATCTCCTCTACTATTTAATTTTGTACTAGAGCATGCCATTAAATCTTTAGAGAATGAGGAAGGCTTACAACTGAATGGTATTAATAAGCTGTTAGTTTATGCTGATGATGTAGTACTACTGGCCGATAGCGAGAAGATACTAAAGGCCAACACGCACACACTATTGAGTAACACTAAGCAATTAGGACTGGAAGTAAATATCAGTAAAACTAAATATATGGTCACACGTAGAAATACATTATATAATGGAAATGGACAGCTAATGACAAATGAGGGAAATTTTGAGGAATTGGCTGAATTCAAATACCTAGGAACAATAATCACAAATAGGAATGATGCACAAAGAAATTAAACATAGGCTCAATTCTGGAAATGCATGCTATTATGCATTGCAGAGACTTTTGATGTCCCAACTCCTTTCAAAAAACGTTAAGCTGAAAATATATAAAACTATTATTCTACCAGTTATATTATATGGGTGCGAAACATGGACTCTTACTTTAAGGGAGGAAAGGAGATTACGAGTATTTGAGAATAAAGTTCTTAGGAAAATTTTTGGACCAAAGAGAGATGAACAGACAGGTGAATGGAGAAGACTACATAACAATGAACTACATGGTCTTTATAGGAAGCCAGATAAAATAAGAACAGTTAAGTCTCGTAGACTGCGATGGGCAGGACATGTTGCGCGTATGGGGAATGAAAGACGTGCATGGAAACTTCTTGTAGGAAAGCCAGAAGGAAAACGCCCAGTTGGTAGACCAAGAATGAGGTGGGAGAACAACATTAACTATGATTTGAGGGAAGTAGATTATACAGGGAATGATTGGAAAGCATTAGCTCAGGATAGGGATGCATGGAGAGCTTATGTCCGTGCGGCCATGAACCTAAGGGTTCGATAGTGCCAGTGAGTAAGTAAGTAAGTAAGTAAGAATTCCTTATTGAAGTATATATTAGGGATCGTTTTGTGAAATGTCATTTTGAGGTTAGAATATTTGTGTTTAATTTTAGCGTGACTGGCTGCATAATCAACTTTTATAAGTTTCATGACGTGTTCCGTTGAGGTGTTATTCAAAATTAAAATATAAAATTATGGACCTTTCATGGAATATTCCATAATTTTATATTTTAATTTTTAACAATACCTCAACGGAACACATCATGAATCTTATAAAAGTTGATAGTACATTACGATGCGAAGTTGGGAAGTGGTTTTCACAGAATTGAGGAAAAGCTCGGTTTTTAATTTCCGAGATTCTGTAAAACACTTCTCAAATGTGTGTTGTATATTATTTTTTGCGCGATGCTTTTTTTTTAAATAATAGTAAAATAATAACACATTTGTTGGAAATATTTGTGATCATTATAAACAATTGACTAACGTTAACAATGCGGGCAATGTTTATTAGTTGAAACAACAGGAGGCCTTGAGAACAATTATTGATAACATGGCCGCAAGTACGTATTTATTGTTTTATATTGTTTCAAATAAAGTCCAGTTCATTTAAAATGCAGTGATTTGTTTCGTATAATGTATATTAACACCACCTTTTGGATATATTCTGTATATAAATTGTACGTAGTATACATACAGGGCAGTGGTTTTACTTCCCACACGCGTGTTTGTAGTATGAAATATTACAGTATAGTTATTTTAATACAATATAATTATTTAGGTTGGCAACCCCGAAATATAGGAAGTTAAACTTTCAATCATGGTTGCCATTACTCTAAGTACGACAAAACGCACTATCGCGCAAAAAAATATATTTTTTTCAACACACAAATACATGGAGGACCTTCCTGGATTTACTGATCAGCTCAATTCCAGAGCCCCTCCGCGAGAAAATACGAACATTCAAGACATACGATTCACTTACACATTCATGGTAACAACGTGAATATCATATGATTGATTGTGATGGTCATTTGCAGTTCAGGGAATATTTGGCTCCTAAAGTTTCCCGATATTTATCTTACAGGTGAGAAAAAAACATGATAAAAATCACTCTGAAAACTTCTCCATACCGAAGATTGAACGCCGGCCCGTTGCTTCTGAAAAAATGACTTTACCATTACACCGCAGCAGTTGACATATCCATCCATCCATAGTAATTCTGCCCGAAGGCAGGTCCTTCACTGCAATCACAGCATTTTCATGCTTTGCTTGCAGCTTTACTAGGGAATTGTAGGTGTGGTAGCTTCCCGTTGCTTTCCACACCGGTGAAGGATGATGATGATGATGATGATATGGATGATGGCCGTATGATTTCGGGGACCGTTTGGATCTTTAAAGTTTTCCTGACATTTATCTTGCAGGTGAGGAAAAACCTCGATAAAACCTCACCCAGAAAAACTGCCCCGACCGGGGATCGAACACAGGTCCGTTGCGTGACAAGGCAGCACGCTTCCTCGAGACCACAGCGGTGGACTGCGGCTGATATATTCATCCCCTAAATTTGATATTTTAGTAGCGAATAACTATAGGCGCTGCTACGCCTAAATAAATGTAATATGTGTTTTTATTTTTAATTGGATAAGTTACATGAAATTTACAGATCAATTAAATTGTATGGTATACATTGCAACGAACCAAACATGGCGGTAGCTAGAGTTAATTTTTATTTCGGATTTCAGGCAAACCTCCAATTATAATGACCGAATTTCGCTTATATTTGGACAATATTTACCTCGGTTTATTTTAATAGCTTATACTGAGTTTGTCCACTACTGTGGTCTCGAGGTAACGTGCTGCCTTGTAATGCAGCGGGCCCGGCTTCGATTCCCGGTCCGGGCAGACTCCTGGGTGAGGTTTTTTTTCGGGGTTTTTCCTCACCAGTAAGACAAATATCAGGAAGCTTAGGGCCCAACGGTCTCCGAAAATCATCCGGCCATCATCATCATCATCATCATCATCATCATCATCCTTATCATTATCATCACCATCCTTCACCGGTGTGGAAAGCAACGAGAAGCTACCACACTTGTAATTCCCTAGTAAAGCTCCAAAGCATAGCATGAAAATGCTACGATTGCAGTGAAAGACCTGCCCTTGGGCAGAATTAATATGAATGAATGAAAATACCAAGTTTCGTGAAACATAAAGGATTGCGACCGCTTAGAGAGATTTTTAAATTTTCGTTTTACGTGGACTCTTACAGCTAATTATTTAGTGAACAATCTTCTTCTTCTTCTTCTTATTCTTCACGGTTTAGGCTTATTTAACTAGCCTGTTCCGGCTCCAAATTCCTGCTCTTTCCATCTTTTCCTTGGTCTTCCCAAACTTCTTCTTCCTCGTGGTGAATAGTTGTATGCTGCTTTTGGTATTCTATTCTCAGTCATCCTTGCCAAGTGTTCTTTCCAGTTTGTTCTGTATTTCTCTACTGTTGTGTTTAATTCCTCTACTTTTAGTTGTTGTCTTATTTCTGTGTTATGTTTTTTGTCTGTTCTTTGATATCCTGCTATTGGTCCGAGGAATCTCATTTCAGCAGCTTGTATTCCGGCAGATTGTTGTGTTGTCACTGTCCATGTTTCGGATCCATAAGTAATAATAGGCACTGCCATTGTCTTGTATAATTTCATTATAGAGTCTTTCCTGGCTTTATTTTTCAAAGTTATTTTAATGTTCCTGTTATATAATTAAACTTATTTAGTTTGTTATTTATATCTGTTTCCGCTGTGCATGATATTTCGCAACCTAGGAAGTTATATCTTACCACTTGTTCTATTGGTTTATTTTCTAATATTATCTTTGTCCGAACTGGATGAGCGCCATTGAAGGCCATTGTTTTTTATTTTTGTGAGGATATTTCCATGTTGTATCTTTTTTATATTAATTTAGTTTATATAGCATTCTTTGTAGTTCGTCCTCTGTTTTGTTAGAGAACAATTGATAGCGAATAAAGACTCTCCGTACATAAAAACCTGTATGTACAAATTTTTATAACAATCGACCGACATGTTATCGAGTTTTTGAACACAAACATATGCAGGCTGAATTTATATATATACAGATTGCAGGCATGTATGGAAACAAAATGCACAGTTTTACATTAGAAAATATAAATAATCATTTTGAACACATTACAAGAACAAGCTCAACAAGTTTGCGCCACCCTAGTTTTCCTTTTTCATCCCACCTCAACCACTACTCGCGGTTAAAGCTTAAGGCCAGCCATCTTTCTTTCTCTGTAGTAGGATTCACTGGGCATCCCAACGTGCTGTTAATGGGGTACTGTGTTTATGAGATAGTAAATAATATTTTATCTGGGGTAACATTATCATAAGTAATGCCAAGAGTGATTTCCAATTTATCATAAGTAATGCCACGAGTGATTTCCAAATTATCGATAAATTCACGACTCACGAAGTGAGGAGTGAATTTATCTAGAGAATTTGGAAATCAAGAGTGGCATTTGTTAGGACTATTTAACGAATAAAATTAAGCTGTTTACTCACAAATCATTATTTAACTATAGTTATTTTAAAATATTTATATATTTAATGTAAACGGCGATGTTTGAAAACAAATGAGAAACGATAGGTACGCTTCTACTGCTTCTTTTGTTTATCACTGCAACCAGATCATACTATTTATTGCCAAAGGAACGCAATATTGTAAGGAGGAGCTTTCTTTAATATGGTAATTATAACACTGATAAATATTTGGTGAAACACGACTATGATTGGTTGTAAAATAGAAATCATTGAAATGTGATTGGTCATTGACTCCCATTTGGGGCATGAGTTAAATAGTCTAGATAATTTGAAAATCAAGAGTGGCATTTGTTAGGACTATTTAACGAATAAAATTCAGCTGTTTACTCACAAATCATTACTTAAATATAGTTATTTTAAAACATTTATATATTTAATGTAAACGGCGATGTTTGAAAACAAATGAGAAACGATTGGTACGTTTCATTTGCTTCTTTTGTTCGTCACTGCAACCAGATCATATTATTTATTGCCAAAGGAACGCAATATTGTAAGGATGCACTCTAGCGGAGAAAAAATGAAACACATCAAACTGTATATTAATTCATTTCTGATGTCCTATGATGTAAATATGACAATTATATTTTTCTGGGAAAAAATACATTTAAGAAAGTGTAAACAGTGGTTTCTTTTTTTTTTTGTTATATAATAAATTGCTACAAATGTTTTTATATTAACTCCCGCATGCTCTGCGTGTTGACATTCATGCACTATATATATACAATCTGGTAGCCGTATTTCTTACAGACTCAGTCACTGCAAAATTATGCTATGTCCTATTCAGAATGTTAAGAAGGAGGTGCTTTCTTCATTATGATAAACTTTAGTTGGTAAATTCTAGGCGAAACATGATTGTGATTGGTTGTAAATAAAAAAAAATCATTGAAATGTGATTGGTCATTGACTCCCATTTGGGGCATGAGTTAAATAGTCTCCGATAAGCAACAATAACTAACAGAACTGAATGAAAAATATTTGCAGTAAAGTGAAATCCGTCAATTGAGTGAATAAACACGAAATCATAGCTCAGAGGCACAATGAAATAATTCAAATGTCACGTGTAAACGTGCGGCGATTATTACTATCAATACTACCCTTCAACACATCCCTCTCACATTAATAATGATAATAATAATAATAATAGTAATAACAACAACAACAATAATAATAATAATAATAATAATAATAATAGTAATAACAATAATAATAATAGTAATAACAACAACAATAATAATAATAGTAATAATAATAATAATAATAATAATAATAATAATAGTAATAATAATAATAATAATAATAACAAATAATAATAAATATTATTTTTATTATAACAACAACACTGGTCAACATGATTTTGTCTCATGAGTACGAATAGTTGTACTTAATGCAGTTTTTTATCGTGTTTTCAAATATGTATTCGGAATTTCTCAATCGCCCACATTTTTTATATCAGTTTCAATTAATGGATTTAAATAATTATTTTTTTAATAAACTTTTTTCGTCCATCTTGGGACAGTGAGCGATGAGTACGGGGAACACTTTCATCAGGAGATTTCAGCTATGGAAAAGAGATATCAAGGCAAATGGAATTTTAATATGCTGGCCGATTATTGTTGGACCATCAAGAGGGATGCTCCACAGGCGAAATATAGCAGAAAATTGTCATTTCTTACTTTCTAGGCGAGTCCGAATGTTCGAATATTGTGTAGTTACGAATGTAGAAAATATTAATGTGTTTGAAATTATAAATGCCTATCTCTCGGAAACTTGCATGATGGAGAAAAACGGATATCATATTTGAATTCAGGAGAAAAAATGCTATCAGAATCACATATTTTTCTTTCTGAGACAAAACAAAGTTTATTTTTTGTTGCTCAGTGTAATAGCCGAATAACTATTTTTTTTACCTGGCGGAGTTAAGATCTTAAGGCCTTATCTATCAATCAACCGGGTTAAAAAATACAAAAATTATTCTTCCATATAATTACAATATAATAAATATTACATAGTATGTCTATAATATGAATATTATTTACAAAATATTTTAATTTAATCAAGATTTAACGAATGAAATATAAAATGCATAAGAAAGAAACACGAAAAAATATATTAATGGCATAAAATTAGTGTAATTCTCGAAATAAATTAATAACACGTATTTGTATAAGCGTGACTTAAAAGTACCAAGTGTGCGGCAACCCCTGATATCTTGAGGAAGGAAATTCCAGGAGTGGGCAGAGGCTACTGTGAAAGGAGTAGAATAAGAGGAAACGCTATGAAGAGAGGAATTGTTAGCAGACAGTTATCTTGTGATCTAGTGTCAACATTAGTGCACCTGCTTCCATTTTAATAAATATATTATAAGTATTGGGTCCACCGCTCTGGTCTCGAGGTAGCGTGCTGCCTTGTCACGCAGCGGGCCCGGGTTCGATCCCCGGTCGTGGCAGCTTTTGTGGGTGAGATTTTTATCGGGGCTTTTCCTCACCTGTAAGACAAATGTCAGGAGAATTTTAAGGCCCAAACGGTTCCCGAAATAATATGGCCATCATCTTTATCATCATCATCCTTATCATTATCATCATCATCATCCTTCACCGGTGTGGAAAGCAACGGGAAGCTACCACACCTACACACAATTCCCTAGTAAAGCTGCTAGCATATCATGAAAATGCTAAGATTGCAGTGAAGGACCTGCCTTCGGGCAGAATTACTGTGGATGGGATAAGTATTGGCAGCTCCATCTCTTATCTATGGATGTGAAACCTGGGCATTAACAAAGGCAGATAGTAAAGAAATAGACGCTGCTGAAATGAAGATGTTGATGGCAAAGGACGGTTAAAAAGAAAAACGAAGATATAAGAACAGAACTTAATATATTTAATCTCTGCGAAAGAATAAAATATTATCAAAATACTTATCTTCAGCACGTATTACGAATGAATGAACAGCGCATACCAAGAAGAATGTATAATTATAAACCAAAAGGGAGAAGAATGTTGGGAAGACCATTGAAGAGATGGAAGGACCAATTCGACCTATAATGAGATCGGAACAGGCCATTGGGCTTAATCCTTGTTGTTGTTGATGATATTTTAAGTGATTTACTTAGTTCCTCTTCTAACTATAACAATATATAATCTCTATCTCACACAGCTATAATGAATGGCAAATTAAATGGATAGTCCGTTAGACCTACATTTGGTTTCTAAAAAAAAACAGCCCATAAGAAACCTTTAGGGAAGTAGGAGGTTAGGCTCCCACTTTTTATAAATCGGCACTTAATGTCATCATGGTTGTAATGGTCGCCTTTCCTCTAGAACAAAAGTCTGGTTCTAATTTTCGTTAGAGGCTGAATCGACCCCAGGGCCAAGGTACCACCAGAAGGATTTGGTCAGTTTAAAAATCCTAAGTGGATAGTCCATTAGACCGACCTTTGGTTTCTAAAAAATACAGGCTGTAAGAGACCCTTGGGGTAGTAGGAGGTTAAGGCTCCCACTTTTTCTTGACAAGCGGCACATGATGTTAGCCGGATTATCAGTCCTGCGTAAAGGTCACCTTTATCTCCAGAATAAGTGCCTGGTACTCATTTTCGTTAGAGGCCGAGTCGACTCCAGGGCAATAGTGTCACCAGAAGGGTTTGGTCAGTTTAAAAATCCTGATCACACGGGACTCGAACCCTCGATCTTCCGGTTTGTAGCGTATTGCCTTAAACAACTACGCTATGGCGTAGCAGCATTCCCACGAAACATTCCTAGGATGGCTTTCTTCGGGTGGGAGATAAAGCTCTGGATTCGGTGTCGTAGATTTACGGTATGTACAGAACCTCAAGCCTGAAAAGAGTCACATGAGCAAAATTTATCGGTATTTTGACGCTCAAATTTGAACATCGACGCTGAGCTGAACTGTTAAATAGCGTCATTAATATATTTTTTCAAATGCCCCAGGTTTATCTTTCGACATTCCTGGTTTCTCTCTTGGCATGGCGTACTTGCAACCCACTTCTGAGGTTGGGGCGCCTGGAAGCCGGGGTTACGTTGTCCCGATGATATGATGGGTGATGATTATGATAATGGTGCAACCAATCAACCACCCATAATGACTACTAACTCTTAAATTGACAAAACACTAACTCCACGTACCAGTTACTTAAATGTGACGGACCGCAGTGAAACCAAATCATGTATAATTTATTATTAGATATATTGAGTAATTTAACACAAATTTAAGTAATTTATACTCGTGCGTTTATTATGTTTTATTAAATACAGTAAACTTGTTTAATCTGGAACACGAATAATGCGGAAATCTGTCCAATGTGAACAAATTTATTGTTCCCGGCAAAATAATAGTCATTTTACTTGTATTTATTTTGTATAAAACGGAATCTGTCCAACGCGGAAACGGAAGGATATTTATACATTATTGATGAAAAATGTTTATAAAGCGGAAAGACAGAGAAATAAATTGCTTTCAATTTCATTGAATTTCTGTTATGCCAAAACACAATGAGGAATGATACCTGCCGCCGGGTGAAGTATAGATTCTACCTGTACCTGAACTTTTATTTCGGCCTCACTGCACACCCGTTATGCGAAATACAGACATCAGTCTTACAAATAAAATTTGAAATTAGTTTAAATTCAGAGACCGATCTTTCACAGGTAGCGTTCTGAATTTACGAAATAAAGATGGCTAAAACATATGCATCATTGTCATTAAACGAAAAGTTAAAGTGATTGAAGATAAATTTCCAAGTTTCCGGACCGATGCTCCAAAGTCAAGCTCTAGCTCTTGCTAAATCCTTAAGGAATAACGGTTTCAAGGCATCTTCAGGTTGGCTGGACAGTTTTAAAAGACGACACAATGTAGTGTGGAATGAAATTTGCGGAGAATCAAAGGATGTGGACGAAAGTGTAGTTAGTGAGCGGAAACCGAAACTAACTAACTAACTCACTGGCACTATCGAACCCGTAGGTTCATGGCAGCGCCAGTGAGTTAGTTAGTTTCGGTTTCCGCTCACTAACTACACTTTCGTCCGAAACTGCATATTTTAATTTCAGTTTAAGCATCTAAGAGACATTTTTAACGCTGACGAAAAGGGACTGTTTTTTCGCGCGTTACCGCCGAAGTCGCTCATACATATTATACTTCACTTTTCAAATGCAGAGGATCTACACTTAATCCAAAGTACGTAAAAAAGACATATAAGCTACTCTTTAATCAAATAGTTTTAATAAGTTTTAGTTTTTTTATAATGCGGAATGTTGTCTAACGTGGAAAAAAAGATTGGTCCCATGCGATTTCGCTTTGAGCAAGTTTTACTGTATATTAAATAAATTAAACCAATTATTGTATCCTATAGGATACATTGCCAATTTAAGGGTTAAAGCTCTCATGAGACTGCATTTAAAGATGTGACTTCAGACAGAGGTGTAATACTGTCTGTTCCCCTGGATTAGGGGAAGTAAAGTTGTCAGTGGGACGGATGTCGCTCGATATAAGAAATAAGCGCAGTACACACTGACACGAGGTGTGATGGAATGTGCCCGTCCGCCCGTCTAGCAATCGATACAGCACAACAGGTGAGTTCACCATCAACTCAGCGGGGCCCGGCCTTCTCTGCGTAAACACATTACCAATACAGTATACAGAGTGTCTAAACGTTTACCATAAAATAATACACACTAAGGGGATTGCAAATTCATTATCTTTAGATAGGGCATCAACGGTAAGCTTCACATTATCTTGAACACACGAGAAACTTAGTTGTTTAAGATAAAGACATCTCACTAGGATGCTAAATTTAGTTCGTAAATAATATGATATATAATCCTAGTTTATCATAAGTAATGTCACGAGTGATTTCCAAATCATCGATAAATTTACGAATCACTTTGAGACTCTGGAATTTATCTAGAGGATTTGGAAATCAAGAGTGGCATTTGTTAGGACTATGTAACGAACACTAATATGCTGCTTACTCAAAAATCACTATTTAAATATAGTTATTTTAAAATATTTATATATTTTATGTAAACGACGATGTTTGAAAACAAATGGGAAATGTTTGGTTATGTTTCATTTGTTCATCCACAGCAACTTGATCATATTATTTATTGCCAAATAGGTTCGCAATATTGTAAGAATGCACCCTAGTGGAGAAAAATGAAACATATCGAACTGTATATTATAACCAACATTATAGATTATTAATTCTTTTTTAGGAAAAAAAATCAGTAAAATCATAATTTCTTCTTCTTCTTCGGCTTTCCCCCACTTATAGGTTTGCCGTCTTCAGTTTCCATTTATCTTTATATTTCCGCCATGTAAACATTTTTTCATGAATTGTGTTAAAATATCCTTACGTTTCCGCGTTGGACAGATTCCGTTTTATACAAAATAAATACACGTAAAATTACTATTATTTTGTCGGGAACAATACATTTGTTCACATTGGACGGATTTCTGCATTATTCACGTTGCGGATTAAACAAGTTTTACTATATATATATATATATATATATATATATATATATATATGTCCACCGCTGTGGTCTCGAGGTAGCGTGCTGCCTTGTCACGCAGCGCGCCTGGGTTCGATCCCCGGTCGGGGCAGTTTTTCTGAGTGAGGTTTTTATCGGGGTTTTTCCTCACCTGTAAGACAAATGTCAGGAAAACTTTAAGGCCTAAACGGTCTCCGAAATCATATGGCCATCATCGTCATCATCATCCTTATCATTATCATCATCACCATCCTTCACCGGTGTGGAAAGCAACGGGAAGCTACCACACCTACAATTCCCTAGTAAAGCTGCAAGCATAGCATGAAAATGCTATGATTGCAGTGAAAGACATGCCTTCGGGCAGAATTACTATGTATATATATATATATATATATATATATTATATATATATATTACAAAAATAGGTTAGTTATTCTATATTCTGTGCAATGAATTCGCGTAAAAATTAACAAATTTCGTTTTATGTAATACTTCACAAAATGGGAGACGTAGCGTTAAAAATTCATCTGACAAACCTAACCACATTTAAATACTTCAAAAAAAGACAGGCACTGAACGTGCCAGGAATACAAATGTCCGTGATTCACAACAGGAAACTTGTCAGCTATAATTCCATTAGTTCGATGCGCCACCACAACCTACAAATGAATTAGAAAAAAATATAAAAAATGGACGATGGATGTTCATTTGTTCCAACAACGTGGATTATGTCGGCTGACAAATGAATATCTCTGTCGTATCAACATAATTAAAGATTTTGGTATTTTGATGAAAAACAGAACATTTAATTTATTCCACATCTATATTTTTAATCACATCAATGTTTTATCTGGAAAGCGAATTTTGATGTTTATTCAGTAGATTTTGTGCATCGAAACGAATTTTATCTTAAATAAACAACGAATATTAATTTCCTCAGTTTAGAAAATGCTACCACAGCTTTTGGGTAGCAATCTGTTTTCAACACTTAAAAATACTTTAACAGTCCTAAAAACTGTAATACATTTTATTTCTATAATATTTATGGGGGAAATTAAACAGTGGTGACAATATAATAATTTAAAGATTTTTTATTTTTATTATGTGATTCATTGTACTTATGTTCTATATACATATATAGTCCACCGCTGTGCTCTCGCGGTAGCGTGCTGCCTTGTCACGCAGCGGGCCCGGGTTCGATTCCCGGTCGGGACAGGCTCCTGGGTGAGGTTTTTTCGGGGTTTCTTCACCTGTAAGACAAATGTCAGGAAGCTTAGGTCCCCGAAAATCATCCTGACATCATCATCCTTGTCATTATCATCATCATCCTTCATCGGAGTGGAAAGCAACGGGAAGATACCATACCTATAATTCCCTAGTAAAGCTGCAAAGCATAGAATGAAAAAAAATGCTATGATTGCAGTGAAAGACTGCCCTTGGGCAGAATTACTATGGATGGATATATATATATATATATATATATGAAATTTCATAAAATGACCAGCCCCATGGGCTAGTGGTCAGCGTTTCTGACTACTATTAATGAGGTCCCGGGTTCGATTCCCGGTCAAACCATAGGAATTTTTCCTTAAGGAAATTATTCCTGTGGTTACCCATGGTCTGGAATTTATGTTAAGAACTCTCCTGGTGCTTCAATATCATTTAAAACCCATAATATCATCGGAGTAACGTAACTTAGCCTTGTTGGCGCCCCAATTTCAGAAGTGGGTTACAGTTACGCCAGTGCTAGGAGAGAACACCAGAAATGTCGAAATGACAACCTCGGGCATTGAACATAAAAATACTTCTATTTATATTTCGAAATTCGCAAAGTAATTTCAATTTCTTGGTGTGTTCGTGGGCGCGTGTAATACCATCTCACTATAGGCATACTTTTCGTGTTTCGAAGAACTTACAGAGCAGATAAATCCCGATGATTTGGTCTGAAGTACACACTTCTCTCTCCACTAACATTTTAATAAAGAGGTATTTATCGAAAATAACATCCAACAAAATTACAATTTTCAGGATTCAGTGCATATTTTGCATTATATGTCTGGCGAATTTGAACTAAATGAGAACTACGAATTTTATACAAATACATAAAAATAATAGTAGGCATTAAAACAATAAATACGTACTTGCCGCCATTTTGTAACTGGTTGGTATCACAGCCTGCTGTAGCCTGAACTAATAAACATTGCCCACACTATTAACGTTAGTCAGTTGTTTATAAAGAACGCAAATATTTCTAACAAAGATGATATTATTTTACTATTATTTATTATTTTGTGGAAAGCAACGGGAAGCTACCACACCCATAGTTCCCTAGGAAACCTGTAAAGCATTGCATGAAAATGCTATGATTGCAGTGAAAGTCCTGCCCTAGGGCAGAACACTATAGAATAGAATTTATTATTTTGAAAAAAAAAAACATCGCGCAAAAAGTAATGTACAACGCAAGTTTGTAAAGTGTTTTACAGAATCTCGGAAATTAAAAACCTCGCTATCGCTCGGTTTTTAAACATTTCCTCACTTCTGTAAAATCCACTTCCCAAGCTCGCACCGTAATATACTATTTTTGCTAGTTATCGTGATCACTGATAACAATAGCGGCTTATGAAATCGGATTTATATTGAACATTTTGTACGTTAGATAAATTTAAATAAAGCTTATAGAATTGTAATTGTACCAATGGAAGAGGATGTGTTTATAGCAGATTTATCTCTGTGTTTATTTTGTTTGCGGTTTATTTTTTCTCACTTCAATCTTTCCTCCCATGTTTGTTTTCCTGGATATAAAAGCGACATGTTACAATAAAGAGTGGGAAACTGGCAGGTGTAAGATTGAAAAAAAAATCTACATTAGCGCTACCTGTTATAAGTTTATAGAAACACAACATCGATTCAAGTTAGAAGCGCCGCTGTCGCTTGTTTTCAACAAAACAAACACACATCGCATTGTTAGCTTGTCTCCGATCATTGAGTGCGGCTTCAACAGGACAAATAGACGTGCAGAACTATACTCTCAGCTTTTGATGCCTAACGTAACAAAACACACACCGTTCAATTTTAAACTCTATACAGAATACTTCAAAACAAAGTCTATGTAAATAACATGAAAAGTGATGTAAATCTGTGAAACAATTGCCAACACCTTCCGAAATGTGATGTTGGTGTTAAACTTTCTGAAGAGGACAATGATTAGTGTTACATTAGTTTATGTCACTTTCCTCTAAAAATACTAATCTTTAATTTGGCAGATAGATCTACTGACATTCTTACACATATACCAATTCTGAGGCAAGTTCCAGTTGTGCTGTGAACAATCTTACATAAGATATTACTCCGCCGTTTCCGTGGATTGGGCGAACCGTGGCACTACTTTTAACAGCCATATGACACAAGAATATACTAATAGCTCTAGAAATGAATTATTTACGCATAAGTGCCAGAAAGTAAAAATTAGAACATGTCATAAATAAGAAATTTAGAAACATTTTCGTCGGCCGCGGTGGACTAGTGGTTATGCTCCTTGCCTCTGGTCCCAAGGGTCGCGGGTTCAAACCCGGCCGGGGTCGATGGTTTTTTTAGGACGGAAAAATCCAAGGAGCAAGTCCTCCGGGAGGGACTTTAAGCCGTGGGTCCCGAGTAGAAGATTTTCAGGCTCGTAAAAAATCCTTAAGCCTGAATGAAAAGGCCTCTAAGCAAAATTTACCGAATTTTCCCGTCCTAGTACTACCTTGGTTTCCTAGATGTCAGTATGAGGCGGAACGCTGACCACGTACCACTCAAAATGACATCTATACGAAAAGAAGTGTAACTAAATTAGTATGGTTCAAATTCCCTGTAGGGGGAGAGCGCCTAAATCTCTGTAAAGGGAAAACATAGGCTTACAAGACAATAAAAAAGGAACATTTTCAAAAGAAAGCATAATTGAAAGAATTGAGCAGAAGGAATTAAAATGGTTAAACACATTTTAAGAATGGAAGATGAGCAATGGCCGAAACAATTAATCAATGGCAACCGACCCTAAAGAAGAAAAAAAAAAGGGAGACCTAAGTTAACATGGAAGGAACGCATCGAGATAGCAATGCAAGCAAGAGGTTTAAGCATTGAAGATGCCTAAGCTCTCAGGCTTTGGAGGGTTTTCACGGGAAGACGGCAGCAGCTGAAAAAATATGGAAAATAGATAGATGATTGAATTATGTACGACACTGTCATGGATGTAGGCCTAAACATTGTTCTTAGACAACATCGTGTTTTACGGGAAATAAGACTTGAAACAAGATAATATGGTAGCATTAATTAGGAATTTCCATTTTATTATACATGTTCAAAGTCAAGAATTTTTTTTTCAGGATTGTTTCTGTTATTTACACAGGTATCCTCAACCAAAATATATAATTTTTTTCCTTCCACACTTCCCGGTCTTGCGTGTCTTCTTATGTCATATTTATCTTCTTCACGTTGTCTTGAATTCCCTTTATCCACGTTGGCTTTGGTCTACCACGTTTCCCTTTTCCAGGAGGTATCCATTTCAATACTTCCTTATTTGTTTCTGTGTCCCTTCTTCTCATTATATGTCCATACTATTTTAGTTGGATTATTCAATATCCTTTTGTACTTTGGAACAAAATAAGATGGTAGCAGTAATTAGAAACTTCCATTTATAATTTATTTATGACAAAATTATACATGCACATGAGCCTATCTAATCAGACTTCAAACTTCTCCCATGATGTCAATAGATATCCCTTATTTACATTTCCATTACGAGCAGAATTTATGCTCTATGCTGTTATTTTCACCACATTCTGAATGGCTAATATAGGATATTTTTCACTAAACTGTTTGAAAACATTAAAAATAATTTTATTTCTCTCCACTTTTCAAACAGTTTCATTTCCAATGTTTTAATAAATTCTATAGAAAGTGGCCATTTTGAAACATTAGAAACCCCCTCGCATTCTGCACTGCGCGTGTGTAAGAATATAATAATATTAATTAATGTATTAAAAATGTAATTACGTATTTTAAGATTCTCAGTAACTTAAATAGACATGTGCTAGAAAATATATACTTTTATTATTTTTATTTCCTTTCTTTCGAGCGTTAGAGAGCGTACTACATTGATTTGAATCACTCTGTATACTAGAGCCTAGATTACTACAGGTCCCAAACTTCTACATTTCACAGCACCCGTTATGTATCCGAATTTTTCCATAAAACAAAGGGGATTATTTGAACCTATCGTAATTGTGTATTATCCATTATTAATTTAATTGCAATAAGTTCATAATTGAGGGGTCTAGTGAGAGAGGGAGCTATGCCACTTTCAGAAGAAATGGAAATAATCAGTGCTATTTATATTAAAATTTATATTTTTCCTTTTGCATATTTACAGAAGTTAGTTAAAGAAGAAAAAAGTTACCGCTTTATTGTACAAATAATTTCGTAATATAATGCTTTATAAAACCCAATTTACTTCCATGTCTTCTCAAAGTGGCATAGCTCCCTCTCTCATAGACCCTTTAAGTTGTTAATATCTGTGGATTTAAATCCTATTGAAGTGGAAGAAAATATATTACGATCTTAACTTTATCAGGTAAAATAAAATATCTTTACTCCCTAAAATTTGAGTGAAAATACTGAAATATTTTGCCTTCAGCATGTTTTAGCGAATTCCGAGGGAATGTAGCTATTGAGGTTGTTCTCATGAATAGATTTTTGAAAAAAGTTTTTATAGAACTTTATCGACCCGATCTAGTAGACTTCGCAAATGATCATAACCAGAATTTATATATACATATACACAAATATAGGGCTACACACATGATAATATGATAAAGAAAGTTTTGTCGGTGTATATATAAGTCCATTAACACTCTAGCGGCCGCAATCTTTGCTTTATCGAAGTAAAACTTGGTATATAATACTAGAATAAAAGAAGTAAGATCGAGTTCGTCAACCGACAAAATTAGACCATTGGGCGCAGGAGTTCACCTGAAATGAAAATTTGAAAATCGCTCTAGCGATTGCAATTTTCGATGTTCAACAACGAAATTCAGTATATAGTATTAAAATAAAGTGAAAAAATTCCGTATTAAAAAAAATATTAAAATCTGACCATTTCAAATGAGGATTTGCCAGAAACCCGAAATTATAAATTGACTAACACCACCATGTCTGGTTCGTCGCAACGTATACCATAACATTTAATTAACCCTGAAATTGGCAATGTATCCTATAAAATACATTAGTTTAATTTTATAAATAATTTAATAAAATAATGAAAAAATGAAAGTAGGTAGATATTAATTACATGGGTGTCAATTTATGTAATATGTGGGATATAAACCAATAACTTACGGTTTGCATGATTTATTTTCACAGAAATCCGACAATTGTAAACAAGCTGGGATCAGAAATTGAGTTGCTCCAAAATAACAAATATATATATATTCCGAAAACAAGGAAAATGGTCCAATAAATTCGATTTGCTGAGGAATTTTCTTTGTTTATGCAGTTCCTTCGTGATGAACTTTCATACTTTCTTGTTTTATTCAACTTTCCAAATGAGTGAGGTATCAAGTTTAGTACAAATCAAATTAGATGTTTAATACTAAATTTTATCACTTCTCACTGAATGACAAATTAAATTTGAAGAGAAAAAAATATCGTAAAAGCATTGGTGTACAGAACCAGAGATATTGGGTTCAAAACCCGATTTATATATATATTACTCTCTTCAAGTTTAATTTGTCAATCAGTGAAAGCTGATAAAAATCTAGTATTAAACATCAAATCATAGCTTTACTGGCTATAAATGTATTGTGTTGATTTCCATTTAAAAGTCTTCTTGTTTAAGAAGCCGCTAGATGGCGTTAGTGGAACGAAGTTCACTGACAGGAATCTTATTAGTATAAGAGAAAAATCTATGTGTAAAACGAGATGCACAATATCTTAAATCGTTAAAGCTCTGGTGTACAGAACTAGAGATATTGGGTTCAAATCCCGATTTAGGCTTATATTTTTCTCTTCAAATTTAAAATCAAATTAGTCCCTATTTGAATATATATGACATGATGAGAAAAATAAATGCCTGGACGAACCCGGGATTCTTAGTCGGTACGCCAGCGTGTTATCCATTACACCACTAGGCGAACCCAATTCAAATACTTATTTTTCTTATATATGTATTATATTCTCCATTATTACTAGATCTCGCGAGAACTCGGTCTTCACTGCCACCTAGTAACTGACTATAACAAGTAAGCAAATTAAAGAGAATATTTTACTTTATAGCAGTGACGCTTTATCGATGTTATAATTAAATGTTTAACATTGAGAAATGCAAGCTTAATATGGTATAAGAAAAATAAATGCCTGCACGGGATTCGAACCCGGAACCCTGAGTCTGTACCTCAGCGTGTTATCCATTACACCACCAGCCGAATCCAATTCAAATACTTATTTTTCTTATATATGTATTATATTCTCCATTATTACTAGATCTCGCGAGAACTCGGTCTTCACTGCCATCTAGTAGCTGACTATAACAAGTAAGCAAATTAAAGAGAATATTTTTACTTTATAGCAGTGACGCTTTATCGATGTTATAATTAAATTTTGACATTGAGCAATGCAAGCTTAATATGACATGATAAGAAAAATAAATGCCTGGACGTGATTCGAACCCGGAACTCTGGGTCGGTACCCCAGCATGTTATCCATTACACCACCAGGCAAATCCAATTCAAACACTTTATAAATATATATATATATATATATATTGTTTTTAACTCCTGCTCTTGCACTGCATTTAAGTAAGACCTAAGCACTATTATGATGTAATGTGGACAATTACCTGTAGAGAAAAATCCATATTTCCAAGGTCGGGAGTCAAAGTCGGATCCGCGTGACCCATAAAAAGTAACATAGACCAAAAGACCAGGATGTCGCTAAAATTGCTGATCACTGTATTGCATGTTGACAGGGCACACTTTCAATTTTGTTATTTACTCAATAATTGTTCTCTTCGCGCTCTACCCCCTAAGAGATTCCAAAACGCCAACCTCCCAGATCCGACCTGAGACATCTCTACTAGCAACCATAATCTATTTTTATCTATCCTCATGAACTTACCGGAAGGTCTGCACTGTGGTAGGAACCAAGCCCCTGGATGATATGTTAACCTGTGGAGGTCGCAGTGCCACGTGGTTCTGATATTCGATGGACAGCACATAAGGTAACTGCAACATAAAATTAACATATGCTTCACACTTTGAATTTATGTTAAAATGAGGAATCGAAAGTCTGGATTGGCGACTTATTATGTATTTGAGCTAAGTTTCAGTTGTACTGTAAACAAACTTGCAGAAGGTATTACTTCGCCGACTCCGTATATTGGGGGATCGGTGGTAATACTTTTACCCGCCATATGACTGAATTGTCTATGGAAGTGTTAATGTTACAAACATTTTTCTTAGGCTAGATCGTGTTTTACGGGAAATAAAACTGAATGAAGATGAGATGGTATCAATAATTAGTAACTTAATTTCTTATTTATTTTTGACAAAACAATATATATGGGCCTACCTAATCGTACGTTGACGCTTTTTCCATGATGTCGATAGATATCCTTTATTTACGATTGTATTAATTTTACGCCCAGAATATATGTGCCACATCCTCAATGGCTAATATAGGACTTTTTTTCACTAAACTATTTCAAAACCTTCAAAAAAATTTGTTTTTCTCCGATTTTCAAAGGTTTTCCTTTTTGATATTTCAAAAAAAATTATAGGAGAAGCAGCTATTTGAAACAATTGAATTTCGTAACAATTAAACAATGAAATGCATATTTTAAAATCTATTAAAATTGCAATTATTATGGGTCAATATTTGAAAATTCTCCCATATACCTTATACAGACATGTGCTAGATAAATATATTTATTATTTTTATTTTATTTATTTCAAGTGTTAGAAATCGAATTACGTTTTCTTACACGCTTAAAGGTAAACAGTTATTCGATAAATGAAAACGCAGTCCATACATCTGGTTTGTTTACATTACAACTGGAACTTAGCTAGGAAGAGATAGGCTGTAGTAGTGAAATTGATTGATTTTTTATCGAATGAAAGGAAATAAACATTTCCATTTACTTCATGTACGGGCCTGTATATTTTTGTTCCACGAATAAAGAGTATATATATATATATTATATATATATATATATATATATATACACACACATAAATAAATACATTTTTTATGTATGAGAGTAGATATGTAAGAACCACAGTATTGTATGTGTGTGTGTGTGTGTGTGTGTATATATATATATATATACTCATACATTCATACATACATAAAAATGAATTTAAAAAATCGCAGGCACCCGCACACACAGTCACATACACTCACTTGTTACAAAATGTAATGTAAGAGACTCATTGGCTCAATTGAACGGGAGCTTGAGGATGCCGGACGCAGTCTCTGGCGAAACGTCGGGGAACTACAAGCCTCAAGACCACGGCCAACAGCCCGGAAATCTTCTAAGATCGTCATAATAGATTTTCTGTTTATTTGCTTTTTACACGCTTTATATTAGCTTGACCTGTATTCATCCATCCATCCATCCATCCATCCATCCATCCACCCGCCCACCCACCCATCCACCCGCCCGCCCATCCATCCATCCGCCCGCCCGCCCGCCCGATGTTACGTATGGTAACAAAGGACATTATAGGGCTAGTTTAATTTTAAAATAATAATAATAATAATAATAATAATAATAATTAATAATAATAATAAAAACAATAATAATAATATAATAATAATAATATTAATAAAAACAATAATAATAATAATAATAATAATAATAATAATAATAATATAATAATAATAATAATAATAATAATAATAATAATAATAATAGTTACTTACAAACAAACCTATGTCAAATGTGCACTTAATTTTCCACAATCGGATTCTAGTTGTTAAGGCAACTTCATGTTACTTTCTTATGATTTCTTCGTAACAATAGAAAGTTAATAAAGAAGTCAAAACCTAGAAACGGTTTATTATAAATATGCTTCTTTAAAACGACAAATTATTTCATGAGGATTAAAGAAGACGGATGCACAAAACGTAAGTAATTTTTTAGTTGAGATAGCAACATTTAGTTGTTTCCGGTGAACGCCTGACTGCAAAGAGTCTTTGAGTACCGGCAGAGCGGGACGGTAGGCGGAATTGTCCGTGGCGGTCTCGTTTTATGGAGTGGAGTAAACTTTCTTCCACAGAGGGGAGTTAAACTCGCCACTGAAGTTATTTTACGTTCGTGGCGTGGGGTTAGGCGAATAGCATAGTTCGAGTATCTGGCAGACTGTCACATGGTCAGTGAGTCCCCAGGACACAATCAGTGAACTTGTGGTCATCTCAGCGCGTCAGCGAGTGCTGATTCTGTGCGCAGCCCAACTTATTGAGAGGCTCGTGAAAAACAGTGACAGATGGGCACTGCTGGGCCACGGATTATTTCCCGGATCCCCACAGGCGGAGGAGTTTACCTATATGGCCGGTTGAGCTATAGCCAAGTAGGGCTGGAGGGAGGGTGGCTTGGCTCCCGGATTGAGAATAGGGGTTCTGGTTGTTATCTTAACAGTTTATTTATATTTTCAAATAATTTCGGCTTAATTTAAAAGAGGTAATGTTATTTGTTATTACCATTTTTTTTTTTTCAAAATTTCACGCTGACATCGCTGAAGATAAGAAAAACCAGCGACAATGACCAACCGGCGGGTTGGGACACCCCTCCAATGTGCAATACCAACGGAGTAATACGGTTATGGCTTAAAAGTTACACAACCTGTAGGTGTAGTTGTAGCGAAATCAATTGCATTCCTAACATTGTCACATAACTGTAAATCAGGCGTTCCAAGTAAATATTAATTTCCATATTGTGGAAATAATGTGATAAATTCCCGATGTTACAAAGGGCATGATAGGGTTAATTTAATTTTAAAATAATAATAATTATAATAATAATAATAAATAATAATAAGTAAAGTAATATGTAAAGTGATCCCACTACAGGCCTCGGGAGGCCCATGGGGTAGTAGGAGGTTAAGGCTCCCACTTTTTCTAGACAATCGGCGCTTGATGTCAGCCGGGTTGTCAGCACTGCGTGACGGCCCCCTTAAACTCCAGAACAAGCTTCTGGTACTCATTTCCGTTAGAGACTGAGTCGACCCCAAGGCCATAGTACCGTCAGAAGGTTTCGGTCAGTTTAAAAATCCTGATTCCACCGGGACTTGAACCCTCGACCTTCAGACTTGTAGCGCAGTGCCTTAACCACTACGCTAGGGCGTGCCCCAATATTGATAATAGTGATAATAATAATAATAATAATAATAATAATAATAATAATAATAATAGTTACTTACAAACAAACCTATGTCAAATGTGCACTTAATTTTCCACAATCGGATTCTAGTTGTTAAGGCAACTTCATGTTACTTTCTTATGATTTCTTCGTAACAATAGAAAGTTAATAAAGAAGTCAAAACCTAGAAACGGTTTATTATAAATATGCTTCTTTAAAACGACAAATTATTTCATGAGGATTAAAGAAAGACGGATGCACAAAACGTAAGTAATTTTTTAGTTGAGATAGCAACATTTAGTTGTTTCCGGTGAAACGCCTGACTGCAAAGAGTCTTTGAGTACCGGCAGAGCGGGACGGTAGGCGGAATTGTCCGTGGCGGTCTCGTTTTATGGAGTGGAGTAAACTTTCTTCCACAGAGGGGAGTTAAAACTCGCCACTGAAGTTATTTTACGTTCGTGGCGTGGGGTTAGGCGCGAATAGCATAGTTCGAGTATCTGGCAGACTGTCACATGGTCAGTGAGTCCCCAGGACACAATCAGTGAACTTGTGGTCATCTCAGCGCGTCAGCGAGTGCTGATTCTGTGCGCAGCCCAACTTATTGAGAGGCTCGTGAAAAACAGTGACAGATGGGCACTGCTGGGCCACGGATTATTTCCCGGATCCCCACAGGCGGAGGAGTTTACCTATATGGCCGGTTGAGCTATAGCCAAGTAGGGCTGGAGGGAGGGTGGCTTGGCTCCCGGATTGAGAATAGGAGTTCTGGTTGTTATCTTAACAGTTTATTTATATTTTCAAATAATTTCGGCTTAATTTAAAAGTGGTAATGTTATTTGTTATTACCATTTTTTTTCAAAATTTCACGCTGACATCGCTGAAGATAAGAAAAACCAGCGACAATGACCAACCGGCGGGTTGGGACACCCCTCCAATGTGCAATATCAACGGAGTAATACGGTTTATTTCTTGATTCTTGAAATGTCCAGAAATAAACCGGGGGACTGGGCGCACTCTTATCTTCAAAAAGTACGTATTCCCAAACCATCAAAAGTCCGTCACGTAGAAATGACGTAAACAGAGTGAATTTCCTCGGCAAGTTGAATTCATGGTTTCATCTTGTATAATATAAAGGTGAAGGTATCCCTCTACAGACCTCAGGAGGCCCTTGGGGTTGTGGGATGTTAAGGCTCCCAATTTTCTGGTATTTACCCCCAGAACAGGCGTCTGGTACACATTTCCGTTAGAGGCTAAGTCGACTTCAGGGCCATGGTGCCGTCAGAAGGTTTGGGTCAGTATAAAAATCCTGATCCCACCGGGACTCGAACCGTAGCTCAGTGCCTTAACCACTACGCTACGGCGTGCGCAAGATAAGAGAAGAAAAGAGAAGAGAAGAGAAGAGAAGAGAAAGAAGAGAAGAGAAGAGAAGAGAAGAGAAGAGAAGAGAAGAGAAGAGAAGAGAAGAGAAGAGAAGAGAAGAGAAGAGAAGAGAAGAGAAGAGAAGAGAAGAGAAGAGAAGAGAAGAGAAGAGAAGAGAAGAGAAGAGAAGAGAAGAGAAGAGAAGAGAAGAGAAGAGAAGAGAAGGAGAAGATAAGAGAAGAGAAGAGAATAGAAGGAGAGAGAGAGGAGAAGAGAAGAGAAGAGAAGTAGAAGAGAAGAGAAGAGAATAGAAGTAGAAGAGAAGAGAATAGAAGATAAGATAATAGAATGAGAATAGAATATAATATAAGATAATATAAGTAAATATAATATAATTGATAATATGAATATAATATAATATAATATAATATAATATAATATAAATAATATAATATAATATAATATAATATAATATAATATAATATAATATAATATAATATAAGATAATATAATATAATATAATATAATATAATATAATATAATATAATAGAATATAAATATAATATAATATAATAAATAATATAATATAATATAATATAATATAATATAATATAATTACAATATATTATAATGTATATGTAATGTAATGTAATGTAATGTAATGTAATGTAATGTAATGTAATGTAAATGTAATGTAACGTAATGTAATGTAATGTAATATAATATGTAAATAATATCCATCCATAGTAATTCTGTCCGAAGGCAGGTCCTTCACCGCAACCATAGATTTTTCATGCTATGCTGCAGCTTGTACTAGGGAATTGTAGGTGTGGTAGCTTCCGGTGCGATACACAAAGAGAAGAAGAGAAGAATAGAGAAGAGAAGATGAAGTAGAAGGAGAAGATGAAGAGAGAAGAGAGAGAAGAGAAGAAGAGAGAGAAGAGAGAGAAGAGAAGAGAAGAGAAGAGAAGAGGAGAGAAGAGAAGAGAAGGAGAAGAGAAGAGAAGAGAAGAGAAGAGAAGAGAAGAGAAGAGAGAAGAGAAGAGAAGAGAAGAGAAGAGAAGAGAAGAGAAGAGAAGAGAAGAGAAGACGAAGAGAAGAGAAGGGAAGAGAAGAGAAGGAGAAGAGAAGATAGGAGAAGAGAAGAGAAGGAGAAGAGAAGAGAAGAGAAGGAGAAGAGAAGAGAAGAGAAGAGAAGAGAAGAGAAGTAAGAAGAGAAGAGAAGAGAAGAGAAGAGAAGAGAAGAGAAGAGAAGAGAAGAGAACGAGAGAGAGAAGAGAAGAGAAGAGAAGAGAAGAGAAGATAAGATAAGATAAAGATAATAGAATATAAGATAATATAATAAATATAATATAATATAATATATAATAATATAATATAATATAATATGTAATGATAATATAATATAATATATAATATAATATAATATAATATAATATAATATAATATCATATAATATAATTATAATATTAATATAATATAATATAATATATTAATATAATATAATATAATATAATATAATATAATATAATATAATATAATATAATATATTTTAATAGTGTAGAGGACGACGGCACCTGCCAATAGGTATATTTTAATTTTTCTTTTATAAGCATTAATATGCTAGAAAATTCACACAAAATGCAATATCCCAAAAATTGAAGAAAAAAGTGCAAATAAATGCAACCAAAAAGTTGCCTGTTTAAGACCCTTTGCCGCCAAAACGCATTTATGTGTTACAGAGCATTGTATAGTTCTCATAGAAAAAAGATGCAAATACATCAAATTCCTCGCCCTAGTAATCACATTGGCCAACGTGACATTAGCAGTCACTTGTTCTTCAATCAAATATTCACAGGTGGCGTAGAATAGCCAACATTTATATCAGTTACTAGGTATAATAACATCGTTTCTACACACAGAAGTCGGTAGATATACACCATTTACCGATTATTGGATAAAATTCAGAGTAAGGGCCGATTTCACCAACAGAGGCATTACGCCAATTTTCCTGTGTATAACGCTTAGCTTAAACTGGCGTAATTCAGTTACCTCCGTTGGTGAAACCGGCCCTTAATGTTAAAGCGTAGCTTCTATAAATGAGAATGAGATGTAAAAAAAACAGACACATTTCATTGCAGATTCACAATTTCTAAAATATATATATATATATATATATATATATATATATATATATATATATATATATATATATGACATACATTTACACAAAATGTGTATTTTTTAAACATATTAATGTGGCACTGTTTTATAATATATAATTTGGAAATTAACCCGAAATAAAAAATGTAATCCTTAAATTGGCCATGTATCCTATAAGATATATTGATTTATTTCATTTAACTTTGTTTATAAAACAATAGAAAAACAAATTAGCAGAAATTACTTAAATTTATGTCAAATTACGTATAAAGTACGATAATAACATACAGTTTTACATTATTTGGTTTTCTTAGCGGTCCGAAAAAATTAATAATAGGCTAATTAACTAACTCACTGGCACTATCGAATCCATAGGTTCATGGCCGCGAGGACATAAGCTCTCCATACATCTATCCTGAGCCATGTTTTGCAATCATCAACTGTATAATCTACTTGCTTCAAATCATAGTTAATGTTATTCTCCCACCTCATTAATGGTCTACCAACTGGGCGTTTTCCCTCTGGTTTTCCTACAAGAAGCTTCCATGTACATCTTTCATTCCCTATTCGTGCCACATGTCCTGCCCATCGCAGTCTACGAGACTTAACTGTTCTCATTACATCTGGCTTCCTATAAAGACCATGTAGTTCACTGTTATGTAGTCTTCTCCATTCACCTGTCTGTTCATCTCTCTTGGGTCCAAACATTTTCCTAAGAACTTTATACTCAAATACTTGTAATCTCCTTTCCTCCCTTAAAGTAAGAGTCCATGTTTCGCACCCAAATAATATAACTGAAGAATAATAGTTTTATATATTTTCAGTTTAAATTAATAATAGGCACGAGAAATTTCATCTCCGCTGCCTCTATTTTTTCCCCTATCTGAATCAGTCAAAGTCCAATTTTCACTGCCATAGATAATAGTAGGAACGGCCATGACTTTATAAAATTTCAGTTGAGTATCCTGAGTTGTTTTATTCTTTAGAGTTCTTCTTATTGTTCCACACATTCTTAGAAATTTCTGTATTTTTATATTTATATCTTCTTTTTGCCAGTATGAAAAATAGATACTACCCATCAATAGGAACCCAAACTCGATACTATTATTTTTTCAGACGATTTAGCGCTTCTGGCACTTTCCGAAAATGATTTGCAACGATCAATTTATAATTTACAAAAAAACAGCTGCCAAATTTAATATGGAAATATCAATTAACAAAACTAAAATTATGGCATTTCATGGGAAGGACTCTATACAAAGTAAAATTTGTCTCCAGAATAAAATTTTAGAGAGATCTAATCAATTTAAATATCTTGGATATTATATCTCTATCTGGGATGAAAAGGATATCCCTGAAAAAATTACTAGTTATAATAAAAGTTTGGGAATTATTAATCAAGTTATGAAACCATCCCTTGTACAAAAAAATACCAGATTACGTTTATATAACACTTTGGCTAGACCAGTGTTGACCTATGGCAGTGAAGCATGGACACTAAAAAGACAACATGAAAGCAGAATAACGGCTTGTGAAACGAGATTCATGAGCCGAACAGCGGGTTACACCAGATGGGATCGGAAAAGGAACACCGATATCTTAAAAGAATTGAAGACTACGCCAATTTTGGAATATATTAAACAGTACCAACTAAATTGGAAACACCATCTTGAAAGAATGAGTTCAAGTCGGATCCCCAAAGCTGTTTATAATTATATACCAAGAGGACGAAGATCTATGGGCCGTCCTATGAAACGCTGGAGGGGAAATTTTCTATAGGATCGTAACAGGCCTTGGCCTAATACTTGGAAGGAATAATAATAATAATAATAATTTTTTTTTTGAGGGTCTTTCCACTTTTCAGCGGTTGCCCTTTTACCAGCCGGCTGCTGGCCCTTCACATCCACATGTGTCAATCACAGAGGTAGATGATCAACAGCCAGTGTAGGGGTGACATGTAGTTAGCATGTCGAGTCCCCCAGCCGTTATAGCTACTTATTGTAGCTACCCAATTGCCTCACGATGCTGGGTGGACATCGGTCCCATACTGGCCGAAATACCATGAGAAAATGTCTTCCCCCATGGAGACTCGAACCAGCGCAAGTCCCGTAGCTCTGCGCCAAGGCTTCCTACCTTAACCGCTCGGCTACGGCGCGGGACAATAATAATAATAATAATAATAATAATAATAATAATAATAATAATAATAATAATAATAATAATAATAATAATAATAATAATAAAAAAATAATAATAATAGATAAAAAATCATAATTCTGAAACTATTCTATTTATAAACACCAAATTTCACAGAAACTCTTCTGTAAGCACATAATGCACGTGATAAAATTTTCATAACAATCAGACGAAAAAAATTGAAATTCACCAGTCGGTCCTCTTAATATAAAATGTGTAAAATTTAGTCTTGGGTAGTCTGATAGAAACACTTACTGAGCCTAAGAGACTTTCTAGCGCACTTGCGCGAATTCAGAATGAGAATAAAGTGTTTATAGCAGCGAGAAGTAATTGGAGCGAAACTGGAAGTTGGAAGCAGAAATATGAAGCCAATAACAGAGGTGGCATAATTCACAACGATATTCCGCGCTCGCTCGGCCCAGTCTCGACCACCTGATGCCTTCTATATGGCCGGCGTGTCACAATTCTTACATCTCTATAAAAATGAAATTATATAACTTGAAGGCTTTTGTTTTCATGACACGTTGATACCCAACATGCTTCCAATTGGGATAAAGTATGAATATTTTATGATATTGAATATTTTGTGACAGATTATAGGCCTGTACTTTAAGGCAACGATCCTAACATTTTTTTTTCAGAACTACATAACAATATACCTTACTGAGCTAAACATGCCTAATTAAAATTACTGTTTCACTCATGCCCCAAATGGAAGACAATGACCAATCACGTTTCAATGAATTTTGTTTTACAACAAATGACAGTCGTGTTTCACCTCGCTTTTTATCAATTCTCTTTATTAGCTCCCGCTTTTGTGATACAGAAAGCTACTCCTTTTTAATATTCTGAACAGGTCAGAGTATTATTTTTCTCCAACAAGTACATTGAATATAGCAAATAATGAACAGATTCAGTATTTAACCGAGTTGTATACAAAAAAAATAAATGAATAACCTATGATGTTGATTATAATATACAGTTTCGTTATTTTACCACTAGGGTGCATTCTTATTTGGCAATAAATAATATGATCAAGTTGCAGTGAATAAACATAACAATGAACTACATGGTCTTTATAGGAAGTCAAATATAATAAGAACAGTTAAGTCTCGTAGACTGCGATGGGCAGGACATGTTGCACGTATGGGGAATGAAAGATTTGCATGGAAGCTTCTTGTAGGAAAGCCAAAGGGAAAACGTCCAGTTGGTAGACCAAGAATGAGGTGGGAGAATAACATTAACTATGATTTGAGGGAAGTAGATTATACAGGGAATGATTGGAAAGCATTAGCTCAGGATAGGGATGTATGTAGAGCTTATGTCCGCGCGGCCATGAACCTACGGGTTCGATAGTGCCACTGAGTAAGTAAGTATGCAGTGAATAGGCCTAAACATAATTATATTTCTGATTTGTTTTTAAACATGATCGTTTACATTAAAAAATATAAATATTTTAAAATACCGGCAACTATCTTAATATATAAAAATTTCGTGTCACGTTGTTTGTCCGCGATGGAATCCTAAACTACTGAACCGGTATTAATAAAATTTTGCACACTGTGTGCAGTTCGATCCAACTTGAGACTTAGGGTAGTTTATAACTAAATTTATAGTCGCATTATTGTTTTATTGCAAATTATTTGTTTATTATTTAACAAAGAGTTATAATTATATGTGAGTTCCATACGATTCTAACAGATGGCGGTGTAAGGTAATTTGGTAAGGTAATTGAATTATTATTTAACAAAGATAGATCCATATGGCTGTGCTTTTTGTTGCAACCGCGAATTTCAATTGAATTACAAATATTGATTATTTCATAATTTAAGTGTACTCAGTGTTTATTTTATTTTCAATATTATTAATTTCGTGTGTAAGTATTAGTTTTAAGTAATCTGGCTGAAAGACTTAATTCAAATTTTTAACGTATACTTTAGTCACAGTAACGCGTGGCCGGGACTTCTAGTATTTTGAGTAAAGAGTTTAATTTTATTCGTTAAATAGTTCTAACAAATGCCACTCTTGATTTGGAAATCACTCGTGACATTACTTATTAATCATTTTTACATTAGATAATCATCATCATCATCATCATCATCACCATCATGAATAGTTAAGATTTAGGCTTTTTATTAGCTTGTTCCTGTTTCCTCCAGATGAGTCTGCAGTCTCCATCTTGTCAGTCGTTTATCCCTCGGTTTGCAGTTTAAACCTGCCAAGGGATTCTGTCCTTGGTCATTCTTCTTTCATGCTGCAGCCAATTTTGTTGGTATTCTTTAATTTCCTGCACTATATTTATTGCATTAAAATTTTGCCTGATAGATTCACTTCCTATATGACCCATACGTGTTACTCCCATTATATGCCTGAAAAAAATAATTTGTGCTGCTTTCAATCTTTTTGTATCCCTTTTTCTCAGTATCCATATTTCACTGCCAGATTTTAAGGCTGTTTTTGCTGTGATATTGTGAATTCGTAATTTTATAAAATAATTCATATGTTTTCCAAAGTGATGTTTAATGATTTTTATTATATGTTTGAATTTTGGTGTCTTGATCAATTTTGAATTCTGATATCAAAAGGCGTAAGTATTTAAAATTAGTTACTTGTTCTATACTAATAAAGTTCGCATCGAATTCCGTTAAGGTGAATAGTTATAAGATAAACATTTAGAAAAATGTACCTGCTGGCAGGTGCCGTCGTCCATAACTTTATTAAAATAATGTATTTAAAATATTATTTGGAGGCCTTTCGATAGTTAACTTCCATCATCAATAGGATGAGTATGTGCTACTAGTTGTATCTAAGACGTTGTAGACGTTGATGGTCTTGATGTGTCTTTAGTAGCTAGTAACGACACATCAAGACCATCAACATCTACAACATCTTAGATATAACAACTGTTAGCACATACCCATCCTGCTGATGATGGAAGTTAACTTCCGAAAGGCCTCCAAATAATATTTTAAATACATTATTTTTAGAAAGTTGAGGACGACGGCACCTGCCAATAGGTACACTTTTTAATTTTTTATCTTAAAACTTGTTCACTTATCTACATTAGTTATTATCACAAAATAAGTGAATATTGGATTGTGTGAATGTAATTGAGTAATAAATCATTCAATTTCTCTCGATTTAATCCCAGAAAACGCGGGTAATTTAAGCGCTTAACGCAAACTTCTTGTACCTGCAGAATAAAAATGGTGCGTTTCCGGACAAGGGTTCATATTCAAGACATTGTATACTCATCCTCGTGCCTTAGAAGTTTATAATGGGAATTTCCGAACACTTCATATACACACCGTCTTATTTTACATATGATTTAGGATGTATTTGTTTTCTATATACTGGTAAGTTGCATTTTGTAGTAGTAGTAGTAGTAGTAGTGGTAGGACTTTATTAGACAAAAAGTAAGATATTTACAATATTATTTACAAATATGGGTCGCACGGGCAGTAAGCCGTACGTGCTGTTGACAGTCCGTTACAATAAAGTAATAATTGGTACTAGTGTAAAGAAAAATAAACAACAAAAAAATCAATAACATTACAATTACATAAAGAAAACACAATAATATTACAATTAAATAATAACACAATAGCATTATACACTAATTAATTTATATATAATTGTTAAGAATTAATGGTATTGCATTTTGATAACATATATTTATTCATGAATGAGTGTTGTCCTTATTTTCCACGTTTTGTCCAGAAATTTACCGAGGTTTATCCAATTTTCTGGATTCACCAATAACTCGTAGCATGCCAATCTTTCCCGATTTGAATTTAGAAATCTTTCCGGTAATAACTGACGTCTCCAATATTCTAAATCATTACATTTTCCTAATATATGTATCTCATCTTCAAAGTTCCCGCACATTGGACATATTCGCATATCGTGATTGTCGCTAATTTTTAGAAATTTCCATGCCCCTAGCCTAAACCAAGCAAGCCCTGATCTCTCCTTAAATCCTAGGTTGAGTATATACGATTCTTTTTCCCAGACGTGTTTTAGGTCTCTTTGTAAACACAGTGAGCGTTTTCCTGTACATTCGGCGAAATTATCTTGTTGGTTTATATCTAAGTACCTCCTCCGTATTTTTCTCCACACGTTCTTGCGATTTTCAGTCCCTTTTTCCCATATCCAGCCCATCCCGATCTTTTGGAGTTCTCTCCTAATATTATACAGGTTGTTTCAAAGTAGGTCTTATTATATAAAATTTAGTGATAAGAAATAAACTTGAAGAGAAGCAAAACAGCCATGTTACGAAATAATGACTTCTTTTGTTGGGATTGGGGATCGCAGAATTCCAAGTATTAATTCCAATAAAAGCAGTGGGGAATTACTGCACATGAGTAGACAAACGAGGAGCCGATCCTGAAACTTTACAGCTGAGATACCAAATGGGGTCTATGCTAGCTTGTAATGTGGTGGATCTCATGAATTCCTATTCATCGACAGTTAATTGGGGAACAATGTATATTGAGCTCTGTGGTTGTTTCAGTTTGTACTTACATGTTGCGTTGGTCTCGTGGTTGATAAATTAAATTGTCACTGATTTTGTTGGAATTACTACCTAGTACTCGTCAACCGCGATGGTCTAGTGGTTATGTTCTTTGCTTCTAGTCGCGAGGATCGCTCGTTCAAACGCGGCCGTGGTCGATGGGTTATTAGGATAGAAAAATCCAAGAAATAAAAGTTCTCCTGAAGGGACTTTAAGCCATGGGTCACGTGTCTTTAAGATTTTAATGCTCGTAAATGAATCGCAAGCCAGAATACAAAAGGCTTTTGTTAAAAAAATTAACCGACCTTCAAAAATCGAAGTAATACTTTAGTTGCCTTCCCAATGTCTTGTTGAGGGGAGCGAGAACCGACGCAGCGGCGAAGACTCAACGAAACTCTTGTAAAATAAGTCAAGCTTTTATAAGATTCATAATGTGTTCCGTTGAGGTATTATTCAAAATTAAAATATAAAATTATGGAATATTCACCTGAAAGGTCGGTCTCCTCAACTTAATTAGTTATTTAACTGTAGCGCTTTCGGGACTTGTCCCATCTTCGGCAGGATTCAAAACTGGTGTTTCACTGAAGATCTGGTAGAGGGGGTTACATGTATTGGGTTCGTTTTCGTTTATCAGATTGTCGTTGCTGTGAGCTGCTTTCATGATTTCCATCTCTTCGAGTACGTTTATCTTCGCTAGATTATTTTCTCTGTGTATTACTGTTAGGGTGTTTTCAATATTTAACATGCGATGTCCTTCATGGATAACGTGTTTTGCATAGCTTGATTTTCCTTCTGCGTGAATAAAGTCTCGAAAATGTTCTTTAAAGAACATTTATTCACGCAGAAGGAAAATCAAGCTATGCAAAACACGTTATCCATGAAGGACATCGCATGTTAAATATTGAAAACACCCTAACAGTAATACACAGAGAAAATAATCCAGCGAAGATAAACGTACTCGAAGAGATGGAAATCATGAAAGCAGCTCACAACAACGACAATCTGATAAACGAAAACGAGATCAATATATGTAACCCCTCTCTACCAGATCTTCAGTGAAACACCAGTTTTGAATCCTGCCGATGATGGGATAAGTCCCGAAAGCGCTACAGTTAAATAACTAATTAAGTTGAGGATCGGACCTTTCAGGTGAATATTCCATAATTTTATTTTAAGTCAAGCTTATGAGTAAAATTTACCTTTTTTCAGTCCATTTCATAAAAATATTTTACTTCAAATTACTTCTGGATAATAAAACTAATGTACAATTTTAAAATCCGGCAAAATTTTTTATTTATTTTGGTATAAAGGTTTAAGTAATGCTGAGTGTAGCCTCTAAACAAGGGATGTAGAATGTAATTAGCCGCGGTGACAACGGGTGATAAGTATCGACGAATTAAACGACAACTTGGGAACATTAATGGAAGCCACAATGACCGCTGCGTGTTTTGTTTGAAATGCGGGGCCTCGCTGTAATTGTACCTGACAATGACACTTAGCGCCCTCTGTTAATTGTAAGCCTTCTGCTTTTGTAGCCATATTTTGTTTCCAGAATGCGCTATTTACCCTAAAAGCACAATATAGTACTCATCGTCAGTGGCGGATTGTACTCAAGTACCCAGTTAACAGCCCATTACCAGGTCATTCATTTTGGCTGGGAGAATTCAAAGTTAGAATTTATTATTTTATATCTTGTTGACTTCTTCATCTTGAAAATTTAAATTGAGTTTTCTCATATTGTATTCATTGAAATTAGATAAAGTTTTAATAAAATGATTTATAAAAGAAGGAGATACATTCAAATATCATAATTATCATCTTCATCATTATCATCATCATAGTACATTCACGAATTTAGGCCATTTGTTGACCTGTTTAGGCCTCAAGAGAAACACCATCCAGAAATCTTTTGAGTGGATGTCCAGGTCTTCTTCTTTCTGCAGGTTGATAGCTTAACATTTGTTTGGGTATTAATTAAATAAAAATAAAACAGTTTTATTTGATTTTCATATTTATTAAGATATAATTCAGGACAAACTGGTAGACTTTTCATCTCTCGTATTAAGGAACACAAGAGAGCATATAACAGAAATTTAGAATATTCAAAATATGCTAACCAGCTATTCCAATTTAATCATTGTTTCGATCCAAATTTTGAAATTTTGATAAGGGTAAGAAGTTGGACCTTTTGGAGGCTGCAGAAATAAATTGAATAGTATTAATACATTGTTAAATTCTCAACTTGATTTAAATGAATCGCCTTTGTTAAATTAAAAAAATAAAATAAATTATTGTTGTATTGTTGCTTAGATCAGTTGATATGTACTATAATAACACAATTCATAATTTAACATGTCTGAAGAAGGTACAGTGTGCCGAAACAGCTGTCACTGAATTATATTTTAATAAATATGAAACTCAAATAAAACTGTAAATTTTATTTTTATTTAATTAATAGATATGGATTCTCATCAAGTAAACACCAACTCAATTGATTATTTATTTGGGTATCCTGTGATCTTCCATTCGATGAATATGTTGCATCCATATTAACTTATAATCAGAAATTTTGTTTTCTAAAGGTTCCATGTGTAATTTTTCTAAGATGTCTTTATTTTTTGTGATCTAGTAGTCCTCCGAAGATATCTAATTTCAGCAGATCTAAGTCTCTGTATATCCTTCTGTTTCATGTCCAAACTTCGCTACCACACAAAAAAGTTGGAAGCGCCAGTGTTTTATACAATTTTAGTCCTGAATGTTTTTTGACTAACCGTGGCTTGAAGATAGAATTTATTAACCCTAAAATCCTTTAATTTTTTTATATATTTGTACATGCGATTATATCAATGGTGTCGGCCATTGCGGTCTAGTGATTATGTTCTTTGTCTCTACTCGAGAGGACGCGGGTTAAAACCTCCCAGGGTCGATGAATTTTTAGGATGGAAAAATTCAAGGGACAAGTCACCCGGGAAGGACTTTAAGCCGTGGATCCAGAGTCTGAAGTATTTCAGGCTTTTAGAAGAACCGCAAGCATGAATAAAAATGCCTGTGTGCAAAATTTAACTGATTATCATGCATCCAAATAATACCTTAGTTGCCTATTTGATGTCTTATTGAGACGATAGGCTAATCGAATGTCACTCGTTGGCATCTACACGTAAATAAGTGAAACTAAATTAACTTGGATAAAAACTTCCGCTGGGGAGCATCCGTGTCCCCACGCGGGACGAATGGGGTACATATATATATATATATATATATATATATATATATATATATATATATATACATATATATTGATGGTATTCATTAAAATAAAAAGTCATTATATTACAATATTATAATTATAACAACTTAATATTATGGTCTTACTTTACTACTCAAGGCCATGTACTTCCTATCTCCACAATTGCTTGAATTTCATTGTTTCTTTAAGTAGCCGTTCCTCACGGTAACTGACACCACGTGCTTTCTGTCGCTGTTGCCGGTGCGAAATGTATACCATCCTAGTAGCCATTACAATAACTAATATTAGCCCAGAGCTGGTTCGACAGGTGAATAAAAGCTGTATTCGTTGTAAATGTATCTCTTTCTGTTTTTCACTGCATGACCTTGAGCGGTAAAGTAAAACCAAATGCCCCATAGTAGTAGTAGCGCTTAATTACAGTGCAAAAGTAGAGTATAAAACATAATTATTTACAGATTATCACAAATATAGCAAGATGTAGGTCTATATATTTGTGACAGTTCGAAAATGACTCATCAATATTTAGTAACACTACAAAACAAAACAAAAGATAGGTAACATTACGAATTAAGCAATTAAACTACGTAATTATTTGGTTTTAGTTATTTAATCAGACTGGGTGACCTGAATGATGAATTTCGCTATCCCGGTATTATGGAGTTGACTGAAATTGAAGTCTACTCTACGGTGTTACGTAAGATGTACGTCGTCTTTCAGGTCCCATACACCAGGTTCTACTTCCATTACCCACACCACACCGTGGCCGCGAGGAAATAAATAGTTATATGATATTATTTAATATTACGTAGGGGGCCATAATAAGTACAGATTGTTTATGAATATGTATATATGTATTTATTCATTCATGGCCACAATTCATTGGGCAAAGAGGTTAAAAAATACTTGTAAATGGAAATAAGGTATATTATGCACATTTAAATTATTCATCATCATCAACAACAACAAGGATTAAGCCCAATGGCCTGTTCCGATCTCATTATAGGTCGAATTGGTCCTTCCATCTCTTCAATGGTCTTCCCAACAATCTTCTCCCTGGTAGTAAAAGTGGCGAGCGCCACTAAAGATGCCCTCCGCAGTTGAGGGAGAAACGTCTGGAAGAAACGCCAGTTATAGACCACGGCCACATAGCCCGGAATCTTTTACTACCATGATTACCGGCCGTGAAAGCCTGCATTCCACAATCTTCTCCATTTTGGTTTATAATTATACATTCTTCTTGGTATGCGCTGTTTATTCATTCGTAATACGTGGTGAAGGTAAGCATTTTTATTCTTTCACAGAGATTAAATACAGGGTGGACCGCTCGAATGGACCTAATTTCAATTGCTTGTTACTGGCAAACGGTTGAAGATAGAAACTTAAAACAACGTTCATAGTACAGAAAAACTCACCAAGTTTCGAATCCTGTCGGTAGATGGCACAAAGATACGTTTCTCGTTCTTAGATTTAATTGTTTGTGAAAATGGCGACTCCGCAGATGAAAGCGCAAGCTGTTTTGTGGTATGCGGAGTTTAAATCAATCATTAGAGTTCAAAGGGAGTTCCGGCGTGTGTTTAACCGTGATGCTCCAACTGCTAGAAGCATAAAGAAGTGGCGTGATACATTATTAGCTACAGGATCTGTGTTGAAGAAGCATGGTGGTGGTCGCAGAGCATCCGATGAAATGGTAGCAAATGTTCAAGCCGCATTTGAGCGAAGCCCCCGGAAGTCATTAAGAAGAGCTTCGCGGGAACTTCAAATACCAAAATCGACATTACAACGGATTGTCCACAAACGCCTCAAACTGCACGCATATAAAGTGCAGTTAGTGCAACGTCTGGAGCCGAATGACATGCCGAAACGAGTGGAATTCGCCAATACGATGCTGGACCGTCTCGGCGCTGATCCTGACTTCATGACCAAGATTTTTCTTCTCGGACGAAGCCACTTTCCATTTGTCAGGCAAGGTAAACCGGCATAATGTGCGGATCTGGGGATCGGAGAATCCTCACGCTATTCAAGAGCATGTTCGTGATAGTCCGAAGATGAATGTTTGGTGCAGTTTGTCACATAATAAGGTCATTGGACCGTTTTTCTTCGCCGAGAAAACTGTTCGTGGTACCACATATCTTGACATGCTGGAGCAGTTCTTCTTTCCACAAATTGAACAACTGCAGCCTAACATCGTTTTCCAGCAAGATGGTGCTCCTCCCCACTGGTCCAATGAAGTTCGTACGACTTTGGACAACATTTTCCCTGGCCGTTGGATTGGTAGGGGAGGACCAATCGCGTGGCCCCCGAGATCTCCCGATTTAACACCACTGGATTTCTTTCTCTGGGGCTATGTCAAAGATAAAGTTTACCACCACCCCAGTCAAAGACCTTCGTGATCTTCGTGAGCGCATCATAGAGGCTATTGAGAACATTCCAGAAGACATACTCCAACGTACTTGGCAAGAAATTGTTCATCGCTTTGATATCGTCACAGTGACTGCTGGGGCTCATATAGAGATGTGGTGATCTGGATATCAAAACTTGGTGAGTTTTTCTGTAATATGAACGTTGTTTTAAGTTTCTATCTTCAACCGTTTGCCAGTAACAAGCAATTGAAATTAGGTCCATTCAAGCGGTCCACCCTGTATATTAAGTTCTGTTCTTATATCTTCGTTTTTCTTTTTATTGGTCCTTTGGTATCCTGCTATTGCTCTCAACATCTTCATTTCTGCAGCCTCTATTTGTTTACGATCTTCCTTTGTTAATGTTCAGGTTTCACATCCATAGATAAGTGATGCAACTGCCAATACCGGTACTTTAAATTATTCAAAAGTAAACTAATATCTAAATCTGCCAAACTAAGATTATACAATACACTAGTAAGATCAATAGTGACGTATTTAAGTGAAACGTGGAATCTCAAAGAAACAATCAAAGAAAGATTGTTTATTTTTGAAAGAAAGATACTTAAAAAAATTATGGTTCAAATAAAGGATCAGACCTAACTTGGAACATCAAAACAAATAGTGAATTAAATAATATAATTAAAAATTAAAATATAACAAATCATATCAGATCACTTAGGGTTGGAGGTTTGATCATCTGATAAGAATAGATCAACAGAGATTAGTTAAAAAAACTATATAAACGGAAGCCTACAGGAACTAGAGCTGTTGGTATACCTAAGATGAGATGGCAGGACGATGTTTGGGAGGATTCGAAGAAGACAAACCTGAAATTGGCAGAAGATAGATTCTGGAAGAAGATTATTGAGAAGGCCTAAACATTCAACTTTGAGGTTGTAGTGCCTTAATATGATATATTATAATTACACTGAGCAACAAAAAAGAAACTTTTTTTGTCCCAGAAAGAAAAATATGTGATTCAAATAGTATTTTTTCTCCTGAATTCAAATTTGATATCGGTTTTTCTCCATCACTCAAAATTTCCGAGAGACAGGAATTTATAATTTCAAACACTTTAATATTTTCTACGTTCGTAACTACATAATATTCGAACATTCGGACTCACCTAGAAAGAAAGAAATGACGATTTTCTGCTATATTTCGCCTGTGGAGCATCCCTCTTGATGATCCAACAATAATCGGCCAGCATATTAGGATTCCATTTGCTTTGATATCTCATTTCCACAGCTGAAATCTCCCGTGTTAGCTCACTTGGTTTTATTTTACAATGGACAAAATTGATGAAAAAACGTTTATTAAAAATAATTATTTAAATCCATTAATTGAAATTGAAATAAAAAACTGTGGATGATGGAGAAATTCCGAATACACATGTGAAAACACGATAAAAACTGCATTAAGTACAATTATTGGTACTCATGAGAGAAAAATCATGTTGACCAGTGTAATTATTTACCCGCGTCTTGTACACCGATTGTTTACGTTTAACAAATTTACTGGGTTTACCGTTAACTAGAAGGTTGTAAATCTATCACGATTTGAATGTAGATATTTTTCCGACATTAAGTAGCGCCTCTAATATTCCAAATAGTTGAAATTTCCTACAAAAGATAAGCCTATTATGTCTTAAGAATTGAAATAATGTGAATATTTTTACATCATCATCACGAACGTATTCACGTTTATGTCGTTTGAGCCTATTCCTATGAGATCTCAAGACAATCCATCTTAATTTTGGCCTTTCTCTATCTCGACGTCCTTTAGATTGATTGGCCTACTGCAATGCTAATTTAGGAAAGCGAGATTGATCCATTCTTTGCACATGTTGTAACCAATTGCTTTGGTAATTCTGAATTTCTTCAACAACGTTTTGAACTTTAAATGTATCGCGTATATCTCTGTTTCTTTTCTTGTCCATTTTTGTCCAACCAAAGAGTGGACATAAACATCTCATCTGTGCCCCTTGCAATTTTAATTTGATTTTAGAATTTAGTATCGAATTATCGTTGCTATATTTCAGTCGTCCACTACTGTGGTCTCGAGGTAGGGTGCACGCAGCGGGTCCGGGTTCGATTCCCTTTCGGAACAGGCTCCTGTAAGGTTTTTTTTTCGGGTGTTTTCCTCACCTGTAAGACAAATGTCAGGAAGCTTAGGGCCCAACGGTCTGCGAAAATCATCCGACCATCATCATCCTTATGATTATCATTATCATCATCATCCTTCATCGGTGTGGAAGGAAACGGGAAGCCACCACACCTATAATTCCCTAGTAAAGCTGCAAAGCACAGCATGAAAATGTTATGATTGCAGTGAAAGACTTGCTCTCCAGCAGAATTACTATGGATGGATGGATATTTCAGTCCTGGTTATGCAGTTACATTATTTAATTTGGTTGCAGTTGACATTTGTTTATCAAAATTTCTTTTTATGACTCCTTTTATTGCATTGCATCTCTGTAATATTATGTCTGTGTCATTTCTTATATCAGCTATTAGGTGACCGAGGTAATTAAATTCAGAAACTTGTTCTATGATCCCTCCATCTAATTCAAATTCAACTCTCTTCATAAGTGTTTTCCTGACAAATCAGTACATATATATATATGATATGAAAAGAAAAATGAATGCTTGAGTCGGGATTTGAACCCGAGTCTTTAAACTCTGTACGTTTAGCGCTCTAACGACCTGAGATACCCAAGAATTCCAACACAAACATACATTTTTTTATACATGTAGTATTCTCAATTCACACAAGAGGTAGCGGAAATTTGTTCCGACTGACATCTAGCGGTCACCATAACAGTTAAGCAATTTTTAAAAGAGAATATTTACTTTATAGCAGTAACGTTTGTATATATAGATGTTATAACTATATTTTTGACATTTGGCAATGAAGGCAAATGTAAAAAAATATAGTTATAACATATATATATATATATATATATATATATTTATTAGGGTTATAACTTTTTGGCCTTTTGTGAAATAAAATATTTCCTGTGCAATGGATGGATGGACTTTTACTTAAAACCATTGAAAAAACCTTCATTTTACTGAGTTTCAAGAAAAGTTCACAGTCAAATGAATATTAAATATTGATATATAAATATATTTGGGGGTGACCTTTTCTTGAAGCTCAGTGAAATGAGGACCTTTTTCAATTGTTTTAAGTAAAAGTACATCCATCCATTGAACAGGTAATATTTTATTTTACAAAAGTCCAATATATATATATATATATATATATTATATATATATACATACATTTTTTTGGGAAGACAATTTGAAATCGAACAGTTTTGCTATATTATTTCATTAATAAGCTTCCATTTGTAATTCATCCTCATAGGATACAAACAGTACTAAATCGTCTGCATACAAAAGTGTTCGTATAGCTTAATATCTGGAAATCTGCATTCCTTGTCGAATTATCACTTTTACGAGTGTTTATTATTTTATTAATGTAAACATTAAATAATACTGATCAGAGGCCATAGCCTTGTCTCATCCCTTCACTCACTAAGATATTACTTAGGTAAACATTCCAGTTTTACAGTAAAAAGTAAATTTATTTATTTAAAGCTTTTTTCGTGGTTCTCTCAATTATTATAAGTAATGCCACGAGCGATTTCCAAATTATCGATAAATTCACGACTCACGAATGAGGAGTAAATTTATCTAGAGGATTTGGATATCAAGAGTGGCATTTGTTAGGATTATTTAATGAATAAAATTAAGCTGTTTACTCACAACTCATTATGTAAATGTAGTTATTTTAAAATATTTATATATTGAACGTAAACGGCGATGTTTGAAAACAAATGAGAAACGTTTGTTATGTTTCACGTATTCATCACTGCAACCAGATCATATTATTTATTGCCAAAGGATCGAAATATTGTAAGAATGCACCCTAGAGGAGAAAAAATGAGCCAACATTATAGGTTATTAATTAATTTCTAATGTCCTATTATGTAAATAAGTAAATTATGTTTTTGGAACGTAAATTCCTGGGAAATAATAGTTTAAGAAACTGCAAACAGTGGTTTCTTTTTTTTTTTGTGGTATAATCAACTGCTACAAATGTTTTTATATTATATCACGCAAGCAGAATCTGGTTACATTCGTGCACTATATATACAAGCTGGGAGCTATTGATTTCTAGGATTTTTACATCTTAACATATAAATTGTTATATTCAACATATTTCTTACATAGTCAGTCACTGCAAAATAATGCTGTGCCTTATTCAGAATGTTAAAAAGGAGGAGCTTGATTTTAAAGTGATAAAATTAAATTGACAAAAACGAGGTGAAAACGACTGTGATTGATTGTAAATCAAAATTCATTGAAATGTGATTGGTCATTGACTTCCATTTGGGGCAAGATTAAATAGTCAAGTCAAATGATAGGTTTGACTTTCTTTAAATATTTTTTTTTTGCAAATGCCCAAGTTGTCTTTCGACATTCCTGGTGTTCTCTCCTGGCATGGTGTACTTGTAACCCACTTCTGAGGTTGGGGCGCCTGGAAGGCGTGGTTACGTTGACCCGACTATATGATGGTGATGATGATAGTGGCGTCACGAGAGTCCCTAATCCTAAGCTTAATCTAAGATGAATATCAATGATGATGATGATGGCCATATGATTTCGGGGACCGTTTGGGCTTTAAAGTTTTCCTGACATTTGTCTTACAGGTGAGGAAAAACCGCGATAAAAACCTCACCCAGAAAAACTGTCCCGTCCGGGGATCGAACCCGGGCTCGCTGCGTGACAAGGCAGCACGCTACCTCGAGACCACAGCGGTGGACTTTTTCTTTAAATATAAGCTTAAGACTGTATCTAATCATATATAAAAGTGAATGTTTGTTTGTATGTTTGCTTGTTTGTACTTTATGCGCGGCCATGCCGTTGATCCAATTGTGATGGGTTTTTTTGCAAAATGTTCAAGAGTTTCCCGGGATGAAGATAGGCTATAAGAGAGTTGAGATACTCAACTCCTACACCCTTAAAAACACCCTTTGTAGTGAAAAACGTGAAAAAGTCCCTTTTTACCCTTAAATAGCTTACGCTGCCTAAACCATAACAAATACACAATATTAATGTACACAGAATTGAATATCTAAAAAAAAAACTACAAAAAAAGTCCGCGACAACACATGTTTATCTTTTACAGACTATTTAACTCATGCCCCAAATGGGAGTCAATGACCAATCACGTTTCAATGATTTCTGTTTTACAACCAATCAGAGTCGTGTTTCACCAAATATTTATCAGTGTTATGATTACCATATTAAAGAAAGCTCCTCCTTACAATATTGCGTTCCTTTGGCAATAAATAGTATGATCTGGTTGCAGTGATAGACAAATGAAGCAGTAGAAGCGTACCTATAGTTTCTCATTCGTTTTCAAACATCGCCGTTTACATTAAATATATAAATATTTTAAAATAACTATAGTTAAATAATGATTTGTGAGTAAACAGCTTAATTTTATTCGTTAAATAGTCCTAACAAATGCCACTCTTGATTTCCAAATTCTCTAGATAAATTCACTCCTCACTTCGTGAGTCGTGAATTTATCGATAATTTGGAAATCACTCGTGGCATTACTTATGATAACACACAATTGCCATTTTTGTCTTTCATTGACGCCAAGGAGATCGGGATATGTAGATTCCCGGGCAAGAATGTGCTGCCATACCATTAATCCGATTCTCATGGGACTTTTTGCAAAATCTTCAAGAATTTTAATGCCCAAGCCCTTCACCCTACAAATCACCCTTTGTAGTGAAAAACGTGAAATAAATTCCCTATTTTTATGCTTAAATGGCTTACGCTGCCTAAACCATAACAAATACACCAAATTAATATACATAGAATTTAATATCTAAATAAAAAAAACTATACAAAAAAGTCCGTGACAGCATGTTTATCTTCTATGAATAACTCACAATAACCATCTTTGTCTTTAATTGATGCCAAGAGATCGGGAAAAGCAGATTCCCGGGCAAGTATAACAGCGCACGGCTGGTGGTAAAAACACATTAACATTTATTTATGAGTAGCAGCGCACCCCGGGTATTAGCTAGTATTATATAAATGTGTATAAATAAAATAGACTTGTGACATTGTTGCACATATAGTGAATGTGCTCTTGTTTATATCCCTTGAGAGGAAGAAGCCCACATAATCCGTATAATTAATTCCCGATCACTCCCGCGCTCTGCTTCTAACGTTCTCAAACTTTTCCAGCTAATTCCGGCACAAATATTGTTTCTACAGACAGGAAACAGATAAGCTTATATCTCTATGGTTCACTGGACGCAATGATCATACTCAGGGTCTCTACAGCATATCTCGGCCATATTGATTGCGCAGCCCAAGTTTTAACTACGGCCCAGGTTTTCCGATTTTTTATGTCTCCATAACATAAAAACTGAAAACCGTGCGGACGTAAGCTCTCCATACATCCCTATCCTGAGCTTATGTTTTTCAATTATCCACTGTATAATCTACTTTCCTCAAATCATGTTTAATATTATTCTTCCACCTCATTCTTGGTCTACCAACTGGCCGCTTTCGCACTGGTTTTCCGACGAGTAGCTTCCATGCCACTCTTTCATTCCCATTCGTGCCACATGTCTTCCCATCGAGACTTAACTGTTCTTATTATATCTGATTTCCTATAGAGATTGTGTAGCTCACTGTTAAATAGCCTTCTCCATTCACCTGTCTGTTCATCTCTCTTTTGGTAAAAAATTGTTCCTATGGACTTTATTCTCAAATGCTCGTAATATTTTTCCCCTCTTAAAGTAAGAGTCCATGTTTCGCTTCCATATATATAATCTGGAGAATAACCGTTTTATATGTTTTCAATTAACTTTTTTTTTAGAGAAATTGAGACAAGAATACATGTAATGCTTAACAGCATTCTCGTCCAGAATTGAGCATGTATACTTTCTTTGTAAAGAAAAACATAAAGACGTTTATGCAGTATTTGTTGACCTGGAAAAGGCCTTTGACAGAGTAAATTGAAATAATCTCCTGAAGATCTTGAAGAAAATTGGCGTGAACTGGAAGGAGAGGAGGCTCATAAGTAATCTTTGTATGAAACAGCGAATAAAAGTGAAGATAGGAGAAGAAATGTCAGAGGGAAGAGAAATTGGAAAGGGTGTAAGGCAAGGATGTCCTCTATCACATACTATTTTCAACATCTACCTGGAAGACCTAATGAAGAACTGCTTCAGGAATACGGGAGGCGTAAACATGGGAAGAAGAGTTAATTGCATAAGATTTACTGATTATATGGCTTTGCTAGCAGAAGTTGTAATGACATTGAGAAATATGCTGATGGAGCTAAAAGACAAGTGCGAGGATTATAGGATGAAGATAAATATAAATAAGAGAAGGCCACAATTATAGGAAGGAAACCAAGGAAGATAAACATAAGGATTAAAAATGAGGCCATTGAGCAAGGGGAGAGTTTCAAATACTTGGGTTGTACTATCAGTAGTAACATGAACTGCGGTCAAGAAGTAAAGTGGACGAAGTTATAGCAAAAGAAGCTTTTAACAAGAAGAGAAGCATTTTCTGTGGACCTTTGGCAAAATAATTACGGAAGAGGCTAGTGAAGTGCTTTGCGTGGAGTGTAGCATTGTATGGTGCAGAGACTTGAACATTACGACGGAATGAGGAAAAGCGACTGGAAGCTTTTGAGATGTGGATATGGAGAAGAATGGAACGTATAAAACGGACAGACAAAGTAAGAAATAAAGATGTGCTAGACAGAGTGGATGAAAGAAGAACAATGCTGGAACTCATAAAGAAGAGGAAAAGAAATTGGATTGGCCACTGGCTAAGAATAAACTGCCTACTGAAGGATGCCCTAGAAGGAAAGGTCAACGGAAATAAAGTTAGAGGCAGAAAAATACATCAGATGATAGACAATATTAAAATAAATGGTTTGATATTCAATTGAGTTGGTGTTTACTTGATGAAAATCCATATTTATTAATTAAATAAAAATAAAACGTAGTTTTATTTGATTTTCATATTTATTATATAATTCAGTGACAGCTGTTTCGGTACACTGTACCTTCTTCAGACATGTTAACAAATTATGAATTGTGTTCCAACTGATCTAAGCAACAATACAACAATATTTATTTAAATTTTTTAATTTAACAAAGGGGATTCATTCAAATCAAGTTGAGAATTTAACAGTTTTTTACTACTTTTAAACTTATTAATTTCTACAGCCTCCAAAAGATCTAACTTCTTACCCTTATCACAAATATGTGATACATATACATATTTGTGATAAGGGTAAGAAGTTAGATCTTTTGGAGGCTGTAGAAATTAATAAGTTTAAAAGTAGTAAAAAACTGTTAAATTCTCAACTTGATTTGAATGAATCCCCTTTGTTAAATTAAAACATTTAAATAAATATTGTTGTATTGTTGCTTAGATCAGTTGGAACACAATTCATAATTTGTTAACATGTCTGAAGAAGGTACAGTGTACCGAAACAGCTGTCACTGAATTATATAATAAATATGAAAATCAAATAAAACTACGTTTTATTTTTATTTAATTAATATAAATGGTTTGTATGTGGATAAAAAAAAGGAAAGCTGCGTTAAGGAAACAATGGAGAATGCTAGGTAGGGTTGCCATGAAAGACCTGCTCTTGTGCAGAACACTATGCATGAATGGATGAATGAATGTTTGAACGAATGAATGGATGAATGAATGTTCATATTTACCTTTTCATACTAAAATTAAAAACGTTGGGGTGATATGGTCTTAGATATGAGTATATAAATAAGAATTAAGTAAAGAAAAATCATGGTATCAAGTAGTATAAACAATAAAATCAGAGGAAATAGGGTTTAACTAATGGGGTCTGCGTTATGTGGCATACACCTCTTCTTAATGGAGATTTAATATAAGTGGAACAATTATAAAATAACATGATATTTTACTCTTTTTATGTAATTGAAAATGGATATCACATTAGGTATATATTAAATCTCCATTAAGAAAAGGAGTGGGCCACATAACGCGGATCCTATTAGTTAAACCCCTGTTTCCTCTCACTTCATTGTTTACATTTGATATCAAGATTTTTATTTTTTACTTCCCATCCATAGTAATTCTGCCCAAAGGCAGGTCCTTCACTGCAATCATAGCATTTTCATGCTATGCTTGCAGCTTTACTAGGGAATCGTAGGTGTGGTAGCTTCCCGTTGCTTTCCACACCGGTGAAGAATGATGATGATAAGGATGATGATGATGGCCATATGATTTCGGGGACCGTTTGGGCCTTAAAGGTTTCCTGATATTTGTGTTACAGTTGAGGAAAAACCTCGATAAAAACCTCACCCAGAAGAACTGCCCCGACCGGGGATCGAACCCGGTCCCGTTGCGTGACAAGGCAGCACGCTAGCTCGAGACCACAGCACTGGACATTTTTTACTTAATTCTTGTTTATAGACTCATATCTAAGACCATGTCACCATAATTTTTAATTTTAGTACGAAATAGTGAATATAATCCATTCATAGTAATTCTGCCCGAAGGCAGGTCCTTCACTGCAATCATAGCATTATCATGCTATGCTTGCAGCTTTACTAGGGAATTGTAGGTGTGGTAGCTTCCCACCCCGGTGAAGGATGATGATGATGATGGCCATATGATTTTGGGGACCGTTTGGGCCTTAAAGTTTTCCTGACATTTGTGTTGCAGGTGAGGAAAAACCCCGATAAAAACCTCACCCAGAAGAACTGCCCCGACCGGGGATCAAACCCGGTCCCGCTGCGTGACAAGGCAGCACGCTACCTCAAGACCACAGAGGTGGACGGTGAATATAAAGGTATGCAATTAAATTGCAATCTAGAATTTCCCTTGGTGTGTAAAGAAATCGGAAAGAAACTGTCAACTTGGTCGTCCCCGTAATTAGATTCCGAGACTCACGAACCTAAGTCTCAAACGTTACAGCTTGAACCAACTCACTCAGTTTCACGGTTCTATTAACAAGCCGCCACTGTTATAAAAAACGATGCTATTTTTTGTAAGTCGTTTTCCTGTTATGATACACATTTTTAGAGGTAGTGAAAGCTGAAATAATCTCACATCATACAGGAGGAAAATGACCGCCATGAAGCTCGATTAGAAAGATAACGGAAGCGAGAAAAGCTACATAGATTCTAATCATTTGCACATCAGTGTGTTCATAAATGGAAAATGGTGGGTTGTGGAGTTTTGGAACACCGTACATCAACTACTTGTGACACATTTTTTAAAACAGCTGAGCGCGTTATGATTGTGGCCGCAAATTACAAGCAGTGTGCGCAACTTAATGGCTTCGTGTAATTACCAAACGTACTTGTACCAACATTACAGTGCTTTAAACATTTTAGGAAATAATCATAAAACTAAGCATTATTATTTTATTGGTAAGCTTGAATGTATAGAGTAAGCTTGTATGTATACACACTTATGTCACCTACATCGTAAGGATTGTTTAAAACAATCTAGGATTTACAGATTTACATCTTAATATATAAAAAATTCGTGTCACGTTGTTTGTCCGCGATGGAATCCTAAACTACTGAACCGATTTTAATAAAATTTTGCACACTGTGTGCAGTTTGATCCAACTTGAGACTTAGGGTAGTTTATAACTAAATTTATAGTCGCATAATTTTTTTATTGCAAATTATTAGTTTATTATTTAACAAAGAGTTATAATTATCTGTGAGTTCCATACGATTCTAATAGATGGCGGTGTAAGGTAATTGGTTTATTATTTAACAGAGAGAGATCCAGATGGCTGGGCTTTTTGTTTGTTGCAACCGCGAATTTCAATTGAATTACAAATATTGATTATTTCATAATTTAAGTGTGTTCAGTGTTTATTTTATTTTCAATATCATTAATTTCGTGTGTAAGTATCAGTTTTAAGTAATCTGGCTGAAAGACAGCAACTTAATTTAAATTTTTAACGTATACCTTAGCCACAGCAATGCGTGGCCGGCCCTTCTAGTTACCTATATGTTGCATGTACTCTTTGTTTTAAGGGAGTAGAAAGAATTACAGGTATTTGAGAACAGAGTTCTTAGGAACATTTTTGTAAGAAGGAGAGACGAACAGGTGAATGGAGAAGACTACCTAATAATGACTTACATCTTTATGAAAATCTGATATAATAAGATATCGTAGACTACGATGGGCGTTGTGTAGTACGAATGGGAAATGAAAAAAAAGGGGCATGAATCTCAATGTAGCGCCAAATAAATAGCCCAAGAATGAGGTGAGAGAATAACATTAACCATGATTTGAGGAAGATGAATTATAAAGGAGATGATTCTGCTCCATCTGCGGACAGACTTAATGTGTATATATATATATATATATATATATATATATATATATAAAAGAAACAAACAGAAATTACTAATTTTTTAAAGAAACATTTTAAGAAGAATTTTTGGGCCAAATAGAGGAACTGATAACTGTTGGAGAATCAAAACAAATAATGAACTAAACAAATTAATAAAAAATCAGAACATAGTAAACCATATAAGATCTCTTAGAATTGGTTGGCTTGGACATTTGACAAGAATGGGTGATCAGAGACTGGTCAAAAAACTCTACAAATGGAAACCTATAGGAGGCAGAGCTGTAGGAAGACTGAAGATCAGATGGGAGGATGACACAATGAATGATCTAAGGAAAATGAAAGTGACTAATTTGAATATGGCAAGATACAGATTGACATGGAGGAGGATTGTTGAGAAGGCCAAAACTTTCACTTTTGAAGTTGTCGTGCCTTAAGATGATTATATATATATATATATATACATAGGTTGTTTCTTTAGTTTTGGCAACTATTTATTTTCTGGATACATAGCATACATACATGGTTGTAAGTTTTAGAGGCCTTCGGTGTAGTCACCAGCATTGCGTACAATGTATTCCCAGCGATGTGGTAGCCGTCGAATGCCGTCGGCATTGCCCAATCTCTGGATGGTGCATAGAGACTGATTAACTGCACTCAGACTGTCGTCCACTGTTGTAAATCTCTTCCTTGAGTTTAGAAATGAGGTCGAAGTCACAGGGAGTTATGTCTGGAGAGTATGGAGGGTGGTAGAGCACCTCCCAACCCCAGCGATTGAACAAATCAGACACTGCCCCTAGGCACATGTAACACATTTTCGTGTCCTGTAAAGGCTTGTACCCACCTTGCCACTGTTCGGTTACTGCAATGTATCTGCACCACAAGCCTCTCGCAATCCTTGATGACACTGTAGTGCGTTTCTGCCTCTAAACATTCAATCTTCAACCAGATTCTCTGCTCCTGCTTTGAAAATTTGTACTACGTTATACTGCGACGCCTAGATCTAAACTAATAACTTTGGGCTCATTGTTACATGAGGAGGGGTGGAGAGGCGAATCGATATGCTAGGACGGAGGGGAGGCACTGAAATTACATGTGCAATAAACAGAATTGTCAACCCTAGTTTTATTTGGATTCCACACTATTGTTGCCAAAACTAAAGAAACAACCCATGTATATATATACAGTGTTATCCATGTGTCCGATGAATATTTTTGTTTCTCTGTACAGCTGTAAAAAGGAACATTGGTTAAAAAAAGTCCAACATAATCCCTCAGAATGGTGGATTTGCTGGTAAGACAAGTTACACGGCATCGAAGATATCCTGAAATTAGCTACAAACGAATGTAGAGTAATGTTGCAAGCAGTAAATTGAAGAGATGTCTGATGAGGTACATAAATATGGAATCGATTAGGTAGCACTTCAAGAGATAATATGGGTTGGACGAGATACATTAGAAAACATGTATATCAGGGACGCCCAAACTGCGTCCCGCAGGCAAGTTACGGCTCTCTCATCACTTTCTATCCGGCCCCTGTAGGCCTGTAGGATTCTAATAAATTAAAATATGCTAAGGGTAGTCTTATAATATTGGTCCATCAGTAATTAAACAAGAACGTGTGTGAAATATGTTATAACAACATAACAAGAAAATGCTAATAATAATAATTATTATCATAATAATAATAATAATAATAATAATAATAATAATAATAATAATAATAATAATAATAATAACAATAATAATAATTATAATAATAATCCAGTTGATACTATGAAGTGGATTGATGAAGTCAAAAAGGACTTAAAACTGGCAGGAATTACTAAAGGAGATATCCCAAACAGAGATATATTTAGAATTAAGGTGAATAAGTGGCAAGTTGACCAAGAGGACAAACCGAAGAAAAAAACTGGAACAACTTGGACAGACGAGAGAAAACAAGCTCATAGCAAAAGAATGAAAGAAATTTGGGCTCAAAGGAAACGCCTCTAAGTACTTTAAGTACTTTGGTAGTCCTACATGGGTTCATCCGCAATTTAAAAAAAATAATAATGACAATGAAATGGTATGGCCATAAAAATAATATCTTGAGACAGATTCCCAAGAAGAATACTTGAGAATGGGTGTCATTTGGTAGAAGAAGAAGAAAACAGCAAAAAATGACGTGGAATGATGGTGTTTTGGACGATGGAGATTAGAATCACAGAGAGATGTGGAAGAGGATGACAATAGATTAATTGAGAGCAAGGAGATATTGTGAAACATGCTAAATAATAATAATAATACACAACAGCTTATAACAGGACCTATGACCCGGGCCACCTTGATATTTTTTTCCATTTAGCCCGAGATACAAGTAACTTTGGCGGCTCTGATATATATGATTAATTTTATAGTGATCCACAATCAATAACTGGAAACTGGTATAAGCTTTATACCAATAGTGAAATGATAAAGAATTTTATTGAATTTGAATCATTAGGCGATAGATTGTGAAAAATTAGACCTAAAGTTCATTATATAAATATTTCATTAATTTCGGTTTATGCTTCTATAGAAAATTACTTTGATGAAGAAAACAGTCAATTATACAGTAATTTTAACAAGGTTTATAGTAACATGAAAAATCCAAGGAGCAAGTTCTCAGGGAAGAATTTCAAGCCGTGAATCTCCAGTCCGAAGATTTTTGAGGCTTCGGACCTTCAATTCAGTTTGCTCTGTTGTTGTATGATCAGTTCGCACATCAACCCCATAAACATTTCTCCCTTATACAAATTATTTGTCATTTATACAGAACACTGGAGCGTAAGGCTTCCTCAATGTATACTTGCTTAATCATCTCAAAGGTTTCACTGGTTGATTTGCTTATTTCATGGCTAAGTTTTCCGGTCGCTCATTCTCATATTTCACATTCAACTGGTTTTCAAAACAAAAACCTTACTTTTGATTACTGGTACTCTCTACACCCACAACTACCTTACGAACATCTAAGGTTACCCGACTTTTCCTGGGAATCTAAATTACTTATCCCGATTTTCTTGGCATCAATGAGCTTACTTACTTACTCACTGGCATTATCGAACCCGTAGGCTCATGGCCGCGCGGACACAAGCTCTCCATACATCCCTATCCTGAGCTAATGCTTTCCAATCATTCCCTGCACAATCCACCTCCCCCAAATCATAGTTAATGCCACTCTCCCACCTCATTCTCGGTCTACCAACTGGGCGTTTTCCTTCTGACTTTCCTACAAGAAGCTTCCATGCAAGTTTTTCATTACCCATACGTGCTACATGTCCTGCTGCTACATGTCCTGCCCCATCGCAGTCTACGAGACTTAACTGTTCTTATTATATTTGGCTTCCTATAAAGACCATGTAGTTCATCGCTATGTAGTCTTCTCCATTCACCTGTCTGTTCATTTCTCTTTGGTCCAAAAATTTTCCTAAGAACTTTATTCTCAAAATACTTGTAATGTCCTTTCCTCCCTTAAAGTAAGAGTCCATGTTTCGCACCCATATAATATAACTGGTAGAATAATAGTTTTATATATTTTCACTTAATTATGGAAAGTATTATTCTAGAAGCCCAGAATGAATTCAGGAAAGGCAGATCCTGTTCAGATTCCATTTTCACTATCAATAAAATAATTGAGAAACATAGAGAATATAATCTACCAACTTTTATGGCATTTATAGATCTTGAAAAGGCATTTGACGAAGTTAACAGACATAAATTGTGGAATATAATGAAAGAGAAAGGAGTACCTCAGCACCTAATAACTGCAATAAAAAGTCTATACGTAGAAAATAAAATAACAATAGAAACTGGAGGCAGAAATAAAAACAATATAACAGCAACAATAAATAGAGGTGTAAGACAGGGATGTCCACTTTCATCCTCCATTTTTAATATTTATATTGACGATATCATATATAATTGGCAGATAAATTTGGACTCACATTTCAAAATAAGAAATAAGATGTTAGATACCTTACTTTTTGCAGACGACCAAGTTCTAATATCTAGTTCAGAAGATGGTCTACAGAAATCGCTCTTTCAGTTAAATAACATTATACAGAAATATAATTTTGAAATATCAATAAGTAAAACGAAATTCCTAGCTTTTAAGGGATCAGATACCGTAAGAGCTAAAATAATTCTGGAGGGGAAACCCATTGAACAAGTGAACCATTTTAAATACCTGGGTTATGAAATCTCCTATTTTAAAAATGAAGATATATTTAACAAACTTAATAAATGTAATTATATATGTGGAACAATCAAAAGGATATTTAAAAGCACAAGAAAAGAAACAAAACTAAAATTTTATAAAGTAGTGGCAGTCCCCTTACTATTGTATGGTAGTGAATTTTGGGTTTTAACTAAAAGAGAAGAGAAGATCATAGAAGCAGCTGAAATGAGATTTTTGAGAAGTGTGGCTGGTTGCAAACTTCTAGATAAGAGAAGTGAAGATATTAGAAATGAGCTAAATATGTTTAAACTCATAGATAGAATAAAATAATCTAGAAAAAATGGAAATAACATGTTCAAAGAATGGAAGATAATCGCATTCTCAAAATTATACTTAAAATACAAACCAAAAGGACGCAGGAATGTTGGTAGACCGAAGAAGAGATGGATCCAACTTTTGAATGAGAATCTATGAGACCGGAACAAGCCACATGGGCTTAATCCGTGATTGTTGATGATGATGATATATTTTCAGTTTAACGTTTTTTGAAAGGAGTTGGGACATCAAGAGTCTCTGCAATGCATAATAGCACGCATTTCCAGAATTGAGCCTATGTTTAATTTCTTTGTGCATTTCATTCCTATTTGTGGTTATTGTTCCTAGGTATTTGAATTGAGCCAATTCCTCAAAATAACCCTTTTGTCATTAGCTGTCCATTTCCATTATATAACGCATTTCTACGTGTGACCATATGTTTAGTTTTATTGATATTTACTATCAATGAGCTGAGAGACAAAAATTATTATTGTGAGTTATCCGTAAAATAGAGATGCATGCTGTCTGGGACTTTTTTGTAGAATTATTTCAGGTATTCAATTCTGTGTACATTAATTTGATGTGTTTGTTATGGTTTAAGCAGCGTAAGCTACTTAACGTACAAAAAGATACTTTTTTAGCGCACTGATGCTTTTTTATAGCTCTGACCCTATTGTACGTATGTTATATATGACATAAATTATCCCAAAAATTATCTAAATGATGGTAAAACCCCTATTCAAATCGACCAAGTAGTTTTTGAGTCCTTAAAGGACAGACGGATTCACAGACATTCAATTTTACACGTATATAAAGATGTAATGATCTTTTACTCAAATATCATTGTGCATTTCACTTTAATTTTCGATATTGGAGTAGTTTCTTTAAGCTTTTTTTACGATATACGTAAATTGCAATAAAAATGTAATAAAAGAACCTCTTGACCACTGAACCAGAATGAAGATACGCTCTTGTGAACTTGAAAATTATAAAGAAATGAAAATATCCGCATTGAGATTTCTACCGTATCTAGGAAACTTGGAGGATTCTCTTTGATTAATCAAATGAAAATATTTCCTCCAGGAAAAGAGGAAGATTTTCTTACATCTGAAATGTAATAACGGAGAGGAAAAAATATGAATAAATTAAAATATATTTTCCTCTTCAAGTTGGTAACAATGGTTCTTGGTAGGAATTATGTTTGTGAAGGAAAGGATAAAGTAAGGCGTATACTTTTTAGTGGAATAGTATCTTTATTACATGTCGCTTAGAATTGAACCGCGACTGCAAAGAATACAAAGAGACAGGAAGTTTCACACAAGTTGAAAAGTATGCAAAGTGTGTTAGAGGGGGGGGGGTTGGAGGGGAACAAGATTAAAACCGTTCAAGTCATGTAGAGTCTGAAATTCAGCATTCTTTTGTAAACGTGGAATTTGGTTGCCATAGTGATACATTGGCATTCTTTACGTCACACAAGATCGGATCACAAAACTACAAACTTAGAAAATTCACTTTCACTTGTCTTTCCTTCACTTTAATTTATCTCCCATTCTAAATTTAAATCACCTCTGTATATACACTGTATTTTTTTTGTAACTAGTAAAGTAAATGCGGGCGAATGGGATTGGAGGACGAATCCGATTCATTATTATTGAAAATCACGTCGTAGATAGCGCTAAAGTAATCGTTTGTTACTACTGCTACCTGGTGGAAAATATGAGTGTTACTGGAATGAACTACATTGAGTTTTATTGAATGAAAGTAAATGCGCACAAATGTGCAAATTGTCAGTAAATTTAGTCTAAGAAAAACTTGTTAAACGATAATTGTCTTTCCGCACACTTTTCGACGTGGTATCGTTCACATAGATTGTTGCACAGTTCGCATATGCATTCTTGGTTTGGCTCGTGGAATCTCTTTGTGCTGCAAACCTTGTGGTGAAAGGCATGGGCTGCATACTGTGTTAGGATGTGCCTCATCTCGTAGTTTGGTCGTGTCCACTCTCTCGTACACATAGCCTCTGTTGTGTAGAATTCGCTGCAGATATCATTCCTCTTCTCCTGTAGTCCTTGCATTGTTGTCTCATATGCGCAGGTGTTCGGTAGGAATAGCTGCCGTCTAATGTCTTCAATGAAGAAGGTTTCTTTCATTAAGACGTACGTCATTCTTGAAGGTGCTGTTTTTCCAACTCCCAGAACTCTTTTCATGAAGCGTGCTTTTACTGTTTCTATTTGTGTCAAGTCTCTGTTTGTGAGTTTGTCCCATATTATGTTAATTCCATATGTTGTTATGGGAGTTATGACTGTCTGGAAGAGCGTCATTGCTGTTTCTGTTGATAATTGGTGGAGATTTTTGATGCTGAATTCAGCCTAAACATTTTCAATTATTGATAATTGCAAGTCAGATATATTCCAACCTAAATTCTAACCCCCTTAAAGATAAAATTTTGCAGGAAATTTGAAGCCAACCGGAACCTTTGTAGAAATATCGCTCTTATTGCAGCAGAAACCTTCTGTTGCACATGTATTCTGTAGGATTTAATGGTTGTTTGTAGGGTGATGCCTTGGTATGTGAATTGCGATACAACGTCTAGTGGCTCACCAAGGAGCATTAACCTGTCATTTTCAGTAGGTTTTCCTCCTTTTCTAAAGGTCATCTGTTTAGTTTTCTGATGGTTTATTTGCAGGCAGTTTTCATTTGCCCATTTTTCGAGTCTATTTAATGTGCATTGTAGTTCATCTTTGTTTGATGATCCCAATACCATGTCATCAGCGTACATTATGATCGATGTCGCACTATCTTTGGTGATAACCACAATATCAGCTGTTATGATGTTGAAGAACAGTGGGCTGATGGAGTTCCCTTGAGTTTTATTGAAGCTGTGTTGAATTTGTGTCCAGAATCAACTGTTTAACAGGAGATAGAGATAAGGATATTGCTGATTTGTATGCATTTCTTATTTCTTAAAACTAATACTATGGTTGACTGTTATTTTATGCCTGTTGAAAATCTTAGAACAAACAACATTTTTAATAACTGTATGCTCTGAGAAATCTATGACCTCTGTGTTTACTTCTCTAAATATATACCACTGCTACCAACATATGTTTTGTGATTCACGCGGGTGATTCGGATTAGCGAAAGAGACTGCAATTAAAAGTGAATAAACTGGGCGAAGATACATAAATACATGTCAGTTCTGTTTTTAATTATTCAGGCTCAAAATATGTTAAAAAACAACTGGAACTAATGTCAACGCAAGGGTGAGTCGAACCACGAAGTTTACGTTAGAACAAGGGGGAGGGGTGTTCACATGTGAAAAAATAAAAAAAAAAATTTAAGTTCGTTTGTAGTTTTATAAAAAACATATCGCTCTTATTTACACTATGTCTATCGCTGTGGTTTCTAGGTAGCGTGCTGCCTTGTCACGCAGCGGGCCCGGGTTCGATTCCCGGTCGGGACAGGCTCCTGGGTGAGGTTTTTTCGAGGTGTTTCCTCACCTGTACGACAAATGTCAGGAAGCTTAGGGCCCAACGGTCCTCGAAAATCAACCGACCATCATCATCATCATTCTTATCATCATCATCATCATCATCATCATCATCATCCTTCATCGGTATGGAAAGCAACGAGAAGCTGCTATACCTATAATTCCTTAGTAAAGCTGCAAATTTTTGTCTTTCCTGGCATGAAAGCAATCCTACATGGGCGTAGATTTCATTCTTCCGATGAGGTCATGACTGCCATAAGTGAAGCCATACGGGACCTTCCTGTCAACATCTTTTAGCGATGCTTAGATTAGGTATACCAACGTTGGCAAACGTGAATAACTACCAACGACGACTATTTTGAGGAAGGATGTGGTTCTGTTTAAGTGTACGCCGAGTTATCGGCATCTTGTGAGACATCCAAATTCTTGTGGGTGTCTACCCTCCAGGCATAAAGTCTCAGAACTTAATGACTGTAGTATATATATATATATATATATATATATATTGTGGGTGTGTGGGTGTATGTGTGTGTGTTTTTTCTAATTTATATTCTAGCTTTTTTTAATATTAATGTACAGAATGAGACTTTATTTATTTAACACATGGTCTTTTCATGGATGAGTGTAGATATGTATTATTGTGATGTAGTGTAGACATATATTTTACTTATATGTAGCCTATTATTATTTTTTGATACAGGTGTATTTGTAGGTATTTGTTTATATTATGATTAGTTATATTTTTTTATTCATGGAAAAAATAATGCACGTACGGCCAAGCAGGCCCGTGCGCAAGGTAAATGCATATGTATTTTCTTTTTTTCTAAAAAAGGCAATAAACTACATTATATATATATATATATATATATATATGTGTGTGTGTGGTGTGTGTGTGTGTGTGCGTGTGTATGTGTAAGCCCATACGTAATACAATATTATTTTAGAAATAAGTCCTCTACCGTATTTGTGCAATTTTAGCCGTAAAAGTTTAAACGTCCTGTATAATATGCGAGGGTTGAAAGATGCCGCAATAGGGTAAACTTGAAGGGATATAATAATATATATTACGTTTGGAAATAAGTGGCCTAATTTGTTCCTTCCTGCCCCTGGTAGCAGGTGGTTTAAGTATACAGGAAAAATAAATGTGTTTCCATTGAGGAAATAGCAAGATGTTTTAATGGGTTTTGCGTGCAGAGGTTGGATTAAATCGCACTTCTAAACGTTTTATAAGCCAGTACCACGTGTTGTGGGGGACGCTACGTGATCGGGCGAACAAGTGATTCTCATCTCCTCCAATAACTGGTCAGCCATGTGTCACGTGATTCCATTTTACATTCCCACATCTAAATCATCTTACAGCAACGCATAGGAATCCTTCTGTACTATATTGAGGTACAGACACGGAGGGAGAGTATCATCCGAAAACACTAGACCATTCTGAAATTATTAATCATCATCATCATCATCATCACACAAAGGGTTAAGTATTGCCTGTTCCGACTTCATAGTGTATCCTGATTCCCGTTTACTATGTCCAACCAATAGTTAATTGCCATAATTTTGCCCCTTATTCCGTCCGAAAATGAACCGAATTCTTTAAGTATGCCACAATTTGAAGTCCCTGTTGCTAATCTCAACGCTCTCTTAAAAAAATGAAACATAGCTTTAATTTTGTCTAGTGTCCCCATTCGTTCCCAACCCCATAAGTCTGAGCCATACATCATGGTCGCTCTCACAGTCGAAGAATAAACCTGTTCTATACTGCAGCCACTGATTTTCCGGCCTCGACGTTTTCGCGAGAGTGTTGCCGATATGGATATTCAGTGGGATGGCCGCTTAATGTATGCGGTTAGCAGACATACAGCTGACAACATCTCAGCAATTTTAAACCTTACTAGCGCGCTATAGCTGCGTCAAGAGCAGTGATTACTTGTGGCAGATATCTACTCCCTGAACAACCATATGCTTATTGGCAGTAGAGGGCGAATTCTCCCTTTACTCCTCGTATAATCTGAACTTCAGAGCTGGAGATATGATGGCTCGGGTATAGTTTACGCATCGGTATGTTTCGCAATTTTGACATATTAGTAAGCATTTCGCTTTTCCGGCTCCTAGCCCTCATTATTGCATTCTCGATGTGTATCGTCCATTTTCCATTCATTGTCAAAGTCATCTCCAAGTAGACAAAGTTTTTAACATTTTCTAAATTCTCACCACGGTATGTCCACCTTTCCCTCCCGCTGTATACCGACCTGTTTTTAAAAGTCATGGCTTTAGCTTTGTTAATGTTAACAGTAAATCCCCAAGTCGTACAGTATGTCGATAGTAAATCTAAACTCTTGCATGCCAACCACTTTCGTGGAACAGAGGCGTATGTCGTTCGCGTACATTAGAACAGGAATACTTTTCGCCCACCCACCATTGAAACATCTTCTCCCAGCATCAAAGCTACATCGTCCATAAATAAGTTAAATAACAATGGTGACAAGACGCATCCCTGTTTTACACCCTTATCTGCCTTTATATTTTCTGAAACTTTGCCCCTCCCATATTTATCACAGAACTCACTATTTTTTTTATAAATTCCCATTAGCGCCCTAATCATAGTTCTCGATACCCCTAGTTGCTATAATTTTTGCCATAGAGTATTGCATTCAATAGAGTCAAAGTTTTTTTTTAGATCTATAACATTCTATAAATTCATAATGTATCAGCTTTGATTTCTGTGCCTTGAAGTTAAAAACGGCAGATTTTTTTTTGGACACGGGCTTGGTACAACACAAAGTTCTTCTGGCAGAAATTTCTGGGTTGGTTTCAGCTGCAATAGTTGAAAGTACCCTTGCAAGTACTAAATCAAACGAAAGAAGCGACGATAAATTTATCAATAACGTAGTAAGTTCAGCATTCAAGTTTAAACAGAAACAAAAACAAAGCTCCAATAAACATTGGTCTAAAAATTAATTGAGAGCCGTTCATGGGTAAGAATTCATAGGATCCACTACTTTACATCCGCCTGATGGGTTGGTATCAAATTAACTAACTCACTGGGACTATCGAACCCACAGGTTCATGGCCGCTCTCCACACATCTCAGGTTGTGGAACCTGAGCTAATGTTTTCCAATCATCTCCTGTATAATCTACTTCCCACAAATCAAGGGTTTCTCTCACTTCATTCTTGGTCTACCAAACAGGTGTTTTTTACTTCTGCTTTTCCTGTTGAAGCTTCCATGCCCCTTTTTCATTTCCCATTCGTGCACATGTCCTTCCTATCGCAGTATACGAGACTTAACTGTTATTACATCTGTTTTCCTAAAATATCATGTAGCTCACTGTCCAGTAGTCTTCTCCATTCGCTTGTCTGTTCATCTCTCTTTGGTCCGAACATTATCCTAAAAACTTTTATTCTCAAATGCAATATTTTCTTCTCTCTTAAAGTAAGAGTCCATGTTTCACATCCAGAGAATAACAGTTTTATATATTTTCAGTTTAACGTTTTTTGAGAGAAGTTGGGACGACAAGAGTAGGCCTACCTGTAATAGATAATATCACGCATTTTCAGATTTGAGCCTATGTTTAATTTCTTCGCGCACATCATTCCTAATTGTAATTAATGGATAGATTGGTATCTCATTTCTAAATTTTGGGATGGTGTCTTGATTTGTTAGAACATGCGCAGTAACTCACTTTCCTCTCTTGCAGCGATTTTGTTGGAATTATATTTAGTATTCAGCGAGATGAAACCAGTAAAAATTACATTATCTCGTCGTCGGTTAATTTCACGATCCATGTTTGCTAGAACTTGTTTGTTTCTCTTCATTTTTACTTAACATATCTACATTACGGTTAAAGCAACTTGCCTTGATAGAGAGTTACAGGACTTGAACTGGTTCGAGTCTCCATGGGGAAGACATTTTCTAGTGGAATTTCGGTCAGTAGGTGCCCACCCAGTATCGAGAGGAATTTGAGTAACTACAATAAGTAGCCTAAACAATGGCAGTGCCTATTATTACTTATGGATCCGAAACATGGACAATGACAACACAACAATCTGTCAGAATACAAGCTGCTGAAATGAGATTCCTCAGACCAATAGCAAGATATCAAAGACCAGACAAAAAACATAACACAGAAATAAGATAACAACTAAAAGTAGAGGAATTAAACACAACAATAGAGAAATACAGAACAAACTTGAAAGAACACTTGGCAAGGATGACTGAGAATAGAATACCAAAAGCAGCTACAGCTATTCATCACGAGGAAGAAGAAATTTGGGAAGACCAAAGAAAAGATGGAAAGAGCAGCAATTTGGAGCCGGAACAGGCTACTAAATAAGCCTAAACCGTGACGAAGAAGAAGACAATAAGTAGCGGATTCAAGTTAAGAAAACCGACTATAACGGCTGGGGAACTCCACAGATAGTAGTCTATCGGGGTCAAGATCGGAGAACGTGCAGGGTTTTTGTTGTTGTATTTTGCGTGCTTATAGCGGGAAAATGGTACGTTTCCGGAAATGCATTCATATGCTAAACCCTAACCGTCTTGGTCTCCACTACACGTCTTCAGAGTCTGTAATAGGAATTTATTTACACCCTATATATATATATATATATATATATATTGTTACGTTTTCAACAATAAGCCGTATATTTTAATTCCCATTGTAAAATTTTCACGCTATAAAAAACTGAACATAAACTACAAACAAATATAAATAAATAAAAATCCTCAAATATCCTCAAATAAATGTCCAACTTAGGGTCGGGTCGAGAGAAGAGATAAGATGTAGCACCAATATTTATAAACAAGTTTGGGGAAAATAATCTTATATACTCAATCTAGTATTTAACGAGAGATCAGGGCTTGCTTGGTTGAGGTTAGGGGCATGGACATTTTTAAAAATTAGCGACGATCACGATATGCGAATATGTCCAACGTGCGATAGCTTTGAAGACGAGATACATATAGACCTATTAGGAAAATGTAACGATTTGGAATATTGGAGACGTCAGTTATTACCGGAAAGATTTCTAACTTCAAATCGTGAGATACTGGCATGCTACGAGTTAATGGTAAGCCCAGAAAATTAGATAAACTTGGGTAAATTTCTGGACAAAAAGCGGAAAATAAGAACAACACTCATTCATGCATAAATAAATATGTTACAAAATTGCAATACCATTAATTCTTAATAATTCTACATAACTAAGTTAATGTATAATGTAATTGTATTGTAATCTAATTGTAATATTATTGTGTTTTTTAAGTTATATTATTACCAAATATTACTTTATTGTAACGGACTGTCAACAGCACGTACGGCTTACTGCCCGTGCGACCCATATTTGTAAATAACATTGTATGTATCTTACTTTTAGTCTAATAAAGTCCTAGTTATCAATTATTATTATTATTATTATTATTATTAATATTATTATTATATTATTATTATTATATTATTATTATGTTATTATTATTATTATTATTATTATTATTATTATTATTATCTCCACCGCTGTGGTCTCGAGGTAGCGTGCTGCCTTGTCACGCAGCGGGCCCAGGTTCGATCCCCGGTCGGGGCAGTTTTTCTGGGTGAGGTTTTTATCGGGGTTTTTCCTCACCTGTAAGACAAATGTCAGGAAAACTTTAAGGCCCAAAGGGTCCCCGAAATCATATGGCATCATCACCATCATCCTTAACTTCATCATCACCCTCATCATCATCATCATCATCATCATCCTTCACCGGTGTGGAAAGCAACGGGAAGCTACAACACCTACAATTCCCTAGTAAAGCTGCAAGCATAGCATGAAAATGCTATGATTGCAGTGAAGGACCTGCCTTCGGGCAGAATTACTATGGATGGATTATTATTATTATTATTATTATTATTATTATTATTATTATTATCATCATAGAGGTCTGAACTACAAGGGTGTCGGCCGACTATTCCTGATGCACCGTCACAGGGATGGATGAACGAAATGGATGAGATGACTATTGAGAAAAGGTGGATGAAATTTGTGGCAGGGGAAAACTGGAGAAACCCCATGAAAAACCTGTCCAAGCTCCGTTTCGTCCACCACGAAATCCACATGGAGTGACCAAGACTCGATCTCGGGGCCCCTGCGGTGAGAGGCGAGCCATGGAGCCGCCACATACACAAATATAATTAATAAAAATCTGATTACTGTGACTCGGTTATAAAACAAAATTCTTGCGAATAAGATCAAATTGTACCAACTTTTTGATATGCAACTGGAATTTGATTTGGGCTCGTGATTGGATGGAATGTTTGTTATGTCATATATTGCCATCGCTGACAGTAGAAACGCTTTCCATTCAGTACTGGCTATCCATTACCTGAGGAGAGCAATAAAAAAGAACTCATTTCCTATGAGACTGGGAGGGTTTCGATGTTCAGGTATTTTCAATTAAGGTGACGCCAAGCCGGTCACTGAGATTGCCCCGGGGGAAGGGGTTGGTAACAAATTGGTCTCTGTGGGGGCGGTCAACCATGCGCGCGAGGGGTGGAAAGGGGTGTTGGGATTATTGTGCAGTATAACCTTTCACATGCATCAGTGATATATGTGGTGTTACTAACACTGTCAAATCCAACACAGGTCTCTAACATTCATAAACTGTTAAGCCATCTGTAGTTTTATTGTCGAGAATAAAGGTCAAGTCATTTAGTTCTATTATAAACCACTAATGCTTTTAAGTTGGATATCCGGAGGGTTTTGAATTTATATGATACAACGACGCGAGACTTACTGTTTTATTTCCGGAAACACTTCACAACATGTGACGCAAATAATGTTAAAAAATTACAATAATTCATCATGCGCATGCGCCAACAAACGCGAAGTGGTTTACACTATGGAATCACGGAATGCAGTCAACATACACGACATTTATCGAACCTAAAAGCTAACCTAACGCAATTTAAGTACTCTAACCTGTGAAAGATCTATCTAAAAGCTAACCTAATGCAATTTAAGCACTCTAACCTGTGAAAGAATGCAACGCCCAAAAATAAATAGTAAGTTCTGAAATTTTGAAGTATATGTTTATAGTTAATTATTAAATGCTCTATGTTGGCTGCACTGGAACACGCCTTTGTTGTTGCATACAATATTCGTTAAAATCAATACGGCTGCCACGTCTCCATGCTACTTAAGCTTATGTAATTACATATCAAAGAAAATATTTTGAAATAATCTTCAGAAGAATATAAAAATCATTGCAAATGATGGGGAATAATGTGGAAAATGAAACCCTAAGAATACAATTTGACAGGAGTTTATGAAGGAATTAAAAAAAAAAAAAGTAGCGTCACAGGTTGTAAAGTTTAGCCCCATTTCTCTTCCTAAATTGACAAGTCTCACAAGGAAATTGCCAATAATTGCATGCCGAAACCTATCTCGAATATTTTCCAAGAGAAGGGTTGTGATGTATAAAGGCAATGCCCAAAAATAGCTGCCATTTTTAACTGCAAGTCACACATATCGAAGCAAGAACCCAGCAATTACAACCCACTGTACGGAGCAGATGGACTGCCTGTATGAGTTAGAGCGGAGCGGAGCGAGGCGGGAAGCAGCTGAGACGGCGAGTAGTGAGGGATATTCACTCTACCAATACAGGAGTTGTATTACTTCCCTATAATTTAATTGCGAGAGATTTGCCATTTGATTTTAGTGGATTTCAGATAAAAACGGCAGATATATTTTTTTGGACACGACCTTTGTACATCACAACGCTTATCTGGAAGAAATTTCAAGGTAGAGTTTGGCACGCAATTGTAGACAGTTCCCTTGTCAGTATTGTTACGCTCTGAAAATATTCGATCACGGTCAGGTTTGAACTGGATGCTATATGGGAACGTCTTTGTACAGTTTAATATTAAATTAATGTAAAATATATTCGAAAAACAATAAAAATGAGAGAGGTAGATGAAGGTGGAGATGAAAAAAGAGACAATTTGCAACTTAAAAAAAAATTAATTTAACTAGGTTTGAGAAAAAAAAACGGCAAGGCAAACCCCGTTTATAGGTCCTGTAATGTATGTACTTAAACAGTAGTTTTTCAAACTAAATTCCTGTTTTATTTATGTCCAGGATATAATATTAATTTTTTGTCTCTGTTGTTTTTTTTCTGGAAGCAGCCAATATTCTACTACTTCGGGTTTTTCGTAAAAAAATGTTATTTTGACGTCATATGCCATAATTAAACAGCTGTTACTACCATGTCTTAATAATTTCTTATTATACACCGCTCTATCAAGTACAAGAATACTAGTGAAAATAAAATTATAAGAAAAGTTATGGACAGCGAGACAACTCCATGTATAGGACCTACGATGTAATTTTTTCAAAATTCACTATTAATTTCTATGTAGCCTACATGGCAATATGGAACATCTAAAATGTATTATCAAAATTCATATAAAACGGCAAAATTATAATAATCCCGCAATATTTTTAATATTTGGTGATTTTTATAAATCTATTTATATACAGATTTTCAATGTTTACACATCTTTATGTGCCTAAAGTTTTATTTTCCCTCTCCACTTGTCCCTGTTTATCGATTCCATGTACTCCTGTCCTCTTGTTCTCATTTCAGTTCTTATTTCTTGCATTCATGAATTTCGAGGTCTACTTTCTTCTTCCAGGTGGACACAATTCCAATGTTTGCGGGTAATCTTTCCCCTTGCATTCGTCGTACATGCGCACACCAATTTAACTGATTATACTCTATATTATATAATATCCATCCATAGTAATTCTGCCCGAAGGCAGGTCCTTCACTGCAATCATAGCATTTTCATGCTATGCTTGCATCTTTACTACGGAATTGTAGGTGTGGCAGCTTCCCGTTGCTTTCCACACCGGTGAAGGATGATGATGATGATGATGAGGGCGATGATGAAGTTAAGGATGATGGTGATGATGGCCATATGAATTCGGGGACCGTTTGGGCCTTAAAGTTTTCCTGACATTTGTCTTACAGGTGAGGAAAAACCCCGATAAGAACCTCACCCAGAAAAACTGCCCCGACCGGGGATCGAACACGGGCCCGCTGCGTGACAAGGCAGCACGTTACCTCGAGACCACAGCGGTGGACTTATATAATATACTATTGAATATTTAATATTAATTTTTTCTCATATGACTTTATTTATTTACTTTCATTTTTACAATTTTGAACATATTGTTGCTTTTCTCTAGAAATCCATATCCATTGACATACGTTTCTGTTGTTTTTGTCGAATTTAGATGTTTCAGCTCCATGTGACAATATTTCTCCAAAATTTTGAATTATATATTTCGAAATTATCTTTCCTTGTTACACGTCTTCTCCATAGAGCACCATTTAATATTGATGCTATTTTCTTCTTCTTCTTCCTTTCCAGGATTAGGTCAATGCGACCTGTTCCGGTCTCAAGTCCATCGTTTCTTTGGCCGTCCGAAAGATCTTTTTCCATGTGGTTTGTAGGTGTTGATCTTTTTGGGTAATCTTGTATTGTCCATTCTGTATAAATGTTCTTTCCAATGGTATTTGTGCTCTTCTAGTTTATCGACTATTGCAAATATTGTTTTACCTTTATTTATTCTGTTCTTAATGTCACCTTCTTGTCTATCCTCTTTATCCATTTTTATCCCCAAACACACAAATTCTTCACATCCTCTAATATACCTGTTCTGATGTTCTAATATTAAATCTTCAGTTTCTGCTCCCATTTTTTTCTAAATTTATTTAACATGTTCGTCTAATAATTTAATAAATTGAATAGTTGCCACGAAAAGAGACCTAACCAACAAAAATTCGAAAGTCGAGTTTTCAGTGAATAAGTGATCCATCCGGAGAATGTCACGGCATGCTGCATGTGAAAATATCCCTACTGTCTTCCAAAATGGTTATATTTATTTTTAAAAGTTGGCGTTCAAGTAGATAGTGCACTATGTGTAATAAATGGCGGAAGAATTTAGTCAAGTCGTGAGTAGCAGTTTGTGAGTTAGATATTTTTTCGGGGTAACTATTCAATTAATGCTTAGAGATTTTCTACATTTAGGCCTACTTATCACCAGGAATATGACAAATATTTTTATTGGAATAAAATTTAACAATACTCTAGGTGTAGAGTGAAAAATAAAAATAATATATATTTGGTTTATAATCCCAATGATCATATTATTCAACAACCGGAATTGAAATTAATTTTTAAACTAACTAACTCACTGGCACTATCGAACCCGTAGGTTCATGACCGCGCGAACATAAGCTCTGCATATATCCCTATTCTAAGTCGATGTTTTCCAACCATTCCCTGTATAATCTACTTCCCTCAAATCATAGTTAATGTTATTCTCTCACCTCATTCTTGGTCTATCAATTAGGCGTTTCCCCTCTGGTTTTCCTACAAGAAGCTTCCATGCACATCTTCCATTCATGCCACATGCCCTGCCCATTGCAGTCTACGAGACTTAACTGTTCTCATTATATCTGGCTTCCTATAAAGACCATGTAATTCACTGTTATGCAGTCTTCTCCTTTCACCTGTCTGTTCATCTCTCTTTGATCCAAACATTTTCCTAAGAACTTTATTCTCAAAAACTCATAATCTCCTTTCCTCCCTTAAAGTAAGAGTCCATGTTTCGCATCCATATAATATAACTGGTAGAATAATAGTTTTATATATTTTATGTTTAACGTTTTTTGAAAGGAGTCGGGACTTCAAAAGTACCTGTAATGCATAATAGCACACATTTCCAGAATTGAGCCTATGTTTAGTTTTTTGTGCATGTCATTCCTATTTGTGATTATTATTCCTATGTAATTGAATTCAGCCACTTCCTCAAAATTTCCCTCATTTGTCATTAGCTGTCCATTTCCATTATGTAAAGTTAATTTTTAAATACATTTTTATTCTCTCCAAACAAGTGTTTATCGGTGCACTTTGTTTCTTTTGTTCTATAAAGTTAGAAAAATAAAGTGTCCAACTGTTCAAAAGTGAAAACATGTGACTCTAGCTTGTTAACTAAGCAAAGGAATTGCGAGAAAAAATATATTAGGCGGAATATATAAAAATGTGTATGTTTCTAACAGATGACCGTTTCCGGCTGTGAGTGTACATTTACTTAGCGTGATTACACGGGGAAGGGAAGTATCTTCGCAACAAGGGATTTTTTTCAATCAAAGTTTTAAGAAGAAACCGAAATGATAAAAGATTACGAGTTTGAACAAAAGAGTAAATATTTAAACTTCTCCGAGGAATATCAAACGACGCTCTTCAGTTATTACACTACACCCTGTCACTAAGTAATGTTCTCTACTTAAACTCCATTTTTAAAAGTGCCTTTTATGCTACAATTTAAGCCATGGCTTTCATAAGTGCAAAAGTCCACTTTTTAGCACCTTCAGTCACTTGTAACATATATTTTTCTACATTCATAATATTGAAGCCATGACTTTCATAAGTGCAAAAGTCCCCTTTTTGACACCTTCAATCTCTTGTACAATATCTTTTTCAACATTCATATTATTGAAGCCACGACTTTCATAAGTGCAAAAGTCCCCTTTTTGGCACCTTCAATCTCTTGTACAATATCTTTTTTCACATTCATAATATTGAAGCCATGACTTTCGTAAGTGCAAAAGTCCACTTTTTGGCACCTTCAATCTCTTGTACAATATCTTTTTCCACATTCACAATGTTGAAGCCATGACTTTCATAAGTGCACCAGTCCACTTTTTGGCACCTTCAATCTCTTGTACAATATCTTTTTCCACATTCATAATATTGAAGCCACGACGTTCATAAGTGTGCAAAAGTCCACTTTTTGGCACCTTCAATCTCTCGTACAATATCTTTTTCTACATTCATAATATTGAAGCCATGACTTTCATAAGTGCAGAAGTCCACTTTTTGGCACCTTCAATCTCTTGTACAATATCTTTTTCTACATTCACAATATTGAAGCCATGACTTTCTTAAGTGCAAAAGTCCCCTTTTTGACACCTTCAATCTCTTGTACAATACATTTTTCTACATTCATAATATTGAAGACATGGTTTTCATAAGTGCGCAAGTCCACTTTTTGGCACCTTCAATCTCTTGTACAATACATTTTTCTACATTCATAATATTGAAGACATGGTTTTCATAAGTGCACAAGTCCACTTTTTGGCACCTTCAATCTGTTGAATAATTTTATTATGAATGTAGAAAAGGACATTGTACAAGATATTGAAGGCGCCAAAAAGTTGACTTGTGCACTTATAAAAGTAATGGCTTCAATTTCTCTAGAAAATTATTAAAAGAACAATTGTGCGGGTTAGGAACCACGCTACTACCATTTGTGGCGTTTATTAACCACGCTACTACTACCATTAATCCGGGATCGGGTTTTGTTATTGCTGTCTCTATTAACGTGGATCTGATTTCCTGCAAGGTTACCAATCAGGAAGTTACTTGCCTTGGGCCCATAGAAGGCAGCAATTGATTCATCTTTCTCTCTCTGATATACTGACATAGAAAAATAATGATTCTCAAATACATAGAGTGAGTGAAAAAGATAATAATTGTCATTCAAGAAAGCTAAACAGCATAATAGCAAGGGAGCTGGAAATAATTTCCTATTTGAGTGAATTTCCGTATAGGATTTGAAAACAACTACGTACACATCAATAAAGCAGCAGATAAAATAAAAGATGACCTTTAATAGAAACAAGTTGTCTGAATTAAAAACAAATTAACAAAAAAATATTCCGATCATACAACAAAATAGAAATGTAAATAAATAAATGACGATACTCTTCCATTAGAAAAAACCACACCATACCTCACGCTACACTCATACTTGCGTCCGAATCAGGGACCACTTCTTCCCTGGTCTGTCGGACCTACTAAACCACGCCGCTTCTCGGCTTCAGATCAGCTTGTCCATTAGAATTCCAATCGCATCGCGAACTGGATGCGGATTCAAAACCTTGAATCTGCTTGAACAACTAAACGATAACTGCTTGAATGATCGAATGATAACGTTCTGCTAGTGCACCACGTATATGAAGGTTCCGAGGTAGAGGGGAGATGCGCCGTAGACATTGCGCCGCGGGAAGGGTAAAGAGTAGAGAGAGGGGGTAAATACAAGGAGAAAGGGATATTGGCATAGTTCATAAATATTCCAGTCCAGGGAGGAGAACGACGTTACAATAATGAGCCGAAAAACACACTTTCGGTTCACAATATTTATGTTTTCGTATGATACAGTAATATTTTTTGTTGTCTCGTCTGGAATTTAGGAACGATTATACAAAATGTGCCTTCAAATACATGTAACATTTTGAAAATTATTTTAGCACAATTGCAGTGAAACTGCATGTAAAGTGGCGAAATGAGTAAACCTATATTCATTGTGGTACTATCCCGAACTTATTAGTTTTGGAGTCAAGTTTTCTTGTACTGGCTTTATTATTGATAGCGTAAGATTAATACTGAAATGTCTCACCTCATTCTTGATATACCAACAATGTGTTTTCCTTATGGTTTTCCTACAACAATTTCCTATGTCCCTCTTTCATTCCCTATTCGTGCCAACTCTCCTGCCCATCATAGTCTACGAGACTCAACTGTTCTTATTATATATTGTTTCCTATAAAAATCTTGTAGCTCACTGTTATGTAGTGTTCTCTCCATTCCGCTGTCTGTTCCTTTCTCTTTCGTCCTGACAGGTAATGGAGAAAAATACTAAACAATCAGCTACATGATCATTATAGCAAAACCAAACAATAAAAATAATTAAGTTTTGTAGACTGCGATGGGCAGGATCAGCACAGGTATTGAGATGTATGTTTAATATATATACGCAAATACATAGGTTTACACACAAACATATATACAAGGGGAGGAAATAGGCAAGATTAATATAAGACAGTCAATAAGAATTATTTTGTAACAAACAACTACATTATTTAGAATATTTAGAAAGACAGGGTAACAGAGTGGAACCCTTGATAGAGGTCCACTCCAGGGAGTAGGCGCCCCTGCCCTTTTGTGAGCTCTAGGTCCCACTCGCCCAGTGGGTAGTACCTGGGTAGGGCCCCGTCCACAGGGTTACGTGGGGAGAAGAGAAGTCTCCAAAGCCGTAGTGAAGGCAACTTCTCTAGGAGACGAACACTCCGAAATTCCAGTTCCCTGCCCTCCAGGAAGAGGGGTTTGGCTAGAGGCTGGTAACCTCTACTAGTAAAAAATAACTTACTCATAAACTTCAGCAGAAGAAATTCCGGATGTGGGCAGACCTAGAAAGAGATGGGCTGAAGTCGGAACGGGTCAACAGACCTAATCCATGAATGAAGATGATGATGATGATTTAGAAAGAAGAGAAACAAAAATAAAATTTTATAAAATAATAGATGTTCTTGCATTGATGTTAGATCGGAATGTTGGACGATCACTAAAAGACAAGAACGGAGATCGGAAGCAGCTGAGATTAGATTTTTAAGAAATATAAGCAGGATATACTCTGCTGGATAAGTAAAGAGACAAAGATATAAGAAAGGAACTAAATATTTTCAAACTTACAGACGGAATAATTAAATATAGGAGCGACTGGAAAGAACATAATAGAATGCCAGAAGGAAGATTTCCAAAATTGTTGCTAAATTATAAACCGCACGGAAGGAGAAATGTTGGACGCCCACACAGAAGATGGTCTGAACAATTTTAACTTCTTCTGCTTCTTTTTCTTCTTCTTCTTCTTCTTCTTCACGGTTTACGATTATTTAGTAGCCTGTTCCGGCTCCAAATTGTTGCTCTTTCCATATTTTCCTTGGTCTTCCCAAACTTCTTCTTCCTCGTGGTGAATAGTTGTATGCTGCTTTTGGTATTCTATTCTCAGTCATCCTTGCCAAGTGTTCTTCCCAGTTTGTTCTGTATTTCTCTATTGTTATGTTTAATTCTTCTACTTGTAGTTGTTGTCTTATTTCTGCGTTATGTTTTTTGTCTGTTTTTTGATATCCTGCTATTGGTATGAGGAATCCCATTTCTGCAGCTTGTGTTCTGGCAGATGATTGTGTTGTGTCATATCATACACAGCGCAAACAGATATAAATAACAAACTAAAAAATAAGTTTAATTATATAACATGAACAATTTTAACAATTCCAGCTTTCATGAAACTGGAACGAGCCAACAGGCTTAATCCCTGGATGATGATGATTATTATTTAGATTAATTGGCATGTAGTATTACATAATGTAATGGAACAACAACAACAATTGAGTGACGGTGACTTGGCACCGTCCTAGGCTCTGCATACTGATGCACACAGTGCGTCTTGGCAGTTAATTCCGTAGTGGCTATCGTTTTAGGATTGTGGTTCGTTTAATCCTAGCCATTGTGACAAGATGGTTTCTTTTAGTCTACGTACCTGAATGATAGATTGTGGATATGTCCACACAGTATATAGATATCAAGTCGCACTGGGTAGTGCAACTTGATATCACATTCTATGCGGGCAACTCGCACAATCTATTTAGTTTTGGTTCACTTTAACTTTAACCTATGTTACACAGGTTAAAGATTCTGTGCAGGAAAAGGAATCTCTTCATAGGAGAGGGTAGTTTAGCCAATATTGGCTGAAGACCCTGGAGATACTCCTCAACCTGCTGCCCTAGTTGTAATTTAGGCAATTGCTGGCCCTGGCCTTGAACATTGCTGTTCACCTTTTGGTTTACAATGTAATGGAGCATGCGTACAATAAAGATATGTTAAAGATAAAAAAGGATAGTTTTTATTTAGAGGGGTGACATTAAAATATCATTTGAATTCAACACATTCCCTCTATTTCTTTTACTTTTGGCCCAATTTTACAGTATATCAAATTTCATTACAATAAATTAACATTAACATGTGCCGCACTTGACCTAAGTTTTAAATATTAAAAAAATACTTGTAGCAAGAGTAACGTTAATTTATTTTTATACAACCTAAACAAAAGAAATAAACCAATAAGTACCTTCAAATACAGCAGTTTTTAATGAAATTAATTGTTAATATATATAATTAGCATTTTTATAGATTTTTTATTTCAATGTAGCGCCGGTCCTAGCAAAATGCGGCACGGGTTTCGCATCTTCAATATCAACAAAATGGACTTTAAATTACTTCTTATAACCAAAGAAAAAAAAAAAGACGTGTATAAAGAAATACGAAAAGTCTAAAATAAAAAACTTCCCTAATATATATATATATATATATATATATATATCTATGACATGAAAAGAAAAATAAACGCGTGAACACGAATTTGATCCCAGGACATGTAATTTGATACATTAGTGCGCTACCAGTTACGCTATCCAAGCTCCTAACACAAACATTTACTTTCCTGCATATATATATATATATATATATATGTTATAATTAAATGTTTAACATTGAGCAATGCAAGCTTAATATGGTATGATAAGAAAAATAAATGCCTGGACGGGATTCGAACCCGGATCTCTGAGTCTGTACCTCAGCGTGATATCCATTACACTACCAGGCGAATCCAATTCAAACACTTATTTTTCTTATATATGTATTATATTCTCCATTATTACTAGATGTCGCGAGAACTCGGTCTTCACTGCCATCTAGCAGCTGACTATAACAAGTAAGCAAATTAAGATAATATGTTATTCTCATAAGTAATGCCACGAGTGATTTCCAAATTATCGATAAATTCACGACTCACGAAGTGAGGAGTGAATTTATCTAGAGAATTTGGAAATCAAGAGTGGCATTTGTTAGGACTATTTAACGAATAAAATTAAGCTGTTTACTCACAAACCATTATTTAACTATACTTATTTTAAAATATTTATATATTTAATGTAAACGGCGATGTTTGAAAACAAATGAGAAACGATAGGTTCGCTTCATCTGCTTCTTTTGTTTATCACTGCAACCAGATCATACTATTTATTGCCAAAGGAACGCAATATTGTAAGAATGCTCTCTAGTGGAGAAAAAATGAAACACATCAAACTGTATATTAATTCATTTCTGATGTCGTATGATGTAAATTTGACAATTATATTTTTCTGGATTATTACCTGGGAAAAAATACATTTAAGAAAGTGCAAACAGTGGTTTCTTTTTTTTTGGTGGTATAATCAATTGCTACAAATGTTGACATGTATGCACTATATATACAATCTGGTAGCCGTATTTCTTATAGGCTCAGTCACTGCAAAATAACGGTCAGACCTGTTCAGAATATTAAAAAGGAGGAGCTTTGTTTAATATGGTAATTATAACACTGATAAATATTTCGTGAAACACGACTCTGATTGGTTGTAAAACAGAAATCATTGAAACGTGATTGGTCATTGACTCCTATTTGGGGGATGAGTTAAATAGTCTTTAATAGAATATTAAGAGATGTTTTATTCTCTTTAATTTGCTTACTTGCTAGATGGCAGTGAAGACCGAGTTCTCGCGACATCTAGTAATAATGGAGAATATAATACATATATAAGAAAAATAAGTGTTTGAATTGGATTCGCCTGGTAGTGTAATGGATATAGACTCAGAGATCCGGGTTCGAATCCCGTCCAGGCATTTATTTTTCTTATCATACCATATGTAGGCCTATATATATATTTTCTCTATTATGAAAGGAAGCAAGAACGCTGTCTCACAGCCCTCCTCTGACTACTATAACAAGTAAGCAAATTAAAGAGAAATTTTACTTTATAGAAGTGACGCTATATATATATATATATATATATATATATATATATATACATTATTTAATCATGATACATTATTCGACATGAACGTCCAAACATCTTCTTGTAGCGGTTATATTACATTTATGTATTTTTTCGAAATAGTCAATATAGCCTTTGTGTGTGTGCGCACGCTCCATTTGTGTGTGTATATATGTATATATATATATATATATATATAGCGCTTTTTTAATATAGAAGCCGTAAGATGGCACTGCGAGCGATGTCACGCTGCGTCTTTATGCTAGAGAATTGTATATAAGGAAACAAAAATTAACGTGTGTACTGGAGCCTGGTTAGCGAAGACGGTATCGCACTAATATATAGAATTAGAAGTCCCGGATTCAAATATCGGTTCAGGCGTTGATTTTTCTTTTCATGTCATACTTATGTGCAAAGAAATAGAGAATGAATGATTAAATTGCGAGTACAATTGTGTTACGTTTAACTTAAAACTGTAATTTTAGCTCTAAAGCGTGTGTTTTTTATTTTGTTAGTGGACTCGAGGAGAATCAATATCTGGAGTGCAGTCGATATGATGATTAATCTGGAAGACGTATTTTCATGTAGCTCTCAATTAGGTGGCGGAGTGATATTAATCTAGCACATTGTCATACACAAAGTTTAAACACCATGCATTCAGTTAATGGACTGCTGGACGCCATGATTGATTCCTGCATTCACGCTCAGATTATGTGGACATCCCACGTAACCATTCATCCAAATCCTCTTATTCACACCGCACATTCTGACAGCCTTTATTATTATTATTATTATTATTATTATTATTATTATTATTATTATTATTATTATTATTATCATTATTATTATTATCATTATCAGCATTATTATTATTATCATTATCAGCATTATTATTATTATCATTATCATTATTATTATTATCATCATAATCATTATTATTATTATTATTATCATCATTATCATTATTATTATTATTGTTATTATTATTATCATCATTATCATTATTATTATTATTATTATTATCATCATCATTATCATTATTGTTGTCATCAATATTATCATTAATGTTATTATTATCATCATTATTATAATTAATATTATCATCATTTTATCATCATCAATATTATTTTTATCAATATTATTATCATCAATATTATCATTATCATCATTGATATTAAATTATCATCATCATTATTATTATCATCATCATTATTATTATTATCATCAATATTATTTTTATTATTATCAATATTATTATTATTATTATTATTATCATTATTATTATTATTATGTAGACTGCGATGGGCAAGACATGGGGCACGAATGGGGAATGAAAGACGTGCATGGAAGCTTCTTGTAGGAAAACCAGAGGGAAAACGCTCAGTTGGTAGACCAAAAATGAGGGGGAGAATAACATTAACTATGATTTGAGGGAAGTAGATTATAAGGGAATGATTGTAAAACAATAGCTCAGGATAGGGATGTATGGAAAGCTTATGTCCACGCGGCCATCAACCTACGAGTTCGATAGTGCCAAAGAGTTATTTTATTGTTTTTCTTAATTAGGAATATTCCACAATACAGTGTTTCTCCTTCAACCCAAAGTGATTTGTCGCCAGAGGTTCCTGTCTAGAGCAACTTCTTCCCTCAGATCTCTAGCTTCCATATTTCTCCTCACTCCATCCATCCAACGTTCTCTATGCCTGCCTCATCCACTTCTTCAATTAGCTTTCCATTTAAGGATCTTCTTTGGCATTCTCTCTTCTTCCATTCTTATAAGGTGTCCATACCATTTCAAACGTTTTTCTTCTATTTTTTCCAACATTCTTTTTTCAACTTGCATAATTTCCATTATTGTGCTGTTTCTGACCTTATCCCTTCTTGAAATTCTTGTCGATCGCCTCCAAAAATCATTTCTACTGCTAACAGCTTATTGGCTTGTTTTCTACTTACTGTCCCGGTTTCGGACCCATATAATAAAATGATATGTAACAGAAGTTGGAATATGGTTTTCTTCGTTCTGTATTATTATTATTATTATTATTATTATTATTATTATTATTATTATTATTATTATTATTATTATTATTATTATTATTATTATTATTATTATTATCATCATCATTATCATTATCATTATCATTATTACTATTATTATTATTATTATTATTATTATTGTAAACAAAATATCGGGATGTTTTAACAATACTGTTTGGAAAAATAAAAATTTAAGAATAGAACAGTAGATTAATGAAGAAAGTACGTGACTGGACACGTCAGCAGAAAAGGTATTTAGGACGACCACAACTACGATGGAAGGACGGCAGCATACCCCGGACCTGTAGTGAATGAACATGCAACAAGCTGCCAGCTTTTATGCGTAGAGGAATTATTATTATTATTATTATTATTATTATTAATGTTATTATTACTGGAATATAAATGTAATAAAACATTTGGGAGTCATTCAATGTAAAATCAGCAAAGAAAAATGAAAACTCGTATCTTCAAAAGTTTACAATGTTTTTATAGTGAAACTTTGTGGTGCACTGAACATCTAAACTTAATGTCAGATCTCATTGTCAGTATGACATACTTTAATTATGGATGTATTAATTTTTCGTATTTTCAAAAATGAACATTTTGTATGAAATCAATTTCTCAAAATATAACTACTCCCCAATATCGCTTGGAAATTAGTACTCTGATATTTAGATTTTTATAATCTCTGCAAATTCCATTAATGTATAATTGGCCATTTTAACAATTTGTATAAATAAATAATAAGTTATTCCATACTGACCAACGAAATCAATTTAATGGTATTGATAGATGAAAGGAAACCTCATATATAATTATATTTGAACAATTTTGTATGGAAATAAATTATTGACGCAAATTCTGAACACACATTTAGTGATGCCGGAGTATCATTTTATTTACAGTACTGAGTACATTCATTCATTAATTCATTTTAAGAATTTTTCTCAACATTGACGGTTTTCTCTAACTAATCTTAATAATTAACATGAATTTAAAAAAATACATAAACGACTACGGATTTATAGATTATCAGTTTGCAACAAATATCCACAAATTTCCCTTAATTAAAGTTCTCTGTCCTCTGTGTCTTCATCTGTTACACCAAATTTCCTCATTCAATTTTGAATGTTATTCTTCCAGTATGTATTTAATTAATTTTTTCACATGCAATACACATGCTTATATTCAAGAAGGAAATTCTGCTTTTATACAATAAAATATATAATGGAGGTGAATGACCCGAAGAATTGACTGAGACAGTATTAATACCAATACCGAGGAAAATAATGAGCTTTATACTACACTCTTCAAATACTCCTGCGAATACTGAATCGACGTTTACATTCTACGATGGAAAGTGAATTGGAAGAAGAACAGTTTGGCTTCAGGAAGGGAAAGAGTATGAGAGATGCAATTGGATTGATACGAACAATAGGAGAAAGAGTAATAGAAAAATATAAAGAAGTTTATGCAGTATTTGTTGACCTGGAAAAGGCCTTTGACAGAGTGAATTGGAATAAACGCATGAGGTTTTTGAAGAAAATTGGCGTGGACTGGAAGGAGAGGAGGCTCATAAGTAACCTTTATATGAAACAGCGAATAAAAGTGATGATAGGAGAAGAAATGTCAGAGGAAAGAGACATTGGAAGCGGGTACGGCAAGGATGTTCTCTATCACCTACACTTTTCAACATCTATCTGGAAGACCAGTCCACCGCTGTGGTCTCGAGGTAGCGTGCTGCCTTGTCATGCAGCGGGCCCGGGTTCGATTCCCGGTCGGGACAGGCTCCTGGGTGAGTTTTTTTTCGGGTTTTTCCCTCACCTGTAAGACAAATGTCAGGAAAACGTTAAGGCCCAAATGGTCCCCGAAATCATATGACCATCATTATCACCCTTATCGTCATCATCATCATCATCATCACCTTTCACCGGTGTGGAAAGCAACGGGAAGCTACCACACTTACAATTCCCTAGTAAAGCTGCAAAGCATAGCATGAAAATGCTATGATTGCAGTGAAAGACCTGTCCTCTGGCAGAATTACTATGGATATATATATATACATATATATATACACTTCTGTTCGTGTGTATGTCACCAAACTACTCCTAAACGACTGGACCGATTTTGATGACTTTTTCGTGTGTGTCTGAGTGAGCCCCTGGATGGTTTAGATTCACAATTGGACCTTCTAAAATCATTAGGTGTAGAGTTCACCTGAAGTGAAAATTTAAAAATCGCTCTAGCGGTCACATTTTTCTATGTTTCACAACGAAACTTCGTACATCCTATTAAAATAAACCGAGGTAGGTATTATCTAAAAATGAGCGAAATTCGACAATTAGAAGTGGATGTTTACCTGAAATCCGAAATTAAAAGCTAACTAGCAGCCGCTGTGTTTGGTTCGTCTCAGCGTATACCATACAATTTAATTAACCTTTCGTAGTTCATTTATTTATTCGTAGCAACGTACGCCGCATATTAATTAGTATATATACATGTATGTTTACATATATGTTTACATTTTTGTGTTTATTTCTACCGAACAGAGCCTTTTAAGTACGCGGATGTATGATTTTAAATATCTAATATGATCATGTTCAATATTAACCTCCCTTATCAACCCTCAGAAATTGTGAATTAACTTTTGTAACTGGCTATAGATTACATTTATACAGAAATACGATACAGTAATGGCGGAATTTATTGATACATGAAGCCTAATGGGACCGAGAACTGAATAAATATGGTTTTAATTATTGTAGTATTAATAAATGTATGATTTATCGGTTACATAGCATCTGGCACAGAGGGGATTTGTGTAGCGGGTATAAATTTCGCTGTAATCATCATTTTTTAAAATGTTTGCAACACTGATGCAGTAATATTCTCATGTTATACAACATTACAGCTTGTTTAACAAACGAATGTTGGTTCTTGTGCTCACCATATTAGTATCTATAGTACATTAATTGAAAATATGTCTTTTCATACAACAGCTAAAGTAGCACCGGTGATACTTATCTTTCTTTCAATAACTACTGCAGATATTTGTTTATAATTGAAAAGTAACATCTAACAATAGTTTGTGTTTTATACCTCTTCCGATAAATAAATTTAGCCTTGGTAATCTATTAATAACTAATAAGAAATTGAACACACCAGATAGCAAAAAATCTGGAATTTATCATAAGTAATGCCACGAGTGATTTCCAAATTATCGATAAATTCACGACTCACGAAGTGAGGAGTGAATTTATCTAGAGAATTTGGAAATCAAGAGTGGCATTTGTTAGGACTATTTAACGAATAAAATTAAGCTGTTTACTCACAAATCATTATTTAACTGTAGTTATTTCAAAATATTTATATATTTAATGCAAACGGCGATGTTTGAAAACAAATGAGAAACGATAGGTACGCTTCTACTGCTTCTTTTGTTTATCACTGCAACCAGATCATACTATTTATTGCCAAAGGAACGCAATATTGTAAGAATGCTCTCTAGTGGAGAAAAAATGAAACATCAATCTGTATATTAATTCATTTCTGATGTCGTATGATGTAAATATTACAATTATATTTTTCTGGATTATTACCTGGGAAAAAATACATTTAAGAAAGTCAAACAGTGGTTTCTTTTTTTGGTGGTATAATAAATTGCTACAAATGTTGACATGTATGCACTATATATACAATCTGGTAGCCGTATTTCTTATAGGCTCAGTCACTGCAAAATAACGGTCAGACCTGTTCAGAATATTAAAAACGAGGAGCTTTGTTTAATATATGGTAATTATAACACTGATAAATATTTCGTGAAACACGACTCTGATTGGTTGTAAAACAGAAATCATTGAAACGTGATTGGTCATTGACTCCCATTTGGGGCATGAGTTAAATAGTCAAATTAATTGTAAGGACTGCAATAAAGTATACATAGGAAAAACAAAAAGAAATTTGGACACTCGCACTAAGGAACACTTCAGAAAAAATAAAAAAGGTGAAATTGAAAAATCAGCTATTGCAGCACATAGTTTATTGGAGAATCGTAAAATTGAAAAAGAAGCCCTACTTTTAAAACATTTGGAAAATCCTTTAGAATCTACAATTTGGGAGAAGATATATATTCAGAAGAACACATTTAGATCCATGAATTTCGAGATTCCTGATGAATATGACCTCATCTCAAGGTTCATCAAATCAACACCAGATGGCAACGTTATTGATGGAGATTCCAACGAAAATCCGGTAGTCATAATGTCGGTTGAAAATGAGAGAGATGGTTCTCTTGAAAACTAGTTCCCGTGTTTAAAGAAACATAAAATATGAGGTAAGATGTTAAAAAATGAAAACAACCTGAATAGTTACATTGCTTCGAAATTCACTACATTTTCTATGATCGGATTTTATGATGCATCTATGTAGGTAAGAATGCTCTTATTGAACAATGAATTAGTGTTATTAGCTGTGGGTAACTTTATGCTAACGCTTGCAGACCGAAACTACCTGTCTGATTGCTTCTGGTTAATTGGCTGTTTGATTAAGTAATTAATTACATCACTCAGGATAGAAAATACAGTAATCTGCCTCAAAACCGAGTCCAGCTCCTAATAATAACGTACTTAACGTTCTGAAACTAGTTAAATTATGTGCATCATTGATATCCAACAGAAAACACCGCATTTATTAGCCTACGGTACGCTTTATTTTCATCCTTTAGATTTTGATTGTCCTCCGCGGTGGACTAGTTGATCATGTTCCTTGCCTCTGATCCCCAAGGTCGCGGATTCAAACCCAGAAGGAATCGATTAAATTATTATGGCGAAAAAAAAGAGGAGCAAGTCCTCCGGAGGGACTTTATGTCGTGAGTCCCGAGTAGGAAGAATTTTAGGCCTTTTAGACTTTTTAGCCTGAAAAAAAATGGCTTCTAAGCGAAATTTACCGACTCTCATCATCCTGGTAATGCCTTAGTTGCCGATCGATGTGTCATTGCGCCGGTATGTTGATCACATGCCATTCATGCCATATGTAGGGAAATAAGTGTAACTAAATTAACTTGGTTAGTAACTGCTATAAAACGAGATGCTAAGGCCCAAAATCGGGCTATTACGCCATAGTAGATATGTAGATTTTTGTTTAGCATTTTTTATTAAGTTTATAATTTTCTGGATGTTTACTCTCTGATACACATAGATTAGATACCCGATCCCTTAAGCACAGTGTCCTTTATATCCCTCCTCATCACACTACCTATTGTTCGAAATCTTTTACAATTTATCTTGCTAGAAAATGAAATTCCCTTCCACCCTATGTCAGAGACTGCCAAACTTTACCATATTTCAGAATCAAATTTAAAATATAATTATTAACATAAACAACTCACTAACATTACTTTTTAATAATTTGTTTTTTCATTATTTAATGAAAACAGTTTTAAGATTTGTTAATATATTTACCTAATGCCTTGTATAAAAAGCGATAGATTAATTCATCATAGTTTATTACTTTCTTTGTATTTTTTTCTTTATTTTATTTTTATATATAGTAGATTAGAGCTGTTATTCCTTTCTGTATTCATTCTATCATTAATTTAATTTTAATTGTATTTAATTTTATTGTATTATTAGACATTATTTTCATTATTATTCAATTTGACAGATAATTAATTGTTTAGTATGACTACTATTGTAATTTTTTGTATTTATATGTAACATATGTTTGTCCTGGTGAGTGGAAGAGAAGACCATTTGGCCTTAACTCCACCAAGGCTAAATAAATATATATTCTATATATAAATAGTTTACCTTATATGTAATGCTGTTAATGCATTTTTTTTTTTCAATTTTTATGCATATGAATATAAAAAGGGATTCAAATTTAGTAGACAGTGGATACCCATGCGGATGTGAACGCAAGAATCCGCCTTCCTTAATAGAAAAAAAAAGTATCTTAATAGTATCAAATGGCGCGAGGAGTCAGGATGTATACCTCAGCATTAGGCTAATTTTATCTCTGGATATTTTCCAGAGCTTATTTTGTAAGATGCAGAAAGGGGTTCAGGGTCAAGTTGAATAGCATGAGTGTAGAAAAATAAAGTCTTCATTATTGCCGGAGAATCGAATCTGTGTCAGTCAGTCCATTATCAGAAGCTTCCATCTGAGCTGCTTCGTCTAGTATGTATTGTTTTCTTCGTATGTATTGTTATCTTGGTTTTTTATTTTATGTCAGGAAGATTCGATTCGAATTAATGTGTGGCATTAACAGTGCTATGGTGTAAATTAGTATAATTAGCATTAATGAAATGCCCAATTTTATAAAATTTAAAGATTTTTAAAAATATCAGCAGCTTATACTTGCATCAATTGTACTTACCTGTATGTGTATTTTAATATCTTAGCACAGCGGTTCCCAACCTTTTTCGACTCGCGAACCCCTTCCACAACGATCTGAGTTGGGCGAACCACTGACTTTTAAATATACATACAGTAGACATGCATAAAATTTAATTCCAACCAAAGGGTTTAATAACCTGAAATTAACTTAACCCTTAACAGTTAAAGCCTAAAGTTACTCTAGTTATGGCTTAAAAGTTACACAACGTGTAGGTCTAGTTGTAGCGAAATCAAATGCATTCTTAACGTTGTTACATAACTGTAAATCAGGCATTCGCGGTAAATATTAATTTATTTAGAAATAATGTGAATTCCCGATGTTACACACATGCAATAAGGGGCATTATAGGGTTAATTTAATTTTAAAATAATAGTAATAATTATTATTATTACTATTAATAATAATTATTGTTATTACTACTACTATTGTTATTATTACTATTACTACTACTATTATTATTATAATTATTACAATGAAGGAAACAATAATAGACCTAACCTCGAAACCGCCATTACGGAAATGTTTTGGTGAACCCCTAGAATTATTTGGCGAAACCCCTGGGGTTCGCGGACCACAGGTTGGGAAACGATGTCTTAACAAATCTCCTATATTATAAGATTAAAAACAACTACTATACAATAACTAACTAACCCACTGGCAATGACAATATACGTAACAATAAATAATTACACTATGACGTGAAAAATTCTTATTCCTATAAACTAAGCAACTTAAAGGAATTAAATGACAAACAAAATTTGCAATTAAAATTAAGAGGTAGATCCAAGTAATGTTGGGTTAACCAAATTTATGTCCTTTTTTTCTCTGGAACAGTTTAAGATAAAACATTTACAGTGTATAGATTGGATAGTAATAAAATCAGGGGAAGAAAAACCGATGGACAAGATACATCAGTTGCTTAGTATGATTTAGGAAACAAAGGCTCTTCTAATTGTATGCGAAGAATCGAAATTATTGACCAACCTATGATAAAGGACATGAAACTGATTAGAGGGGCATCTCATTACTTTCAACTTCGTACAAAATTCTAACAAATATATTAATATTCAGAGTTACTATATTAATCACGTAATAGGTGATCACAATATCGATTTAGAAGACAAATATATACACTAGAATAGATTTTTAGTACAAGGCGAATTTTATAAAAGTGATGTAGTTAAGATAGATAAATATAGATAACTGGAATTTATTGCCCTTTCTTCAGAAGAAAGAAAATACATATGCATTTAAATTGCGCACGGGCCTGCTTGGCCGTACGTGCATTATTTTTCCATGAATAAAAAATAAAACTATCATAATATAAATAAATACCTACAAATACACCTGTATCAAAAACAATAACAGGCTACATATAAGTAAAATCTATGTCTACACTACATCACAATAATACATATCTACACTCATCCATATTGCGTACATTAAAAGTGATGTGTGTGTATATATATATATATATATATCGGCACTGTACATCTATTATATGTAAATTAAAAATAGACATAGCCTACGATTCAATAAGAGATAGAAGTTGTAAGTTATAGTATACTGCTGGGTTTTCAAAATTCCTAAAATGTTAATTAGACTTAGGCAATATGAATATCTCTAAATGACACAAAGTGAAGGGTTATATTTAACATTGTTGCATTCCTTCTTCACGTTTCGATAAATTCTCATATACGGTGCTAATCTGGTATCTATCCCACATAATTTTGCACAGCTTTGTATTAATAAGGGAATAATCTTGTAGCCAAAAATAAACTTAATAAGAAAACTGCCTTATTCAAATTTAAGAAAATCGACCTTAGCAAACATAGTCATGACTATTCTCTTTACTATAGGATGATTCTGTAATGCCGTTGAAACATTAAACGGGGCGTAGTGGATGCTCTACTGAACAATTTGAGGTAGGGAACCTAGGGTCCTAGAAGCCAGTCAAAGAAAATAATATGTAAGTAAACTTGTCTATTACAATGTCATGCATTACTGTTTTCCAGCTGATTTACAATTAAAATGCGTACTAGTTTACATGTGCTGTGCTGTTTATTTACATGTACTGCATCCTTCAGTTCCTGCGTAAGAGCCTGATGACTAAGACGTCATGATGCAGGATGTGACCTGACTCCCCTTGATTATTTTCTATGGGGATATCTGAAGTCACTTGTGTTTGAGACTCCAATGGAAACGGACATGTTATTAGTTTCCAGGATTGTAACTATAGTTCATTTGTGGCTTCTGCAGCCCAATTTAAGGGATCTATGTTGCATGGTGCGGTATGAGGGGAGGACGAGTTGCAGGTACTGCCAGCAACTACACTCAGTTTTGAAAACATAACACTGGGGAACAGTGATTTTGGTGCCTTAATGTTTTCACCTATTTATGGGTATATTTGGGTCACTGATTCCAAAGATGATTTCAGTTTCGTCCTATCAGCTCTAGTTTTTGAGATAGAGTTTATTCAAATTATATACCAGTTCAAAAATACTGGTCCACATATACAACTATATTACTCGCATACAATTAAATACAAAAGAACAAATACTTTCTTTTTCATGAAACAACTATTCTATATAACTACCATAATTTATTTACACATTAGTCTCGTTAGAATCATTAATTTTCCTCCATCAGGTCGCAGAATCCCCGTTCTGTGATTTCCTCCGATGCAATGATCTTGGACATTCTCGGTGGATGCTCCAACAGTAGTCGCCATCATATGTATATCCCACCGTCCACGATACCTTTCTTCCATTGTACTTAATTCCTGGTGAAAACGCTCACCCTGTTCCTCACTTACATCTCCAAGATTGTCTGGAAATCGATCCAAATGACTGTGTAGGTAGTGTAATTTGATGCTCATGTTACAACCTAGTGCACAAAAAGCAGTGAGCATATTCTCCACTAGTTCATCACTATTAGGAGACTTATAGTTTCCAAGGAAATTCTTCACTACCATACAGAACGAAGACCATGCGGCTGCTTCAGTATCATTCATTGAGTCTTGAAATTGATGGTCATTAATAAGTTGGCGGATTTGTGGTCCATCCAATATACCTGCTTTTATTTTTTCCTTACTCAGTGCAGGAAATTTTGTACATATGTAGCCAAAACATGTTCCATCTCTATTCAACGCCTTGATGAACTGTTTCATTAAACCAAGTTTAATATGCAGTGGTGGCAAAGATGATGTTTCTGTCAACCAAAGGTTCTGCAACGATGTTTTTTTCTCCAACGGTCATGCTTTCTCTAAGAGGCCAATGCCTTCTCACCCAATGTTGATCTTTGGCTCTAGAGTCCCATAAACATATAAAGCATGGGTATTTGGTGTACCCACCTTGTTGTCCTAGAAGAAAATTCACCATCTTGAGATCGACACACATTACCCATTGGTGATCACGGTAAGAGATCTTCTCTAGCACTGTAGCTATTGTATGTTGATTTTCACGCATAGAAACTGAGTGACCAATTGGGATTGACCTGTATATGTTCCCATTATGCAAAAGAACACATTTTAGGCTGCGTTTGGAGCTATCTATAAATAACCGCCATTCACTTGGTGTGTATTTTCTACACCCAGCTTCATTAACAGTCCTTCAACATTCATACAAAAAAAACAAATTGATTTTCTACTGTGAAGAATGGCAGGAAGTCTGTTTCTCTTTTGCGATAGACTGTGACCTTTGTTCCCGGTAACAGACATTGTTTCTCTGCCAGCCTGGAAGCTAACAACTCAGATGACTTCTTTGGAAGACTTAGATCCCTTATGAGGTCGTTCAGTTCCGCTTGACTAAAACCGGATGAAACTGATGAAGGTCCTGGGAAATCGCTGTCATTTCCTCAGAATAGCTTTCAGTTGAATCATCCTCTTCTTCTGGTGACTCTGGAAGACTGGTAAAAATTGGAACAGGTATCTCCTCTGAATGTGGAACAGGGCGTCTTGCGGAGCGTAGATTGGGATATACCCATCTATTCCGGTTTTTGCTATTGATGCCCTTTACATTGACTGAACAAAAATAGCAGTCATCACTATGGTTAATTTTTTCTCGCCAGATCATTGGTTCCCCAAATTTCAAGCATTTCCGTTTCCCATTTGTCCATTGTCGTAGATGCTCTGTGCACGTTTTACATACAATGTGAGGTGCCCAAGGCTTATCTTGATCTCCCAGTTGTACTTTGAAATAGGCCAAATAAGCTCTTCTTACAAAGTCAGTTATAGGTTTTCTTTGTTGAGTGAATGTGTACTCCCCACAGATGAACAAAAACACATCAGGATTATTCACACATTTTCTTCGTGTTGAAGCCATGTCAGTCTAGAAAAAGGATAAACAATTGTCAAATTAGTAAAATTACATATGCAAACGGCAACAACAACATGAATATAACTTGGATTAAATCAATTAGTATTATGCAAACAATCGATTTACAATGGTGGTACATAAGAGCAGTATCATCAATATCTTGCAAACTAGAGCTGCTGCAACAAAATGGATGACATTTTTGGAATCAGCAGTGCCGAAATACCCAGAATCAGGTGAAAAATTTCAGGCACCAAGAAAAAAATATTTTTTTGTTCCCCAGTGTAATAGTTGCTACACGTTGAAATTTTTTATCTACTGTGTTAGCGAATACTTAGGTTTTCTCATATGTCTGATTTGTTCATTATAATATAGTGTCTTTTTATAACAGTTTATATTATTATTATTATTATTATTATTATTATGAATATATATATATATTCATAAGAGAAAAAATGAATATTGGTTATTCAGTAGTAGATTATATATGGTATAAGCAATTACATTGGTATGGACACGTCCGACGAATGCAAGAAGATAGATTACCCAGGAAAACATTGGAATGGTGTCCACCTGGAAGAAGGAGGAGAGGAAGACCTCGAAACTAGTGGATGCAGGAAATAAGAACGGGAATGAGAGCAAGAGGACTGGATGGAGACAGACGAGTGGAGAAGAAAAATAAAACTTTAGGCACAGAAAGATGTGTAAACATTAAAATTCTGTATATAAATAAATAAATAAATACATTATTATTATTATTATTATTATTATTATTATTATTATTGTTAAGAACATTTTTTGCACGGTTCCTTCTTCCCTCCCCCACTGGGCAATGCTCCCTCCTGCCACATGCCTTAGGATTCATCAATACGGCTACAGTTACCAGAACTGGACTATACCTGTGATGTGATACGAAACACACCAGGATATTTGACAGGGCACGGCAGAATCTTGTACGCCGATTTCATGGTCGTATTGAGGTTGGTGGCGGTCAGTTTGAGCAACTGTCTTAAGATTCAAAATGGTACGTTAGTTGTGTCAATAATTGCACATGCAGGTAAGTGATAAATAATGTAAATAAATAAGACTAGACACTAATGTGAAAGACATGTTTACTCTCGTATCTCCTCGAGGTGGGTGATGGGCGAAACTTCTATTTTCTACATTTTTTGAGCTAGAGACTTGATGTTTTTGTACAAGCATTCACAGTATGATACATAATGATGAGTTTAAGTTTCATTCTTGTGAGGCATTTATTTTATGAGTTATTAAACATTATATTTAAAAAAATTCATATATTATAATTAAATAGGTTCCACAATTTTTTAGTAAAATGTCTGATTTTGTTCTACAAGACCCCTAAATGTTTTAGAAAAACATCACGCATTAGAATTCTTATAACGTGAATAAAAAGGGAGAAACAAAATTATTACAAATAAATTAATAATTCCATACATTTTATTTTTTATTTTTTAAAATACTACTTCAATCATGAAACCCATGCACTACTTTGTTACCCATTATTGTTGGGATATGCAGTAAAAATTTGAATCTTCTAGGATAAAATTTGTGAATTTCATTCAATTTTGAATACATAAAAATGCAACGGAAATAAAAGTGTGGAAAAACAAATTTAAATATTTGCATGCAGGTAGTATTTAACTGGCGCAGCCTTTTAACTCTGACGTAATTTAGGGCACTTAGAAGCGCCATAGGCCTCCGAAACTTTGCCAACATATACATTGGAGTATATGCTATTTTTAGTACAAAAAACAAAAAAATGCCAATTTTGATCTCAAATGGACACCTTAAGCTGGCTTCTCGGATTCTATGTTACCTATCTAAAATTGTTCAGTGAAACATCTCCTATGCCCTGTTTAATTTTTGAACGCTCTTACAGAATCACTCTGTATCAGGGTAATTTTGTTATGTGAATTACATTGACTACAGACAGGTGAATGGAGAAGACTACATAACAATGAACTACATGGTCTTTATAGGAAGCCAGATATAATAAGAACAGTTAAGTCTCATAGACTGCGATGGGCAGGACATGTTGCGCGTATGGGGAATGAAAGACGTGCATGGAAACTTCTTGTAGGAAAGCCAGAAGGAAAACGCCCAGTTGGTAGACAAAGAATGAGGTGGGAGAACAACATTAACTATGATTTGAGGGAAGTAGATTATACAGGGAATGATTGGAAAGCATTGGCTCAGGATAGGGATGTATGGAGAGCTTATGTCCGCGCGGCCATGAACCTACGGGTTTGATAGTGCCAGTGAGTAAGTAAGTAAGTAAATATTTAACTCATGCCCCAAATGGGAGTCAATGACCAATCACGTTTCAATGATTTCTGTTTTACAACCAATCAGAGTCGTGTTTCACGAAATATTTATCAGTGTTATAATTACCATATTAAAGAAAGCTCCTCTTTTTTAATATTCTGAACAGGTCTGGCCATTATTTTGCAGTGACTGAGCCTGCGAAAAATATGGCTACCAGATTGTATATATAGTGCATGAATTTCAAAACATGCCATATGTGGGAGTTAATATAAAAACATTTGTAGCAATTGATTATACCACCAAAAAAAAGAAACCACTGTTTGCACTTTCTTAAATGTATTTTTTCCCAGGTAACAATCCAGAAAAATATAATTGTCATATTTACATCATACGACATCAGAAACTTCGTTCTCTATGATCAGAAATGAATTAATATACAGTTTGATGTGTTTCATTTTTTCTCCACTAGAGAGCATTCTTACAATATTGCGTTCCTTTGGTAATAAATAGTATGATCTGGTTGCAGTGATAAACAAAAGAAGCAGTAGAAGCGTACCTATCGTTTCTCATTAGTTTTCAAACATCGCCGTTTACATTAAATATAAAAATATTTTTAAATAACTGTAGTTAAATAATGATTTGTGAGTAAACAGCTGTATTTTATTCGTTAAATGTCCTAACAAATGCCACTCTTGATTTCCAAGTTCTCTAGATAAATTCACTCCTCACTTCGTGAGTCGTGAAATTGGAAATCACTCGTGGCATTACTTATGAATATGAATGGCGCTAGTATCTCATTTCACATTTTCGCTAACAGGATTAAGATTGTGAATGCGATTCATGTTCATCAGAAATTCCAATAAATTCGACTGCTATTTCTAACATAATCGATTTTTAGATGAGACAAAAATAGGGATTTATCCGGAGAAAATCGTGTTATATGTGAGCGTTGAATATAGGTTAGCGCTCTGCTGTAAGGTGAGTTTATGGCGTATCTCCTGATTGTTATGTAGCACCGCAGTAACAGACTGGCAGCTTTATCCCCTTGATCCAGGCAGCCCGATATACATCGTGACATGAACGCTTTAGTATTCGTTTTACTGGAAGAATATAAGAAACGCCAGAACAACACTTCTTACATAAAGTTCAAGCTAAAAACAAAATCTAAGCGAGAAAATAAAAGGAGCACAAAAAGATGGCTAACTAGATTTAGTTTTTTTTTTTTTCATATAATTGCTAGTTGCTTGCTTCATTCTTATCTGCAGATGCTATGTCATCTACGGCAATGCGCCTATTTATTTTTTAATGATTTGGGGAGCGGATTTTTATGTAGTATAAGTTAAGATTGCAAATGGCCAGACTATTTTTAGTTCATCAGAAGATAATCTCCAGAGAGCTGCCAATTAGAAAAGCAGGCAAGGAATGCAATTTAAACATCTCATATACAAAAGCAAAATCAATGGCATTTCGAGAAAAAAATCATCTCAGATGCAAAATTGTGATAAATAATATCATTGAACAAGTGAAATCCTACAATTATTTGGGTTTTAATGTATCATACTGCAAATATATATATATATATATATATATATAAAAGTACAGAAATTTCTAAGAATGTGTGGAACAATAAGAAGAACTCTAAAGAATAAAACAACTCAGGATAGTCAACTAAAATTTTATAAAGTCATGACCGTTCCTCCTGTTATCTATGACAGTGAAAATTGGATTTTGACTCATTCAGATAGGAAAAAAATAGAGGCAGCAGATGAAATTTTTAAGGCCAACGGCAGGCTACACTCTTATGGACCAGAAAGGAAGTTCTGAGATAAGAGATTAAATATTTTTAAATTGACGGATAAAATTGACAAACAAAGACAAAATTGGTATGAACATCTACTAAGAATACCAGATGATAAACTTTCTAAAATAATTTTAAACTACAGTCCTACAGGATCTAAAAGTCAAGGAAGACCATTTGCTAGATGGAAAGACCAAATCTCTTGAAGTCGGAACGGGCCAGAGCGCATAAGCCTTGATGTTGATGATGATGAAGTTAAGATTGCAACATAGTATAATAAGAAGTTAGACTTATGACTATCTTTTGTTTTGGTCCACACACAAACAGTTGAATAGTACAATGAGAAGTAATACTGCCGACTCTCTTTTATCTTGTTTGACACACAAACAGCTGAATAATATATACTATCTGCATTGCAATCTTACCTTTTATTACATAAAATCCGCTCCCTAGAAATGATACTACAGGTAGTCTCCTAAGTAAGTGTCCATATGAATGAAGAAAGACAATGATTGAAAAATCAATGCTATTGTGAAGTTTTACACATATCCTACTGCCTTCCTACATGACCGTCATCTAGGCGAAAACACATACTCCATATTTCAGCTCTGAAATGAAATGTAGACCTTAAGATTGAAACAACAATGGATCGGTTAAAGAACGAAGATATAAGAACAGAGTTAAATAAATATCCATTACATGATAAAATCAAAGGATATAGAGAAAAATGATTTAGACATGTAGAAAGATGACGTAACAAGATTACCAAAAGCAGCATTTAACTACAAGCCAAGAGGTTCAAGGAATGTAGGAAGGCCAGTGAAAAGATGGACAGAACAACTGTGAGGCAGAACAGGCATTTTGCCTATCCCGTGAAGTGACGAAGAAGAAGAAGAAGAAGATTGACACCGTAAAAAACCTGGTGTTTCTGTGATACGATACCGTAAATCAAGCAGACGTGATAAGGACGTTTTCATACAGTGAAGTGTAGAATTGTCTACACTACGTTTGTTTACAAGCAGACGAATGTGTTCCTTTCTTTGGGCTGATTTACGGAATTTATGGGTAAATTCAGCTCTGGAGTCTTCATATGGCAATCCGTGTACCCGTACAAAAACAATGTCAACCCGTTCTTCCGTGCCAAACATATTGCACTAAGCAGCTGTGCATGCAAAGAAAAGAAAAAAAGCAGCGTTTCAATAGAAATGGACATTGACTTTACAGACACCCTGTATTATATAGAGGATATGATGAGAACCTGAGAACTAAAGCCGATTATGGTAACCCATAATACACCACAACCGACCAAAATCTAACGCCATATGTGTTTGGATAAAAATGTATGGAGATTAAGATCAAATATATATATATATATATATATCATCATCATCCGGTATCATGGCAGCTGCCACCGTCTTCCGGAAGCCAAACGCCATTCCTCTCTGTCCATTCATTGATCTTCCTCCATTCCTCTGATATTCATAGCTGCGTATACCCCTTCTATCCAAGTTTTCTTCGGTCTTCCTTTCTTCCTCCTTTCCATTGGGATCCATTCCATAACAATTTTAGGCAATCTTTGTTCTGGCATTCTTTTGACATGGCCATACCATTGTAATCTTTTCTTTTCTATAATGTCTATGATGTCCGGCTCCTCTTCTACACCCATAATTTCCCTTATTTCTTTATTTCGTATTCTATCCATTCTACATTTTCCAGCTGATCTTCTCGAAACATCCATTTCTGTGCTTAAAATTGTTTTCATTTCCCTGGTAGGAATTTGCCAGACTTCAGCAGCATATGTTAAAATGCTCTGAGTTATGGTTTGATATATTTGTAATTTTCTATTTTTTGTAATATTTTTGGTCCACCAAGCAGAGTTTAAAGCATTTATTGCTTGTTTTATTTTTAATTTCCACTGTGTTATCGCCTGAATGGCCTAATTTTGTTCCTAAATAACTGCATTCAAAACTAGGTTTTAGTTCTTCTCCATTGTTGAAAATTATATTTTCCATTTCTTCTCCTATACACAGATATTTAGTTTTCTCAATGTTTATATAAAGCCCCCATTTTTCATATTCTTCTTTTAGTTTCTTAACCATATATTCTATGACATCGTGGTCTTGTGATATTAATACCTGGTCATCTGCAAAATTTATTATTATTATTATTATTATTATTATTATTATTATTATTATTATTAATATTATTATTATTATTTAAAATATATGTAGGTGACAAATTTGAGTGCTAGTGATGACATTATTGGAAAGTTGAACGACTTTTGTAATTAGCATAAATCTGAATACGGGGAATCCCTGACTACGGGTAGATAAGGCACTGTAAAGTAGATACATTGTTTTCGTTAAAGATTAAAGTCCGCTCGCAGTTTTTGCTGGCTGTACGCGAGGGAGCCATTCGATAGGATTACACCCCCATTTCACCCCCGCGCAGGGTCGAACCACCCCAGCTACTGTATCTCTGTCAGCTGTGAATATTAAATAACCACTCAATACACTATTGTCCTCCCTTACAAATCTCTCCACTTGAGTCAATACTTTACACGTGACTGACAACTCATTAAATCGCTAGTTTTCTAATAACTACGTATTATTAAGATGTACAAGAAAATTATTCTAGATTTTATACAGGGTGTTCAAATGTAGCTTCCCGTTAGTGCCTAACGGTACATAATACTACGTTTAAAATCAAATTTATTTTGATATTATTGTGCACATTTTTAAGCACTGATCTTATTCGCTGATTTTATTTCAATAAAAAGATTTGCGATATATCTAAAAATATATTGTAAATATATTAAACAGTACCAACTAAATTGGAAACACCATCTTGAAAGAATGAGTTCAAATCGGATCCCCAAAGCTGTTTATAATTATATACCAAGAGGACGAAGATCACTGGGCCGTCCTATGAAACGCTGGAGGGAAAATTTTCTATAGGATCGTAACAGGCCTTGGCCTAATACTTGGAAGGAAGAAGAAGAAGATATTGTAAATATTAAACATTTTGTGGATGATAATATTTCTGTAAAAGTATCCAATATATATGTTTTAAAATTCAAGTTTCTTTCTCAAAATACGCATGGAAACTATGTAGGGATATGCAATATTTAACATTTTGTTATAAACTAGATTATACCCGGCGTGCGCTGCTACACCTAAATAAATGATAACGTATTTAGGAAAAATAAATATAAATTTATATCGTTATTATTTTTAGATACCCCGTGCTGATTACCCGGCATTGCGCGGGAATATACGTATCTCGATGTACTTAGCATAAATGAACTGAAAGACAAAATTCATTATTTTGAGTTATACATAAAAGAATACCCACCGTGTGCAGCTATGCTTGCCCGGGAATCTACTTATCCCGAACTTCTTGGCATCAATGAAAGACAAAAATGGTTGTTGTGAGTTATCCTTAAAAGATAAATATATGCTGTCGCGGACTTTTCTGTAGAGTTTCTTAAGATATTCAATTCTGTGTACAATAGTTTCGTGTATTTGTTATGGCGTAGGCAGCGTAAACCATTTAAGCGTCCAAAAATCATTTTTTTTTAGTGTCACCGATGCACTTTTTTTTTTGCTCCCACCCTATAGCACGTAACGGTAAAGTGTTACATACTGTTACGCGTCGTATAGAGACGTTTAAATTACGCGGGCAAGGTGAGAATGGTGGTCTCGCATTGGTCAGAATAGATTTGCGATTCGCCGACTCACGCAAATCACCAAAATGTCTGAAATGTTATTCCAAACGTCTCTGCCAACATATCGCTCCCCTTTCGGGTAAGATCGGTGCCCAGAGGCTTCTACGGTTCGAAACGTCTCGAACCTAAGTCTAGAAAGCTCCTCGCGCCTATATACAGGGTGTAACAGGACCTCACCGATAAAATGATAGGGATGATAGGTCATGCAGAGAGGATAATTTTTTGTGAAGGAACATATAGTCTCAAACACGTCGTTTATGAGTTATGTGCAGATGAAGGTGTTCACCCGTAAGGGTCGGAATTGAATACAAACAATTGTACACGTATCATTTTATTGAAATATATATGTTTTTACAATAAGTGTTGAAACTATGTTTTGACGACGTCAAAAAGAATCCTGCCATGTTCGGTCGTACTGGCCGATCGTTGCTGTGACTATATCAAACATGCAATGAGACACAGGATCCACTGTTTGAACACTTATTGTAAAAACATGTCTTTTTCAATTAAATGATACGTGTAGAATTTTTTGTATTGAATTACGACCATTACGGGTGAACATCATCTGCGCATAAATGAAAAACGACGTGTTTGCGACAATATGTTCCTTCACAAAAAATGATCCTCTCTGCATGACCTATCATTCCTATCATTTTGTCGGTGAGATCCTGTTACACCCTTTATATATGCGGCGAGGACAGACACCAGTTAGTGTTGCGTTCGATGGCGAGAGGTTAAGTGTAAGGGAAATTGTGGTGAACGGTTGTAACAGTGACTGTGAAATAATTGTGACTGATATAAACATCTAAATGATGGCATTAACAAAACGATCAAGCAGTTTTCGAGTTTATAAAGGGCACACTCACAGCACGTACTGTTTATATATTTATATATATATATATATTAGTGTTTTTAAAGTAAACAGGCTACAATTTTTGGAAATATTAAGGGGGCGATGGGCAAAAATTGACCATTGAGATCAAAATTGGCATTTTTTGTTTTTTGTACTAAAAATAGCCTGTAATCTAATGTATATGTTGGCAAAGTTTCAGAGGCCTAAGGCGCTTCTAAGTGCCCTAAATTACGTCAGAGTTAAAAGGCTGCGCCAGTTAAATGCCACATGCATGCAAACCTTTAAACTTGTTTTTCCATACTTTTATTTCCACTGCATTTTTGTACATTCAAAATTGAATGGAATTCAGAAATTTTGTCCTAGAAGGTTCCAATATTTCCTGCATGTCCCAAAGACGATGGGTAACAAAGTAGTGCATGGGTGTCATGATTGAAGTAGTATTTTAAGAAATAAAAAAATAAAATGTATGCAATTAATTTATTTTAATTCCACGCATGAGGTACAACATTTTATTTTCCCCCCTTTGTATTCACATTATGAGAATTATAATGCATCCTGTTTTTCTAAATATTTTAGGGGTCTTGTAGAAAAAAATCAGACATTTTACTGAAAATTGTGGAACCCATTTAATTATAAGATATGCAATTTTTCTTCTTCTTCTTCTTCCTTCCAAGTATTAGGCCAAGGCCTGTTACGATCCTATAGAAAATTTTCCCTCCGGGAAATTCTCGTATAAGACTTGAAAGCATAATAATAGTCCCTTCGATTGGTTGCTGGCCAAAGGAAGGCAAGACCAGTGATGGGGCTGCCATCTTATAGCCTCTGGTCAGGCTTTTCTGGAGAAGAAAAGAAAATAAAGGAAAGAAGAAATGGAAGAAAGGAAAGACTCCCTAGCCCTCAGATGCCCTAATAGCGTCGGGGTCAAAAAAAAAACAAGAGTTAACCAAGAGAGGTTAGATAGTAAAGTTAAAAGAGTGCAAAACACAAGTAAATGGAAGAAATGTTTTGCTCAGCTTGGGCACCTTGTGGTCGCCATCCACATATCCCCTAGATGAGGACCCCTGAGGGGTGCAATTTTTAAAAAATATAATATTTAATAACTCATAAAATAAATGTCTCACAAAAATGAAACTTAAACACATCTTCGTGTATCATGCTGTAAATGTTTGTACAAAAAATGAAGTCTCTAGCTTTAAAAATGTAGAAAATAGAAATTTCACTCACCACCCCCCTTAAACTGAAATAACACCACTAATTTTGGTAAAAATATTTTGACTCAAACTATGTTAGGCATTTTTGTATACAACTGTGCTTCTAACATATTTTACTATTTGCAGTCGACATCCTTCACGGATATACGAGGTGCTTACCTAGCAGGAGTTTCTAGACCAAGCTAATTCAGCTCATCTTATTTACCTAAAGATATCAATGAGTGACACATGGTCAGAACATCGTCTCAATGAGACATCTAGTAGGCCCCCTTAAAGATAAAACTTTTGTAGAATCTTAGGAACAACCGGAACCTTTATGAATATTATAATAATTAGGCAACTAAGTTATTACTTTCTAAAAGACACTAATTTTGGACTGATGTTCTTGTACGAGTCCGACATTTTTCAGATTCGGGACCCACGACTTACAGTCTCTCCCGGAAGATTTGTCCCGTGACTGACTGACTGATTGTTGACGGTGACTTGCACCGTCCAGTGTGCTGCATACTGTTTCCCAATGGGATAAACTTGGCAGCAAATTCCTTTTTGGCTATCAAGTAGTGGTTGTGGATTATGTAACCTCAGCCCTTGGTGACAATATATTTTACCTAACAGGTCTACACCAGAATAATAGTGGAAACCACTATACTTGTAAAAAGGGCATCATAGACTACGCCGCCGGCAAGCAGAGAGTCCGAAAGCCGGACAGCGTAGAGTGAGCCACACTTCTCAAAAGCGAGTGGTCTCGCACTATTATGTAGATGGTCTCTCCTTTTGAGGTTAACCTGCAAAACACAGGTTAACCAGTCGGCTCATGAAGAGGAAACGCTCCATGGGACTAGACAGTTCAGCCAATAAAGGCTGAACATCCCGGAGAATCTCCTCCCCACGTGCACTTAAGCTACCTATTGGCAATTGCTGATTTGTCCCGTGGATTTTCCAATCCTAAAAATCCATCGATCCGGTCAACGAACATCACCACTGGACCACCGCGACACCGCAGCCGAAGTTCTAACTAGGGCTTGGACTCTTATGTTCTTTAAATTAAGATTGGAACACAGATAGAATGTATAAATCAATTATTTATATGGAGAACCAAAACAAAAGCCAGTTAGAAGTCTTACCATTATATAATTATGTGTGTTCTATATCGTAATCTTAAATATTAGCATTTACAAATCCTAGCCTTTGTAAGTTTCGACCAATCAATTCGTGCGGGCGTTTTAACAGTTTTTTTGGCAATAACTCAGACCACGTGGCTGGTATCGATCGCAGGACATTGCAATATATATGAATGGATTAATATAATGGAATTTAATGGCCTTATTGATAATACAGTGGTTTCTGTGTTACAATAGATATATTCTGGGCACCCCTCAATAGCATTGTTGTCGTGTTCACATTATTACAATCGTAATTATTAATAATAATAATAATAACAATAATAAAAACAGTAATAATAACAATAACAATAGCAATAATAACAACAATAATAACAATAGTAACGATATTTATTCCTATTTACAGTGCTTTATTTAAGGGGAAAGCGGGTGGACGTTTTAAAATCTATTATTTTATAATTTACTATGACTATTTAACTCGCCCCAAATGGGAGTCAATGACCAATCACATTTCCATTATTTTTTATTTACAACCAATCACAGTCGTGTTTCGCCTAGAATTTATCAATTGAAGTTTATCTTATTGAAGAACGCTCCTCCTTTTTAACTTTCTGAATAGGTCAGAGCATTATTTTGCAGTGACTGACTCAAAGAAATGCGGTTACCAGATTGTACATATAGTGCATGAATATCAGCAGATAGCGCATTCGGGAGATAATATAAAACCATTTTCAGCAATTGACTATACCACAAAAAAAAAAAGGAAACCACTGATTGCACATTCTTAAACGAATTATTTTCCAGGAAATTACGTTGCAGAAAAATATAATTGACATATTTACATCATAGGACATCAGAAATGAATTAATATACAGTTTGATGTGTTTAATTTTTTTCTCCACTAGGGTGCATTGTTACAATATTGTGATCCTTTGGCAATAAATAATATGATCTGGTTGCAGTGATGAACAGGTGAAACATAACGTTTCTCATTTGTTTTCAAACATCGCCGTTTACATTAAATACATAAATATTTTAAAATAACTATAGTTAAACAATGATTTGTGAGTAAACAGCTTAATTTTATTCGTTAAATAGTCCTAACAAATGCAACTCTTGATTTTCAAATTGTCTAGATAAATTCACTCCCAACTTCGTGAGTCGTGAATTTATCGATAATTTGGAAATCACTCGTGGCATTACTTATGATAATGTTGCCTTGATTATCTACATATAGCTAATTTTTAGTCAAAATTGGCTTCTACATACAGTGTATAGTATTTAGTTGAATATAACCTTCTTTGTGGCAGCTGATATATATTTATGACATGAAAAGAAAAATAAACGTCTCAACTGGTATTTGAACTCGATATTTCTAACTTTGTACGTCAGTGACATACCAACTAGTCCACTCGGGTATCCTAGCATTTATTTTTCTTCCTTATATATAAATCTCCATCATGAGAAGCAGCGGAACATCGGCTGCACTGCCATCTCCATATTCACTTCACAGCAGTAACGCTTTTTTTATTTCGACGTCATATTTAAATGTCAACATTTTGCAATGACGGCCATATATGACATGAAAAGAAAACTAAAAGCCTAAACCGGGATTTTAACTCGACGAGACCACTAACTTATAAGTTAGTGATATTCCAACTAGTGCACTCAGGCATATATATATATATATATATATATATATATATATAGTACGATTCATCTTTTTCGCATTCCCCGAATAATTCCTCTGGCTGGTGTCCATTGAAATATTATTTTACTCCATCCTTGTTGTTGCGTCCTTATCATGTGTCAAAACTATTTTAATTTCCTCTTTTTCTATTCTTTCACATCCTCCTCTGCTTTAAAAAATATGTATATTTTTTTTATTTCGAAATTTACCACAATAGAGTGGTTTACCGTTACCCTCAATAAATTCACCTTCTCTATTTGTAGCGATCCTCTACGTACGCATCTGTATGTCTCAGTTCACACATAGTTCTTATACCGTCAATCCTACATTCTTTAAATTTTCCCTTCATTCTTTTCCTATCTAATATATAATAATAATGATAATAATAATAATAACATAAAATTATAATAACAATAACATAATAATGTCCACCGCTGTGGTCTCGAGGTAGCGTGCTACCTTGTCACGCAGCGGGCCCGGGTTCGATTCCCGTTGGGACAGGCTCCTGGGTGAGGTTTTTTCGGGGGTTTTCCTCATCTGTTAGACAAATTTCAGGAAGCTTAGGGCCCAACGATCCCCGAAAATCATCCGGCCATCATCATCATCCTTATCATTATCATCACCATCCTTCACCGGTGTGGAAAGCAACGGGAAGCTACCACACCTATAATTCCCTAGTAAAGCTGCAAGACATAGCATGAAAATGTTATGATTGCAGTGCCCTCGGGCAGATTTACTATGGATAGATGGATGGAACATAATAATAATAATAATAATAATAATAATAATAATAATAATAATAATAATAATAATAATAATAATAATAATAATAATAATAATAATAATAATAATAATAATAATAATAATAATAATAATAATAATAATAATATTTTTTTTATTATTATTTCGGCTTTTACAATGAATATACATTTTTCCGGTACCCATGTTCACAGTTAACTACACATTTGTTTCAACACATTTTTCCATTCTTGTCTGTTCATCCATATATCTTCTTCTATTTCCCATTCCTCTTAGTTTCATTGATTCCCTGAATCCACGTAATATTTGGTCTACCTTTCTTTTTCCTTCCCTGTGGTTCCCAATCCACGATTATCTTAGGTAGTCTTCCTTCTTCCATCCTTCTAATGTGTCCGTACCAATTTAATAATAATAATAATAATAATAATAATAATAATAATAATAATAATAATAATAATAATATTAATAATAATAATCTGGTATAATGGCAGCTGCCGCCGTCTCCGGAAACCAAACGCCATTCCTCTCTGTCTATCCATTGATCTTCCTCCAATCCTCTGATATTCATAGCAGCTTGTGCCCCTTCTATCCAAGTTTTCTTTGGTGTTCCTCTCTTCCTCCTTTCCATTGGGATACATTCCATAACAATTTTAGGCAATCTTTGCTATGGCGTTCTTTTGACCACTGTAATCATTTATTTTCTATAATGTCTATGATATTATTATTGTTATTATAAGACTGGTACTATCATACAGGGAATTAAGTGCGATAGATTAAAATAAACGTTAAATATCTTGTAAGAATAGAGAAAGGCGACGATTAAAAATAAAAATCGAAAAGAATTCACCGAAAAACAAACAATATTTTAGTTTATTTGAAGTTATAACCGTAGCAGAAAAGTTATAAGAATGTTTCTTTCTAGTTTTCAGTTGATACGTGTAGATGGCGCTAATGTTAAGAACCAGCTATCTCATTATTTATAATGGAAAAGTTGTGTCTATGAAAATACGAGATTAATCCTATTTGCATGCCTGGCTTTCACACGTTCACTTCCTCATCCTCCTCCACACCGAGGCGCCCTCTTCAACTTTCATAGCAAAAATCTTGTTCAGGTCCTCATATTTTACACATTCCCATAAAAATAAACAATATTTTCCGAGATATTCACTTTTATTAAATAAGGATATCAAAGAACAGACAAAAAACATAACACAGAAATAAGACAACTAAAAATAGAGGAATTAAACTCAACAATAGAGAAATACAGAACAAACTGGAAAGACACTTGGCAAGGATGACTGAGAATAGAATACCAAAAGCAGCATACAACTATTCACCACGAGGAAGAAGAAGTTTGGGAAGACCAAGGGAAAGATGAAAAGAGCAGCAATTTGGAGCCGAAACACGCTAGTAAATAAGCCTAAACCGTGAAGAAGAAGAAGAAGAAGAAAAAAATTAAATATGGAATAATCTCAAATATTATATTTTTATTTACATATTTTATAATAAGCCGGTGAACTAATGATTACCACACTCGCCTTTAGTTCCGAGATTCTCGCGTTCCTGACAAGGAACCTTGTCTTGAAATTTCTCTCTCAGATGTGTTGTGATGTACCATGGGCGTCTCCAAAAAATATATGCCTTTTTAACTGCAAGGTACAGAAATCGAAGCTAGAATCCAGCAATGGCAATGGCACTGTACGGAGCAGATGGACTCCCTGCACGAATAAAGAATCGAGTAAAGTGTGGCGGGACGAGGTGCGGACGGCAGGCAGTAAGGGTTATCCAGTCTACCAATTCACAAGATGTACTATTTGCACTTTAGTTTAAATGAGAGATCTGGTGATGGATTTTAATGCATTGCAGTTGAAAAGGTAATTTTTTTTGACACGGGTTTGGTATATCACAACGATTCTGTGGAAGAAATTACAAGGTATGTTACGGCATGCAATGTCTGACATGGGAAAAGAAGTTAAGCCATGGATCCCATGTCGTAGACTAGTGGTTATGCTCCTTGCCTCTGGGCCCGAGGGTCGCGGGTTCAAACCCGGCCGGGGTCGATGGATTTTTTAGGTCGGAAAAATCCAAGGAGCAAGTCCTCCGGGAGGGACTTTAAGCCGTGGGTCCCGAGTCTGAAGATTTTCAGGCTCGTAAAAAATCCTTAAGCCTGAATGAAAAGGCCTCTAAGCAAAATTTACCGAATTTTCCCGTCCTAGTACTACCTTGGTTTTCTAGATGTCAGTATGAGGCGGAACGCTGACCACGTACCACTCAAAATGACATCTATACGAAAACAAGTGTAACTAAATTGGTATGGATCAAATTCGTCCATGTAGGGGGAGAGTGCCTAAATTTCTGTAAAGGGAAAACATAGGCTTACAATAAAAAATAACTAAGTCTGAAATAAGATACCTCTGAGGAAAATTTATCGATCTTTTCATGTCTAAATTTCAGTATTGCCACTAATAATAGCATCTGTTAAATGTGTTTCGTTAAATAAACAAATAAAATACTACTACTAATACTACAAATTTACCAAGAAAACACAAACACAAAACTATTTGTTTGAATGTGACACAGTACAGAGAAGTTAGAATGGAATTTTGATTTCCCTTTGGCATTTTTCCCACAATACTCTAAATAATGAAGAGCTGCAATATTGTTTTGAATTCATTCCAAATATTTTAATCAATGTGGTGCTAAAATCGATCTTGATACCAATATATATATATACACACACGTAAGAATAAATATCATTTCACGTCCCATATGCTCGTCCTACTCTATGATGAACACTTGTGAATGTGAGGCCTCACAAGCCAAGGGACGTTCTGTATGAACATCAGACCAATACTAACTACGATCATGAATAAATATATGTTATCAAAATGCAATACCATTAATTCTTAACAATTATATATAAATTAATTAGTGTATAAAGCTATTGGTGTTATTATTTATTTGTAATATTATTGTGTTTTCTTTATGTAATTGTACTGTTAATGTTTTTTTAGTGTATAATGCTATTATGTTATTATTTAATTGTAATATTATTGTGTTTTCTTTATGTAATTGTAATGTTATTGCTTTTTTTGTTTATTTTTCTTTACACTAGTACCAATTATTACTTTATCGTAACGGACTGTCAACAGCACGTACGGCTTACTGCCCGTGCGACCCATATTTGTAAATAATATTGTAAATATCTTACTTTTTGTCTAATAAAGTCCTACTACTACTACTACTACTACTACTAAAGCAATGCACGAATCAAGTTCTGTACATATTTTATGAAAGCGGTATTTTTCTCAAACTCTATGAACATTTTATTTACTGTAAGATAAAAAAAATACATCTATATCTACACTAGTAACAAAAAGCAACAGTAACAATAACAATAATAATAATAGTGATAATAATAATATTAATATTAATAATGATAATAACGATAGTAATAATAATAATGATAGTCTTCTTCTTCTTCTTCTTCCTTCCAAGTATTAGGCCAAGGCCTATTACGATCCTATAGAAAATTTTCCCTCCAGCTTCTTCCGGGAAATTCTCGTATAAGACTTGAAAGCATAATAATAGTCCCTTCGATTGGTTGCTGGCCAAAGGAAGGCAAGACCAGTGATGGGCTGCCATCTTATAGCCTCTGGTCAGGCTTTTCTGGAGAAGAAAAGAAAATAAAGGAAAGAAGAAATGGAAGAAAGGAAAGACTCCCTAGCCCTCGGATGTCCTAATAGCGACGGGGTCTAAAAAACAAGAGTTAACCAAGAGAGGTTAGATAGTAAAGTTAAAAGAGTGCAAAACACAAGTAGGCTAAGTGGAAGAAATGTTTTGCTCGGCTTGGGCACCTTGTGGTCGCCATCCACATATCCCCTAGATGAGGACCCCTGAGGGATAATAATGATAGTAATAATGATAATAAATAATAATAATAATAATAATAATAATAATAATAATAATAATAATAATAATAATAATAATAATAATAATAATAGTAATAATAATAATGATAAATGATAATGATAATAATAATGATGATAATAATAATAATGGTAATAATGGTAGTAATGATAATAATAATAATAATAATAATAATAATAATAATAATAATAATAATAATAATAATAATGATAATAGGGCTTAATAATAAATTTATATTACCTGGTTGAATAAATCAAATATTTACACCTATACTGTGATCATTTAAATATTTGTATATTCTAATTATAAATGAAATTGAGAGAGAAAGAGAGAGAGAAAAAGAGAGAGAAAAAGGGAAAGAATGAGAGGAAGAGAGAGGGAAAGAGAAAGAGAGAGAAGGAAATAGAGAAAAGAGATAGAAAGAAAGTGAAAGAAAGAGAGAGAAAGATAAAGAGAAATAGGGAAAGAACGAGAAAGAGAGAAAGATATAGACAAAGAGGGAGATAGAGAGAAAGAGAGACAGAAAAGGGAGAGAGAAATAGACAAAGAGATAGAAAGAGATAGATATATAGAAAGAGAGATAGAGAAAAAGATAAGAGAAATAAGGAGAGAAAGAAAGATGGATATATATATATATATATATATATATATATATATATAGAACGAGAGTGATTGAGAGAGAGAATGGAAGAGTCAAAGTGACAAGGAGAGTCTGTACGTAATGGTTTTGCTTACCTATGAAGCAGGATACATTTCAAATGGAAGGAGAGATCCGTATGATCGGTGATTTTAAACATAATGGATATTTAAAAGATGTCAATAAATTCCATCGCCGAATTAAAATCTGCGCACATATATTAATCCCTTCCCATACATGTTTCTTTGATTTTTTAGAAAACTTATCTTATTTTACAAAACAAAGTTAAGACGAGATGAGTTTTTGTTCGTGTTGCCATCTGTTGTTGAACATACAGTACTAACACTAATTACTAGAAGAGAAGAACAAGTTTTACATTTTATAGCGCGCAAACTTAATGCAGATATGTTTTTCCGTATCGCAGCTAACTTCAGACTCCAAAATTATAGCAGATAGTGTTAAAGTTCCCACCATTAGAGAGCTTAAAGAGTAAATACTGCAGGCGATTCCAATATAGTCACTGAATCTAACACTGAAGCCATGTTCAATGCTTCAATATTTTGAGGGTTAGATTTTTCATGATCATGAGGTGTTCATCTAATTATTTTTCTAGCTGTTTGCACACTATGCACTTAGGTGAACAGAAAATTCTGTTTCTGCAAGACAGACGTGTCCTATTATAATGCTACTACTGACAGGTCAGGTGTCATCAAAATATCATAACGTTTTTATTTTGTTTCAGCACATGCATAGTTTTAATCAGCGAAGTTCGAACATTGGAAATGGGGATTAATCTAACTAAGTCACTCTCACTATCAAACCTGTAGGTCCATACTAATAAAATCCATATCAATTTCCGTTGAGGTGAGTATTCATAATATAATAAAAAATGTAAATGTACCTGTTGGCAGGTGCCGTCGTCCTCAACTTTGTTAAAATGATGTATGCAAAATATTAACTGGAGGCCTTTCGGAAGATAACTTCCATCATCAGTAGTATGAGTAGTTAAGACGCTGTAGACGTTGCAGGTCCTGATGCGTCTTCAGTAGGAACTGAGTCTGAATTTTACTTTTGTCTTTTTCTTTCAGGACCCAAGTTCACTTGATTGCATAGCCACTGATAGTTCCTTTGTTGAGTAAAATATTAGCTGCGTCTCCTTTCTAACTTTGTTCCCCAGTGTTCGTGTCATTGATCCACAAATATGTTGAAATTTCTGAATTTTCCTATTTATGTCATATACTGCTTCGTAAGTTATATCGCAGCCCAAATACTGGAAGTGTGAGACCTGTTTTACTGAGTACCTTTCATGGAACGCCATTACTTTAGTTTTTGATTTTGAAATTATCATACTATTTTACTTACATATACTATTCAACTGATAGACTGCTTTTTTTACACGCTTTATATTAGCTAGATCTGTATCTGTCTATGTAACGGACCAGTATCTATGTAACGAAATCTTTGAATACGATTTTCACCCACTTAAAAACATTGGATCGACTTGAAACTTTATATACCTGTAAAGGGCCCACGGCAAAACAATAATTTCATAAATTTGTTCTATGATCCTGGCCAGGATCATCAGGACATCAAAAAAATAAAGACCGGTATAATAGGTTGCGGACTTATCGACTTTTTAATCCATGGTTGTAAGAAATTGATTTATATCCTTTGGTAGCTCAGTTGGTAGAGCGGTGGACTGTAGTGGTATATAATTTCAGTAATCCATAGGTCGCTGGTTCAAATCCAGTCTGGAGGATTTTTTTAGAAGAGTAGGTAAATTTTCATGGGATTCCGGTTTATGACAATCAATTAAACTAAACATAAAAAAATAATAATAGTTTTAAAAAACTAAGACATACGCTTTATTAGAAAACCAAACTAAAAAAATAAAACATAAATAATACTTTAAAAAACTAAAACAACACGCTTTATTAGAAAACCGAACTAAAAAATGAAAAATAATTTTAATTTCCAATATGCTTGGGATAAAATTAAAGTGGCCAACAAAAAAATCATCTCCAACACATCTAGAATAAAACTAGAGTTATCAACAACAAAAATTACCATCAAAAGCATGGGGTGCTTTTTATGGTTTTTACGTTTTCTTCTTAGAGACTTTACTTTTACCAATATCGGTTTATTATCAAATATATTAATTGATAAAGAGCACCCCACGCTTTTGATGGTAATATTATTTTTTGTTGATAACTCTAATTTTATTCTAGATGTGTTGGAAATTATTTTTTTGTTGGCCACTTTAATTTTATCCCAAGCTTGTTGGAAATTAAAATTATTTTTTTCATTTCTTAGTTCGGTTTTCTAATAAAGCGTGTTGTTTTAGTTTTTTTAAAACTATTATTTATTTTGTAGCGTGTCCTCTATGTCAAAAATTAAAGGTGAAAACCATTATTGGAACAATGTAATGATTACATTACAATTGGAACTAAGCTCGGAAGACGTATAGCGAAAACATGATGTATAACTAGTTATAAAGTTTCTGAGAGGACGGACAGAGGATTTCAATCAAGAATTTTCCTGAATGTCTGTATAAAGAAAAAAGAAAAAATATTGCCTAGAATTGCTGATCGAATGCAGTACCTCACAAATTGGAAAAATCATCCTTCTTTCGCGGTGTCATCTTCCTCGGTCTAAGTTTCAATTAATTAATCAATCATGTGTTTACTATCGTAGTGAATGCCTATAGGGTCCTTGAAGCTCAAGGTACACGCTTCACTGAACTGGCGGCCATGTTTGTTTACATGTAGGGAGTCTTGTATAAACGGAGCGCGCACAAAATGTCAATTTTTGATGTGATGTTGATTTAGAGGGTCCAGCCACTAGCATATGCACACAAGTATCAAGTCCTGCTTGAATTAATTATGAAGCTAGAAGGGTTCTGATAATCGCACATCGTCAACTGAGCGCTTTTTGAAGATTGTCAGTTACAACATTACATCTATCAACTACCAACTCTTAAACCATTATTATACGTCTATGCAACAAAAACGTATTTTTCTGAAATGTTGGTATGAATTGTAAATACAATATCAACAATTTTTATAGTAAATGCAAAAACTTTCTATAGCCTTAAAAAACATCCTCATTTGTCTCCTGAGATTTTTATGATACATTTAGGCCTATATGTTTCTACAGAAAAGACAAATTTACAATAACAACAACAGTAATAAAAATAATAATAATAATAATAATAATAATAATAATAATAATAAATAATAATAATAATAATAATAATAATCCATCCATCCATAGTAATTCTGCCCGAGGGCAGGTCTCTCACTGCAATCATAGTATTTTCATGTTATGCTTTGCAGCTTTACTAGGAATTATAGGTGTGGTAGCTTCCCGTTGCTTTTCACACCGTGAAGGATGATGATGGAACTGATAAGGATGATGATGACCGGATGATTTTCGGAGACCGCTGGGCCCTAAGTTTCCTGACATTTGTCGTACAGGCCAGGAAAAACCCCGAGAAAACCTCACCCAGGGGCCTGTCCCGACCGGGAATCGAACCCGGGACCGCTGCGTGACAAGACAGCACGCTACCTCGAGATCACTGCCGTGGACAATAATAATAATAATAATAATAATAATAATAATAATAATAATAATAGTGTACATGTTAATAGAATGAGTGAAGAGAGGATACCACATAAGATGTTAAATTAGGCTAAAATCCACAAGGACACAGAAGTCGAGGACGACCATTTAAAAGATGGAGCGAGCAACTATAATATGGAGCCAGAATACGCGACGGTAGATGAAATATATTATGTTGATTAAAACAAGTGAAAAATGCCTTAGAATGAATTGAGCTAAAAGTAATCTAAAATCAGCATATTTACGAAGTAAAATATATATTAGCATTTTTCAGACAGCGTAGCCAACTTATAAAAAAACAGCTAACAAAGAAGCAAACGCTAAACTAATCTGGTGTAATAAATCACCAATTTTCTCATTCTAACTTGTCCAAACGAACACTAACTTGCCCATCTAATAGGCCTATTAACTTCCCCATGTTATCACCCTAACTTGCCCACTAATGTAAGTGGGCTTCTGGGATAAAAACCCTTATATGTGAGTAAACATATTGGGTACTGGCTCTAGCTTAAACGTGTTACCACATTGCCCAACATGACGCTAATAGTAGCTTCTTCTCCGATCGAATATTTACTAATGACACAGTGGCACAGAACAGCCGAAAATATTCTTAAATAATAATACATTTTTGAGATAAGCTTTTCTCCCAACTTTCTTCCAACTTCGGTATAAGTTGAGGTGGGGGAGAAATGAGGGCATTGCGAAATGCCAAATGAGTTTTTAAAAACTGAACTTCATATAAAGTTTCATTAGTATGAAATCTCTCTCGAGGCGATTATTTTTTAACATTAGGTAGTAAAAAGAATTAAATTAATAATTTAATACCTCACCCCATATCCTTTATTCTTCTAGACTGCAGTTTCGGAGCTACAACTCCATTATCAGTAGCTTCACTTCGACTAGTGTTGTGTCGTTTCTTGGCGGTGTTTTCTTCTTCCTTCTATCGGTAGACCTCCAAGAAACGGTCGAAGAGACGCTACTGATGATGGAGATATAGCTCCGAAACTGCAGTCTAGAAGAACAAAGGATATGAGGTGAGGTATAAAAATATTAAGAAACGACACAGCACCGGTCAAAGAGATGCTACTGATGATGGAGATATAGCTCCGAAACTGCAGTCTAGAAGAATAAGGGATATAAAGTGAGGTATTAAAAATATTAATTTAATTATAAGCATATTTGGAAAGACACAAAAAAATATATTGGTAAAACATTGGTGGAATCTGTTGCAATGTACGGAAGTGAGGTATGGACAATCAATAAGTACTACAAGAATAGACTAATAGCTCTAGATGTGGATTATTTACGAAGAAGTGTCAGAAAGTCTAAATTAGAACATGTCACAAATAAGGAAATTAGAAACATAATGGAAGCAGAAGAAAGCATAATTGAAAGAATTGAGGAGAAGGAATTAAAGTGGTTAGGACATGTTTTAAGAATGGAAGATGAGCGATGGCCGAAGCAACTATATGGATGGCATCCGAACAGAAAGAAGAAAAGAGGAAGACCAAGGTTAACATGGAAGGAAAACATGAAGACAGTAATGCAAGCTAGAGGGCTAAGCATCGAAGATGCCCAAGACCGTAGGCTTTGGAGGTTTGACACGGGAAGACGGCAGCAGCTGCAAAAACCCGAAGATAGAGAAAAGATTAAATTAAACGTCATATGTCTTTTCCCTGTGAAAGTTAAATAAAATTAGTTAGTAGTTTGAGAAGTTCTGATGACGTGAATAGAATTAACGCACAGCGAGGTTGTTGGTTTATGAATTGTACGGATGTTGTAAAGTTGACCATAAATCAAGCACAGTAATACAACACAGTCTGATTTAGATGCCAATTAACTGTTCTGTATCATTATGCTATAATTAATGTACAATTTGTGGATACACTTGTGCACATCCTGCCATCTAAACAGCTTCCGTCGCTTACACCACGGCCCACTGATAACGAATAGCTATTTATTTGTGTCATAACTTTCTCAATACTAATAAAATTCATTGTTAAAACCGTTGAGGTGGAGAGTTATAAAATAAAATAAGTTAAAATATACCTTCTTAGGTAAGATCTGTCGTCCTCAACTTATAAAATATGTATTCTTTATGTCTGTAGGCCTTTCAGAACATCCGTTCCATCTTCAGCAGGTCCTTCTTCGCTACAATATCTAGTATGATGGTTGATGCTGCTCGCGAGTCACGACAACACCACATTAGAACCAGAAGAGAAGGTCAACACGCACACACTACTCAGTGACACTAATAAATTGGGACTGGAAGTAAATATCAATAAAATTAAATATATGATCACCCATAGAAATACATTGTATACTGGAAATGGACAGCTAATGACAAATGAGGGAAATTTTGAGGAAGCGGCTGAATTAAAATACCTAGGAACAATAATCACAATTAGGAATCAGATGCACAAAGAAATTAAACATAGGCTCAATTCTGGAAATGCATGATATTATGCATTGCAGAGACTCTTGACGACCCAACTCCTTTCAAAAAACGTTAAACTGAAAATATATAAAATTATTATTCTACCAGTTATATTAAATGGATGTGAAACATGGACTCTTACTTTAAGGGAGGAAAGGAGATTACGAGTATTTGAGAAAAAAGTTCCTAGGAAAATGTTTGGACCAAAGAGAGATAAACAGACAGGTGAATGGAGAAGATTGCATAACAATCAACTACATGGTCTTCATAAGAAGCCAGATATAATGAGAATAGTTAAGTCTCGTAGACTGCGATGGGCAGGACATGTGGCACGAATGGGGGAATGAAAGACGTGCATGGAAGCTTCTTGTAGGAAAACCAGAGGGAAAACGCACAGTTGGTAGACCAAGATTGAGGTGAGAGAATAACATTAACTATGTTTTGAGGGAAGTAGATTATACAGGGAACGACTGGAAAACATTAGCTGAGGATAGGGATGAATAGAGAGCTTATGTCCGCGCGGCCATGAACCTACGGGTTCAATTGTGCCAGTGAGTTAATTAGTTATTTTTAATTATTTTACACTTACTGGTTAATGACTACTGTAATATCAAATGTCCCTGCATTAAATAAATTATTAGTGAATTCCGATGTAATGAAGCCACTGAGGTTATCATGAAAAACAATTTGGAAATTTTAAAATGATTTTTTCTCATTTATCCTTCATCGGTTTTACTAAAATGACCATGTAATATATATATATATATATATATATATAATATATATCTTTATATCTTTCTGTGCCTTAAAGTTTTAGTTTTCTTCTCCACTCGTCTCTTTCCATCCACTCTATGTCCTCCAGTCCTCTTGTTCTCTTTCCCGTTCTTATTTCTCGCATCCACAAGTTTCGAGGTCTTCCTTTTCTTCTTCTTCTTCCAGGTGGACACCATTCCAATGTTTCCCTGGGTAACCTTTCTTCTTGCATTCGTCGTACGTGCCCAGACCAATTTAATTGCTTATACTGTATATAATCTACTACTGAATATCTAATATTTATTTTTTCTCGTATGACAGTATTTATTTTTCCTAATTTTGAACATCTTTCTGTTCTTCTCAAGAAATCCATTTCCATCGACGTAAGTTTTTGTTCTAAGTTTTTGTTGAATTTTCAAACTTCAGCTCCATATGTGACAGTACTTCTCACTATTGAATTATATATTTCGAACTTATTTTTTTCTGGATATATGTCTGTTCCATAAGACTCCATTTATCATTGCTGTTATTGCTCTACCTTTATTTATTCTGTTCTTAACATCACTTTCTTGTTTGTCCTCTTTATCTACTTTTACTCCCAGATTCTCTAGGCACAGAAAGATCGTGTAAATATTAAAAAATCTATATATATATATATATATATATATATACATATATATATATATATATATATATATATATATGTCCACCGCTGTGGTCTCGAGGTAGCGTGCTGCCTTGTCACGCAAGAGAGCCCGGGTTCGATCCCCGGTTGGGGCAGTTTTTCTGGATGAGGCTTTTATCGGGGATTTTCCTCACCTGTAAGACAAATGTCAGGAAAACTTTAAGGCCCAAACGGTCCCCGAAATCATATGGCCATCATCATCATCCTTATCATTATAATCATCATCCTTCACCGGTGTGGAAAGTAACGGGAAGCTACCACACCTACAATTCCCTAGTAAAACTGCAAAGCATAGCATGTAAATGCTATGATTGCTGTGAAAGACCTGCCCTCCGGCAGAATTACTATGGGTGGAGATATATATATATATATATATATATATGTGTGTGTGTGTGTGTGTGTGTGTTTTAATGCTTTTCCAACTTTTTTTTTATTTTTCTCTGAACCAAAATCGGCATTTAGCAATCAATAATAAATAAAGTCGAGCCCGTTAACCAGCAAAATCGGACTTTGCATGTGGGACATCACCTGAAACGAAAATTTAAAAAAATCTTCTAGAGGCAGCAGTTTTGGATTTTTAGCAGCCAAACTCAACATATGCTATTGAAGTAAATTGAGAGAGGTATTTATTATCCAAACTAGAGCAAATTCCGAACATTGGAGCGGGAGTAAGCAATGTTAGCTTTAATTTAGTATGACACTAGCGTCAGTCATGTTTGCTTTCTTGTAATATAGCTGGATATATACGAATTAATTAAAGAGAGAAGGATCTATTTGTTAAATTAGCAAAGTTGAACCATAAATTTCAGTAATTTAAAAATTCGTTTAGATTTGGAAGTTTGTTGCTCCACCGATTTTTAAAACTGATAATTAGCGATAAGAGAATGTTACGAACAGGCACGGGAAAACACCTTTATATAAGAACTGCGGAAAATAATACTACACCATCTTCAAAAAGTACATAAAATTGAAAAAAGAAAGAAGAAACCCCTCTTTGATTTATACAGCACAGATGCCCTGATCGACCAGAATTGGACCAACGCCAAGCGAACCAGAGAGGCACGTGATGATGAATTAGCAATGCACAATTATCACCAGAAAACATAGAAGAACATAATTGAGGCACTTAGAAATAAAGGAGTTAAGTGCAAGTTTTGCAGTATTGAGAAATACAGGTTTCTGAAATTGAAGTTGCGATAAAATCATCTTTGCTTCTCATACCACGACCATAATCAAAACTGTGTTTTCCTTATATGAAGAGTTCTGACGTCTACCACATTACCAAATGCAAATATAACCATAAATCCCCAAATATGAGCTCTGAATAATATTCAATTAATATACTTCACACTAAACGAGTTTTTTATTTACATTGTTATAATTTCTATTGTCGGCCGCGGTGGACTAGTGGTTATGCTCCTTGCCTCTGGTCCCGAGGGTCACGGGTTCAAACCCGGCCGGGGTCGATGGATGGTGGTACATTAAGCCGTGGGTCCCGAGTCTGAAGATTTTCAGGCTCGTAAAAGATCCTTAAGCCTGAATGAAAATACCTCTAAGCAAAATTTACCAAATTTTCCCGTTCTAGTACTACCTTACTTTTGTTTCCCAGATGTCAATACAAGGTGGAACTCTGACCACGGGCTAGTCAAAAGACATCTATACGAAAACAAGTGTAACTAAATTACTACAGTTCAAATTCTTCCCTGTAGGGAGAGAGCACCTAAATCTCTGGTATGGTAAACATGAGTTTACAAAAAGATAATTTCTATCGATTTGAGAGTATGAACTTCAAATCGAATCAAAAAATTATATAATATCTAGCAGTAATTTAAGATAGAAAAGATGGTGTACATTCAAGTAGGACGTATAAAATGGCAGCAGTACATAACCGTTGGCTGATTAATTTATAATATTCATTTATTAAATGTTGATATAAAATTTATACGTTTCACTAATTTTATTATGACAAGATATTAAGCCTGATAATTATTTTATAAATTAGTATGTTTTATGTGTTTTAATTATTATAAACTACCATTAATTATAATTGGGATTATTATTACTGATTGCTCTGCCATCTATGTGCGAGAGGTCTGTTACAACTCCTCCTTGATTCGGCTATCCCTGCCAAACACTGGCAACGTTCACTGTGATGTCATGATAATGGACGCATTCGCAAATAAATGACTCTTGATGCACAGGAAAATTGTGAACTTTGTTAAATGGATCGCTCCTACAGCGGAAGCACCAATTTAAATTTATTCACAGGTTTATTACTCATTTTACTTACGCGACAGAGCCGTATTTTCACATGGACCGAAGTCCCGGGGGGGGGCAAATTTTTTACTGTCCCTTTACTTACTTACTTACTTACTCACTGGCACTATCGAACCCGAAGGTTCATGGCTGCGCGGACATAAGCTCTCCATACATCCCTATCCTGAGCTAATGCTTTCCAATCATTCCCTGTATAATCTACTTCCCTCAAAATCATAGTTAATGTTGTTCTCCCACCTCATTCTTGGCCTACCAACTGGGCGTTTTCCCTCTGGCTTTCCTACAAGAAGCTTCCATGCACGTCTTTCATTCCCCATACGTGCAACATGTCCTGCCCATCGCAGTCTACGAGACTTAACTGTTCTTATTATATCTGGCTTCCTATAAAGACCATGTAGTTCATTGTTAAGTAGTCTTCTCCATTCACCTGTCTGTTCATCTCTCTTTGGTCCAAAAATTTTCCTAAGAACTTTATTCTCAAATACTTGTAATCTCCTTTCCTCCCTTAAAGTAAGAGTCCATGTTTCGCACCCATATAATATAACTGGTAGAATAATAGTTTTATATATTTTCAGCTTAACGTTTTTTGAAAGGAGTTGGGACATCAAAAGTCTCTGCAATGCATAATAGCAAGCATTTCCTAGCTGTGAGAAATTATTTTCACTTCGTTCTTCTGAATTTCAGTGAAAATTCAGACAGAGGGTAATTATTAGTTGAATAACATGTAACGTAATAATACGTAGCTATTTCATGTCAGTACAAACTGCATTGTATTATTGCGTACCGTACAATAGGGTTTGCATCTTCATAGGCATCTCCTATTATAGAACAATTAATTTACTTTCATGATCATGCCCTAATAATTATTATTATAATTTTAGCTGTATTTAAATAAACAATAGTTTAAAACAAATAAAACAACACGCTTTATTAGAAAACCGAATTAAAAAATGAAAAGTAATTTTAATTTCCAACACGATTGGGATAAAATTAAAGTGGTCAACAAAAAACTCATCTCCAACACATCTTGAATAAAACTAGAGTTATCATAAGTAATGCCACGAGTGATTTCCAAATTATCGATAAATTCACGACTCACGAAGTGAGGAGTGAATTTATCTAGAGAATTTGGAAATGAAGAGTGGCATTTGTTAGGACTATTTAACGAATAAAATTAAGCTGTTTACTCACAAATCATTGTTTAACTATAGTTATTTTAAAATAACTATGTATTTAATGTAAACGGCGATGTTTGAAAACAAATCAGAAATGTGAGGTTATGTTCATTCACTGCACCTTGATCATATTATTTATTGCCAAATGAGATCGTAATATTGTAAGAGTGCACCCAAGTGGAGAAATAATGAAACACATCAAACTATACATCATAATCAACATTACAGGTTATTCATTTATTTTTTTAGTAAACAACTCAGTAAAATCAAGGAATCTTTTCATTATTTGCTATATTAAATGTATTTGTTGGAGAAAATAATTCTTTGACCTGTTCGGAACATTAAAAAGGAGGAGCTTTCTTTATCACAAAAGCAGGATCCGATAAAGAGAAATCGATAAAGAACGAGGTGAAACACGACTGTGATTGGTTGTAAATAAAAAATCATTGTAACGTGATTGGTCATTGACTCCATTTGGGGCACGAGTTAAATAGTCAACAAAAAGAAAGTAATCTTGCCATCAAAAGCGTGGGGTGCTCTATATTAATTAATATATTTGATAATAAACATATATTGGTAAAAGTAAAGTCTCTAAGAAGAAAACGTAAAAACCATAAAAAGCACTCCACCTTTTGATGGCAAAATTATTTTTTTTGTAGATAACTCTAGTTTTATTCTAGATGTGTTGGAGATGATTATTTTGCTGACCACTTTAATTTTATCCCAAGCGTGTTGTAAATTAAAATTATTTTTCATTTTTTAGTTCGGTTTTCTAATAAAGCGTGGTGTTTTAGTTTTTTAAACTCTTATCTATTTATTTAATTAAGTGAGTAATGGATTTTCATCAAGTAAACACCAATCCAATTGATTATTATTTATTTATTTTTTTAGTAATACTCTTCTAAAAAATCCTCCTGGCCGGATTTGAACCAGCGACCTAGGGATTACTGAAATTATATACTACTACAGTCCACCGCTCTACCAAATAAGCTACCAGAGGATTTACTATTAATTTATTACAACGATGGACTAAAAAGTTGATAAGTCCGCAACCTATTATACCGTTTTGTTATGTTTTTGATGTCCTGATGATCCTGGCTAGGATCTTAGAAAAATTTATGAAATTATTGTATTGTCATTGATCCTTAACAAGATACAAAGTTTAAACTCGATCCAATGTTTTAAGTGGGTGAAAATCGTGTTGAAAGATTCCGTTACATAGACAGATACAGGTCAAGTTAATATAAAGCGTGTAATTATGAGTGAAAGTTTGTGTTTGTCTGTCCTCTATGAACTCAAACTATCTGATCAATTTGAATGGGGGGTTTTACCATCGTTCCGAGATTTTTTTGGAATAATTATCGTGTATAACATATTACCGTCCGTACTGTAGAGCCAGAACTTAAAAAAAGTAAATAAAAAGACATCGGTGCGCTAAAAAGTTTCTTTTTGGACAATGGCTTACGTTGCCTAAACCATAACAAATATACCAAATTAATGTACACAGAATTCAGTATCTTAAAAAAAAAGTCCACTACAGCATATGGCTATAATTTACGAATAACTCACTAATTAACTAACTCACTGGCTCTGTCGAACCCATAGGTTCATGACCAGGCGGACATAAGCTCTCCATACATCCCTATCCCGATCTAATGTTTTCCAATCATCCTCTGTATAATCTACTTCCCTCAAATCATGGGTGATGTTATTCCTACAATTCATTCTTGGTCTACCAACTGAGTGTTTTCCCTCTAGTTTTCCTACTAGAAGTTTGCATGAACTTCTTTCATCCCCAATATGTGCTACATGTCCTGCCCATCGCAGCCTACCAGACTTTACTGTTCTTATTACATCTGGTTTCTTATACATATAATATAGCTCACTATTATGTAGTTTTCTCCATTCACATGTGTGCTCATCTCTTTTTGGTCCAAACATTTCACCAAGAATTTTATTTCAAATACTCGTAATCTTGTTTCCTGCCTTAAAGTCTATTTATTTAAATATATACTATAATAATAATAATAATAATAATAATAATAATAATAATAATAATAATAATAATAATAATAATAATAATAATAATAATAATAATAATAATAATAATAATAATAATAATAATAATAATAATAATAATAATAATAATAGCTTTATTTTACCTGGCAGAGTTAAGGCCTTAAGGCCTTGTCTACCACTCAACCAGGTTTAAAAAAAATACAAACAAAAAAATAGTCTTAAATCTAAATTACAATATATATATATATATATATATATATATAAACGATTACAAGTTATGAATACAATACAATTAATATTTATAATGTATTTTGATTTACTCTAAATTTAACGAATTAAATATATAATATGTACAATATATATATATAAAAAAACAGGAAAAGATTAATGACATAGTATAAAATTAAATAAATAGAGAAAAATTAATTATTAGACAACAGGTTACTATGTCACTAATAATTTTTTCTCGTTTTTTATATATATATCTTGTACATATTATACAATTAATTCGTTAAATCTAGAGTAAATCAAATTGGATTAAAAATATTAATTGTATTGTATTTATAACATGTAATCGTTTATGTTCATTGTAATTTAGATGTAAGACAATTTTTTTTGTATTTTTTAAAACCTGGTTGAGTGGCAGACAAGACCTTAAGGCCTTAACTCTGTCAGGTAAAATAAAGTTATTATTATTATTATTATTATTATTATTATTATTATTATTATTATTAATTTCAGCTTTTATTTGAATCGAAATATGTTACACTATCTGAACAGTGCTTAATGAGCTTGTATGTTAATATTATTGTAATGAGGTGACATATGTGGTGTGTTGGTAAAACCATATGTGGCTTAATTATGCTCTGACAACACTTGTGTACACGTTTATGCACACAAATGTGTCTTAAGTGCCTTCTCTCTGCAGTTACATATGTACGAAGGTGAGTGCAATAAAGGTAATTAGATTAATTACTAAATTATACTCGTATCTAAATCTAATATAAAGTCAATACTAATAAAATTCATTTTTAAACCGTTGAGGTGGAGAGTCATAAAATAAAATAAGTTAAAATATACCTTCTTAGGTAAGGTCCGTCGTCTTCAACTTATAAAATATGTATTATTTATGCCTGTAGGCCTTTCAGAACATCCGTTCCATCTTCAGCAGCATCAAACATCATACTAGATATTGTAGCGAAGAAGGATCTGCTGAAGATGGAACGGATGTTCTGAAAGGCCTACAGGCATAAAGAATACATATTTTATAAGTTGAGGACGACGGATCTCAACTAAGAAGGTACATTTTAACTTATTTTATTTTATATCTAATATATAAGATGTTTGTTTCTTTGTTTGTTTGTTCGTACTTTATGCGCGGCCATACCGTTGATCTGATTTTGATGGGGCTTTTTGCAAAATGTTCAGGAGATTCCTGGCATGGACATAGGCTATAAGAGATTTAAGATACTCAACTCCTAAACCCTTAAAAATCGCTCTTTGTAGTGGAAAACTTGAAAAAAATAGCTCTTTGGACGCTTAAATTGCTTACGCTGCCTAAACCATAACAAATACACAAAATTAATGTACACAGAATTGAATATCTTAAAAAGCTCTACAGAAAAGTCCGCGACAGCATATGTTTATCTCTTACGGATAACTCACAATAACAATTTTGTCTTTTATTGATGCCAGAAGATCGAGACAAGTACGTAGATTCCTGTGCAAACATAGCAGCACATGGCGGGTATTCTTTTACGGATAACTCGCAATAACGAATTTTGTCTTTTAGTTCATTTATGCCAAGAATATCGAGATAAGTAGTTTCCCAGGCAACATCCGGTAATCAGCACGGGGTATCTAAAAAATTTAAATTTAAAATTATTTTTTTTTACTTATTCAACTAAACATAACGCACGCCGGGTATTAACTAGTTAAAAAACATAATCTTCTTCTTCTTCTTCTTCCTTCCAAGTATTAGGCCAAGGTCTGTTACGATCCTATAGAAAATTTTCCCTCCAGCGTTTCATAGGACGGCCCAGTGATCTTCGTCCTCTTGGTATATAATTATAAACAGCTTTGGGGATCCGATTTGAACTCATTCTTTCAAGATGGTGTTTCCAATTTAGTTGGTACTGTTTAATATATTCCAAAATTGGCGTAGTCTTCAATTCTATTTAGATATCGGTGTTCCTTTTCCGATCCCATCTGGTGTAATCCGCTGTTCTGCGCATGAATCTCATTTCACAAGCCGTTATTCTGCTTTCATGTTGTTTTTTTAGTGTCCATGCTTCACTACCATAGGTCAACACTGGTCTAGCCAAAGTGTTACATAAACGTAATCTGGTGTTTTTTTGTACAAGGGATGGTTTCATAACTTGATTAATAATTCCTAAACTTTTATTATAAAAATTAATAATATAAAAATAATATATGAATCTCGTTGTTAAGAGCACAACATTTCAGCATAAGGATATTCATAAATACACCTGGACGTCCCCAGATGGAGAAACTCGGAACCAGATAGATCATGTATTAGTGGATAAACGCTGGCACAGTAGCATCATTGATGTTAGATCAGTTAGAGGGACAGACTGCAATTCAGATCATCATCTGGTCAGGGTGAAAATCAGACAACGGCTATCGCTTATGAGAGGAACAAACGCTAAAGATGATTCTGTAAAATATGAATTAAAAAACTTGAAAAATGATGAAATGCGGCAAGAATACCAAATCAAAATTGCTAATAGATTTGAAGTACTGGAATCTTCAGATGACAATGTGGCAAACGAAGAAGAAACTGATATAAATAAAGAATGGGAGGCTATAAGAGATACTATTAAATTGTCAGCATCAGAAAGCATTGGTTGTTTAAAAAAGAGGCAAAACAAGAAATGGTTTGATGAGGAATGTGCCGACATTGTAAAGAAAAGAAAGCTAGCAAAAATTAAATGGTTACATGAGCCAAATGAGGTAAATTTAGAGCAATTGGGTAGTGTTAGACGAGAAACCACCAAGTTACTAAAGAGTAAAAAGAGGGAATATTTGAGAGAGAAGATTAATGATCTTGAAATGAATGCAAAAAATAGGAACATTAGAGAATTATATCAGGGAATTAGTATAGAGAAGAAAGGGTTTCAGGCTAGAACAAACATAATTCGGAATGAAAATGGGGATATGATTGCAGATTCCAAGAGTATATTAAATAGATGGAAAAGTTATTTTAATCAGCTATTAAATGTACATAGAGAACAGGACATTGAGGAGAATAACTTACAGACAGCAGAAATGCTAGTCGCAGAGCCAAGTGCATTAGAGGTTGAAATGGCAATTGAAAAATTGAAGATGTATAAAGCATCAGGTTCAGATGAGATCCCAGCAGAACTGATAAAATCAGGGGGAGAAAAATTGATGGACAAGATACGCTGGTTGCTTAGTATGATTTGGCAAAAAGAAGCTCTTCCAGATGAATGGAAGGAATCAATTATCATACCAATTTATAAGAAAGGAGATAAAACTGATTGCAAAAACTATAGGGGCATCTCATTACTTTCAACTTCGTACAAAATTCTAACAAATATATTAGTAAAGCAGACTTACTCCCTATATTGATGACATTCTAGGAGATCATCAATGTGCATTTAGAAGAAACAGGTCTACAACAGATCAGATTTTTAGTATAAGACAGATTTTAGAAAAGAAAATGGGAATATAATGGTACTGTACATCAACTATATGTAGACTTCAAAAAAGCATATGATTCAATTAAGAGGGAGAAGTTATATAGTATCCTGCTGGAGTTTGGAATTCCTAAAAAGTTAGTTAGACTTATACGAATGTGTCTAAATGGCTCAACGAGTAGGGTGCGTGTAGGCAAACAGTTTTCAGACACTTTTGAAATCCAGAATGGGTTAAAGCAAGGAGATGCACTATCTCCTCTACTATTTAATTTTGTACTAGAGCATGCCATTAAATATTTAGAGAATGAGGAAGGCTTACAACTCAATGGTATTAATAAGCTGTTAGTTTATGCTGATGATGTAGTACTACTGGCCGATAGCGAGGAGATACTAAAGGCCAACACGCACACACTATTGAGTAACACTAAGAAATTAGGACTGGAAGTAAATATCAGTAAAACTAAATATATGGTCACACGTAGAAATACATTATATAATGGAAATGGACAGCTAATGACAAATGAGGGAAATTTTGAGGAATTGGCTGAATTCAAATACCTAGGAACAATAATCACAAATAGGAATGAGATGCACAAAGAAATTAAACATAGGCTCAATTCTGGAAATGCATGCTATTATGCATTGCAGAGACTTTTGATGTCCCAACTCCTTTCAAAAAACGTTAAGCTGAAAATATATAAAACTATTGTTCTACTACCAGTTATATTATATGGGTGCGAAACATGGACTCTTACTTTAAGGGAGGAAAGGAGATTACGAGTATTTGAGAATAAAGTTCTTAGGAAAATTTTTGGACCAAAGAGAGATGAACAGACAGGTGAATGGAGAAGACTACATAACAATGAACTACATGGTCTTTATAGGAAGCCAGATATAATAAGAACAGTTAAGTCCCGTAGACTGCGATGGGCAGGACATGTTGCGCGTATGGGGAATGAAAGACGTGCATGGAAACTTCTTGTAGGAAAGCCAGAAGGAAAACGCCCAGTTGGTAGACCAAAAATGAGGTGGGAGAACAACATTAACTATGATTTGAGGGAAGTAGATTATACAGGGAATGATTGGAAAGCATTAGCTCAGGATAGGGATGTATGGAGAGCTTATGTCCGTGCGGCCATGAACCTACGGGTTCGATAGTGCCAGTGAGTAAGTAAGTAAGTAAGTATATATATCGACGTTATAATTATATTCTGACATTTAATGAAGGCCAAACATTACATGAAAATAAACGCCAGAAGTGGGATTTGAACCTGATACCTCTAACTTTGAACTTTGGTGACATGGTACCAACTAGTTCGCTCAGGCATCCCAGTTTTATTTTTCTTCCTTGTAGACTATACAATTCTCCGAAGAATCATAATAGGAAAGAAAATAAAATGTTTATGCTAGGATGCCTGAGTGGAGTAGTTGGTATATCACTAACGCAAAAAGCAAGAGGTCTCGGGTTAAATCTCTGTTCAGGCGTTTCATTTTATTTTCATGTCATGTCTATATATCACTATTTTATAAAGCAAACACACACTCAAAATGTATCTTATTTACCAAACTGGCTGTCGAACTCACATTCCACAATGTCAATCACAGTGATTTAAGTATCAAACAAAGAGAATGTATGTGATATCAATACTAATAAAATTCTTTGTTTAAAACCTTTGAGGTGGATAGTCATGAAATAAATCATCATCATCATCATCATCACTCCAGGGATTAGGCAATTGCCCGTTCCGACTTCATAATGCATCAGCTCAACGTCTTCTAGGTCTTCCAACATCACGTCTTCCTCTTGCTTGATAATTTCTTGCTAACAATGGATATCTCTCCTTACTCATTCCATCCATGTGATCAATCCATTTCTGTCTGTAATTCGTGACTTTATCCAATAAAGGCTGTACTTTCAATTCTTCTCTTATATCCTCATTTCTTATTCTATCAAGTCTTGTACATCCTTTTACTTGTCTTAAGAACCTCATCTCCGCCGTCTGTATTCTATCCTTCTGTTTTTTCACTGGAGCCCAAGTTGCACATCCATACAATATTGTGGGAACCGCCATAACATTATACATTTTTATCTTGGTTTCTTTTCTAATTTTATTTTTGAATGTTCTCTGTATTGTTCCACACACCGTCTGAAATTTATTTATTTTGGAGTCAATATCTCTTTCCACATTGTAGCCAATATCACAGCCCAAATATTTGAAACTAGACACCTGTTCTATACTTTGATTTTCTAAAATAGGAGACATTTATCTTACTGAGAAGCTTCATGGAAATCAGCCGGATTGTCATGAAATAAAATAAAGTTAAAATGTATCTCCTTAAGTCAGAGCCGACATCTTCAACTTATAAAATATGTATGCTTTTTTGTATGAAGGCCTTTCAGAATCTCTATTCCATCTTCAGCAGGTCTTTCTTCGCTACATTGCTTTTATGTAGCGTTAACTTAGTTTAAAAAAACTAGTCTTTGTTTTGGCCTGACTGGCTATTAGAATCAATACTAATAAAACTCAAATCTACATTAGGACCAGCACCGAGAACATCAAGTAATGTAGCGAAGAAAGACCTGCTGATAATGGAATAGAGATTCTGAAAGGCCTTCAGACAAAAAAAATCTTCTTCTTCCTTCCAAGTATTAAGCCAAGGCCTTTTACGATCCTATAGAAAATTTTCCCTCCAGCGTTTCATAGGACGGCCCTGAGATCTTCGTCCTATTGGTATATAATTATAAACATTTTTGGGGATCCGATTTGAACTCATTCTTTCAAGATGGTGTTTCCAATTTAGTTGGTACTGTTTAATATATTCCAAAATTGATATATTGTTCTATTCTTTTAAGATATCGGTGTTCTTTTTCCGATCCAATCTGGTGTAACCCGCTGTTCTGCGCATGAATCTCATTTCACAAGCCGTTATTCTAATTTCATATTGTCTTTTTAACAAAAAAACATACATATTTTACAAGTTAAGGACATTCCAACTTTATTTTATTTTATGGAAGTGATATGTTGTTAGAATGTCGAGTTCCACAGCCGCAATATCTAAACCTGAAGCCACTACTTACCACAGATATCCAAATTCTTTACAATGATATGTGGACTATGGTCCTATATATTGTCAAATTATTTCATATAGATTAAATTATTAGTAGGCTATAACGTATTTATTATTTAAGTTTACTGTTCTATCAAGTAATTGGATAATATTGTTGTTGTTGTTATTTCCCTATCGGACTCCACATTGCACGAAAAACCGTCACAAAAATTCAGGAATTTGGAGAAATAGAATGCTACCACACCTAGTATATAGCTCTGATATTGCGCTTTCAGATTATCATCTGTTTCAATCGACGACGGCCCATTTCTTAAGTGAAATTTCGAAAACATTGAAGTTGTGGAAGTGGATCTAAGAATTCTTCACATCAGAAACTAAGACTGGTGCCTTCGCGCGATAATAATAAACCTCGCTGAAAGATGGCTCAAGACCATGGAATCTGATGGTATCTACTTTAAAAGAGTAATTTAATTTCATGCAGAAAAAATATCCAAATACAATTTTCTTAAAAAAAGACATTACTTATGAGACAGTCTCTATAGCCTGGAGCCTGTTTCATAAAAGTTTTACTTTTAGTAGTTACTTATTAGCAGTGATAAATTTACCAGTTATCACTCTAATAAATCCAGTTTCATAACCACAAACATACACTGCTAAATTTGCTACATTGATTTTATCAGTTACAGGAGTGTCTTCAAGTAAAGAGCGTAAGTAATAGATAATAGTATATTACGATGCTATGTTGGGAAGTGGTTTTTACAGAATCGAGGGAAAATGAATAAAAACTGAGCAATACCGAGGTTTTTAATTTCCGAGATTCTGTAAAACATTTCACAAACGTGCACTGTACATTATTTTTTTGCGTGATGGTGTTTTCAAAATAATCCATCCATAGTATCCATAATAATTCTGCCCGAAGGCAGGTCCTTCACTGCAATCATACCATTTTCATGCTATGCTTGCAGCTTTATTAGGGAATTGTAGGTGTGGTAGCTTCCCGTTGCTTTCCACACCGGTGAAGGATGATGAAGAAGATCATGATAATGATAAGTATGCTGATGATGGCCATATGATTTCGGGGACCGTTTGGGCCTTAAAGTTTTCTTGACATTTGTCTTACAGGTGAGGAAAAGCCCCGATAAAAAAACCTCACCCAGAAAAACTGCCCCGACCGGGGATCGAACTCGGGCCCGCTACGTGACAAGGCAGCACACTACCTCGAGACCACAGCGGTGGACTTCAAAATAATAAATAATAGTAAAATAATATCTTTGTTTGAACTATTTACGTTTATTATAAACAGTTGACTAACCTTAAGAGTGTGGGCAATGTTTATTAGTTGAAACAACAGGAGCTTGAAAACAATTATTGATAAAATGGCCGCAAGTATCGTATTAATAGTTTTATATTGTTTCAAGTAAAGTTGAGGTTATTTAAAATGCAGTGATTTGTATCGTATAATGTATATTAACACAACCGTTTGGATATTTTTTTGTATATACATTGTGCGTAGTATACATAAAGGGCAGTGGTTTTACTTCCCGGACGTGGGTTGAAAATGTATTATTACAGTATAGTAAATAAGGACAACACTCATTCATGAATAAATATATGTTATCAAAATGCAATACCATTAATTATTAACAATTATATATAAATTAATTAGTGTATAATGCTATTGTGTTATTATTTAATTGTAATATTATGTGTTTTCTTTATGTAATTGTAATGTTAATGTTTTTCTAGTGTATAATGCTATTGTGATTACTTAATTGTAATATTATTGTGTTTTCTTTATGTAATTGTAATGTTATTGCTGTTTTTGTTGTTTATTTTTCTTTACACTAGTACCAATTATTAGTTTATTGTAACGGACTGTCAACAGCACGTACGGCTTACTGCCCGTGCGACCCATATTTGTAAATAATATTGTAAATATCTTACTTTTTGTCTAATAAAGTCCTACTACTACTACTATTTAGGTTGGCAATCCCGAAATGTAGGAAGTTGAACTTTCAATCATGGTCGCCATTGCTGTAAGTACGATAAAACGCACTATCGCGCAAAAAAAAATCTGTCTGCTGGATTTCAGGGCCTTCTCTATGGATTGAATTTGCTCATGATTCCAAAATATAGTACGGTAGCACTGTTACGTTGTTCTGTAATATTATTATTTTTGCACAATAGTGTGTTCTATCGTACTGACAGCAATGGCGACCACGATTTCAAGTTCAATTTCCTAATTTTCGGGGTTGGCAATCTACAAATAACGAAATAACTATACTGTAATTTTACAAATTACCTACCTAGTGCGGAAAGTAAAACCACTGCCCTTTATGTATAGTACGTACAATGTAGACTATATACACAACTACGAGGGCGGATCGGAAAGTAACGGACAATAATTTTTTTCTGCCTTGGTATAGCAGCTAGAATGTTGAAATTTCACAGAGATATAGTTTGAAGTTTTCACTACAGATGGTATTTTTTTCTCAGGTGCACCTCTTGCGAGAGAAGCTTGAACTATGCAACAAAGATGGCGCGCATGCTACAGTCGTCCACAGGGCGGATCGGAAAGTAACGCACAATAATTTTTTTTTAAATGTTTAATAGTCAAGAAAGGAAAAAAATCACAAATGAACTTACATCTTTTACCTACTTTTCGACATAGTCACCAACTTTCTCAACACATTTTTCCCATCGTGTTACCAGTTTCAATATGCCCTGTTCGTAGAAGTCCGTTTGGTTGGAGTGTAGCCATCTGCGCACTGTTGATTTCACTTCCACATCTGTCTCAAAGCGTTTGCCGGCCAGGAATCACTAAGGCGAATCACGTGGCGAATCACTAAGGTTCACGCGTCCCTCTTGGAAGAATGTGCACCACCTGGAGACATTGCTACGGTCCATACAATCATCCCCATACACGCCACGCATGTCCCTGTGAATTTCACTGGGTTTATGCCCTTTGGCCCACAAAAATCGAACAACACTTCTCTGTTCCTCACAGGTGGACGACTGTAGCATGCGCGCCATCTTTGTTGCATAGTTCAAGCTTCTCTCGCAAGAAGTGCACCTGAGAAAAAAGTACCATCTGTAGTGAAAACTTCAAACTATATCTCTGTGAAATTTCAACATTCTAGCTGCAATACCAAGGCAGAAAACAATTATTGTGCGTTACTTTCCGATCCGCCCTCATATATCCAAAAGTTAGTGTTAATATACATTATACGAAACAAATCACTGCATTTTAAGTGAACTGAACTTTATTTGAAACAATATAAAACATTAAATTCGTACTTGTCGCCATTTTATGGCACGGCCTGCTGTAGTCTCAACTAAATTATTTTCAGCGTTTACTCTAAAAACATTGACCATACTGTTATTGTTAGTCAGTTGTTTATAATGAACGCTAATATTTTCAACAAAGATGTTATTACTTTTCTATTATTTTGAAAACACCATCGTAGTAAAAATAATGTACAACACACGTTTGTGAAGTGTTTTACAGAATCTCGGAAATTAAAACCTCACTATCGCACGGTTTTTAATCGTTTCCTCCCTTCTGTAAAAATCACTTACCAACCTCGCATTTTAATATACTACTATCTATTATTATTGTCCACCGCTATGGTATCGAGGTAGCGTGCTGCCTTGTCACGCAGCGGGCCCGGGTTCGATCCCCGGTCGGGGCAGTTTTTCTGGGTGAGGTTTTTATCGGGGGTTTTCCTCACATGTAAGACAAATGTCAGGAAAACTTTAAGGCCCAAACGGTCCCCGAAATCATATGGCCATCATCATCATCATCATCATCATCATCCTTCACCGGTGTGGAAAGCAACGGGAAGCTACAACACCTACAATTCCCTAGTAAAGCTGCAAGCATAGCATGAAATTGTAGTGAAGGACCTGCCTTCGGGCAGAAATACTATGGATGGATGGATCTACTATTATAACAATTACTGACGCTTTAGTTCATACTTACTAGGTAACAAAGTCTATACTTTTTATTCTAAGAAAACACAAAACACGCTATCAAAACATCAAATACTGGTTACAAAACGTAAAATACACTGAAATGATGATTTCGTCTAACTACATAACTAAACTTTTCTTGACTTTTCTGGAAGTATATTAATAGTTACATCTTGGACTTACTTACTCACTGGCACTATCGAACCCGTAGGTTCATGGCCGCGCGGACATAAGCTCTCCATACATCCCTATCCTGAGCTAATGCTTTCCAATCATTCCCTGTGTAATCTACTTCCCTCAAATCATAGTTAATGTTATTCTCCCACTTCATTCTTGGTCTACCAACTGGGCGTTTTCCCTCTGGCTCTCCTACAAGAAGTATTTCATTCCCCATACGTGCAACATGTCCTGCCCATCGCAGTATACGAGACTTAACTGTTCTTATTATATCTGACTTCCTCTAAAGACCATGTAGTTCATTGTTATGTAGTCTTCTCCATTCACCTGTTTGTTCATCTCTCTTTGGTCCAAACATTTTCCTAAGTACTTTATTCTCGAATACTTGTAATCTCCTTTCCTCCCTTAAAGTATGAGTCCATGTTTCGCACCCATATAATATAACTGGTAGAATAATAGTTTTATATATTTTCAGTTTAACGTTTTTTGAAAGGAGTTGGGAGATCAAGAGTCTCTGCAATGCATAATAGCACGCATTTCCAGAATTGAGCCTATGATTAATTTCTTTGTGCATCTCATTTCTATTTGTGATTATTGTTCCTAGGTATTTGAATTCAGCCACTTCCTCACAATTTCCCTCATTTGTCATTAGCTGTCCTTTTCCATTATTTAATGAATTTCTACGTGTGACCATATATTTAGTTTTATTGATAAATTTACACTGCTATTTTCTTGAAACAGGTTTTAAGTTTTAGTAGTATAAATTATCAGTCTACGCTACTGATAACCACACTGATAGTTTTATGGTCAAATCAGAAAATCTAGCATTTGAAGATCCTTGTTGATAGTATTATTTTTATATACACACATGAGGAATGCATGTGTATACATTTGCCCACCCTGTAGAATCTAGTTACATCACAGAAGCAATTTGTTTTTGAGAGCATGTCAACTGTAAATTCTGATATTTATTCCGGTGAAGGCGGAAGTATTCCTGTTGCTATGCAACCAGCAACGCTTTGATGTCGAATTGCGTTACGGCGCTCAAGAAGTGCTCCCTCACCCCACGCGCATGTTAACTGCGCATTTTATAACAGACTTGTGTGTGTGTGTGTGTGTGTGTGTGTGTGTGTGTGTGTGTATGTGTGTGTGTGTATGCCTCTAAATTGATTTTATTCTATTTTCAAACAGGGTGCATGGCCAAGAGAGGTTTAGAAATTGCTAACAAATTAACGAGATTAAATTAATTTACTAACTACAGGCATTTTCTGTGGAGATTATTTCATCTCGGCTCATTGCGTAAATAATATAGTTGTGAACTAAAATAAAATATAAATAAACAATCACATGGTCGAGTTAATCAAAAATATATTACGATACGAGGTTGGGAAGTGGTTTTTACAGAAACGAGGAAAATGTTTAAAAACCGAGCGATAGCGAGGTTTTTAATTTCCGATGTTACGACTAGATCACAGCGATAGACTAAAAAACTCCTTTACTTTACAAATACAATCATTTCGTTTTTGTACACCTTCAATGTTTAATGAATAACAGTTATGGGCTAAAAAAAGAGCATATTTTTGTCCCCTAATTTCGCTTATTTCAGTACATTTTTCATTCCCCTTTTTTAACATGAGTAATGCCACGAGAGATTTCCAATTTATCTAGAGGGTTTGGAAATCAAGAGTGGCATTTGTTAGGACTATTTAACGAATAAAATTAAGCAGTTTATTCACAAATCAGTATTTAAATATAGATTTTTTTAAAAATATTTATATATCTACGGTCTTACTAATAAAAATATCTAATACAGGCTTTCAGCAGTTGTTTAATTATACAATATATAAGCCTTATGTAGATCACGTATAATTTCCTCACTAATAAACGTTGTGCCGGAGCTATATAACAGAAGAACAGTTATACACAATACGTCACATATTCGTCATCACAATGACGTCAGAACAATATTACTCGCAGTTTGTAACAGAAATAAAACAACATCAACTAGTGATAATTGTGTAAGAAATTAATATGGATAAGAATTAATAGAGATTCCCTAATTGAGGAGGTACGGAAAAAATAAGTGTGTTTTAATTTATATACATTTCACATCTCGCTATATCAAATAAAACGTAGAATTGGTTTCACAGATAATGTGCTGCCATCTAACGTCAAGAATTTCGACCAATTCTTGGAAACTAATAAAAGCGTTCCCCATTACTTATGAATTATATGCAGTGTTTTAAGATGCGTTAGAAAACTTTGAAAATAGTAGGAAATGTTACCGACAACAAAATATCATTTCAAGCGAAAAAAAAAATCACCATAGTTTGGCCGGGAATCGAACCTACGACCTCACGCATCGTAGTCAGAAGCTCTAACCACAAGTCTACCAAGTATGCTCTTGCAATAATCGTACTTCTATGCTTAAATACATTTTTATATCGGTTAATATAAACGGCGATGTTCGAAAACAAATGAGAAATGTTTGGTTATGCTTCTTTTGTTCATCCACTGCAACTTGATCATATTATTTATTGCCTAATAGGATCGCAATATTGTAAGAATGCCCCCTAGTGGAGAAAAACTAAAACATCAAATTGTATATTATAACTATTTATTTGTAATAAAAGATAAGTTTGCAATATAGTTAGTATATAGCATTCAATTGTTTGTGTGTGAAACCAAGATAAAAGACAGTCAGAAGTCTTACTTCCCATTATATTATTCAACTGTTTGTATGTGAAACCAAGATAAAAGACAGCCAGAAGAATAATTTATAATTATACTACGTTGCAATCTTACCGTTTAGCACATAAAAGTCCTACCCCTAATTATAACCAACATTATAGGTTATTAATTATTTCTTAGGAAACAACTCCATAAAATTATTACGGTATTTAAAAACACAATTATTGAACACACAATTATCAAATGTGTAATTCGAAAGAATCTGTTCATTATTTGCTATATTCAACGTATTTGTCAGAGAGTCAGTCACTGCAAAATAATGTTCTGACCTGTTCAGAATATAAAAAACGGAAGAGTTTTTTCAATATGACTATTTAACTCATGCCACAAATGCTAGTCAATGACCAATCACGTTTCAATGAATGTTGTTTTACAACCAATGACAGACGTGTTTCACCTCACTCCTTATCGATTTCTCTTTATCAGCTCCTGCTTTTGTGATAAAAAAGCTCCTCCTTTTTAATGTTCTGAACAGGACAGAACATTATTTTTTTCCAACAAATACATTGAATATAGCAAATAATGAAAAGATTCCTTGATTTTACTGAGTTGTTTACTAAAAAAATAAATGAATAACACGTAATGTTGATTATGATATATAGTTTGATGTGTTTCATTATTTCTCCACTTGGGTGCACTCTTACAATATTGTGATCTTATTTGGCAATAAATAATATGATCAAGCAGCAGTGATTGAACATAACCTCACATTTCTGATTTGTTTTCAAACATCGCCGTTTACATTAAATATATAAATCGTTTAAAATAACTATAGTTAAACAATGATTTGTGAGTAAACAGCTTAATTTTATTCGTTAAATAGTCCTAAACAAATGCCACTCTTGATTTCCAAATTCTCTAGATAAATTCACTCCTCACTTCGTGAGTCGTGGATTTATCGATAATTTGGAAATCACTCGTGGCATTACTTATGATAAACAGAAGTATATAAATATCGAGGTGAAACACGATTGTGATTGGTTGTAAAACTAAATTCATTGAAACCTAATTGGTCATTGACTCCTATTTGGGGCACGAGTTAAATAGTCATGCAAATTGCACCTAAAATCCTAAGTTTACTTATAATTACAAAACAATATATTATGTTAAATGTATAGAATCATCTTGTTTGTAAACAATAAGCATATATTATGAAACAAAGTGTTCTAATACAATAGACATTAAACATTGCCAACATTCTATTTGCTATACTATAGGCTATGTTAAAACATATAGCAATACTAGCTAATACACGGCGTGCGCTGCTACGCCTAAATAAATGAAAATTAATGAGCTTTTATGTTTAGTTGAATAAGTAAAAAGAAAAAAAAATATAAAATTATATTTTTTAGATACCCTGTGCTGATTACCCGGCGTTGCCCGGGAATCTACTTATCCCGATCTTCTTGACATAAATGAGCTGAAATACGAAAATTAATAATGTGTTTTATGTTAAGTTAAATAAGTAAAAGGAAAAAAAAAATATATATCGTAATTATTTTTAGATACCCCTTGCTGTTTACCCGGCGTTGTCCGGGAATCTACTCATCCCGATATTCTTGGCAGAAATGAGCTGAAGGACGAAAATTAATACTTCTTATGATTAGTTGAATAAGTAGAATGAAAAATAATTATACATGTATATCGTAAATTTTAAGATTCCCCGTGCTGGTTACCCGGTGTTGCCGGGAATCTACTTATCTCGATCTTCTTGACATAAATGAGCTAAAAGACAAACTTCGTTATTGAGAGTTATCCGTAAAACAATACCCGCCATGTGCTGCTATGCTTGCACAGGAATCTACGTACTTGTCTCGATCTTCTTGGCATCCATGAAATATAAAAATGGTTATTATGAGTTATCCGTAAGAGGTAAACATATGATGTCGCGGACTTTTTTGTAGAGCTTTTTGATATATTCAATTCTGTGTACATTAATTTTGTGTATTTGTTATGTTTTAGGCAGCGTAAGCCATTTAAGCATCCAAAGAGCTACTTTTTTCACGTTTACACTACAAAAGGAGATTTTTAAGGGTGTAGGAGTTGAGTATCATAACTCTCTTATAGCCTATGTTCATCACGGGAATCTCCTGAACATTTTGCATAAAGCCCCATCACAATCGGATCAACGGTAGAGCAGCGCATGAAGTACAAACAAACAAACATTCATGTTTATATATTAGATGTCATAAAATCACCTATCTCAAAATCACGCTATAAAGTCTCGTAACACGTTAAAATATGAGCAGTGTATTGTAACGAAACAGATGATGAAAATATAGCATATTATCCTGTTAATTATTTTTAATTTCAAATAACCTCCAATGAATAAATTCGTAATTTTAAAGATCTCTTCATCCGATTGAGGGTATTTCCACTTTTTCAGCGGTTGCCCTTTTACCAGCCGGCTGCTGGCCCTTCACATCCACATGTGTCAATCACAGAGGTAGATGATCAACAGCCAGTGTAGGGGTGACATGTGGTTAGCATGTCGAGTCCCCCAGTCGTTATAGCTGGTTCCTCAACCTGGAGCCGCTACTTATTGTAGCTACCCAATTGCCTCACGATGCTGGGTGGGCACCGGTCCCGTACTGGCCGAAATACCATGAGAAAATTTCTTCCCCCATGGAGACTCGAACCAGCGCAAGTCCCGTAGCTCTGCGCCAAGGCTTCCTACCTTAACCGCTCGGCTACGGCGCGGGACCCTTCACATCCACATGTGTCAATCACAGAGGTAGATGATCAACAGCCAGTGTAGGGGTGACATGTGGTTAGCATGTCGAGTCCCCCAGTCGTTATAGCTGGTTCCTCAACCTGGAGCCACTACTTATTGTAGCTACCCAATTGCCTCACGATGCTGGGTGGGCACCGGTCCCATACTGGCCGAAATACCATGAGAAAATTTCTTCCCCCATGGAGACTCGAACCAGCGCAAGTCCCGTAGCTCTGCGCCAAGGCTTCCTACCTTAAACGCTCGGCTACGGCGGGGGACAAGATCTCTTCATAAGAAATTTAATCTCATTGAAATATAGGTTTAACAATATTCAGCGTATTTGATTATGATATAAAATATAAATTTATAAATATTTATTTATGTATTAAATTCTCCAATATTTGGAGCCCTATTTTACAAATGTATGTTAGGGCTGTTTGTTAAAATATAAAAGAAAATTGAAGATATACATTGTTACAAAATTAAAATGAAATAAAAACAATTGAACGAAACAAGAATTAATACAATTAAATATCAGAAAAAAGTTGTAAAAATATTAATTACACTCTGATGAAAATAACATTTACATTGGAGACTTATGAAGGGATTATCTCTTCCTTCAAGTTCTAAAAGGGTATCTTATTTTTGGTTTACAAGACCAATATTTTACTTAAATTATTAGAACCATTATTAATGTTATCATCATCATCATAGTACATTCACGAATTTAGGCCATTTGTTGACCTGTTTCGGCCTCAAGAGAAACACCATCCAGAAGTCTTTTGAGTGGACGTCCTGGTCTTCTTCTTCCTACAGGTTGATATCTTAACATTAGTTTGGGTATTCTGTGATCTTCCATTCGATGAACATGTTGTATCCATCTTGACTTATAATCAGAAATTTTGTTTTCTAAAGATTCCATGTGTAATTCTTCTAAGATGTCTTCATTTTTTTTTTGTGATCTAGTAGTGTGTATCCTGCAGTGCTCCGAAGGTATCTCATTTCAGCAGATCTAAGTCTCTGTATATCCTTCTGTTTCAACGTTCATACTTCGCTACCATACAAAAGAGTTGGAAGAACCAGTGTTCGTTTTTTATTAATGTTAATGTCTTTATATTTAAGTACTACCTTTTTTAAATGCTGTCTAACAACATTTCCTTTTTAAAATATAAATTATTGGATTACGCAATACTTGATTACTTTAATTAAATAAATATCCAGAAATGTATTTACAAGTAATAATTTCATTTAACAAAGAAAAGGAAAATGGAATAATAATAATAATAATAATAATAATAATAATAATAATAATAATAATCATCATCCGGTATCATGGCAGCTGCCGCCGTCTTCCGGAAACCAAACGCCATTCCTCTCTGTCCATCCATTTATCTTCCTACATTCCTCTGATATTCATAGCTGCTTGTACCCCTTCTATCCAAGTTTTCTTCGGTCTTCCTCTCTTCCTCCTTTCCATTGGAATCCATTCCATAACAATTTTTGGCATCTTTGCTCTGGCATTCTTTTGACATGACTGTAATCTTTTCTTTTCTATAATGTCTATGATGTCCGGCTCCTCTTGTACACCAATAATTTCCCTTATTTCTTTATTTTGTATTCTATCCATTCTAGATTTTCCAACTGATCTTCTTAAAACATCCATTTCTGTACTTAAAATTCTTTTCATTTCCCTGGTAGGAATTTGCCAGACTTCAGCACCATATGTTAAAATGCTCTGAATTATGGTTTGATATATTTGTAATTTTCTATTTTTTGTAATATTTTTGCTCCACCAAACAGAGTTTAAAGCATTTATTGCTTGTTTTATTTGTGCGATTCTATTTTTAATTTCCACTGTGTTATCGCCTGAATGGTATAATTTTGTTCCTAAAGAAGTGCATTCAATACTAGGTTTTAGTTCTTTCCATTGTTAAAATGTATATTTTCCATTTCTTCTCCTATGCACAGGTAATAATAATAATAATAATAATAATAATAATAATAATAATAATAATAATAATATAATTTTTAGGTTTAAACGGTAAATGCGAAATTGGCAGAGATGTGGGTGACAGAGGAGTAAATTTAATTAGCGGACACGTGTGGAATATGTAGGAGCCGCCGCTGGAGTGAGGAATAACATGGCACAGAGACACAGGTGGCTCACACCCGTGACCTACAGTACAGGGGGAAGTAGCACGTGGGGGGTGATTGAATGCACAAATCTGTTCTTCACATTCCAGACACGTACAGTACCTAGTATCACTGCACCACGCCCCATTCTTATAGAAATCCAACGTGTTCTTTCAATAACGTTTCTCTACAGGATGATTAAAAACTCGCTCACATCCTCAAAAAAACAAGATTTTTATAATGGTTCTATCATTAAAAACGATAATATTGCTGAAAAGAGACGTTATGTATGTATGTATATATATATATATATATATATATATATATATATACATATCCACCGCTGTGGTCTCGAGGTAGCATGGTGCCTTGTCACGCAGCGGACCCGGGTTCGATCCCCGGTCGGGGCAGTTTTTCTGGGTGAAGTTTTTATCGGGGTTTTTCCTCACCTGTAAGACAAATGTCACAAAAACTTTAAGGCCCAAACGGTCCCCGAAATCATATGGCCATCATCCTCATCCTCACCATCATCATCATCATCCCTCACCGGTGTGGAAAGCAACGGGAAGCTACCACACCTACAATTCCCTAGTAAAGCTGCAAGCATAACATGTAAATGCTATGATTGCAGTGAAGCCCTCGGGCAGAATTACTATGGATATATATATCCATCCATAGTAATTCTGTCCGAGGGCAGGTCCTTCACTGCAATCATAGCATTTCCATGCTATGCTTGCAGCTTTACTAGGGAATTGTAGGTGTGGTAGCTTCCCGTTGCTTTCCACACCGGTGAGGGATGATGATGATGATGATGATAATGATAAGGATGATGATGGCCATATGATTTCGGGGACGTTTGGGCCTTAAAACTTTCCTGACATTTGTCTTACAGGTGAGGAAAAACCGCAATAAAACCTCACCCAGAAAAACTGCCCCGACTGGGGATTGAACCCGGGCCCGCTACGTGACAAGGCAGCACGCTACCTCGAGACCATAGCAGTATATATATATTTATTTTTTGTTTACACATCTTGCTGTGCTTAAAGTTTTATTTTTCTTCTCCTCTCGTCTCTACCCATCCACTCCATGTCCTCCAGTCCTCCTGTTCTCATTCCATCGACGAGTTTCGAGGTCTTCCTTTCCTTCTTCTTCCAGGTGGACACCATTCCAATGTTTTCCTGGATAACCTTTCTTCTTGCATTCGTCGTACATGCCCGTACCAATTTAATTGTTTATGTCTTATATAATCTGCTATTGAATATCTAATATTCATTTTTTCTCGTATGCCATTATTTTCTATTTTTTCTACTTTTGAACGTCTTGCTGCTCTCCTCAAGAAATCCATTTCCATCAACATAAGGTTTTGTTGAATTTCCAAACCTCAGCTCCATATGTGACAGTACTTCTTACTATTGAATTATATACTTGTAACTTTTTTTCTTTTATATGTCTGTTCCATAAGACTCCATTCATAATTGCTGTTATTGCTCTAACTTTTTTTATTCTGTTCTTAATATCACTTTCTTGTTTATCCTCTTTATCTTATTTTACTCCCAGCCACTCAAATTCTTCACATCTTCTAATTTACCCCCTTCGATTTTATAATATTAAATCTTCCGGGAAATTCTCGTATAAGACTTGAAAGCATAATAATAGTCCCTTCGATTGGTTGCTGGTCAAAGGAAACATGGACACTAAAAAGACAACATGAAAGAATAACGGCTTGTGAAATGAGATTCATGCGCAGAACAGCGGGTTACACCGACACTAAAAAGACAACATGAAAGAATAACGGCTTGTGAAATGAGATTCATGCGCAGAACAGCGGGTTACACCAGATGGGATCGGAAATGGAACACCGATAACTTAAAATAATTGAAGACTACGCCAATTTTGGAATATATTAAACAGTACCAACTAAATTGAAAACATCATCTAGAAAGAATGAGTTCAAATCGGATCCCCAAAGCTGTTTATAATTATATACCAAGGGGACGAAGATCACTGGGCCGTCCTATGAAACGCCGGAGGGAAAATTTTCTATAGGATCGTAACAGACCTTGGCCTAATACTTGGAAGGAAGAAGAAGAATATTAAATCTTCGGATTCGGCTCCACATCCCATATAAATTGTTTTTTTTTCTAAATTTACTTTCAAACCCCAGTTATCTTATTAGTTCACAGGCATTACGTTCCTGAAAAATATAATTGACATATTTACATCGTAGGATATCATAAATTATTTAATAACCTATAATGTTGGTTATGAATAGTTTGATGTGCTTCATTTTTCTCCACTAGGGTGTATTCTTACAATATTGCGATCCATTGGCAATAAATAATGTGATCTTGTTGCAGTGATGAACAAATGAAACATAATAACCTTTTCGCATTTGTTTTCAATTATCGCCGTTTACATTAAATATATAAATAATTTAAAATAAATATATTTAAATAGTGATTTGTGAATAAAGAGCTTAATTTTATTCGATAAATTGTCCCAACAAATTCTCTACATAAATTCACTCTTGGCATTGCTTATGATTATTTACCTCATTGACCGATAAAATTGCCTCTTCCTCTCGGCGTGGCCAACAGAAATATTGTTCCTCATTTGATACTAGTAAAATTCATGGTGATTTTCCGTTGAGGTATTTGTTCACAGTAATATAATGTACGGTTAAAAACTATAGTATAGTTACCTTGTAGGGCCGTCTCAACTTAAGTTCTTTTAAAACTCTGTAGGCCTTTCGGGACTAGTCCCATCATCAGCAGAATGCATTAGGTCCGTTCTTGTTGACCCTTGTTGAAGCACTGTGTTCCTCTTTTTAAATTAAAATTCGTAATGAGATATATCTCCGCAAATTAACTTCTTTGACAAGGATATCGATTCAACAATGTACCATCGATGTGGTACAGCAAGATAAGCCAAAAGAAAACAACTTCAAAAATTTCCAAAAAAAGTTAGTTCTATTGCTTTAAAAAATTATTAAATGTTGTATAATGAATCTGCATTACTGTTAATAGTTATTTCTCATACAATAATCTGTTATTGATTTTTCCCAAGACCAAAGAGATTTAACAGTAAAATTATGCTATTTATAACTACACAGTCGGCTTAGAAATCGCCCAGAAGTAAGATCGGAATACATAACCTAACAATTGGTAAATATTAAACATTATAATTATTTTTAGCATCTGATTTTGTATTATTCGCTAAATAGTCACACCAAATCCAACGCGAGGTTGAGTTTTTCATTAGACAAAATCACTCGCGACTTTGTCGCTCATGATTTTTTCAGAAAAACACAACTTCTTGTTAGATTACAGTTGAAAATCTGTTTAGATAAATGTGAGAAACAGTGAATGTATTCACAAAATATTGCTATTTCGAGAGTTTCAATATTACAGATTTATAAAACAAAGACTGTTCAGCAACATACTACAACATTACATGGTCACCACAAAAATGTTGCCATTACTTATCGAAAGCCCTAGTGGTTTCAGTTTAATGATTTTGAGAGAAGTTGTAACGCGAAATACACAGATTTATTTTTTGAGTAAGACAAAATGATTGTAGAATGGATTGCAATGCAATAATGCGCGCACAAGTTTGTAATAATTAATCAGGCTAAGTGGTTAGCGCGGTGAGACAGTCCGTGAAATCTGCGAAGAAATGAAGCGGAGAAGTTTAATCAGCCAGTGCTAATTCATTGTCTCGAAGAAAACCGGAAATAACTAAGTGGGCAATCCATTAGCAAGATGGATGTAGAGACTGTCAGTCTATCTGACTTCTTCAATCCGTACAGTAACTTACACCAGATATATAGCAACCTCAGCCTTATACAGGATCTTACATTTTAAACGTAACTTCCAACTTTATCTACAAATACGCCCTTTTAATACTTTGCCATCTTATTTTATAGGCATGTAAATTATTTATCTTTTTTCCTCACAAACTCGTTTTTCATTACAGTGTAACCCTCTAAAGGGGACCCTGAAACGTCGGACTTCAATGCCGGCCGCAACATACGGAATCCAGCTAATATGGAATCACGTGACGGTGAAAAATCTTAAGAAACTGGAGAACGTTAAATCAAGGTTTCTCAAAAGAGCACTGTCAATTTCAAAATATACAAGAAATAGTTATGCCTATACAATAGCCCAGGAATCCTTCTTCATCGAGGATATTTGACACTGCTTCAGACTACCGGAAACGGAAGCATACAGAATCGTCATCGAGGAGAGACAGAACAAAGCCACCGAGATACCGACAGAAATTATGGAAACAGACGCAATGAAAATAGAAACCTGGAAGCAACCGAACTTCGAACTTCGACACCTGTACACACGTTTCGCAACCCATGGATTTCATGGGAATATATGGCTCAACAACATGTACCATGAACCGAAGGAGGACTGCGTCTGTAAATTATGCAACAATCCCTGTCCCAAATATCATCTAGCGAAGTGTAAAAACAGGACTATACCACTAAACACTGTAATTAAAGACTGGTAAAAAGCTAAATTAAATTTAATATACACATTGTGTTTAATAAAGTAAAAAAAAAATACTTTGCCATCAACATAAATTCCACCTATGTATGGACACATCATGCAGACTGTTAGGTAAATCCATTCATGCATACAGCCGTTGCTATTATTCAGTCATATGTATTTGCAGTTCTTAGAACCTTATATTCTAGCGAAGTAAATTAATAAATGACAAGACATAGATATTATCTCTTCTATTTAGTTGACAAAAGACCTTGGCTGTTAACAGGGGTAATTGGTCTCTAATGGCTTTAGAGGAGAACCGGTAGTTAAACAATAATATATCGCATGGACCTATCTGTGCTTAATCATATTCCATAAATGGACGATGTCATGCATCAACCGGCTAAGAACCATTTCTTTAAAAAATGAGATTTCGATGCCATCTGTTGCATTGGCTCATGAAGTAAGTGTACGCACACTTTTAGCGCCAAATCGTTAAACGTAGCTTTATTATTAAATAAAAACGTAAACGCCATTAGTCGTCTCAGAGATTCTATGTTTTGCAACAAACGGTTATGAAACCACATATTCATAAATGCTAATCTAAATTTTACATCTTGCACATAAGCGCCAAATGTTCCCGTTCTTAGAATGTTGATGCTTAACTGTCAAACAACGAAAACAACTTGCAATATCCAGTATAGTTAGTTTGGCGCTACAATAAATAGTGAAGTTTGACTTAAACTTTAAAATGGCGCATATCCGATTGATGCATAACGGATTCAAATTATGTTTACCAATAGAATATATGCGTAACTTTCTGACTCTCTATCTGATGATTCTGGCCAGGATTTTAGAAAAAAATATTGAATCATTTTATTGTCATGGGTCCTTCACAAGTATACAAAGTTTCAAGTCGAACCAATGATTTTAAGTGGGTGAAAATCATGTTAAAAAATTCCGTTACACAGATACAGGTCAAGCTAACGTAAAGCGTGTAAAAGTAGACTTTTGAGATAAAAACTGCCTGATTTTACGTAAACAAATATTGGAATCTACATCTGTAAAGATATTAACAATTAAGTTAGAAACAAAATTATTCCTTTTTGAAGAAATGACAAATGAGTGTCGCCACATAACAATAAAATTTGTGATTCATAGCAGGGACAGTAATTATAATGTTCGCTAGGCGGTGTGAGGGGGCAAATTACTCCATAGAACGAGGGTGCGACAAGGGTAGAGGTCAGGAAATCTCCCACTTGGATACAGGGAGCTTACAAATTGCAACATTTCTACTGGAATCACAGGAAATTACTCTTCTTTGTCACATTTCCCTATTTCTGGATAAGTAGATACAGAGTCTTCCAATCTCTGCATCAAATCACACAGATGTTTTCAGAGTTCAACTGAATTTTGGGATAGGAAACAACACTAAAAATACTAAGTTCAAAATCCTCGAGATCATTAATCCCTAACAGGTATGAGAGCATTTCTTTTATTTTTTTTAACATCCTTGAACTTTGGTAAAATCACCGTAGATGGTTTAGAAGTGAAAGCTGAGAATTTAGGAATCGCTTATCATAAATCGCTACTTACATGATTTCGAAGCCTTTGACTCAATATTCTTGTTTCAACTTCCCAAAGGTTCGGCGATCTCATGTAAATATATTTCGATCTCTTATAACTATACCAATTTATTTATATTTTGAGTATTCGTAGAGGAAGTCTGATATGAGATTTTTTATAGGCCATGTCACAAGATTTCACGATTTTTACAAACATAGAAAATAAACACTACAGATTCAAATGTAATTATATTGCTGGAACTTACCGGATGTTTAGTGAGTGACTGCCATGAGAATTCTAGGTCTGATATGTGAGCTGGGACAGGCACCACAAAGTTCATAGCGTAAGTGTTAACAACGCCTTCTCGCACATAGAACAGTTCCGCCTGGAGACCTGCAACCCAACAAACATTCACATATAACACATGAAACTGTATTTCTGTATACTCATAACTGGTAGTATAGTAGGACTTTATTAGACTAAAAGTAAGATACATAAAATGGTATTTAGAAACATGGGTCGCACGGGCAGTAATCCGTACTTCTGTTGACAGTCAGTTACAAGAAAGTAATGTTTGGAAATAATATAACGTAAAACAAAAAAGAAAATACAATAATATTACAATTAGATAATAATCTTCTTGTAAGCCCATGTTTCCCTTAACAGCGATTTAGGCGCTCTCTACCTACAGGGAATAATTTGAACCATACTAATTTAGTTACACTCGTTTTCATATAGATGCCATTTGAGAGGTCCGTGGTCAGCGTTGCACCTCATACTGACATCTAGGAAACCAATACAATAACATTATACATTAATTAAGTTATGTATAATAATTAACAATTAATGGTATTGCATTTTGATAACATCTCTATTCACGACTGAGTGTTGTTTTTTTTCGCGTTTTGTCCAGAAATTTACCCAGGTTTATCCAATTTTCTAGATTTACCATTAACTCGTAGAATGCCAATCTTTCACAATTGGAATTTAGACATCTTTCCGATAATAATTGACGTCTCCAATATTCTAAATCGTTACACTTTCCTAATATATGTATCTCGTCTTCAAAGCTCTCGCACATATTCGCATATCATGAACGTCGCTACTTTTTAGAAATGTCCATGACCCTAACCTGAACCAAGCAATCCCTCTCTTTAAATCCTAGGTTGAGGAAATACGATTCTTTTTCCCAAACTTGTTTTAGGTCTCTTTGTAAAACCAGTGATCATTTTCCCGTACATTCGGCGAAAATATATTGTTGGTTTATATCTAAGTACATCCTCCTTATTTTTCTCGAAACATTCGTGCGATTTTCAGTTTCCTTTTCCTATACCTAGCCCATCCCAATCTTTTGGAGTTCTCTCCTAACTTCGTCTGCCTAGAATATCACATTATGTTCCTAATTTGGTGATCGTAACAAATTGTTCTGAGTATTGTTTGTTCACCTTGGATTAGCCGCAACCAGTACTTGAGTACACGAATTTTGCAGTTTATGTCGTCCTGAAAGATCCAAATTCATATACAATTTCACAGTTAGAAACGGCCTTACTGTCCTATAATATATTTTAGAAAATGCGTACACACCTTATTTAGTATTTCCGTTCTTTGAAAACCCCAAATCTCACTACCATGGTGCATTACTGACCTCACCATCGCTCCATACATTTTTTCTAACGTGCTGACTGGAATATCATGCACTCGACCCAGAATACCGAAATACTGTTATGTTGTCCTCTCCCTTTAAATAATGCTATATCAATATTTTTCTTTCACTTCTGTTTATTTTCAAAGTCGTACCAATATATTTAACTAACGTATGTTAAAATATGTGTGTGTGTGTGTGATATAGAATAGAAAATATAAGGTAGAATAGAGATAACAAAACAAAATAAAGAATAGAATGATGAGTGAAAAAGAGAGAGATGAATAGAAATTCATACAAAATATATGACTAGAGGAATATATCTAACTCAATGGCACTTTCGAACCCGTATGTTAATGGCCACGCGGACATAAGTATTCCACATACAGCCGCCATATCCTGAGCTAATGTTTTCCAATCATCACCTGCATAATCTACTTCCCTCAAATAATTGTTAAATGTTATTCTCCCATGTCATTCTTGGCTTACCTACTAGACACTTTCCCTCTGGTTATCCTATAAGGGGTTTTCAAGGGATATATATATATATATATATATATATATATATATATATATATATGGCATGATCAGAAAAATAAATGTCTAAACAGGATTTGAACCAGGACCTCTGGGTTGGTACCCCAGCGTGCTATCCATTACACCACCAGGCAAATCCAATTAAAACAGTTATCTTTCTTTTATATATATATTATATATATATTTCTCTCCATTATTACAAGATGTCGCGAGAACTCGGTCTTCACTGCCACATAGTAGCTGAGTATAACAAGTAAGAAAATTGAAGAGAATATTTTTACTTTATAGCAGTAACGCTTTATCGATGTTATAATTAATTTTTTTATATTGAGCAATGCAAGCTTAATATGACATAAGAAAAATAAATGTCTGAACGGGACCTCTGGGTTGGCACCCCAGCGTGCTATCCATTACACCACCAGGCAAATCCAATTCAAATACATTTCTTTTATATATATATATATTATATATATATATATATATATATATATATAATATTCTCGATTATTGGTTCTCGTGACATCTAGTAATAATGGAGAATATGTATATAAGAAAGATAAGTGTTTTAATTGGATTTGCCTGATGGTGTAATGGATAGCACGCTGGGGTACCAACTTAGAGGTCCGGGCTCAAATCCCGCTCAAGCATTTATTTTTCTTATGTAATTTTAAGCTTGCATTGCTCAATGTCAAAAATTTAATTATAACATATATATATATATATATATATATATATATATATAGAGAGAGAGAGAGAGAGAGAGAGAGAGAGAGAGAGAGGGGGGGCAAAGGTGAAGTAACTGGAGATTTTAAGGAGTCTATGAATCGAAAATGTGTATTGAAGAGAACTAAGCCAAAGTGCAAAATTAATTTATGTGCAAATATTGATGTATCAAAAGGCAATAAGAAACCGATGTCTACAACTAATCAGAAAGGTATTTTGAAGTTGAAAGTAAAATCTGGCAGAAAATCAAAATTGGATAAAATTCTAGACATTTTGAAAACAAGTAGAAAATCTAGTTTGAAAATGTATTATAAACCGAGTTTCAAAATTAACTTTAAAATCAACTCAAAAGAGATAAGAAATCTGTACAAAATAAATTGCAAAGTAAATTTACGGGATTTGTTTTAAATTTCAAGTAAAATGAAAGCATATTAAAATATAGTTTTATTTTGTTCATTTCATGAATTCATTGGAATACATAATCGAAACATTTGATACAATTTGTAACCGAATGTAAGGCTTTCTGAAAAATGAACTGTATAAATATTTATTGGACATCACTTCAGAATGATGAAAAGTAAAGATCTGAATTTTACATAGTACGTAACGTAATGTAAAAAAATATATTTTAATCTCTGTATATTTTGATAATTTGCGTAATAAACACAATATTTTACCTTTTTATATTTTCATTATTTTAAGCTAAAATCGACTATGTAATATATATATATATATATATATATATATATATATATCTCACAGAAATATGGGCTGCAATTTTACTATAAACACAAAAACTGAAAGAGACGTAAATGTGAAACTGTCAAGATTTCAAATGATATGCGGAACTATACATAAAACATTAAAGAACAAAACAAGAAGAGATACTAGATTGAAGTTTTATAAAACATTGGCAGTTCCTGCATTACTTTATGGGAGTGAAACTTGGGTAATGACCAAAAAAATTACAAAGTAGAATACAATGTGTAGAAATGAACTTGCTTAGAAGAACAAAAGGCTGCACAAGAATGGGTCGGTTAAAGAATGAAGATATAAGAACAAAGTTAAATATATATCCATTAAATGATAAAATCAAAAGATATAGAGAAACAAAAGCAGCATTTTACTACAAGCCAAGATGTTCAAGGAATGTAGGAAGGCCAGTGAAAAGAGGGACAGAACAACTGTGAGGCGGAACAGTCATTGTGCCTAGTCCGTGAAGTGAAGAAGAAGAAGATCATAGAAATATATGTTCCTTTCAACATGATTTGTGGAAAATGTGAAAATTAGGCCAATGTGTATCACCCGTATAAAATAAATTAATGCATGTAATTTTTTTTCGACGAAACTGATAATTTACAACGCAAAACCATGATGTTTTGATTATATTTACTCCAAAGAATTAGTAGATCTAAATTATTTCCACCACTTTATTTAAGTAAAATATTCTAATGTAAAACATTAAAAAAATATCTCTGAAAATCTGTCAGTATATTTCGTTTCTGCAGTAGCCTATAACTAACTAATTACCTCACTGGCACTGCCGAACCCATAGGTTCATGGCCGCACAGACATACGTTCCACACATCACTATACTGAGCTAAAGTTTTCCAATTATCCCCTTGTATAATCTATTTCCCTCAAATCATGGTCTATGTTATTCTCCCAACTCATTCTTGGTCTACCAACTAGACGTTTTCCCTCTGGATTTTCTACAAGAAGCTTCAAAATATGTCTTTCATTTCCAATTCGTTTCACATGTCCTGTCCTTCGCAGTCTACGAGACTTAACTCTTCTTATTATATCTGATTTCCTATAAAGATCATGTAGCTCACCATTATGCAGTCTTCTCCATTCCCCAGTCAGTTCACCTCTCTTTGTTCTAAAAAATTCCTAACAACTTTATTCTCAAATTCTCATAATATTTTTTCCTCTTTTAAAGCAAGAGGCCATGTTCGTAATTCATATAATGTAACTAGGAGAAGAACGGTTTTATATATTTTCAGTTTAACGTTATTTGGGGGAAGTTGGGACAGCAAGAGTTCCTGTAATGTTTAACAGCACGTATTTCCAGAAATGAGCCTATGTTTAATTTCTTTGTTTACATCATCCCTATTTGTGATTACACAGAGCCACAAAAAAAGAAACTTTTTTTTTTGTCTCAGAAAGAAAAATATGTGATTCTGATAGTATTTTTCTCCTGAATTCAAATATGATGTCGGTTTTTCTCCATCACGCAAGGTTTTCGAGAGACGCAAACATTTTAATATTTTCTACATTCGTAACTACACAATATTCGAACATTCGGACTCACCTGGAAAGAAATCTATATTTCACCTGCGGAGCATCCTTCTTGATGGTCCAAGAATAATCGGCCAGCATATTAGGATTCCATTTGCCTTGATCTCTCTTTTCCATAGCTGAAATCTCCTGATGAATGTGTTCTCCTGCTCAAGATTATGTTCCGGGAAGAAATCTAGGTTTATTAAAAAAAATATTATTTGAATCCATTAATTGAAATTGAAATAAAAAAAAATGTGGGTGATGGAGAAATTCCGAATACATATTTGAAAACATGATAAAAAACTGCATTAACTACAATTACTGGTACTCATGAGACAAAAATCATGTTGACCAGTGTTATTGTTCCTAGGTATTTGAATTCAGCCACTTCTTCAAAACGTTTCTTGCAATATACTGAACGATACAGATTTTTCTAATCTTCGAAAAGATTATTTTATTAAAAATGAGAAGGATGTTAGGAACGGAACAGCAATGTTGAATTTCCTGTGTTTGAACACAGGGAGGCGGCATTAAATTTCCGGGCTCCATCGTTATGTTGTGTTTTACCGGATGAATGACTACATCGCAAATTAACAAGAAATCCCTAAGAGTTCAAAAAGAAACTTTCCCTCGGCTCTAAGCTTCCCCCTTGTTTTCCCAACAACTGCCTATAAATGCAGCAGAGAGGGAGAAATCGCCAAACAATCTCTAGGCTTCCTGCAAACGATGCCACTAGCAACTTCTTTATCGCTGCTCCCATTTTTCTACCTCTTTGCACTTTCCTCTAAGATAACGTTTCATTTCTTTTTTCTCTGCGGTTTCTTCAAATCAAGTTTTCCAATTCAGCCTTTTATTTGCGTTTTATTGTGATGATTTTTGAGAGAATGAGAGAGGCGAAGGGGGGAAAAAAACTAGTGAGCGAGAAATATAGCGAAAGAGGGTGCAAGGCGAGAGCGAATGAGAGACAACATGAAGGGGAAAGAAGATAGAGATAAAAATAGTCATCTATTTCTTATAGGTCCCTTTCAAGAAAAGTTCAATTATATATTATGAATATTTACTCACAAAACACTTGAACTGGAATATGTTTAAAAAAAATTAAAAACATTCGTTCTACGAAAACTAATTATGTATCAGCTTTATAAACTAATTTTATATCAGCTATGTTGAGTCCATTTTTATACTTTCCATTCATGTCAGGATCTGTCAATTCCGATTGAGGGTATTTCCACTTTTCAGCGGTTGCCCTTTTACCAGCCGGCTGCTGGCCCTTCACATCCACATGTGTCAATCACAGAGGTAGATGATCAACAGCCAGTGTAGGGGTGACATGTGGTTAGCATGTCGAGTCCCCCAGCCGTTATAGCTGGTTCCTCAACCTGGAGCCGCTACTTATTGTAGCTACCCAATTGCCTCACGATGCTGGGTGGGCACCGGTCCCATACTGGCCGAAATACCATGAGAAAATTTCTTCCCCCATGGAGACTCGAACCAGCGCAAGTCCCGTAGCTCTGCGCCAAGGCTTCCTACCTTAACCGCTCGGCTACGGCGCGGGACATCTGTCAATTAAAAAAAAAAATCTGTTAATTACTATCATTATTTATAACCAAATGAACTGATATCCAAGTTCAACACAATAATAATATTAATTGCTTAATTATATACAGCATTTTATATATACTTATAAATATTCATTTAAGAAGCTTTACTTACTTTATTCCATGTTTTGTTAGTTTTAGCTAATATTAGACCATATCCGCATTGTCTATTGTTTAGTATGTATTTTAATAATATTTTAAAATTGTATTAAGTATGTGATTTTGCATGATTTTATTATTCACTGGTTGAGTGGAAGATAAGGCCTTATGGCCTTAACCCTTGCAGCTTAAATAAAGTATTAATAATATTAATATTAATAATAATAATAATAATAATAATATTATTATTATTATTAATTATTATTATTATTATTATTATTATTATTATTATTCGGCCATATGGTAAACGGGATACTGCTGTTTTAAAGAAATTACTCAAGAAACCCCAATAAAGCTTCAAAATAATAAGAAACCTTACAAATCATCCCGCTAAACTCCCCTATCTTATATGTCGGACGAAGCATCGTCTTTTTTGACAATTTTGAAAATATCAAAACGCCAAAAACCACCGCTGTGCCTTGTCACGCAGCGGGCCCGGGTTCGATCCCCGGTCGGGACAGTTTTTCTGGGTGAGGTTTTTATCGGGGTTTTTCCTCACCTGTAAGACAAATGTAAGGAAAACTTTAAGGCCCAAACGGTCCCCGAAATCATATGGCCATCGCAATCATCATCATTCATATTCATCTTAGGTTAAGCTTAGGATTAGGGACTCTCCTGGCGCACCATTATCATCATCATCACCCATCATATCATCGGGGCAACGTAACCCCGCCTTCCAGGCGCCTCAACCTCAGAAGTGGGTTACAAGTACGCAATGCCAGGAGAGAAACCAGGAATGTCGAAAGACAAACCTGGGACATATATATATAATATATATATATATATATATATATATACATATGTCCACCGCTGTGGTCTCGAGGTAGCGTGCTGCCTTGTCACGCAGCGGGCCCGGGTTCGATCCCCGGTCGGGGCAGTTTTTCTGGGTGAGGCTTTTATCGGGGTTTTTCCTCACCTGTAAGACAAATGTCAGGAAAACTTTAAGGCCCAAACGGTCCCCGAAATCATATGGCCATCATCATCATCCTTATCATTATCATCATCACCATCATCATCCTTCACCGGTGTGGAAAGCAACGGGAAGCTACCACACCTACAAAATTCCCTAGTAAAGCTGCAAGCATAGCATGAAAATGCTATGGTTGCAGTGAAAGACCTGCCTTCGGGCAGAATTACTATGGATGGATATATATATTATATATATATATATTAACATAAGACTAGGTGCCAAAAAGAGAGGTTATAATATTTATCCACCCTATAGTGGTATCAGAGAGGCAAATTTGTTATGCTACCCTTCCCAAAACCATATTAGTGATAGATAATTCGACACAAATAGAATATATTTTTTTTAGTTTTTAGTCCAGCCTCTTTGAAAGATATTTTGGGTATTACAATTCCATAAGCAGATGGAAGAGGATTTTCCAACGACTGATATTGTTCTAAATTCTTAATAACGAGAAAGTTATGATTCACTTCAAGTCAATAGAATATTTCAGAAGAAATATATATTTTTTTCTCGCGCACAACTTATGTTTTAGAAAATCCCTTGTCAAATTTAAAAATTATCTTTAAAACATTCTCCGAACATCCCCATAGCTCTAATTTATTAACAAACTATCTAATGCCCGGCGTGCGCTGCTACGCCTTAATAAATTAAATATTCATGGTTAATTAATTATATGGTATACATTGATACAAACTAAACAAGGCGGTTGCTAGAGTAAATTTTTAATTTCGAATTTCAGGTAAAACCCCACTTCTAATGGTTGGATTTCACTGATTTTTTGGAAAATACAAACCTCGGTTTACTTTAATACGATATTCTGAGTTTTGTTGTGAAACATGGAAAATTGCGATTGCTAGAGCGATTTTTAAAATTTCGTTTCAGGTGAACTCCTACACCTAATGATTTTAGAACGTAATAGATAACGGCTAAATACTTGCCGCATCTGTAATCCTGTACATACGAAGATCGGTTGAACGGTTTAGAAGTCTATAAAGGACAAACATACATATATTCTATTATATGATATAATAAAAAAAAACAATAGAAAAACATCCATCCATAGAAATTCTGCCCGAAGGCAGGTCCTTCACTGCAATCATAGCATTTTCATGCTATGCTTGCAGCTTTACTAGGGAATTGTGTAGGTGTGGTAGCTTCCCGTTGCTTTCCACACCGGAGAAGGATGATAATGATAAGGATGATGATGATGGCCATATTATTTCGGGGACCGTTTGGGCCTTAAAGTTTTCCTGACATTTGTCTTACAGGTGAGGAAAAACCCCGATAAAAGCCTCACCCAGAAAAACTGCCCCGACCGGGGATCGAACCCGGGCCCGCTGCGTGACAAGGCAGCACGCTACCTCGAGACCACAGCGGTGGATTAGAAAAACCAATGAGTAGAAATTACTTACATTTGCAACAAATTACATAGTAATGTTCAATAATACTTAGAGTTTTATATGATTTCGTTTACTTTGCGGTCCGGAATATATAAATAACTGGCAGAATGAATTATAGTTTCGCCAATTTAAGGTTAGGCTAATATGTACGTATGTTTGCAACAAGACTTAATGGAATAACACTGTGATAGTTTTGTTAGAATTGACACTTACTATCAGCAAGTCCCAAATAGTAAAATTGACATTACTTCAATAACTGAAAAAATTATGGATTCCTGTTTAAATGGACTATATAAACATAATAATATCCAGGAAGACACATATGAAATAATACAAAATACTAAGAAATGTTATTTTTCAATAAATAAAGTATTTAAATTCAAAATACCCGGCACGCGAAACAAAAACCAGATTGTATAAAACCCTAGCTAATACCCGGCGTGCGCTGCTGCGCCGAAAAAAACTAAATTAATGTGTTCTTATGTTTACTTGAATAAGTGGAAGAAAAAAAAATATTATAAATTTTTATGGTATTTGTTTTTAGATAACCCGTGAAAAAATTATGGATTCCTGTTTAAATGGACTATATAAACATAATAATATCCAGGAAGACATATATGAAATAATACAAAATACTAAGAAATGTTATTTTTCAATAAATAAAGTATTTAAATTCAAAATACCCGGCACGCGAAACAAAAACCAGATTGTATAAAACCCTAGCTAATACCCGGCGTGCGCTGCTGCGCCGAAAAAACTAAATTAATATGTTCTTATGTTTATTTGAATAAGTGGAAGAAAAAAAATTATTATAAATTTTTATCGTATTTATTTTTAGATAACCCGTGCTGATTAACTGGCGATGCACGGGAATCTACTTATCCCCTATCTTCTTGCCATAAATGAGGTGAAAGACGAAAATTAATATGTTTTTATGTTTAGTTGAATAAGTGGAAGGAAACATTTATTACGTAATTATTTTTAGACACCCCGAACAGATTACCCGGCGTTACCGGGAATCTACTCATCCCGATCTCATTAGCATAAATGAGCTGAACGACGAAAATTAAAGTGTTTTTAATGTTTAGTTGACATTAGGTCCCGAGTCCGAAGATTTTCAGGCTCGTAAAAGATCCTTAAGTCTAAATGAAAAGGCCTCTAAGCAACATTTACCGCATTTTCCCGTCCTAGTACTACCTTGGTTTCCTAGATGTCAGTATGAGGCGGAACGCTGACCACGGACCACACAAATGGCATCTATACGAAAACAAGTGTAACTAAATTAATATGTTTTTATTATTGATTTCGTACATCTCAATGATGGATAAATCATATTTGAAGAGAAAAATTATACGCTCAGACCGGGACTTGAACCCGGGACCCTTGGTTCTCTAGACCAAGTGCTCTACCAACTGAGCTACCTGAGCAAGTACCGATCTAAACGCAAATCTTTCTCTATATACATTGTAATTCCCATCCACCAAATGCTGTGAAGCCATGCTTCTATCTTGCAAATGGCGGCTCCTTTATTAAGAAGACATATTTGGGAATTATACATTACAGCCAGTACAGCTTTTATTATTGATTTCGTACATCTCAATGATGGATAAATCATTGCATGGCTTCACAGCATTTGGTGGATGGGAATTACAATGTCTATAGAGAAATATTTGCGTTTAGATCGGTACTTGCTCAGGTAGCTCAGTTGGTAGAGCACTTGATCTAGAGAACCAAGGGTCCCGGGTTCAAGTCCCGGTCTGAGCGTATAATTTTTCTCTTCAAATATGATTTATCCATCATTGAGATGTACGAAATCAATAATAAAAACTTGGAAAAAGCCGTACTGGCTGTAATGTATAATTCCCAAATATGTCTATAAAAGGAGCCGCCATTTGCAAGATAGAAGCATGGCTTCACAGCATTTGGTGGATGGGAATTACAATGTATATAGAGAAAGATTTGCGTTTAGATCGGTACTTGCTCAGGTAGCTCAGTTGGTAGAGCACTTGGTCTAGAGAACCAAGGGTCCCGGGTTCAAGTCCCGGTCTGAGCGTATAATTTTTCTCTTCAAATAAATTAATATGGTTCGAATTCTTCCCTGTAGGGGGAGAGCACCTAAATCTCTATTAAGGGAAACATGGGCTTACAAGATACAAGAAGATAAAAAATACAAAAGAAAAAATGTTTAATTTCACGTATTTTTTGTGAAAATGAGGCCATTTTCGCGATCATTATAATGTAATGCACCAATAAATTTCTGTAAAAGAATGAGATAAACATAGATTTGTAACTCGAAATGTATCAGATATTTTTGTATGTAAGTTACGCAGACACCACAGGATTCTACACAATAAAATCTGAGCATTTATATTACTATACTTCCTACTTCCACTCTGTGTAGGCTACAAGTCTTAATGCTAACAAGACACGATTACAAGGCAAGTAATTTTTTTTACTTGCTATAAAGTTAATATGGCACCGGGAAGGTGTCATTGCGGATCCTCGTCTCATGTTCCACCTTGTTTCAACGCAAATAATTCCACTCCAGCAGATCAAACAGTTGAAAGCAGCAAGTCGACACTACCAACCGTATTGTATTTCCAAACAAGCGCAAACATCAGGGTTGTACAAATCTTTTTGATACAGGTAAGTAAGCCTAATAGTTAAGAGAATATCTATGATATGACTATTATTCTAACCTTGAAATCTTCTGTGTATGGAAGACCTTGTTGTAAGCTTACCGTTCGTTATAGGCCTAAATTAAACGTAAGATCTTGTAAACATTTCGGTGTTAGTGAAATAATTTTTACATTATATTCTACTAGCTAATACCCGGCGTGCGCTGTTACGCCTAAATAGATGAAATGCGCTTTCATGTTCAGTTGAATAACTAAAAAGAAAAATAATTATATATTTATATGGTAATTATTTTTAGATATCCCGTGCTGATGACGTTGACCTGGAATCCATTTATTCCGATCTTCTTGGCATCAATGAGCTGAAAGACAATAATGGTTATTGTAAATTATCCGCAAAGGTATTCATAATTTTATGCTGTCATGAACCTTTTTGTAATTTTTTTTATATTTATTTCTGTGTATATTAATTTGGTGCATTTCTTATGGTTTAAGCAGCGTAAACCATTTAAGCGTCCAAAAAGTGACTTCTACCGATGCACTTTTTTATCTCCGGCCCTGTAGTATGATACAGTAATATTCTATATATGATAATTGTGATAAAAATATGGTGGGATAAGCATATTTGGAAAGACACAAACAAATATATTGATAAAACATTAATGGAATCTGTTGCAATGTATGGATGTGAGGTATGGACAATCAATAAGTACTACAGGAATATACTAATAGCTCTAGAAATGGATTCTTTACGCAGAAGTGCCAGAAAGTCTAAATTAGAACATGTCACAAACAAGGAAATTAGAAACATAATGGAAGCAGAAGAAAGCATATTTGAAAGAATTGAGGAGAAGGAATTAAAGTGGTTAGGACATGTTTTAAGAACTGAAGATAGGCGATGGCCGAAACAGCTACATGAATGACATCCGAACAGAAAGAAGAAAAGAGGAAGACCAAAGTTAACATGGAAGGAAAACATGAAGACAGTAATGCAAGCAAGAGGGCTAAGCATCGAAGATGTCCAAGATCGTAGGCTTTGGAGGTTTGGCACGGGAAGACGGCAGCAGCTGTAAAAACCCGAAGATAGAGTCAAAATGAAGGTAAAACCCCATTCAAATCGGTCAAGTAGTTTTCGAGTCCATAAAGGACTAACAGACGTTCACTTTTACATATAAAGATATTTTAGGCATATAACTTGGTAGATTTTCAAAGTAGGTGTCCAAATTCCTAAAATTTATATCTGGGCTAAATGGTCGTTGTCTGGTTTTAATAATACTTAACGTTTCGTCTACTGCATGATTAAATTAGTATATAAGGAATTAATTTATATTTTATTTGGTAAATTATTTTTAGGAATTAGGCAAAGATTTATTCGCCTGTTTATCAAAAACATCGCTTTATGGTGTATGAAGTATTGCCTGCGGCGTCCTCAGAAGACTGCGCTTGCCCTCTGTGAACTACACAGTATGTAGCCATCAGCTGATGAGTTCGCAAAGGGCTAAACATAGATTCTTAATGTTGTCTATTGCAGCAATGGACGCAATGTTGAATTTTATTAACATTAGACCACGGCCACTTATCCCGAAAAACGATTTTAAGAATTACATATCATATGCACAGACAACGTATTCACTTTAAAAGAAATAATAGAGAAGCGAAGAGAATTCAACTTAGAGACGCACATCCTCTTTATAGATTATAAGAAGGCCTTTGATAAAGTGTCTAGACCAAAATTATGGAACATATTAAGTGAAAAGGAATTCCACTACACTTGATAGCAGTAATAACAGAGGACGCACTACAAAGAATGATATATAACCTAAATGAAATATCAAAAATATAACATGGAAATATCCTCACAAAAATAAAAAAACAATGCCTTCAAGGGCGCTCATCCAGTTCGGACAAAGATAATATTCGAAAATGAACCAATAGAACAAGTGGTAAGATATAACTTCCTGGGTTGCGTAATTTCATACACAGAGGAAACAGATATAAGTAACGAACTAAGTAAGTTTAATTATATAACAGGAACACTAGAAGAACCTTGAAAAATAAAGCCAAGAAAGACTCTATAATAAAATTATACAGGCAATGGCAGTGCCTATTATTACTTATGGATCCGAAACATGGACAGTGACAACAACAATCTGCCAGAATACAAGCTGCTGAAATGAAATTCCTCAGACCAATAGCAGGATATCAAAGAACAGACAAAAACATAACACAGAAATAAGACAACTAAAAGTAGAGGAATTAAACACAACAATAGAGAAATACAGAACAAACTGGAAAGAACACTTGGCAAGGATGACTGAGAATAGAATACCGAAAGCAGCATACAGCTATTCACCACGAGGAAGAAGAAGTTTGAGAAGACAAAAAAAAAAAAAAAAAAAATGAAAGAGCAGCAATTTGGAGCCGGAACAGGCTAGTAAATAAGTCTAAACCGCGAAGAAGAAGAAGAAGAAGAAGATGGACATGTTTTACATAGAAGACTTTGACCAACTATTGATATTGGATTCCTTTGACCTCCAATAGGAATTTTGCTATTTAACCCATTACAAATTTTTTATACAATCTGGATAAGAACTGTACCGACAATGTACCTTCATCTAATGCTTCAACAGACGTTCATCATCGTTCTAACAAGGGAACTGTCCACCATTGCATGTCGAATCCTACCTTGAAATTTCTCCCAGAGAAGCGTTGTGATGTACTAAGGTCGTACCCAAAAAAATATCTGCCATTTTTAACTGAAAGTCATTAAAATCCGGCCCCAAACATCTTATTTAAACTACAAGGAAGTAATACAACTCCTGACTGGTTGTATTGGATAACCCTCACTATCTGCCGTCCGCATTGCACCCGTCTCAATTACCTCCGCTCTAAGGCTCGAATCTATGAACGCATTAGATCGTAAAAGTCATTCTCTGCTGAGAAAGTTGCATCCAAATACGTTTTTGCGTACTCAAAAATCTGTTCATGCTATAATAATTGTTGAAATTCCTAAGTTACCTGGCGAGGTGACTTAGGAGAGAAATGAATCGTGAGAAACCCGATGGGAACCGATTGTAACCGATGTAGTTTGAAACCCTGCCTCGTACCTTGGTGCTTTATCCAACATGTCGGACCTTGAATACTTCGATCATGTTTTCGGTATACGCGGAGAAGAGGAATTTGATAGAGTCTACCAAAGAATTCAACTGGAAGAACAGGAGAATCGGCGTAATATTGCGCGACGCAGACGTCGTCGTATACGGTATTATTTGCGGGACGCAAGTGTAAATGCGTGCCTCTAACAGACGAAAATAACGAAAGTGGTTTTATCGCTGAGAATTCTGGGTAATTTCTAGCCAATATTACGAAAACGACGACTTTCATCCATGATCAGTTAGTGGGTAGCTAATTCGATCTTTGCACTTGCTCACGGAAAGTTAGCTCACCAGTGACTGGAAGTAATTTGAGTAGAGACTAATGTATTAGTTATTTTAGGGGGTTCTATATTAAGATGACTAATTTTCCCTACACCTTCATTTATTTCTTTACCTCTATACTTAAAATTGTTAGTAATTTTTGTTAGAGTCATTGGGGGTTGAATTGGGTCCCTAAGTCATGCAGGGAGTCAACTCGCTACGCATAGTGGTTTGCCATTGCTGGATTCTGGCTTCGGTTTCTGTGTCTAGCAGTTAAAAATACTTTTTTTTCGGACACGGCCTTGCTACATCACAACGCTTCTTGGGGAGAAATTTCAAGTTAGGTTGACAGTTCCCTTGTAAATTTCTTGGGTATTGTAAAGTGTTGTTGTGTCTTGATGTACCGACATTTCCTCATTTCTCTTGACTGAAGTGTCTTAAGATACACATTGACACGGTGAAACATCCAACAAACTTAAATCACATAACGGACCGCCGTCATGAAGTCCAAGATCAAGGGTTGGGTTTACGCTCTCTGAGAGCGCCGGTGCAGTCACACAAACAGTTGCCGCACTGACAACAGATAAGAGAAAATACAAGTCAGTTCAGTGATGTATCTTTAAAAATGCATATCTTGTAGTAGAAATGTCCATCGCGGTGGTCTCGAGGTGCCTTGTCACGCAGCGGGCCCGGGTTCGATCCCCGGTCGGGGCAGTTTTTCTGGGTGAGGTCTTTATCGGGGTTTTTTCGTCAACTGTAAGACAAATGTCAGGAAAACTTTAAGGCCCAAACGGTCCTCGAAATCATATGGTCATCATCATCATCATCATCATGATCCTTATCATTATCATCATCATCATCCTTCACCGGTGTGGAAAGGAACGGGAAGCTACCACACCTACAACTCCCTAGTACAATTCCCCCCTTAAAGTAAGTATTATTATTATTATTATTATTATTATTATTATTATTATTATTATTATTATTATTACTATTGTTATTGCTATGAACATTAATATTTTCACCACCTGGATCGTAGTAAGGGATTCACAATCTCATATCCTATCGAGAAACGATTGCAGGTAGCCGAAGGGAAAGTACTGATTTCTTTGTGAGTATTTTTAGACTAAGATGCATGTAACACATTCAAATTGAATACATTAAACATTTAAATGTAGAGATTTTAATGGTGTGTTAATTTCATTTTCAACTGCAGGATATTAGGTTACGGAGCCTGGATGACCCATTTAAGGGCCGAGTTTAAATCAGATAACCATTTTCCCCCCAAGAGCAAGAGAGAAAGGGTAATAAAATGTCCCATTTTTACGTAAACACACGTGGAAGATTTTTATTGAAGATAAGGTAAATGGAAGCGATGTTTACCCTCCAATATCAAAACAATGGAAGAGAATGGAGCAATCGATTTCGCATGTCTGTTAATGGCCGTGTTTTTCGGCAAAATAGCCCAATATTGTATCGGAAAATGTTGTACCATTTCACCTAAAATACCCGACAATCGCTCCCTCTGTGACTGCCCTTCCATTCGTGTAAGGGAACCGCTCGAAATTGCACAATAAATGATTGCGTATTCAAGCTAATATCCATAAATCGAACATTATTACTTTCAAGTTATGCAGCATCAATTCTGGATGTTTAGTGGTCTCTGGATACGAGAATTCCGGGTTCAAACACGGTTGGGGACGATTAATTTAATAATGTCATAAAATTATGAGCATATATACCTTTGTACGAGAAATAAATCCGTGAATTCTATGTTGCATATTGAAGGCTCGAAAAATAACCTGAAGCCTAATATTAAGAGGGCTAACTAACTCACTGGCACTATCGAACCAGTAGGTTCATGGCCGCGCGGATATAAGCTCTTCATACATCCCTATCCTGAGCCAATGTTTTCCAATCATCCCCTGTATAATCTACTTCTCTCAAATCATAGTTAATGTTATTCTCCCACCTCATTCTTGGTCTACCAACGGGGCGTTTTCCCTCTGGTTTTCCTACAAGAAGCTTCTATGCATGTATTTCATTCCCCATTCGCGCCACATGTCCTGCCCATCGCAGTCTACGAGACTTAACTGTTCTCATTATATCTGGCTTCTTATAAAGACCATGTAATTCACTGTTATGCAGTCTTCTCCATTCACCTGCCTGTTCATCTCTCTTTGATCTAAAAAAATTCTAGGGCTTTGAACAATAGAAATCACCCTTCTCATCTAGTTGATAAAAGACCATGACCTTTGACAGGAGCTATTGGAGCTCTGATTATAATAACAGGTCTTATTAAATGATTTCACCTCTATAATCAATCTCTCAGTTTTTTCACGCCCAGCATCGAATAGCAATGCATAAGGAGTTCTCAAATATATTCGTTAAAGATGAATTTTATGGTAACTGACGTAACAATTCAATAAAATATCAATTTAATTTTATTTTTACCCATCGGATAGTAGAACACTACTTTATTTCCTTAAAACATTTATTTATAGGTTTCAATCTCTTTAACAGAAAATAATGAAGGTAACATCTTCAATAATTTACTTAAAATATAAGGTCTTTATCGGTAACTGACGTGACTGTAAGAATGACATTTTTACAGAGTGAGAGTATAATAATAATCTCTGTGAAGTTTTTAATTTTATTTCAACAAGCAATTACGAACGTCTTCTTCTTCTTCCTTCCAAGTATTAGGCCAAGGCCTGTTACGATCCTATAGAAAATTTTCCCTCCAGCGTTTCATAGGACGGCCCAGAGATCTTCGTCCTCTTGGTATATAATTATAAACAGCTTTGGGAATCCGATTTGAACTCATTCTTTCAAGATGGTGTTTTAAATTTAGTTGGTATTGTTTAATATATTCCAAAATTGGCGTAGTCTTCAATTCTTTTAAGATATCAGTGTTCCTTTTCCGATCCCATCTGGTGTTACCCGCTGTTCTGCGCATGAATCTCATTTCACAAGCCGTTATTCTGCTTTCATGTTGTCTTTTTAGTGTCCATGATTCACTACCATAGGTCAACACTGGTCTGGCCAAAGTGTTATATAAACATAATCTGGTGTTTTTTGTACAAGGGATGTATCATAACTTGATTAATAATTCCCAAACTGTTATTATAACTAGTATTTTTTCAGGGATATCCTTTTCATCTCAGATAGAGTGATCCAAGATATTTAAATTCATTAGCAATTGCGAACGAAGTATGTGCAATTTTATACAATTGTATACCACTTTGGAAAGCAGGGAAGAAACTCAATTTTTTATGTGTTACGTCAAGTTTTAAGTGAAATTTACCTAGGTAAAATACTATCTATGAAAAATGTTCCAAAATGTCATGATAACTCACTGTCGGATGGTAGGATATCTCCTGAGTAGATGTCTAGGTTGTTGCCCGTCGTGATTGGAAATTTTAATACAAAAACGTTAAATCATTGAGCTAGCAGGGGTGGTGTTATATATTGTAATTTCTAATCACTGCACAGTACCAAATTGTTGAATTAAATTGAAATTCCCTCAACAGTACATACGTTGAGAAGGCAGACATATCGTTCATTTGTTGCAACAACGTCATAATTCAAAAAGTTTTTCAGGAGAAGCATTTAAAGGTTTGAAATCCATATACCTTTGCCTGAATTTGTCATAAATATCAAATTACTATACCAAACCATTGTATACAATTGCTTATGTCGTTCTTTCTGAATATAATAATGGAATAAACGCGCACAAGTTGTCCAGAAAATATATGTTACACAAGTTTTGTCATTAATTTGATTCACATAGTTTGTTATTTGCAGAATTCTACCAGGGATTTCCCTCGTTTTTCGCAGGTGGTTACATGGTAACGGTCGCATGGTTTCTCGCACAGTTCACACACACAGTTGTTCCCGGGATCGTGGAAACACTTCGTCTTGCATATCTTGTGGTGGTATCCAAGCACTGCTATTGAGTTTACCAGGTGTCGGACTCTTCCTGAGTATAGAACTGAGTTTTGTCTTTCATGTAGTACCAATAACTCAAAATCGACAATTTTTTAGTTATGGCGTTGTTGCAGCAAATGAGCGATATACATATATATATATGGTATGATAAGAAAAATAAATGCCTGGACGGGATTCCAACCCGGAACTCGGAGTCTGTACCTCAGCGTGTTATCCATTACACCACCAGGCAAATCCAATTCAAACACTTATTTTTCTTATATATGTATTATATTCTCCATTATTACTAGATGTCGCGAGAACTCGGTCTTCACTGCCATCTAGTAGCTGACTATAACAAGTAAGCAAATTAAAGGGAATATTTTTACATTATAGCAGTGACGCTTTATCGATGTTATAATTAAATGTTTAACATTGAGCAATGTAAGCTTAATATGGTATGATAAGAACAATAAATGTCTGGACGGGACCTCAGCGTGTTATCCATTACACCACCAGGCGAATCCAATTCAAACACTTATTTTATATATATATATATATATATATATATATATATATATATATATGTCCACCGCTGTGGTCTCGAGGTAGCGTGCTGCCTTGTCTCGCAGAGGGCCCGGGTTCGGTTCCCGGTCGGGGCAGTTTTTCTGGGTGAGGTTTTTATCGGGGTTTTTCCTCACCTGTAAGACAAATGTCAGGAAAACTTTAAGGCCCAAACGGTCCCCGAAATCATATGGCCATCATCATCATCCTTATCATTATCATCATCTTCATCATCCTTCACCGGTGTGGAAAGCAACGGGAAGCTACCACACCTACAATTCCCTAGTAAAGTGCAAGCAAAGCATGCCTTAGGTTAATTTACTAGCTAATACCATACGTGCACTGCTACGCCTAAATAAATGATAATGTGTTTTTTACATTTAGTTGAATAAGTAAAAGGAAACATAATTACAAATTTGCTCTCTTCGTTATTGCAGCTATAACAACCAATAAACTAATTAATTCTATTTGCAAACTATCTTTCAAACAATCCAAATAGTACATATAATTTCATCTTCTAAAATTTAACATTCAAGCAATCACTATAAGTAAAGCCACATCGTAATTGTTTTAGATACCGCGTGCTGATTGCCCGGCGTTGTCCGGGAATCTACGTATCCCGATGTACTTGGCATAAATGAACTGAAAGTCAAAATTCGTTATTTTGAGTTATCCATAAAGGAGTATCCGCCGTGCGCTGCTCTGCTTGCCCGGGATTCTACTTATCCCGATCATCTTGGCATCAATGAAAGACAAAAATGGCTATTGTGAGTTATCCGTAAAAGAAACATATGCTGACGCGGACTCCTTTTGTAGAGTTTTTGAGGTATTCAATTCTGTGTACATTGATTTGGTGTATTTGTTATGGTTTAGGAAGCGTACAAAAGCTACATTTTATCACATTTTTCACTACAAAGGGTATTTTTTAAGGGTGAAGGGCTTGAGTATTAAAACTATCCTATAGCCTATAACCTTCACGGGAAAATCCTGAACATTTTGCAAAAAGCCCCATCACTATCGGTTGAACGTATGGCAGCGCACACTTGCCGGGAATCTACTTAACCCGATCTTCTTGGCATCAATGAAAGACAGAAATGGCTATTGTAAGTTATCTGTAAAATATAAACATCTGCAGTCGCGGACTTTTTGAAGGGTTTTTAGAGATATTCAATTATGTGTACGTTAATTTTGTGTATTTTGTTATAGTTTAGGCAGCGTAAGCCATTTAAGCGTCAAAAAAGGGACTTTTTCAGTTTTTCACTACAAAGGGTGATTTTAAGAGGTTGAGTATCACAACTCTCTTATAGCCTATGTTCATCCCGGGAATCTCCTGAATATTTTGAAAAAAAAAATCACGATCGGATGAACGGTAATGCAGCGCATAAAATACAAACAAACATTCATTTTTATATATTAGATACACTACTCAAAAAAATAGAGGAACGCATATTTAAACCAAAGCCACAAAATAAATATTGAAACAATTAAATTTTTGAGATTCAGATTTTTTTGATTTGAATTGTTGTTTAAAACCAGACTGAAGATATTCTGGGCTTTATTAATTTTTCTCTGAATACGTTAGTGAGGTTACAATAGTTGCTGAAACCAAAGTGAGTGCTCATTGAGTTATTTTTTTTTAAACAGGTTTGAATAATCTGTAGTAGGAAATTGTTATTTTGTTCTCTGAAGTTAATACAGAGCAATGATATATCTGAATGAAGCATCAGTTGCACGAGCAGTTGCATTGATTAAATATAGCCGTTCAATTCGCCATGTCTCTAGAATTCTTGATGACAGCCCTTCCGTCATCCATAGGCTGTGGAGGCAATATAGAGAGACACGTGGATAGAATAGGCGGCCTTGGCAAGGTCGTAATAAGAAGACTAGTCATTATTAGGCAGGGTCATTCATTTTTCTATGTAATAAAAATTAAGAAAAATGCTTCCTTCATAAGGGATATAAATCCGTGGTTCCCATGTAATATATTTTAGTCATTTAAAGAACCTAAAGCCTGAAATAAGAAACCTCTGAATAAATTCTGTCGGGTATTAAACATCCAGATATTAAATGCCGCGGTGGACTAGTGGTTATGCCCCTTGCCTCTGGTCCCGAGGGTCGGGGGTTCAAACCCGGCCGGGGTCGATGGATTTTTTTTAGGATGGAAAAATCCAAGGAGCAAGTCCTCCGGGAGGGACTTTAAGCCGTGGGTCCCGAGTCTGAAGATTTTCAGGCTCGTAAAAGATCCTTAAGCCTGAATGAAAATGCCTCTAAAGAAAATTTACCGAATTTTCCCGTCCTAATACTACCTTGGTTTCCTAGATGCCAGTATGAGGCGGAACGCTGACCACGGACCACTCAAATGACATCTATACGAAAACAAGTGTAACTAAATTAGTATGGTTCAAATTCTTCCCTGTAGAGGGAGAGCGCCTAAATCTCTGTTAAGGGAAAACATGGGCTTACAAGAAGAATATTAAATGTGGGGGGCTGAGGCTAATTGGGATTTCCGGATGTTTGATCTGATCAGAAACCGTGATGGAACTGATATTTAACCTCTGGGGTGAATTTCGGTGAAGTCCGGAGGGTCTAACGTAGCCAAATCCACTCTCCTCACCTCCAAGTTGGGGCCGCTCGGGACCTTCTTAAGATCTTTTAAGATTTTAAGATGCAAAAGAGAGAGTGGGGTGTGGAAAGAAACGGGAAGCTACCACACCTATATATCCCTAGTAAAGCTGCAAACATGAAGAGTGGAGAATGCTGAGTTTGCAGTGAAAGACCTGCTCTTAAGCAAAACACTATGAATGAATATTAAATGTAACGCTAATGATCTCAATTGTCACTGAGCGACATTACTAAGGAAGTATTTATCTTAGAACTCAATGTTCCAGTCATATTGGAAAATATTAGGGGAGGGAAGTACACAGAATTTAATTTGGTGCGCTTGAATGATAAAACCTGACGAAAGGGTAGTAATAATAATAACAATAATAATAATAAATATAAAATTTGATTCGATTTCGAGTACTTCCCCAGGTAAATCAAAATGTGTTTGTTTCATTGCAAGCTATTTTGTATTCAAAATGAAGACAGAGGAGCAGAGAAGATTTTCATCCAAACAAGAAGAGAACTAAATGACTTGGAACAAAAATAAGCTATGCACAACATAACAAAAAACTCAGAGGAGAAAAATACTGTACTTTTTTATTTGTGCTATGCATATTGCTTAAAATAACAATACAACCAAATAAAAAAAAACATCTGAATGCAAACTTTGGAATTTATCCAACGGAAACACTACAACGAGACTAAAGTAATATATTTGCCAATACATTTTAGATATAATTTATTTTAAATTTAGATATCTAGGATCAATCTTAGAAAAATAATGTTTATCACAATTAAAAGCAGAAAAAAAATGGACGGAGGCTTGCTGAACTCCGTATTACGAAGTAAAAACAACTTTTTTGCGCGATAGTGCGTTTTATCGTACTTATCAGCAATGGCGACCGTTATTGAAAGTTCAACTTCCTACATTTCGGGGTTGCCAACCTAAATAACTATACTGTAATATTACATTTACAGCCACGTGCGGGAAGTAAAACCACTGTCCTCTATGTATACTACGTACAATGTATGTACAGATAATATTCAAAAGACAGTGTTAATATACATTAGGCCTATATGAAATAAATCACTGCATTTTAAATGAACTGAACTTTATTTGAAACAATATAAAACAATAAATACGTACTTGCGGCCATGTTATCAATAATTGTTCTCAAGGCCTCCTGTTGTTTCAATTAATAAACATTGCCCACACTGTTAACGTTAGTCAATTATTTATAATGAACGCAAATATTTCCAACAAAGGTGTTATTTTACTATTATTTATTATTTTGAAAACACCATCGCGCAAAAAACAATGTACAACGCACGTTTGTGAAGTGTTTTACAGAATCTCAGAAATTAAAAACCTCGCTATCGCTCAGTTTATAAACATTTTTCCTCGATTCTGTAAAAACCACTTCCCAACCTTGCATCGTAATATACTATTACAGAACAAATAAGCTATTTATAAGGCCATTGTAGGAAATATTATGTTATATGGATCAGAGATATGGACAATTAAAAGGTGCCAAGCTAACAAGTTATTAGCAACAGAGATGGATTACTGGAGAAGATCATCGCAGAAGTCCAGATTAGAAAAAAAATATCATCATCAAGAACAAATTCGTTTTAGGCCATGTGGCCTGTACGGTAAACCTAGCGAAGATGGTCTTGATCTTTTCACCGATGTTTTGGTCTTCCTTGGTCCCTATGTCCAGTTGGGGTATATTGGAATGCCAATTTTGGAAGTCTATTTCTTGCCATTCTCCTCAGATGATTTTTTCCATTCTTGTTGGTATCTTTGTATATCTTCATTTAAACTTGTTACTCCAAGTTTTCCTCTGATAATAGTGTTCCTTTGGTGATCCAGTCTATTAACTCCTAACAATGATCGTAAGAAGCGCATTTGGCTTACTTGAAGTTTATGAGAGTTTCTTTTATTTAAAATCCAAATTTCACTTCCATAGAAAAAAAATATAAACGTTGAACTTAGGAATATTAAGAAAGCTGAAGGAAATGTGTTATAGACAATTCAAGAGATACGATTAAGATGGTATGGGCATCTCAAGAGGATGGCATCTGATACAATCCTTAAGATCTGGAAGTGGGAAATAAGTGGTAAAAGAAGAAAGGGAAAGACCCAAGATATCAAGGGCTGCCGCAAACTTGACTCATTGGTCATTAGTCACGCTTATACAATTATCTGTTGTTAAATAAGTAATTTTTCTCGAGAACTAAATTTATTCTATGTCATTAATAGTTTTTTCTTGCTTTTTTCTATCTTGTACATTTTATATTTCATTCGTTAAATCTAGATTAAATCAAAATATTTTGTAAGTAATAATTATTTTGTAGATATATCATGTAATGTTTATATTTATTATAATTTACATGTAAGAATAATTGTTGTATTTTTTTTTAAATCTGGTTGAGTGATAGACAAGGCCTTAACTCTGTCAGGCAAATAAAACTTGTATTATTATCATTATTATTATTATTATTATTATTATTAATCATCATCATCATCATCATAGTACATTCACGAATTTAGGCCATTTGTTGTTGACCTGTTTGGGCCTGAAGAGAAACACCATCCAGAAGTCTTTTGAGTTGAACGTCCTGGTCTTCTTTCTGCAGGTTGATATCCTAACATTTGTTTGGGTATCCTGTGATCTTCCATTCGATGAACATGTTGCATACATCTTGACTTATATTCAGAAATTTTCTTTTCTAAAGGTTCCATGTGTAATTCTTCTAAGATGTCTTCATTTTTTTTTTGTGATGTAGTAGTGTGTATCCTGAAGTCCTTCGAAGGTATCTCATTTCAGCAGATCTAAGTCTCTGTATATCCTTCTGTTTCAACGTCTATACTTCGTTAGCATACAAAGAGTTGGAAGAGCCAGTGTTTTATACACTTTTAGTCTTGCATGTTTTTGGACTAACTGAGGCTTGAGATAGAGTTTATTAACCCTAAAATTCTTAAAAATTTATCTATTTTTTTCATTTACATCCTTTTCTTCTTCATATGAGATATTGCATCCTAGATATGCAAAATTATTCACCTGCTCCAAAATTTTATTGTCAAGTACAATTTTACTTCTGACAGGATCTACACCTTGAAATGCCATAATGTTTGTTTTCTCTGTAGATATCTTCAATCCATATTCTTCTATAATTTTGTTAAGTTCATACAGACCTTTCTGCAAATTATTTTCTGAATTTGCAATTATTATTTGGTCATCTGAAAACAATAGCATGTTTAATTTTGTATTTTCTGATATTCTTATTGCAAATTTATATTTCTTGTTCCAGCAACATATTACTTCGTTGATATAAATCGCAAAGAGTGTTGGGGATAGGGGACAGCCTTGTCTCGCACCAGGATTTATAATTCCTTCTTCAGAATATCTATTATTATTATTATTATTATTATTATTATTATTATTATTATTATTATTATTATTATTATTATTATTATTAGTGAACTGAGACTTACAGATGAGGGTGTTTAGGACCGCTACAACTGGAGAAGGTGAATTTCTTGAGGGCGATGAAAACCACTGCATTGAGGATAAATTCCGAAAATCAAATGAGTGAATATTGTTAGTAATTAGTCACTGACCATTAGATAGATATCATCATATTCTTATACTGTAGATGGTAACGAACTCGCTATAGGTAAAAAAAAAGTCTCGCAAAGGCTCTATGCTACCAAGAGGAGTGACAGGAACTACTATCTACTACTAACATTGTATGATGATAACGCAGGTTGAGAAAATCAGCTATAAAGACTGGGGAGCCACATGCTGACGACATGTCACCCCTACACTGGCAGGATGATAGTCTACCTCTATGATTAACGCCTGTAGATGTGAGGCCAGCAGCAGGCTGGTAGGCCAAGGAGTGAAGTGTGTCAATATATTGTAAGTATACCAATAAATTATAGGTACACAAATGCCAAATTACGGAATTTAATATTACATTATAAATAGTCCACCGCTATGGTCTCGAGGTAGGGTGCTACCTTTGTCACTCAGCGGGCCCGGGTTCGATCACCGGTCGGGACAAGTTTCCTGGGTGAAGCTTTTATTGGGAGTTTTCCTCACCTGTAATATGTATGTCAGGAAACTTTAAGGCCCAAACGGTCTCCGAACATCATCTGACCATCATAATCGTCAATATCATATTCGCTTAATTAGCTTAAGTTTAGTTTAAAGGCATCATTACCATCATCATCAATTTTTATATCATCGGGGCATGGTAACCTCGCCTTCCAGGCACCCCAACCTCAGAAGTGGGTTACAAGTCGCCATGCCAGGAGAGGGAAACCAGAAATGTCGAAATGACAACCTGGGGCATTTTGAATATATATATCCATCCGTAGTAATTCTGCCCGAAGGCAGGTCTTTCACTGCAATCATAACATTTTCAGGCTATGCTTGCAGCTTTATTAGGGAATTGTAGGTGTGGTAGCTTCCCGTTGCTTTCCACACCGGTGGAGAATGGTGATGATGATGATGATGATGATTATGATAATGATAATGATGATGATGATGGCCATATGATTTCAGGGTTCGTTTGGGCCTTAAAGTTTTCCTGACATTTGTCCCACAGGTAAGGAAAAACCCCGATAAAAACCTCACCCAGAAAAACTGCCCCGACCGAGGATAAAACCCGGGCCCGCTGCGTGACACAAGGCAGCACGCTACCTCGAGACCACAGCGGTGACTGACTGACTGATTGTTGACGGTGACTTGCACCGTCCAGTGTGCTGCATACTGTTCCCCAATGGGATAAACTTGGCAGCAAATTCCTTTTTGGCTATCAAGTAGTGGTTGTGGATTATGTAACCTCAGCCTTTGGTGACAATATATTTTACCTAACAGGTCTACACCAGAATAATAGTGGAAACTACTATACTTGTAAAAAGGGCATCATAAACTACGCCGCCGGCAAGCAGAGAGTCCGAAAGCCGGACAGCGTAGAGTGAGCCACACTTCTCAAAAGCGAGTGGTCTCGCACTATTATGTAGATGGTCTCTCCTTTTGAGGTTAACCTGCAAAACACAGGTTAACCAGTCGGCTCATGAAGAGGAAACGCTCCATGGGACTAGACAGTTCAGCCAATAAAGGCTGAACATCCCGGAGAATCTCCTCTTCACGTGCACTTAAGCTACCTATTGGCAATTGCTTAACAGCGGTGGACAATAAATGTGCATAACTCTGTGCTTTGTGACAAATGGCTTGTGCTGATGGAGACATGTTTGTATTTTACGTGATTAAGTCTTTAATGTTTTTGAAATGTGATTACATCATCTTCGATGAGAAGTCGTTAGTTTCGCATTTTTCCAATAGAAATATGGCTGTATCAAGTTATAACAGATCACAGATGCTCGATATTCTTACACCAGGTGCTGATTTAGTTCTTCACAAATTCGTTGGAACATGATGGCGTGCGAGCACACATTTCATTTGTCGTGTGATAGCATCTTGACCGAACATTCAGGGAAAGGTGGACAGTTTGAGGTGAATCTATTACTTGGCTCGTTGACCTAGATGAAAGGGAAGATTTTATTTTATGTCATCATTGTAACACTGAAATTGCACGTTTCCGGACACTCCTCCCTTATCGAAGTTTTATTTATAAAATCCCCTCTAGGATTCCAGAATTGTACGATGTACGTTAAATTCTGAATCACACTGTACCTGGGTTTGGAACTTTAGCTGCGAATATACATAGGTTACGAAATCTAATTGTAGATTTATAACATCCTCAAGTCTGGCTAGAATTTCACAAATTACACTGGTCAACATGATTTCTGTCTCATGAGTACCAATAATTGTACTTAATGCAGTTTTTATCGTGTTTTCAAATATATATTTGAAGTTTCTCCATCACCCATAGTTTTTTTATTTCAATTTCAATTAATGGATTTAAATAATTATTTTTTAATAAACGTCTTTTCGTCCATTTGTCCATTGTAAAATAAAACGGGGAACACTTTAATCAGGAGATTTCAGCTATGGAAAAGACATATCAAGGCAAATCGAATCCTAATATGCTGGCCGATTATTGTTGGGCCATCAAGACGGATGCTCCACAGGCGAAATATAGCAGAAAATCGTCATTTCATACTTTCTAGTCGAATCCGAATGTTCGAGTATTGTGTAGTTACGAATGAAGAAAATATTAAAGTGTTTGAAATTATAAATTCCTGTCTCTATGAAACCTTGCGTGATGGAGAAAAACCGATATCACATTTGAATTCAGGAGGAAAAATACTATCAGAATCACATATTTTTCTTTCCGAGACAAAAAAGTTTATTTTTTGGCTCGCAAGTGTTATTAATAAATCTTGCAAATTAATCAAAGTTATAGAATTTTATAACATTTTATACTGCCTATATGCAATAATTGACATCCTTAGAAGGTTATGTCCACCGCTGTGGTCTCGATGTTGCATGTTGCCTTGTCACGCAGCGTACCTGGTTCGATTCCCGGTCGGGACAAGCATCCTGGTTGAGGTTTCGTTCGGGGTTTTTCCTCACCTGTAAGACAAATATTAGATAGCTTTGAGGCCCAAACGGTCCCCGAACATCATCTGGCCATCAGCATCATTCCATGGCGTGGAAAGCAACGGGAAGCTACCACACCTCTAATTCCCTAGTAAAGCTGCAAAGCATAGCATGAAAATGAAAGCAGTGAAACACCTGCCCTAGAGCAGAACACTATAGAATAGAAGGGTTATACGTAATGAAAGGTCAGTTTTGAGCAAATGAAGTTCAAAGTTGAGACAGACACTCCATATGTGATTTTCTTAGCAGTTATTTTTTTCAGTCACTAGATTTCAACACCAAACACATTTTTACTTGTATCCTCTGGTCACTCGGATTAATATCTGCTTTAAATACTAAAATATATACTTAACTTCAAAATTAGCAATTTTTCACTTGTACCCCATTGGCTTCTAAGGATATCGATTTATTTTATTTAAGTATATAATTTATTTATCACATATTTTGCCGTCTCGGTAGACGCGTGGCTAACGCGCAACTGCCCCAACTGGGATCGCAGGTTCGAATCCTGTTCGTCGCTGTGGCGTAGTCGGTAGAGTCCCTACCTTCCACTCCGGCGACCCGGGTTCGATTCCTGGCGGGGTAGGGGATTTTAAATCTCCACCCTGGGTCTGGGTGTGTGTGTCATGTCCTTGTGTCTATGTGAGGATAAAAGAAAGTTGACAAAACAGGTAAAACAAAAAGAAAAAAAAGGTAAAACAAAAAGGAAAAACAGTATAAACAAAAAAATCCTGGCGGTTGCAGGGGGATATTGGTGGTGGGCCATACCATATTTTGTTGGGTTTTTCTCGGGGTTATCCCGTTTCCTGAATTGCATCCACCAACACTCTCCATTTCCCCCTTCCCTTCACGTCTTTTCATTTCTAATCCATTTGTTTGCTATCGTCCTTCACCTTATCTCATGTTAGGAAAATAATTTTTTGACACCCACTAGTGTTGAAAATATGTGACTGTGAGGATCTAATGGAGCTCTTCCAGGGTGCTGGCTCATTACTCTCAGCCTGAGTAATACAAATGGCAGAAGAGGCCAACATGAGGGTTAGTCTCCCCTCGCGGCCACGGGTCCAACCCAAAAATGGGCGGTATGGGTCATGGGAGTAGAACGTGGTACGTCAGACTTGGAAGATGATCTAAAACATACATGACATTGTAGAATGGAGTTTCATTCCATTCGTCATAGGCTTAGATATTTCAAGTCGCGGTGATCAGGGCAGTCAGCCTTCCCAGTCCGAGCATTTAAATCTATAATTGTTAAATTCTAAAACTAGTTCTAGTAAAATATACAGCGAGAGGTTAAAATTGTCCGCCATATTTAATATCTACAAGCTAATCCCAGACTGGGAAGAGTATAATAGCTATTATGGTGTAATATAAATAACAGGAAGAGATAGCAGTTAGTGAATAGCAGTTTAGTTCGGGGTTTTTAAGGGCCATTTACAGGATTACATATAAACAACTTAGAACCTTACGAACAGATTTTAATGTGAGTTCTACACTCAAGAATGCGAGAGCATCATTATTTTAAGTGCGCCGTTCACACTGTCTAATCGCAACGATTTACTTATTTCAACGGAGAAGAAACAAATCGTATTTTTTTTATTCTGTAAAGTGTTCAACAGCCTTTCTCTGCACAAGCACTGCTGTAGCATCAGATATAGCAGTATTTAAATTCACTGAAGATAATTGACTAATTAGTGTTTTATTTAATCTTATATATAAAATTGTTCTTTATTTCAGTCTCCTCTATTGTTAAAATGAATGAAACAATGTAGGCCTTTTGGGACCAGTCCCATCCTCAGCAGAAGGTAGTAGGTTACTGTCCAGTAATAATCCAGCTACTGACTGGTTTGTGATGGTCTTGTAAATAGAGTTTAGTTTAGTTTTTACTGGGTGCAATCTTGTTTAAAATCAATATGTTGTCAATTTTCATTAAAATCTCTAATTCCTCCAGTATGTTTATATTAGCTGGGTTCCATCCTTTATGTTGTCTATATACCACATTTGATGTCCTTATTTTATTATATGTTTCGCGTAATTTGATTTACCTTCTGCATATTTAAAGTCTTTAAAATGCTCTTTAAATCTAATATTCTCTCTATCTTTGGGTTTTTAGATGTGCTGCCGTCTTCCCGTGCCAAACCTCGAAAGCCTACGATCTTGGGCATCATCAATGCTTAGCCCTCTTGCTTGCTTTACGTCTTCATGTTTTCCTTTCATGTTAACTTTGGTCTCTCCCTCTTTTCTTCTTTCTGGTCGGTAGTCATTGATATAGTTGTTTCGGCCATGGCTCATCTTCCATTCTTAAAACATGTCCTAACCACTTTAATTCCTTCTCCTCAATTCTTTCAATTATGCTTTCTTCTGCTTCCATTATGTTTCTAATTTCCTTATTTGTGACATGTTCCAATTTTGACTTTCTGGCACTTCTGCGTAAATAATTCTTGTAGTACTTATTGATTGCCCATACCTCACTTCCATACATTGCAACAGATTCCACAAAGTTTTACCAATATATTTGTTTTTGTGTCTTTCCAAATATGCTTATCCCACCAAATGGAATTTAACGATGGTATTATTTTGCTACTCAAATCAATTCTACGCTTTATGTTCTCTTTGCCTATACCTTCAATGTTATCCATAATTATTCCCAAATATTTAGTTTGTTTCACTTTCTTTATTTGAATCCCTTCTTCCGATATTAAATTATCTCTTTCATTGCTATTTATTGTCAAATATTCTGTGTTTTGTAAATTTACTGTGAGACCCCATGATTCATATGTGTTTTGAAATATTTTTATCATGAATTCCATATTTATTTAATATTTATTTAATAAAAAAGTTATAACTCTATATTATCTATCACCTCAATGGAATTTTACCATGAATTTGATTAGTGATGAAAAACAAATTTAGGCGAGAAAGAACTTCATTTCACGTTTTATGTTCTTTCACGTGCCGTAAATCTACCACACGAGACTCGCAGCTTTACTTCCCTTCCGAAGGAAACTATACTCAAAATGTTGTGATCTTAAAAATCCATCGACCCCAGCCGGATTTAAACCGCGAATCTCGGAATCAGAGACTAGCATTTTAACCATAAATTGACTAGAATCGAAGCAGACCATTTATTATTAAGTCTTTTAGAAAATAGGCCTACAAGACTATCATTTTAACTGCACGACCTTTGAACACACTTTAACATCTCAGATCACTACTATCGGGATTAAATTTATCGTTGGTATAAAAGAGCCGGCAAATTGTGAGAAATGCAGTATAAAGAGTTTAAATAAGGTAGGCCTACGTACCCTTCAAAATACAAGTTAATAATTTTCCATGTAATATTAAAATAATTAGCTTTTCTGGGCCTAATATTCTTACTGTGAGTATTTTTTTAAAATATTTATAAATTTAGGTCCAGTGCAGCATGGGTTAATGTTAATGTATTGTAATTAAATGTGTTACATTATCAAAATGGGCCAAAAATAGAGGGTTTACGTGGAAATTAGACGACATTTTAATTTCACCCCTCTAATAATAATAATAATAATAATAATAATAATAATAATAATAATAATAATAATAATAATAATAATAATAATAATAATAATAATAATAATAATAATAATAATAATAATAATAATAATAATAATAATAATAATAATAATAATCATCATCATCCGGTATCATGGCAGCTGCCGCCGTCTTCCGGAAACCAAACGCCATTCCTCTCTATCCATCCATTGATCTTCCTCCATTCCTCTGATATTCATAGCTGCTTGTACCCCTTCTAATAATAATAATAATAATAATAATAATAATAATAATAATAATAATAATAATAATAATAATAATAATAATAATTTTATTATTCCAGCTTTTACAACGAATATACATTTTTCCGGTGCCCATGTTCACAGTTAACTACACATTTGTTTCAACACATTTTTCCATTCTTGTCTGTTCATCCATATATCTTCTTCTATTTCCCATTCCCTCTTAGTTTCATTGATTCCCTGAATCCACGTAATATTTGGTCTACCCTTCTTTTTCCTTCCCTGTGGTTCCCAATCCATCATTATCTTAGGTAGTCTACCTTCTTCCATCCTTCTAATGTGTCCGTACCAATTTAATTGTTTCTTCTTTATAAAATCTAATATTGAATATTGTACCTGCATTTTTTCTTTTATATATGAATAATAATAATAATAATAATAATAATAATAATAATAATAATAATAATAATAATAATAATAATAATAATAATAATAATAATAATAATAATAATAATATTTTACCTGGTGAGTTATGCCTTTAAAGCCTTGGCTATCACTCAACCAGATTAGATAAAAAATACAAAAATTGCTGATATGTCTATATTACAAATAAAATTATTACACTATATCTACAATACAATTACTAGAATAAGCAATTAAAGATTTCAAGTCAGTCTGACGCATGCAAATTAAACTAACTAAAGTCCCTCCTACGACACTAACAGAAACCCAGACAAAGTTTATTTTACAACCAATTTTTATCAATAAATTATACATTTTTTTACAACGCATTTTATTTAATCTAGATATAACGAATGAAATATAAAATGTACAAGATAAAGAGAATACATTACTATTAATGACATAGAATAAATTTAGTTCCGGAGAAAAATGAATTATTAATAAGTAATTGTGTAAGCGTGACATGAAAGTGTCAAATGTGCGAACTCCTGATATCTCGAGGGAGGGAATTCCAGGAACGGGAAGAGGCTGCTGTGAAAGAAGTAAAATAAGGTGAAGTGCTGTACAGAGGAGTTGTTAGCAGTTATCTTGTGACCTAGTGTTAATATTGTGGATAGAAGATACTTCTCACATCTGGAAGCCATGTAACTAGGAGTGTAGGAATTCAGAAGCTTGAGAAAAGTGAGAGAGAGTGCAATTTACGCCTATCACTAAGAGGCAACCAAGAGAGATTGCATTGAAGAGATGAGAAATATGATCATAACGGCGGATGTTGAAAACGAAACGAACGCAAGTATTGTGAACACGCTGCAGTTTCTGCGACAAATAAGTGTTAATGGCACAATAATAGACGTGTGGCAGCATAATATTTTGCACAAGGTTTGTTTTAATGAAATTGCGAGACATTTCTTTAAACGTCTAAGATAATGCAAGATGGAGAAAATATTTTTACAGATGTGTTTCACTTGTGTATGCCAGGTTAAATTTGCATCTAGATGTAGTCCAGAATACATACGGGATGTAATTAAATTCCCATTACAGACTTTGAGGGCATATAATGGAGACTAACACGGTTAGTATAGGAACTCATATCTGAAAAATAAGTTTTCCAGCTATCGCAAAATACCACAACACACGTTTCTTTCTCAAACGCATACTGCTTGTCGTTTGGATCCACAAGAAAGGCTCGATGTGATGACCACCTACGGCAACACAATTACGACACTTTCATATCATGTTCTGGTACACACTGTCACCAATCCTTGGTTCTGTAACATCTGCCGCAGCAATAACCCGCGCCAGTAGGTCGTCGTCGGACGCCAAAGGGGTCCCTTAAATCAGAGATTGAATGTGATCTTACAGTCTAGCGGGGTGAAGTTGGGAGAACGAGCAGCGACTTTGGAACTGAAAATGCGGGAGAAATGAATAAGTGTTGTGATTTTTTTGCATGCTGTAGCGGGAAAAATGGTACACACGTCCCTAAATCTGTTATGGGAATTAGGTTACATGCTGTATCTATGTGCGTATATATATATATATATATATATTATATATATAGTAGTAGGACTTTATTAGACAAAAGTAAGATATTTACAATATTATTTACAAATATGGGTCGCACGGGCAGTAAGCCCTACGTGCTTTTGACAGTCCGTTACAATAAAGAAATAATTGCTACTAGTGTGAAGAAAAATAAACAACAAAACAAAAAAAAGCAATAACATTACAATTACATAAAGAAAACACAATAATATTACAATTAAATAATAACACAATAGCACTATACACTAAAAAAACCGTAACATTGCAATTACTTAAGAAAACACAGTAATATTACAATTAAATAATAACACAATAGCATTATACATTATATATATATATATATATATATATATATATATATATATACCTATACAAATTCCAAGCGCGACAGGCCTAGAATGCCCTTGGCTTATAAGCCGGCTGCTGGCTTCACATCTACATGTGTTAATCACATAGATAGATGATCATCTAGCCAGTTTAGGGGTAACATATGATCAGCATGCCAGGTCCCCCAGCCGTTATAGCTGGTCTTCTCAAACTGGAGTCTCTAATTACACTGGTCAACATGATTTTTGTCTCATGAGTACCAATAGTTGTACTTAATGCAGTTTTCATCGAGTTTTCAAATATGTATTCGGAATTTCTCCATCACCCACAGTTTTTTTATTTCAATTTCAATTAATGGATTTCAATACTTATTTTTTTAATAAATGTTTTTTCGTACATTTGTCCAGTGAGCGATGAGCATGGGTAACACTTTCATCAGAAGATTTCAGCTATGGAAAAGAGATATCAAGGCAAATGGAATCCTAATATGCTGGCCGATTATTATTGGACCATCAAGAGGGATGCTGCACAGGCGAAATATAGCAGAAAATCGCCATTTCTTACTTTTTAGGTGAGTCCAAATGTTCGAATATTGTGTAGTTACGAATGTAGAAAATATTAAAGTGTTTGAAATTATAAATTCCTGTCTCTCGGAAACGTTGCATGATGGAGAAAAACCGATATCATATTTGAATTCAGGAGAAAAAAACTATCAGAATCACATATTTTTCTTTCTGAGAAAAACATTCTTTTTTGTTGTTCAGTGTTATTGTATCTACCCAAATGCCTCAAGATGCTGGGTGGGCACCGGTCCCACACTGGCCGAAATTCCAAGAGAATATTTCTTCCCTCATGGGGACTCGAACCAGCGCAAGTCCCGCAGTTCTGCTATATATATATATATATATATATATATATTTATTTATTTCGGAATCAGTAGGTAGGATGGAGGTAGATACGTAAAAAAAGAAAAACATTTTCACGAGAACAACTTTAGTTACATTCTTCGGAATTCACTAAAATGTTAAATCTGGATTTGTGATTAGACAGTAGAGTGTGAACTCTGCGAGAATGGGACGAAAAGAGTAAAGAATGGAGATAATAAATTTGATACAAGTGTCAGTTCTAAACGCGGCCACATTACACGCCCGCCTTCATTTTATTCGTTTTTTTTTTGTGAAATTGGTTTCCAGGGGGCTTTGGATCCAGTTCAAAAAGGATGGAGTGGTTTGTGTGGGGACATTCGTTCTGTCACATTGTCAAACCTGTGTTACTAACACTTTGGAACACCTAATTGCCTCTCTCTTCTCAACGTAAGTGGTTCCGTGCACTGTACAAAGCGAACGTAAAGAGCTTTCTAAATGCTCAGAAGTATGCGTTCATGACCATCATGAGTTAGCTGAAAAAAGTACATCAAATTTCATTATGTAACTTAGTTTCTGTTTCAGACTTCTATATGCAAAAATGATTCCAAATTAGGATTGAATTCCCCCACTAAGGTTGACGTAACTGATCTCCAGGCCATAATAAAAGTTTTTACATCTCAAATTGATTTTCATAAGTTATGCCACATTATCGACAAATACACGACTCACGAAGTGAGGAGTGAATTTACCTAGACTATTTAACTCATGCCCCAAATGGGAGTCAATGACCAATCACATTTCAATGATTTCTATTTTACAACCAATCAGAGTCGTGTTTCACCAAATATTTATCAGTGTTATAATTACCATATTAAAGAAAGCTCCTCCTTACAATATTGCGTTCCTTTGGCAATAAATAGTATGATCTGGTTGCAGTGATAAACAAAAGAAGCAGTAGAAGCGTACCTATAGTTTCTCATTTGTTTTCAAACATCGCCGTTTACATTAAATATATAAATATTTTAAAATAACTATAGTTAAATAATGATTTGTGAGTAAACAGCTTAATTTTATTCGTTAAATAGTCCTAACAAATGCCACTCTTGATTTCCAAATTCTCTAGATAAATTCACTCCTCACTTCGTGAGTCGTGAATTTATCGATAATTTGGAAATCACTCGTGGCATTACTTATGAGAATTTGGAAATCAAAAGTGGCATTTGTTAGGACTATTTAACGAATAAAATTAAGCTGTTTACTCACAAATCATTATTTAACTATAGTTATTTTAAAATATTTATATATTTAACGTAAATGGCGATGTTTGAAAACAAATGAGAAACGATTGGTACTTCATTTGCTTCTTTTGTTCATCACTGCAACCAGATCATACTATTTATTGCCAAGGGATCGCAATATTGTAAGAATGCACCCTAGTGGAGAAATTTATAACCAACATTATAGGTATTAATTAATTTCTGATGTCCTATGATGTAAATATATCAATTATATTTTTTTGCAATGTCATTTCCTGGGAAATAATTCGATTAAGAAAGTGCAAACAGTGGTTTCTGTTTTTTTTATGGTATAATCAATTGCTACAAATGTTTTTATATTATCTCCCACATGCGCTATCTGCTGACATTCATGCACTATATATACAATCTGGTAGCCGGATTTCTTTGAGGGTCAGTCACTGCAAAATAATGCTATGACCTATTCACAATGTTAATAAGCAGGAGCTTTCTTTAATATGATAAACTTCAGTTGATAAATTCGAGGCGAAACACGACTGTGATTGGTTGTAAATAAAAAATCATTGAAATGTGATTGGTCATTGACTCCCATTTGGGGCATGAGTTAAATAGTCAGTAATAAGACTTATTAGAAATATTTTATTAAGAAGTCGTAACGTAGGGCCTACTTGCGAAAATGTTTGGACCGGGTGAATGGAGAAAAATTAAAAATGGTGAACTACATAATTTCTATGAAAACCAGATGTTATAAGTACAGTTAAGTATCGTATAATGCAATGGGCAGGGCATGTGACACGAGTGGGGAATAAAACAGAGACATTGTAAGTTCTTGTAGGAAAACCAGGGAGAAAGCCCCAGTGCAAAGAGTAGGCTAAGAATAAGGTGGGAGAAAAATTTACCATGATTTGAGGGAGATGAATTATTCTTTACATCAGGATAGGGATGAATGGAGAGATTATTACGCATGCGCAATGCAGAAACTTTGCAATTTCAATTGCTTTAAATGACTGCTTTTCCTATATAATTTTTGAAGCATTAAAAGGAACACGTTTGAAGAGAGGAGAATAATACATTGTTTAGAATGTTTTCAAATAGTTTAGTGAAAAAAGCCTACATTAGTCATTGAGGATGTGAAAATAACAGCAGAATTTACAGGTAAATCAACGTGGAGCATAAATTCTGCTCGCAATAAAACTGTAAATAAAGAATATCTATAGACACCATAAAAAAGTAAATGTTTCATTAGGTAGGCCCAGATATAATATTCTGTCATAAATAAATAAGAAATGGAAGGAGTTTCTAATTACACTGAGCAACAAAAAAATATTTTTTTTTTGTCTCAGAAAGAAAAATATGTGATTCTGATAGTATTTTTTGTCCATCACGCAAGGTTTCCGAGAGACAGGAATTTATAATTTCAAACACTTTAATATTTTCTACATTCGTAACTACACAATATTCGAACATTCGGACTCACCAAGAGAGTAAGAAAGGATACTGTCTACTATATTTCGCCTGTGGAACATCCCTCTTGATGGTCCAACAATAATCGGCCAGTATATTAGGATTCAATTTGCCTTGATATCTCTTTTCCATAGCTGAAATCTCCTGATGAAAGTGTTCCCCGTTTTATTTTACAATGGACAAATGGACGAAAAAACTTTTATTAAAAAAATAATTATTTAAATCCATTAATTGGAATTGAAATAAAAAAAACTGTGGGTTATGGAGAAATTCCGAATACATAGGCTATTTGAAAACACGATAAAAAACTGCGTTAAGTACAACTATTGGTACTCATGAGACAAAAGTCATGTTGACCAGTGTTATTGCTACCATCTTACTTTATATTCAAACCCGTAAAATATGCTGTTGCCTAAGAACAACGTTTCTATTGATGACAGTTCCGTACACAATTCACTCATATAGCGGGTAAAAATATCACCACGGTTCCCCCATTATTCGTTGTCGGCGAAGTGATAGCTTATGCAAGTTTGTTTACTATCCGTCACAGCGGAATATTTTCCTGCTTCGTTTGTAGATGATTTGCGAACTAACTAATGACGTGTCATCCCGCGTACACTCGCTTGAAATGAGTCTGTGACGTCGATGAGTTTACCCTAAGTAAGTTGGATAAGTGCTTCATTCGATATTTGTTCCTGACTATACATGGTTAGTATCTACGTCTATGCGACGCAGCAACAATGCTGCTATGATTGGAGGTAAACGTTTTGCTGTGTCGTATAATACAATACAATTGGAACCATTTGAAGGTGACGTGGACTACTTCTCTCGTGAAACCTGACTTTTATTAAATACAAACCTGGCTTGTCTTATACAAGCTTCTAATATGCAGAGCCTGTAGCTGGGCCCTATTTTACAGACGATTTCATATTTCTTTAAGCATACCATTCGTAGGATAATTATAATCATCAATGCTATTATAACACAGATAATCTTTCATTTCTTTTAATATGAACGACTGATCATGACAGGACTGGGAACGTGCTCTACAGCACTGAAATCTCAGATTACTCAGGTGTAGTTACTGTTTATAAACAAAACGCACAGATCATGGATATAGCTTCTTTATCCTAATGATAATCATAATGCATTTTTTGTGTATCTAGAGAAGATCTACTTTAAAATCTCGTTAACCCTGAGCCACCGAAGCGAAATGACGTAATTAAAGAAACGCTCTCTTTTGTCTCCGAACTTCTTGAAGACGAGCTTCATTTTGTTTTCATTCTTTTAATCAAAGGGAAAAGATGCGTTTATAGACAGAGAAGGTAAAAAACAAGTGAGCGAGAAAGAGAAAATAATTGCTAGCCTGCGTGAAAAATACAGAGACAGGGGGCTCTGACAGTAACAATGCTTGATTATAATTGATGTAGAGCGATTTTATTTGCTTCAAAAGACAACGCCAGTATCATTTATAAATATTAATTAAATATAAGCTTGAAATGAAATGAACTCGGCAGCCATATTGTGAACTTGGAGTATAATCAGTTTGCATCACCAATAGAACAGGAAAAAAAATGTGTTATAATACTATGAGCAGAAATAAATAGTATATTACAATACGAGGTTGGGAAGTGGTTTTTACAGAATCGAGGAAAAGTTTAAAAACCGAGCGATGGCAAGGTTTTTAATTTCCGAAATTCTAAAAAACACTTCACAAACGTGCGTTGTATATTCCTTTTTGCGTGATGATGTTTTCAAAATAATAAATAATAGTACAATAATAACATCTTTGTTGGAAATATTTGCGTTCATTATAAACAATTGACTGACGTTAGCAGTCTGGCCAATTTATATGCTAAATGCTAAAAATAATTGTTGAGATTATAGCAGGCCTTGTTACCATTCTCACACAAAATGGCTGCAAGTATGAAAGATTGTAATCAAAACGACGAAATTGAAGAAGTGGATGTGCTTCTTTAGTGCCAGAGAAATCTAAATTAAAATATGAAAAAAAACATACAATTCATTCAGAAAGTGGCTGGAGGAGAAGAATTGTAGTGTAAGTGAAGAAAAGTATGGTTGTTTATTTCGTGGTTTGGTGTGAAACATTAACGTCCTCAGTGAGTTTGTGGTCAGAATATTCAATGCTGAAGACGATGATAAATTTAAAAGAAGGTATCAATATTGCAGATTTTGTTACTCTAGTTAGCTTCCTCAAAAAGAAGAATATTGGACGTAAAGCTAAAAAATCTAAAAGGTTTCAGTAGAATTTTGTTAAGTCAACTTTCAATATTGTTTCAAATAAAGTTCAGTTCATTTAAAATCCAGTAATTTTTTCCAATAATATTAACACTACTCTTGGATATATTTTTCTATATACATAAATGACAGTGGTTTTACTTCCCGCACGTGGGTTGTAATATGTAATATTACAGTATAGTTATTTAGGTTGGCCACCCCGAAATGTAGGAAGTTGAACTTTCAATCATGACGCCATCGCTGTAAGTACGACAAAATAATATTAAAAAGATAACAAAACTAACAGAGTGACCACCGATGTAGTTGGTGATGCCATTGTTTCTTCTCACACTGAAGTCAGGATAGAATTTTCAGATGACTTTGAGGTTTTTCAAGGTATGGAACCTGATGCGGCTCTTTAGCAGCTATTAATAATACTTTTGTGACTATCAGTAGGAGATTCAGCCACTTAACCTATGTCAACATGGCGGCTAATGCGTTCTCTACAGTGTAGACGTAGATTATAATAAAACATGGATGTGACATCTCTGGAGCAGGACGTCGTAAACTGAACAGCCGACGAACAGAGCTACGAACCGACAACCCAGAATAAACCACGACACCATAGGTGAGGGTACATCACACATTTCAGATGGAGTGGGTGATCATTAATTGGGGGGGGGATCCGGTAAAAAATGTGTTGACGAATAGTACCTCGATGTGTCAAGGGTGCCATATTGCGAACTACTGGGTTTTCGTGTGGGTTTAGGGAATGGTGCACATCGGCGACGAAATGAACAATGAGTGTCGCAATATGAAAGTGGATTAACCCTTAAATTAGCGAAACACTTATTTATCTTGTCAGTTATTTAAATGTGTACGACCGCACTGAAAACAAAATCATGTATAACATAAGTTATTATCCTACTGTATAACTCAACACAAGTAAGTAATTTCTACCCAACAGTTTGGGTCTTGAAGTTTCATAACATTTGTCTTATAAGATGTTAATTATATAATTTTTACCCGTAATTCAGTCGTCCTCAACTAAATTATTAAACTTCAAGTTATTCTAATATGGAGGCCTTTCGAAAACAATGTTTCATCTTCTGCGTTTTAACTGGAACTGATTTCAAAAATTTGATTTGTCTTATAGGTGAGAGAAAAAATCACTCAGGAAACATGTACCGACCGGGGAACGAAGCCGGGGCCACTGTGTACGAGGCAGAGACGCTACCAGAACAAAATACAGATCACAACACATTAAAGAATCGATTTATATCGACATACACGAATGATGGAATTAAAACTGACTGATCAATTTCACCTTTCAAGAGAAACAATCAAGTACTTAGCAATAACTGTTCATAAGGACCTCAATACATGTAAATTGAACAAATGATTAATAGGGAATTTACAATCATCCAGGATTAACATATTCGTTTAAGGAAAAACTTAAGAATAATAAAGCATCATCGGAAGAGGAAATATGAAGTGCAAATAAAGAGAGAAGAATAATTGAGTGGAAATAAAAACTTGAAACTATCAAGGAAGCTATATAATTGTAGTCAACATGTATTTTTAACACTATTTGAGAAAAAAGTACTTAGGAAAATTTTTGGACCAAAGAAAGATGAACATACAGGTGAATGGAGAAGACTACGTTACAATGAATTACATGGTCTTTATAGGAAGCCAGATATAATAAGAACAGTTAAGTCTCATAGACTGCGATGGACAGGACATGTGACACGTATGGGGGATGAAAGACGTGCATGGAAGCTTCTTATAGGAAAACCAGAAGGAAAACGCCCAGTTGGTAGACCAAGAATGAGGTGGGAGAATAACATTAACTATGATTTGAAGGAAGTAGATTATGCAGGGAATGATTGGAAAACATTAGCTCAGGATAGGGATGTATGGAGAGCTTATGTCCGCGAGGCCATGAACCTATGGGTTCAATAGTGCCAGTGAGTAAGTAAGTATGTATGTATTTTTAAAGTGGTATAAATAAAAAATGAATAAATATCCTCAACTCGTGTCCAACTCGGGTCGGGTAGAGGAATGAGATGCGATGAAGCCCATTTATAGAGGTCTGTGAATGACAAGGGTGCCGGCCGGTCACGCCTGACACACCATCACGGGGTCAGATGAATGAAATGAAACGAAATGTATGAGATGAGCATGGAGAAATTGTGGAATGAAATTGTGGCAGGGGAATATGGGAGAAACCCCGAGAAAAACCTGTCCAAACTCCGTTACGTCCACCACTATACCCACATGGAGTGACCGAGACTCGATCTCGGGATTCCAGTTTAAAGTGGTATCCATCCATAGTAATTCTGCCCGAAGGCAGGTACTTCACTGCAATCATAGCATTTTCATGCTATGCTTGCAGCTTTACAAGGGAATTGTAGGTGTGGTACCTTCCCACACCGGTGAAGGATGATGATGATGATGATAATGATACGGATGATGATGATGGCCATATGATTTCGGGGACCGTTTGGGTCTTAAAAGTTTTCCTGACATTTGTCTTACAGGTGAGGAAAAACCCCGATAAAAACCTCACCCAGAAAAACTGCCCCGACCGGGAATCGAGCCCGGGCCCGCTGCGTGACAAGGCAGCACGCTACCTCGAGACCACAGCGGTAGACTGAAGTGGTATAATGAATTTAAATTATAATGCTTGTCAGCCAAGATTATTATTAAATAATAAACTATAAACTTTCAGATACATAACAAGTCAATTGTTAACAATAGTTTAAAATATGTGGCTAAACATGTATCTTAAACTAATATAAATTATAAATTTATGGATCGAAGGATTAATCTGAACCTTTCCGTGAAATGTAGTGGTAAATGGGCGGTGATCGCAGCTACATCTATCGTCTTGATCGGGCACCAGAGACCAATCTTTTACGTACCGCCTTACTTCTTCGTTCACTCGATTTTTCTTTTCCGATTTCATCTTCTTTAGAAACAGTTTTAAACACTAGATTTATATTCAGTATTACGAACCTTTCTTAAAACATATTATGATCGCTAATGTCTCCTTGTTCCTCAAATATGATTTTTTTTCTTCTGTAGTCCATTTGCACTAAGAGAAAACCTCAAAACTGCATGGGATTAAGCTCTGATCATAACTATAAACTTAAATATAAGAACATATTAGCTGAACATATCCATCCATAGTAATTCTGCCCGAGGGCAGGTCTTTCATTGCAATCATAGCAATTTCATGCTATGCTTTGCAGCTTTACTAGGGAATTATAGGTGTGGTAGCTTCCCGTTGCTTTCAACAACGGTAAAGGATGATGATGATAAGGATGATAATGATGGCCGGATGATTTTCGGGGACCATGAATTTTTCGAAAAATGGCTTAAAAAATCGAAAATTTTGCACTGGGGATTTAAAAGGTAAATTTTTGGGTGAAATTTAAATTTAAATTTATTTATAATTATTTTTGATGAGGCTATGAAATCTAATTAATAAACTAGGATTAGATACCCTATTATTTATGACGAAAAACCCCGAAAAAACATCACCCAGAAGCCTGTATCGACCGGGGATCGAACCCGGGCCCGCTGCGTGACAAAGCAGCACGCTACCTCGAGACCACAGTGGTGGACTAGCTGACTATATAATGTATAATAATAATAATAATAATAATAATAATAATAATAATAATAATAATAATAATAATAGTAATAATAATAATAATATTGGCTGAATATAGTTTATTTTAGATACACATGTGACCGCTTGGGTATTGAAACGGGCCATGTTCACTTTTGGATAATTTACAAATGAGCACATCTATTGATAGCTCAAGGACAGACTGATTGATTTGTGGCAATGGCCAGCATTACCCAGTGTGCCGCTTCTTGGGAACCAGTTGAGGTCGCTTGGCGGCCAAACACCATTGTGTCTCTTCAGTAAGGGTTTAGTTTCTAAGCCCTTGCGTGTCTCGCGGCTTATGTGTTCAGCCGGAGTATACCGTAGCAGGTATGGATGATATGACGATGGTCCCTCACCAGAGCAGGGTCATCGTAAACCACGTCGCCGGACAAGCAGAGAGTCCGAAAGCCGGCGGCGTGGAGTGAGCCACACTACTCCAGCTGGAATGCAGCACACATATCATGGGAATGGACCATCATCGGGGTCTCTGGTAAATATGTTTCGGTGTACAGCACGTCGCTGTAGCATACGCCCTATATTGTGAACAATTGGATTTTCATGATTTTCAATATGTCGAAACATATTCATGATTCTATGTTAAATTGTATCAGCAATATAGGGCATCTGTGCATGATTGTGAAGCACTGTGATCCTCGTGCGTAATGGTGCCGAAAATATGATTTTTAAGCATTTCTTTTGTATGATTTGCACTTTTTCTTATGACCAGCAGCGAGGATGCTCCAGGCTTCACATCCATACAGCAACATGCTACGGATCGCAGCTTGATATAGCGTTAGCTTGATCCTAGTAGATAGCGTAGGCGACTTGAAAAATGGATATAAAAGTGCAATAGCAGCATTAGCTTTGTGTTTTAGATGTCCAATATGAATTTTGAACGTAAGCTTGGAATCCAAATGGATTCCAAGATACTTGACTGAAGTCTCCGGACGGAGTCTAAGAGTTCCCAAGGCGAGTCGGGCAGGAGTGCGCCTGTGGGTTTTAGCAAACACAACGAATTTCGTTTTGTTTGCATTTAGCTTTATATTCCACAGACGCAAATAGGATTGGACAGTGTTTAGGGCGGATTGGACCACACGAATGTGGAACGGTATAGCACGAAAACGTGTCTGATAAAACAGACACGTATCGTCAGCAAAGGATGCGTAGCTCAAGGGTTGTACATCTATCTTTATAATGACATTTTATAGTGTTGCCAACGTATTAAAACAAATAATAGTATATTACGATGCGAGGTTGGGAAATGTTTTTTTTTAGAATCGAGGAAAAACGTTCAAAAACCGAGCGAAAGCGAGGGTTTTAATTTCAGAGATTCTGTAAAACATTTCACAAATAAATAATAGTAAAATAATAACCTATTTGTTGGAATTATTTTTGTTCATTATAAATAATTGACTGACGTTAATAGTGTGGGCAATGTTTATTAGTTGAAACAACAGGAGACCTTGAGAACAATAATTGATAACATGGCCGCAAGTACGTATTTATTGTTTTATATTGTTTCAAATAAAGTTCAGTTCATTTAAGATGCAGTGATTTGTTTCGTATAATGTATATTAACACTACCTATTGGATATTTTCTGTATATATGGTACGTAGTATACATAGAGGGCAGTGGTTTTACTTCCCGCACGTGAGTGTAAATATAATATTACAGTATAGTTATTTAGGTTGGCAACCCCGAAATTTAGGAAGTTGAACTTTCAATAATGGTCTTATTTGCTGGTAAGTACGACAAAACGCACTATTGCGCGAAAAAATCCTTTGTACGCTATTTTTATTATTTAAACCAGCATTTAAAGAATATTCAGTGTTCTCAAACTGTTACTTAATGGACATGGCCAATTTTATTACTCGAGGAATAGTTAGACAATTAATGATAAATAATTCTGAAATATATTAAATATGTATTACAATTTGTTTTCAAATGCCCCAGGTTTGTCTTTCGACATTCCTGGTTTCTCTCCTGGCATGGCGTACTTGTAACCCACTTCTGAGATTGGGGCGCCTGGAAGGCGGGGTTACGTCGCCCCGATGATATGATGGGTGATGATGATGATAATGGTGCGCCAGGAGAGTCCCTAATCCTAAGCTTAACCTAAGATGAATATGAATGATGATGATTGCGATGGCCATATGATTTCGGGGACAGTTTGGGCTTTAAAGTTTTCCTGACATTTGTCTTATAGGTGAGGAAAAACCCCGATAAAAACCTCACCCAGGAAAACTGTCCCGACTGGGGATCGAACCCGGGCCCGCTGCATGACAAGGCAGCACGCTACCCCGAGACCACAGCTGTGGACTTATCAAATATGTAATATATATAATACGTTCATTTATGGTATTGACTTCCGGCCCGACTCACCTTGGGAGCTCTTAGACTCCGTCCAGAGACTTCAGTCAAGTATCATGGAATCCAATTGGATTCCAAGCTTACGTTCAAAATTCATATTGGAAATCTAAAACATAAAGCAAATGCTGCTATTGCACTTTTATATCCATTTTTCAAGTCGCCTATGTTATCTACTAGGATCAAACTTACACTATACCAAGTTGCGATCCGCAGCATGTTGCTGTATGGTTGTGAAGCCTGGAGTATCCTAGCTGCTGGACATACGAAAAAAGTTCAAATAATCCAAAATAAATGCTTAAAAATAATACTTTCAGCTCCACTACGCACGAGGATCTCAGTACTTCACAACCAAGCACAGATGCCCTATATTGATGATACAATTGAAAAAAGGGCTCATGCATATGTTTCAAAATATTGAAAATCATGAAAATCCAATTGTTCGCAATATAGGGCATATGCTACAGCGACGTGCTGTACACCGAAACATATTCACCAGAGACCCCGATGATGGTCCACTTCCATGATATGTGTGCTGGATTCCAGCTAGAGTAGTGTGGCTCACTCCACGTCGCCGGCTTTCGAACTCTCTGCTTGTCCGGTGACGCTGGTTTATGATGACCCTGCTCTGGTGAGGGACCATCCTCATATCATCCATACCTGCTACGGTTATTCCGGCTGAACACATAAGCCGCGAGACAAGCAAGGGCTAAGGAACTAAACCCTTATTGAATTGACACAATGGTGTTTGGCCGCCAAGGGACCACAACTGGTTCCCAAAAAGCGGCACACTGGGCAATGCTGAGTCATTGCCACTTATCAGTCAGTCAGTCAGTCAGGTATTGACTTGTAAACAATTAAGTCTGAATCCTGTCACTTGTTTAATCATGTTACGAATTAAGAAGAAGGTTAAAGGAATTATAAAGTTACGAAACATTTTCACAAATAAAATGTAATTAAATATTCTAACATAATACCTCATTGAATTATGATTATCAGAGACTAAAATTTGAAATGTTAAATCTAAATTTTGTAGTGATAATGAGAGACACAATATATAATAGTCAATTTAAAATGGAGAAGATTAAATTCTGTTGAAATTAGTGGAAAATAATATATCTTTTTTAATCAGATTACACAAATTACAAGCGAGTCTGCATCTCTTCATCTACTATTTTCAAGGTGCATGCAGAAACAAAGAAAATGCTAAATATTTAGACCCAAGAAAAAAGTAAATAAACAGTATTGGCTGTGACCCGAATTAAAATTGGACCAAAGAGAGATGAACAGACATGCGAATGGAGAGGACTTCATTACAGTGAGGTACATGGTCTTCTTAGAAAATCCAGATATAATAAGAACAATTAAGTCTCGTTTACTGCAATAGGGCAGGGCATGTGGTATGAATGGGTAATGAAAGAGGAAAATTGAAGCTTATTATAGGAAAACCAGAGGGAAAACAACCAGTTGATAGACCAATAATGACGTGGGAGAATAGCATTAACCATGATTTGAGGGAAGTAGATTATACAGGGAATGATTGGAAAACAGTAGCTCAGGATAAAGATGTAAGGAAAGCTTATGGCGCGCCGCCTAGAACCAACGGCTTCAACAGTGCCAGTTAGTAGAATTACTCAAACCTACATTAGATGTCGGCGAGTTTTTTCCTTCTAATGTCCGTAATCAATTAATTAAAGGCAAATTTCAGGAAACATTAAGGCCCAAACGGTGCCCAAACATCTGGTCATCATATTACTCATTATCACATTCCCCACGTTTGGTAAGAATTGGCCTGAAGTGGTGTGTGTTCGCATTAATTTGTTGTTTGTCCTCGGAGGAGATCCTGACATTTAGAAGGATCGCTCATTCGGAAATGCACTCCATAGTCTTTATGTGGTCAAACAAATAGACGGGTGTCTTTAAAATCCGGCTCTCTCGACAGGTTGTATTCAACTAAAAGGTTCCTGGTGGCGTGTGGCATGTAAAAAGTATCTATAAAGCGAAAAGGTACCACACTGAAAGAAAGAAAGAAATAAAGAAAGAAAGAAAGAAAGATAAAGAAAGAACTAACAAGATAAAAGATAAGAAAGAAAAAGATTAAAGAAAGAAAGAAAATTGATAAAATAAGAAAGAAAAAGATA